>CM028138.1:157658437-158863750 GCA_016271365.2 Neoceratodus forsteri
TCAGTATTTGAAAATGTTCACCACTACTGTTCATGAGGTGGGATCATAAGAAGGCCATGTTAAAAATTTGAGGTTGAACAATATAAAAATGACAGTTATGAGCCTATGTTGACATTTTTCAACACTCAATCATAACTTTAGTAATTTTAAATATTTTGATCCCAAATCTTCAACGTAGCCATTTTTTTAACACCATCTCATGAATGTGACAGCTATCATTTTTCCAATCCCGGCCAAAATGTGGTTATGCACCGCCACACGAAATGATGTTTCGATGGCATGGAATCACATTTTGGCAACAATTTGGAAATTTTCACCTATGGTATCCATAGCGTAGAGTAATTAGAAGGCTATGCTCACAATTTATTCTACAAATACAGTACAATGTCCAGGTTATGACTAAACGGTGCAGTATTTCAATGTTCACTCATATGTTTGCTAATTTTCAATATTTTCTCACCAGACTTTTAGCATACCCATTTTTCCACACTAGCTCATAAACATGACTGGTGTCATTTTTTAAATCCTGGAATAGATGACTTTTTGCACTTGTGGTGTGAAATGCCATTTCAGCCAATATACTATTAATGCTACATGTTATGCTTATAAGAACAGTCATAAAATGACTATCTTGAAAATTTAGGGTCAGAATTAAAAAGAAGAGTGAATGTGTCAAGGATGAATGTGTGAAGAGTGAATGTGTGAAGACTAAATGTATACTAAATGTGTGAAGAGTGAATGCACAGAGAATGAATGTCTAAACACTGAATGTGCCAGGCCTTGCACCTTTGTAGGCAGACAAAGTTTTCCCATTGTGCATGGCCCACAGGGCCTTGCACATTTGCAGCTGTTCACACATCAATGAAATCTTCAGCTTTCCTGAGGTCTGAAGCAGTCTTTCACTTTTTATGGCTGCATCAACACCATTATTTTACAGCCGTATTGGCTCTGACCAGGGTTTGTTTGAAAAGTGGTGTGGTAATAGCTTCTCTCCACTCTTTAGGCACTGTACCAGTCAGTCCTGAGAGATAGTTTGAAAAAGTAGCTAGAAGAGCAGCCAGAGGTTCAGCTACATTTTTTTTTAGCAGACAGGGGTGGATGTTGTCAGGACCCAGGAACTTTATTTATTTATTTATTTATTTATTGTAGAGATCAGTTTTACAACCTTTGAGTCAAAGACTCATTTACAAAGGTACCTCGACAAAAAAGGGGGGGGACAACAATAGTGCGAGGTTAGGACATGGAGTGACGAACAGGTTAGAATACATAAAAATATACACTTAGAGAGAGCAGGCAGCGAGCTGCGCTGGATTAAAGCTTGCATAAGGTACTACATTGGTGGAACAACAGGAGATGCATATTCAATTTGACAGCAAGTCACAAGCTAATAGGTACTAACATTGGTAAAATAATAAGAGATACATTATTCAAATTGAACATGTCACAAGCTGATATGTAGAGTTATAAGTCCGATAGGTGAGGGGCTTGAGAAGGTTAGTAGGGACCGGCATAGGCCAGTAGGGGCCGGCATAGGGTAGCTACAGGCATTCACAACATCGGCTGTCAATAATATGCTGGCAGAGGGCAATTTTGAAGCGGCCAATACCTGGGATCTTGGAGATAGTTTCAGGAAGGGAGTTAAACCAGGACGGGGCTAGGTGAAGGAAAGATCTTTGGCAGTGAGAGGTCCTCGCTCTGGGAACGTTGAAGGTGGCGGTGGTGGCGTACCGGGTTGGCAGGGACCTAGCAGCCTGCTGCAAAGGTCCAGAGACCCCAGGGGGGCAGAGACCTGACAAGGATTTTTTGGCCAGTAGGCAGGTTTGATATTTCAGTCTTTCCTCAAGAGTGAGTATTTTTGTGGTGGAGTATAGCAAACAGGTGTGGGTTCTGCTGTGGGCACCGGTAAGGAGCCTACATGCTTTATTAATAGAGGTCTGGACTTTGGATAAGGCAGAGGCATCAGCGGCAGCGTAAACAGGGAGACTGTAGTCAGCCAGCGATAATACCGATGAGGTGATGGCTAGTTTTAAGGTGGGTTCAGGGAGACAGTCTTTGTGGCGGTAGAGAATACCGATCCTGGAGTTCATTGCAGATGACAGAGCTTTAAGGTGGGCGTGGAAAGTAAGGCCAGAGTTGAAGGTGATGCCCAGGTACTTGTAGGATGAAACCTGCTCCAGAGGAAGGGGTGTGCTGGTGGTGATGTGGAGGGGAAAGTCCCTGGCATTATTTTGCCGATGAGAAAATAGCATGGACTTAGTTTTCTTTAGGTTCAGGACTAGCGGTGATTGTTGAACCACTTTTCGGTTTGGAGAAGGCGCTTTGCAGTATGATTTGGAGTGGGAGTGGGTCAGGGTGTGATGCAAGGATAACAGCGTCATCAGCATAGGTAGTATTTTACTGGAACAGGAGCTAGGGAGGGTGTTCAGGAATAGGCTGAAAGGGTCGGGCCAAGGATGGAGCCTTGGGGACACCCGAGTGTACAGGAAGGTAGGAGGAGGGTCCCATTTAGCTTGACTCTTGGGACCTGTTGTGTAGGTAGCTTGTAACCACTTCAGGGGCCGGCCAGCGACCTAGTATACTGAGGGAGTTTAGTAGCAGGGGATGGCACACCGTGTTGAAGGCCTTGGACAGGTCAATAAAGACCGCCCCTGCAAGATGACCTTTGTCTAGTGCTGAGTGAATGTGGTGGGAGAATTCCAGAAGGGCAGTGGATGTGCTATGGCCAGGGCGAAACCCGTGTTGCTCCGGACAAAGAAGGTTGTAGTTGGTGAGATATTCCGAGAGCTGTGTGTTTACTATTTTTTCTAAGGCTTTGGATAGGGGGGGAAGGATGGAGATGGGCCTGTAGTTATTAGGCAGAGTGCGGTCCCCGGACTTATGGATGGGGGTTACTCCCATGCTTCAAGCCTTAGGAATTGGCGAGGCATAGGGATTTGTTAATGATAAGCGCCAGCAGGTGAGCATGACATCCAGCATGAGGTGAAGTATCCTGGAGTCGAGAGGGTCATTGGTAGGGTTCTGAGAGGCAAGGCCTTTATTAAGAAAGGTTTGGCATCGTGGGGTGAGATCATTCGGAAGTGGAATTGCGGCCTGGGAATGGGAGCATGGGTCGGTTTGGCAACTGGGTCTGAAAAATGGGCCAGGAGGACGGCACTTAAGTCAGTGAAGGTTTTATTAAGGCAGTTAGCAATACAGGTGGGGTCAGTCGAGACAGTCCCGTTTATGACAATCTGGGATGGAGGGGGGGAGCGGGTCTTACCGTTTAAATCTTTAATGTTGTCCCAGAATGCTCTGGACGAGCCCCAGGAGGATGTCAACGTGGCCTGGTAGAATTTAGCTTTAGCCTGCTTGATTGCCCAGGTGCATTGATTGCGGGCTGCCCTGTAGGCTTGCCTGTCAGCAACCCTGCCGGAGTCATTAGCTAAGTGCCAGAGGTTATCTCTCTTTTTTAGTTGTTGGATCAGCGCAGGAGTGATCCATGCAGCAGCCCGTTTTTTTATCCTAAGAGTGTTGAGGGGTGCATATATCACAGGCGTGGTTGAAGGCTGTGGAGAGGTAGGTGGGGCATAGTTAACGTCAGGAGCGCTGGCCAATGGGGACCAGTCGATTTGGACGAGGTGACGTTTGAGGTTGGCGAGACCTCCAGGGAGAAACTGGCGGCGAGGGGTCCTGCTGTACCCTGGGCAGAGGGTGGGGGAGGACCAGAAGCAGATGACTGGGGAGTGGTCACTGAGTGAGTCCGCAAGGACATCAACGGAGACTACTTTATGAGGTCGGTTAGAGAGGATGACGTCCAGGAGGGAGCTAGTTCCTGTTACTTTGTTAAGTCTAGTGGGCTGAGTGACCAGTTGGGACAGGTCAAGGGCTGCAAGCTCATTCTTCAGATTATCTGCCGACGGGCTGAGCCAATTGGAATTTAAGTCACCCATAATTAACTGTTCAGCTGTCGGGGGTAAGGTAGCCAGGTAGTCAAGGAGAGAGGTGGCTGCAGAGTCTTTGTTCGACCCCGGGGGTAGATAAGCCGCAGTTAGATAGAGCGGACCGTGTCCAGGGTAGGGGGTGATTTTCAAGGTAATGGCTTGCGCCCCATGGTTAAGCTCGGGGTTGGGGAGGGCAAGCCCGAGGATCGAGTTGCGCAAGTAGATAGCACACCCCCCTCCACGCCGGCCCATCCTATCGGCCCTGAAGATGGTAAAGCCGGGAAGGGAGATGGCAGAGTCAGGAATGAGGGAGGAGAGCCAGGTTTCGCAAGCATGAGAATATCCGGGAGTGTTGGGTGACCCAACATTGGAGGCTGCAGTTTCTTAGGAGACTGCATATATTAATAAAGGCGATTCAAAGCCTTTGCCATCAGTGCGGTGAGAGGTGATGAGGTGACAGGCCTGGGTTCAGGTCATGTTGCCGGAGAGCAGGAGCAGCAGGAGAATTAGGCGCCCGCTTGGGGTTTGTAGCTCATGGGTGCAAATGTGGCTGACGGGACCCCACCAGGGAGGAGCAGGGAGAAGGGAGAGAACAACTGAGGGCTCTAGTGAGGGGAGTGTCCATTCAGGAATGGAACCACAATACTGTGAGTAGCACAGCGGTGGTTGGTGGATGGGGGTGGCGTGGTAGTCCAGGGTATGAGGGATTCAGGGAATTGATTGAGGATAGGTGTGGGGTGTCCGATGGGGGAGCCTGGGGTTGGGAGTGGGGCAGTGTGCTTTGGTTGGGGGCAGGTTAATGGGGGTATAGAGGCAGAGAGAAGCATGGGTGCTGTAGCAGGAGGAGGGCCAGCATAGCAAGGACCATGCTTGAGTGAGACATTTCCAGTAAAGAGCAAGAAATGAGGGCAGGCTCCCTCTAGTGCTGGAACGATATAACCAGCAAATGGGAAAGTAGGCTGATTGGTTTTTGAGCCTCATGTGACAAGTAAAATATACCCTATAAAAGGGAGAGCCGAGCAAGGGTGGTGGTGGGGGCGGCGGGGTTTCTCCAGAGCAAGCACTGACTTGTTTAAACAGACAGAGCCTGGAGAAAAAGGTGCCAAAACTGCATTACAAACACCAGAGCCGAGCACAGTGTCCACAGGTAGGCTGGCTCACTGACTGAGTCGCGATTTGCGTTTGCTTTCTCCTTTTTTATTTTTCTTTTCTAGGCAGGATTTTACCTTTGGGCCTTCACGACCAATGGCTCCACGGGGGGTGGTGGTGTCCTGGGGGTCGGGAAAACAGTCAACAGGGAGGGCAAGTCCACATTCAGCCCTCACGACCCAACGGCTCCTCGGGGGGTGGGGGTGTCCAGGAGGTGGTGTTCAGGCTTCGGGGAGGGCACTTCCAAAAGCAGCCCTCGTGACCTCCAGCTCCACGGGGGAAGGGGGATGGAATCTGTTGGAGAAAAGGCAGAGGTTAAGTGGGCAGGCAGGGGGGAGTAGCGATTAGGGCGGGCAGTGCAGGTGGGGGTTTGCTGCAGGAGCGCTGCAGCAGAGGCAAACTGCTGCAATGGGTGAGTAAAAGAAGAATGTGCAAAGATACAGGGTTTCAAAGGAGGAGAAAACAGGAGCGGGCTGGCAAATTACAGTGAAATACACAGTTTATATAAGCAGCACTTTGACTACCAATAAAACTCTGAGCATTAGCAGGCAAAAAGCAGTGTACAGTAGGAAGAACCAAGCAAATTCATCTAGTCCCAAAATAAATACATACAGTGCTCTAATTACGTCGGGTTACCCCAGAGCAAGCACCGACTTGTTTAAACAGACAGAGCCTGGAGAAAAAGGCGCCAAAACTTCATTACAAACGCCAGAGCCGAGCCGAGCACAGTGTCCACAGGTAGGCTGGCTCACTGACTGAGTCGCGATTTGCGTTTGCTTTCTCCTTTTTTATTTTTCTTTTCCAGGCAGGATTTTACCTTTGGGCCTTCACGACCAACGGCTCCTCGGGGGGTGGGGGTGTCCAGGAGTTGGTGTTCAGGCTTCGGGAGGGCACTTCCAAAAGCAGCCCTCGCACCTCCAGCTCCACGGGGAGGGGATGGAATCTGTTGGAGAAAAGGCAGAGGTTAAGTAGGCAGGCAGGGGGAGTAGCGATTAGGGGAGGTGCAGGTGGGGGATTTGCTGCAGGAGCGCTGGCAGAGGCAAACTGCTGCAATGGGTGAGTAAAAAAGAAGAATGTGCAAAGATACAGGGTTTCAAAGGAGGAGAGAACAGGAGCGGGCTGGCAAAATTACAGTGAAATACACACTTTATATAAGCAGCACTTTGACTACCAATAAAACTCTGAGCATTAGCAGGCAAAAAGCAGTGTACAGTAGGAAGAACCAAGCAAATTCATCTAGTCCCAAAATAAATACATACAGTGCTCTAATTACGTCGGGTTACCCCAGAGCAAGCACCGACTTGTTTAAACAGACAGAGCCTGGAGAAAAAGGTGCCAAAACCGCATTACAAACGCCAGAGCCGAGCCGAGCACAGTGTCCACAGGTAGGCTGGGTTACTGACTGAGTCGCATTTATGCTTGCTTTCTCCTTTTTTATTTTCTTTTCCAGGTAGGATTTTACCTTTGGGCCTTCGCACCAACGGCTCCACGGGGGTGTCCTGGGGTCGGAAAACAGTCAACAGGGAGGGCAAGTCCACATTCAGCCCTCACGACCCAGCGGCTCCTCGGGGGGTGGGGGTGTCCAGGAGGTGGTGTTCAGGCTGGGGAGGGCACTTCCAAAAGCAGCCCTCGCGACCTCCAGCTCCACGGGGAGGGGGATGGAATCTTTGGCCTCATGACCAACGGCTCCACGGGGTGGTGGTGTCCTGGGGGTCGGGAAAACAGTCAACAAGGAGGGCAAGTCCACATTCAGCCCTCACGACCCAGCGGCTCCTCGGGGGGTTGGGGTGTCCAGGAGGTGGTGTTCAGGCTTCGGGGAGGGCACTTCCAAAAGCAGCCCTCGAGACCTCCAGCTCCACGGGGGAGGGGGGCTGGGTTGTTTAGCTTATGTAGAAGAAAAAAACAACAAACACGTTGCAAGTGATACATTTCATTGGATTATCAAAATAGTTATTGAGACTAGCTTTTGAGTATACTCCCTTCATCAAGTCAGTGGAAGCAGTGCTGTAATTACATACCGGATATACAATGTGGATGTGGATTCAAATGTAACATATTTAGTTTGTTAAAACATCAAAGACATGCAGTGGCAATTCTGATTCATACAATGCAGGCAGGCAAATTGGATGTTTATTCCAATGAGATATGGTGTAGCCTGTTTAACCATCAAAGCCCTATGGAGTCGAACAAGCATATCAATAAAGAACAGGCAGACAGTATCAAAGAATTTCCCATTTATTGGCCCCTTCATAGCTGGGATTTCCTGACATAAGAATACCAGAATTCTATCAAATACATTTTCTTAGAAGTTTGACAGTTACAGATTAACCACTACATGTTTCATTGCACCAAAAACGCAATTATTGCTAAAGTAGATAGTCTAACATATTTAAATTAATTTATTATAACACTTATGCCTATTCAAGAAAAATGGATACTTGACATTTAAGTACAGTAGTTACTATGATTATTTATTATTTTCAGATCAGTTATGCCTCAGAACTTGCTATTTTGAGTGACAAGCTTCAGTTCCCATCTTTCCTCCGGACTGTGTCAAATGACAACTTCCAGCCTGTTGCCCTGGCAAAATTAATTAAGCACTTCAGATGGACTTGGATTGGAGTGCTGGGATCTGATAATGAAATTGGTCAAATGGGCAGCCAGAACATTAAAAATGAAGTTACAAAGGCAGGTGGATGTGTTGCTTTCTTGAATATATTACCCAGGTACAATTCTGAGGACAAGGTTCTGAAAATTATTGAAGAGATTAAAAAATCAAATGTAAAGGTCATCGTTGTTGATTCTACTATGCAAGAAATGGTTCCTCTAATGGAAGTTTTTGCTTTGCAAAACATAACTGGAAAAGTGCTGATTTGCACAGGGAGTCTAACTTTCTCTCCAGCTTTATCTAATCATGACATAAGGAAAACAATGCATGGCATTCTTCAGCTCTCACCCCACAGAGGAGAGGTTCCAGGGTTAAAGAGTTTCCTTCATAGTCTTCATCCTTCCATGAGCCCCAGGGATATTTTTATTAAAACTTTTTGGGAACATGTGTTCAACTGCAAATGGCCAGCAAATGAGACAAATAAAGTAAGTGAGGGAATCCACAATGAGAAGGTGTTGTGTACAGGGTCAGAGAAGATGAGTGAACTTGCAGATACTGTATTTGATACACAAAATCTGGAATATACATACAATATCTGGAATGCTGTGTATGTGTTTGCTTATGCCCTACATGATCTGATTTCTTGTAGACCAGGGGAAGGCCCATTTCATAACAAGAGCTGTGCGAGTATTCATAACATTAAGGCATGGCAGGTAAGACACAATTATTTTCTTTTACTGTTTATAAGTGTTGCTTTGAACAACTGTAAGGACATTATAATCTGAAGTATATGTTGGTCTAGAGAATTGTGTTAAATAACTGATATACAGATTTTTTTTTCATAAGATCAAAGAGGAAGTATGGAATTGTAGAAACATGGGACAGAAGCAAGTTTTCATCAATGTTTAATTCCAAAGTAAATACTATACATTTAACTACCACTTTTACTGTTGTTTGCTAACTTCATGCATAAATTGTAGTTGCCCAGCCCAGTGCAAAGAATCATGGGTGGCATCATTAAAATATTTGTTAAGGTCAGTCTGACAAAGTTTCATCAGGAATGAATGCTTATGCAGCAAGGCATGACAGTGTGTCATTGGAGCAATGGCAGTATAGTGTTTGAAGTTTACAAGGTACTAAATGGATCCAGGGATAATAAACTCTGGGCTCGATTCTCATACTAGTTCGGATGTCACAAGCCCTGAGTGCGCTGAACACATGGCACATGGGGCTTGTGGCATTCTCTGGCTGGCAATCGGGATTCTCGATCCTGTGCATTACATGCTCCCAGTTAGACCAGCTTTTGCTGGTCTAAATGTGGGGACCTTTTTATGGGGTTTGCACCAAATATTTAGTAAAAGCTGCCATAAAGAAGGTACATTGTCACAAATACATGTGATATTTGTTAATTGGGTGCATGGTGCAGCAACGTGTTCATGCCAGCACAGGGTTTGATGCAGGGCTTGTGAAAGCCCTCTATCAACCTTTGTGAATTGAGGCCTCTGGGTCCAAAGGCTGAGGTGTTTATTATCCTTCTGGTCCAGTTTTTACCAATTAATCTCCCAAACCACTGTATCTGTTATCAATTTTACACAAAACAAGTAGATGAAAAGATTTAAATTAGTCACAGTTGGGAGATAACAGCAATCTGTTCTGCTGCAGTTTCAATTCTAACACAGCAGTGTCATTTAAAGTCTTCAAAGCTTTACAGAAGACTTTTTTTACACCAAACAAACAAGGAAGCATTTAACTTTAACATTGGAGTGTTGATATGAAGGAATTTTGGGAAACTGCTACTCTATCACCTCAGTATCAGCAGCTCCAGGGTGAATGCAATGAAAATATCCCTGCCAGGCAATCAGAAGTCAAGGATTAGTATACAGTACCATTATGGAGGTTACTGTCTATTGCAGCATAATGGGACAGTAGCTGTGCATTCTGATATATTCAGAGGGATCATTTTCAATATACTGAGGGATAATGGCACACCTCAGGAAGTAAGGCATGGTGAAAAGCTGGGCGCAATACACACTGAAGAAGTGCTGTTATCTCATTGTCCCCTGAATCCCCCCCCCCCAAGGAATGATGGACGTCACACCATTTTTACTTGTTGGTTGCTCATTGGCAAATTTATTCATGGTACAAAGACTATATTTACAACTCATATACTTTAGAATTCACAATTCAAATTTACATCCAAATTTTTTTTCCAATTTTCTGGTTCTGGCCTCTGTCCTTCTTCTGGTCATTTCTTCCATGTTACTTTCAGGGCCCAGACACTGTGAATCTAGCCCCCTCTTCCATGCCAGAACCAGGTCGGTTCCCCTTACCTGGGCTTTCACCCTCCAAACCCGGACACTTCTGAATCAGGTGCCTGGACCTATCCCCCTTCCCACTTTTACCACCACATCTGGGTTCTTTGTCCCCAGCCTGTGCATCCTACCCCCTACCACCTTTCCTCCCCCTGCTCCCTCTTTTTCTTTCTTACACTGCTCCTCCTCCAGCTTGCGATGGACAGAGGGGCTCCCCCCTTACAGGCTAGTATCTGTCCTTTTTTGGCTATCTGGGTCACTAGCTCTCCAACAGACACATCCCAAACTCCAACAGCTGGATGCCATCTGACCTGTACACTGCAGGCTGGTCGAAAGAGATGTCTCTATGCTGCAGATGCACTCCCCCCATCTCTATTATCCCCTTGGCCACCCTCCTGTTTAAATGCTTTCTAACTTTTTTGATCAGCTGGATGTCCCTCACCCCTCTCCATACCCTCCGGGAAGTGATTTCGGACCAGCCAATTATCACCCTCGGCCACTACCCTCTTAACTTTTCTAAGTTTCCCATAATGTTCTGTCCTAATGCCCCCCATGGCAGGCTCCCTAGATCATTGCCCCCCCAGATGTATAATGATGCAATCTGGGGTGCCCCACTGGAATTTTAACTCCTTCATCAAAGATATGAACTCTGCCCATTTCATCCCCCTATTGCCTTTCCATAGCACCCTGGTGTGCTCTGTGTTGTATCTCAGCTCCACTCCTCTGGAGGTGGCAACCACAAACCTTTCAGCCCAATATCATACATGTGATATCGCCCTCTCTACACAGGAGACTCTTGCTTTTTTTGACTGAACTCCCTCCTGGGAAACAAAATCTCCTGCTTAAGTAAAATTCTGTCCAAAATATCCATGTTTTTTGGGCAGATTAAGACACATAAAAATTAAATTAGTGATGAACAATGTATCTGATAACTTTATATAACTAGTTGGTTATTCTCTTTAGTGCTTATTCTTGATAAAATCAAATACATTCAATTTTTTTAATGACTTTTTTCTTATTTTTTTGATGCCGTTTAAGGACAAACTCACGATGTTATGGCATCTCCCTACTAGCAGGCCAATCTCCCTTCTAATTTGACCCAAATCTCCCTCTTAAGCAAGTTGGACATATCACATGTGTGCAATATATGAAAGAATGCCCCACTACCCAGATCTTTCTCTTGGAACCTGCCAAGGAAACAAAATAAACAGTGTGAGTTGCTGTTGTTATTTTCTCACGTACCTCTTGTAGCAGCTGGACCTCCAGCGCCCCACCTTTTGTACGTCTGCCACTGCAGCCCCCTTTTCTGCTGCCTCCGTGGTTGCCCCAATCTGACATGAATGCTGGGCAAACTTGTTGGGATCCTCTCCCAGGAATGCCAGCGCCTTCTGAAGGACTGCTCCTACCTGAAATCCTGTGACCAGGGAACCATCTCCATGTTGGAATAGAACCCCTCCGGCCCTCCCCCGAAACCTGCTATATTCCTTTAGTGCACCCACAGTGCAGCTGGCCGACTGGGATCTTACCAGCAACACTTAGGTCCCCCTCCTCCTTGATCCATTTTGGACCTGGCCAAGGTGATGATCACCTTGTCCTGCCCCCACCGGACCTCCTCATTCTGTAATGCCTGCCCGGTGGCCGCCTTTTTCCGGGCCACCACCTCCCCAACTTGGAATGTGCCTGCTGCCATAACTGCAAACACGGCCCAGAACAGCACCCCTTCCTGTGCTGATGTGCATACTTTCTGGGTGGCCCCAAAGACCCTTACCAGCAAATCCCCCCTTATGGGTTGTCTCCTGTCCACCCTGGCCAGCTAGCCCCACCGCCAACCTGCCACCATGTGCTTTATTGTCCTTCCTTTGTCTTGGCATACCCAACTGATGCCAACCAACAGCACCACCATCGTGGCATGGGCCATCCCTTCCTCCCACATTTCTACCACAAATCTCTTTAACTGTTTGTCCAGGACTGGTTCGACCCTGTCCCACCCATGCTTCCTTCCGAATTCTTGAAACCTTGCCCATCCTGCCTCGTATGCCCTCAATGTGTTGGCTGCCTAGGCCCCCCGATACAGTGCCCTGGCTGTGATCCTCCAGTTTCCCACATCCAGTTGGGTATCCTCGTTCTGTGTGGTGCTGTCTGAGGTATCAGCTCCCAAAGTCTGTCAAGCTGTAAGTGGGAAAGACTGTCAGCCACCTCATTCTTCAACCCCTCAATGTGCTACTCTTTGAAAGATATGTTCAACTGTAGTTCCAACAGGACCAGTCACCTGAGCAGCCACCCCACCATCTCTGTCTTTCCCCCTTGTCTATTAATGACTTCTACTACCCCTTTATTATTGCACCAAGACAAAATGCACTTACCCTGCATACTATGCCCCCATACCTCCAGAGCCACCCATATTAGGAGAATCTTCAAGAATGTGATATCTTTAAACCACCCCCTTTCGCCCCGTGATGTTGGCCAAGGCTTTCACATCCAAGCCCCTTGAAAATATGCCCCCATTCCCAGGACCCCTGACACATCTGTGAATAGCTCCAGATCCATGCTGCTTTCCCATTCCTCCTGCCAGAATGTCACCCCATTGTAGCCAACGAGAAACTCCTCCCATACCCAAAGGTCCTCCCACACCCCTCTTGGCACATCCACCCAATGGTGCGGTAGCCGGGCCTTCCCCATTGCCCTCCCAGCCTTCTTGTGAAAGCCCTGCCAGGGCTGATGGTCTTGCAGGCAAAATTAAGGTGCCCCAGCAGTTGCTGTATCTGTGCCAGTGGCATCCTCCACCTCCCCATAACCTGAGTGAGCAAGCCCCTAAGGTGTGCCACCTTGTCCCCAGGTAGCCAAAAACAGCCCTCTTCTGTGTCCACTTCTATGCCCAAAAATTCCAACTTACCAGTGGGGCCCTCTGTCTTGCCCTGCGCCAGCGATATCCCCACCTGCCGGCACATTGCCTCAGAATCCCTTAACAACCATTGTGCTTTAGCCCTGGATTCTCCGATAAGGAGGAAATCATCCAGGTAGTGTACCACCCTCCTGTGCCTGTATTGGGCTCCAAACACCCATTGCACCCAGGTGGTAAATGTTTTGAAAGTGGAACACGCTACTTAGCACCCCATGGGCATGGCCTTGTCAAAATATATGCCCCCTTGGAACTGAAAACCCAACAGGTCCCAATTCTTGGGCCGGACTGGTAACAGCCGAAAAACTGCTTCTATGTCCGTCTTGACCAGCCATGCTCCTTCAATCACCCTGATCAACCCTACCGCCTGCTTCAGCGAGGCATACAACACTACCCTAAAGTGTTCGGGTATGCCCTCATTTACTGAGAAGCCCTCATGGTAGGATAAATGATGTGTCAAGTGGATCTCCCCAGCCGATTTCTTGGGGAGAATCCCCAGTGGGGACACCCAGAAATGCTCACAGGGTGGACTCCCCAGTGGGTTCTCCACTCTGCCCTCCCTTATTTCCTTCTCAATCTTGGCCCCCACTATTTCCTCTTTTCCTTTTACTGATCCTAGATTTTTGGCCCACATCCAAGTTCTCTCTCCTTTAAAACCCAAGGGGAAACCCCCTTTGAAACCTGCCTTGAGCAGTTACACTGCCACCCTATTCGGGTGGTCAGCAGTCCACTCCCCTACCACCGCCAAGGCAATGGGAATGCGTGCCAGCATGTAACCCCATCGCCTCTCTTTGCGTTCTTCTCTAGCGCCATCCCCTGGGAGCGTAGTGCTGCCCTCGCTGCCAGACCCCCTGACCCCTGCCCTGCCCTCCCAGGAACCCCTAAAGGATTGATCATAGTATTGCCCCCCCTTGCTGCCCCCCTCTGTCTGCCCCCTGCTGGCAGCTGGAGACTGGTGCAACCCCCACACTTGGAGCAGGCGTGTCAAAATTTACAATTGCCCCATGTGTGCCGTGGCCTTGTCTTAGCCCCAACACACCGACTGCGCGGGTGGCCGTGGCTCTTCTTTTTGCTTGCTCCCAGATTTCACTCCCCTTCCTGGATAGCATCCTTACTCATAACGCCAAGTGGCTACAGTCCAACATCAAATCCCCTTTAGCCACCATTCTCTTCCGGAATGCCTCATTATATTTGAGCCACCCATACCCGACTTTTGCCTTGTACGCATCCCTGATAATGGATGTGTATGTCAACAAGGGAATGGTGAGCTCTGGCTGTTTCTCCAGCACCAGCGCACTGTATATGATGAAACCCCCTTGACAGTTGTCAGTGGTCTTCCATTTGTATTTCACCTCCTCCATCTTGTGGCCCACCACTGCCAGGGCTATCGCCATATCTGACTTCCCCACTGACTCCTTCTGCTCTTACCTCATGGCCGTGTCCTTGTCCACCAGCCCGAAGATGTCCACATGCTCCCTCTTCTAGATCTTCTCTTTCATGGACACCAGGATGTGGTCCCCGACTGAGTAGCCTGGGAGCCCGTCGTACAAATTTTTTGTTGCCCCCTTGACCCCCCTCCCTTTTCCACTCCCGCCTCTTTGCTTTTTAAGGTCTGCACAGCCGGTTCCATTTTCTGCAACCCTGCGTAACCCCTATCCCCCAGGAGTCCCTCCAAATACTCTTTCAGCCCATTTTCATCCAAGAGATCCCTGCTATTCTTACCACCATCTGGATTCCCATCATCTGGCTCTGGTGCAGGCAGCGGTGCCAGGATTGGTGCGGGCTGTGGCACCTCTCGTCTGGGCCTCTTGCCCCCTGTTCCCATGCCTGGGTGCTCCTCTTGCTCCTTCCATTTTTTTAGTGCCTCCTCTTCCTCCTCCCTTTGCTTTGCCACCGCCACCAGCTCTGACATTTGCCCCATCAGTTTAGACCCCTCTTGCATCAATTTTTCGCTGGACAGTTGGGCTCGCTTAGGTGCTTAGGTGCCATGCTGCTTCCTATGTCACTGTGTTTGGGGGAGAAACAGTTGTTCAGCCATGTATGCTCCTTCGACAAAATGAAAATACATGCCATTGTTGTAATACTTGGAGACCTGGTGGGAACCGAACCGTGGTCCCAGGTCTCCTTCCCTGCCGTGTGCTGGTGCCCTAGCCACTCCCCACAGGAGTGGCTCGAGAAGAAAACCATCTGTCGGGCCAATCCTAAACATGGCTCTTGC
This sequence comes from Neoceratodus forsteri, assembly GCA_016271365.2. NCBI lineage: Eukaryota > Metazoa > Chordata > Ceratodontiformes > Ceratodontidae > Neoceratodus > Neoceratodus forsteri. The sequence goes on from CM028138.1 coordinate 157,673,544, forward strand.
CCAGCTTGTACCTGAGGCCTTCAAGGCTCCTCGCCCCTGGAGGTATAGCCTCCCTCCACTCAAATGCACTGCTAGCTCCCCCTGGGTGTGGTACCATGCTCCCCCTTGCCTGAATGCCTGTGGTCCCCTGTGTATCACCCTGCCACTTCTGCAGCCACGGCCCCTCCCTGCTCTGGGGCCTTCATCACATCCGCACCTGGCCCTCTTATGCCTGGGCCTGCCTGGATCTCTTAGTGCACCCTCCATGCTCCAACGCTCCCTGCCCCTGCCCAGAAATGGAACTCCCCCCAAAACAAAACCATGAGGTGGCTGGAGGCCCTTGGCTCCTTCTGTCCTTCATGTGTGTTTCTTGCTCCAGGGCTCCCCCCACCTCCTGTTATGCATTTCCCTCTTTTGTGCAGTTGCCCCTGCTCCCAAAAATGTGGGTGCTGTGCCTCCTTGCACCCCTTGCCCCAGCCACACACTCCGTTGCTCCTGCTGCACAGGCCTGAAGTCTACATCCATTTGGTAGGCTTCATGAAAAAGGAAACTTCCCCTCAAAATCCTCCTTTTGCAAGCATCAAAAACCCACAACCTGTTACCCATGGCAAGCATCTAACTCCTGCTCCACTACCTAATTGATTGCACAAGCTGTACACAAAAAGAAGAAAACCCCACCACCTAGGCTGCGCCGGGCCACATGGCCTCCTGGCCTCCTCACTTCCCACTTGCGCTAATCCTGTGCCCTCCTGGTGGGCACGTTTGTTATGCTCTCCGCATCACCTTACAACCAAAACAGGCATCCCTTTCCCCTCCCCTTCTGCCCTCTGCCCCCGCTTGTCCCTTGTTGATAAAAATCATGTTCTCCAGGAGACCACAAGCTTCCATCTCCCTACGAGGTGAGCCCACTTCCCCTTCCAGCTGTGGGGCTAAAATGCCCAACCAAAAATGTGCCATCCTGCGGCCTGCGTGTTGCCCACACCTCTAGCCAGTTCGCAAGGAAAAACACAGCAATAAGGCTGCACCCAGCAATGGGTGGGTTCCACAGCCCCCTACTTGGTGCTCCCCGGCTCTTTATCCTTCTTCGCCTTGTCCTCACCCTTGTGAAAAAACGCCATGACGTCATAGCATTTCACCAGGCCCCCCATTCCATTGCTCAGCCTTTGCCATACTGAGAAAAACCAGCCGACCTCCTGTATTCGCCCCCTCTGCTAGGGCAAAACAGAACATCCGACACAAAAAACGCTGTTTTTCACAAAAGTGGTAGGTGTGCTTCACCATCTAAATGCACTGCGCTGTGACAAGGTAAAACACTGCCATCCAGTCCTCCGCTACCTCGCCATCCCTGTCCTGCTCTCAGCGTTCTTCTGCAATGCTCTTTTTCAAGCAATGCTCTCAACTGACTAAACCCTTCAACATTTGAGCAAAACCTGCCTCTTGCTAGCTTCCCTTTTTCCGTTTTGCAACCTCCTCTCTTCTCCAACAAACACCCTGCTGCACGGATCCACCAAACTGCCAAACTTTTTTTTTTTTTTTTTTAAACAACCTATTTTAAGCCCTGCTTTCTTGGGGTAGCACCTGCCCGTCGCCCTTCCTGTAACCTTCTTCCACCACCAAAACACACCATAGTGGAGGGTCCACCCACCTGCCCGGCTTAGCTCCGCTTGCTCCCCTCTCTTAAATAGGCGAGTCAGTGTACCTAAGCAAGTCAGTGCTGCAGAAAACAAGCTCCTATTCCAAAACTCCATATACTTTTTTTTTTTGTATTCATCGTGCATCTAAACAATGAAAAACTCCTTCTTTTACTTCATTTCTACATACACATATTCTATACAGGAGATAAGCCAGAACAAAACCAATGCTAGCTACCAATGCACCATGTGGCCTACTAGGCCTAAAAGTCTTATGTGCCTTACCTGCTAACCTTGCCAACAACGTGCTGAGTTCTCAGAAGAAAAATTCCCAGCAAAAGAGGCCATCCTGCCTGAGACCTGGCCTAATATACCCCTAATAGGCCCCTGGTCTGGAACCCCTTTGGGCTCCGCCCCTTATCCAATCCCTGAGGGTCTGGCTTGACCTTGTCATTTTACCCTTTCCTGCCTGGTGATGTCACCAGGCCCCTCCCCCTTTATTCCTCCCCTCTCTCCCCCACCCCACTCCCCCTCCTATTCATATCTTCCTGGTGGGGGATCACTGGACAACCTGGCTTGTATTTTATTGGCAATCCCCATTATTATGCACTTCCCGCAGTGCCTTACTGTGATTACAGAATTGCTTCCCTAATTTTTTTATTTTTTTTTTTATTTTAGAATTATGTGATGAGGTTCAGAAAGTTACAATTTCTGACCTGTGCTGTTGTGTTGGAAAAATGCACAGCCATGTGATCAGATTCCACCATTCGCAGCACAGGATTTTCACAACCTTTGTTATAATGCCTAATAGCATGTTTTTATATGTGTTCCAGTGCAAACTGGAAACAACAAATAGACAACATCTGTTGAGTCCTTTGTGGGCTCAATGGGATTCTTTTTAAATATCCTGAATTCATCTTTTATCTGCCTTTCTTGTTTGCTAGCCCTGAAATGAATAAATGTCTGTTTTTCTTTTTTATTTTGAGGCTAACCTGTTCTTTGGCCAAGATAGGGACTGCATTAAAAATTCTGTTATGGGGCAATTATTTTTACTGATGCCTTGTTAGACTGTCCTTCTGATGGATTTGCATACTGCTACGTATGATACTTTGCACTAGGTTTGAGGGTGGTTAGGAGTGGTACCCAAACACCAGTCTCTCTCAGATTTTGATTTTTTGTCTCTCCTTGCATACTTTCTAAAGTTCATGTGCACTGCTTTTCATACAACCCCCCTCTGTTATATGTTTGTGTCTGATTATACTAAACATCTTAATTGAAACTCTGCATGCTATTTATTATGCAAAATAGGTACTGAAAAGTGATTCCTATTTTATATAGTTTTGTTGTAAGTTGTGTTGCTATAAATATACATTTCTGAACATTAAATCACAGTATGTGTGGTCCAATCAAAACAGCCCTAAACAGTGGCAACAGATCAGAATCAAACGCCACAATAGCTAGTGAGACACAGTTATTGCATACTGTATAGTAGTTTAAATATTTATAAGATTGATTTGGCTTTGATGGTATACTATTTATCTCCTTATAAATAAGGCTGCATGAACCACATACAATTAAGGGGCACTCCCTTCTGCATGCCGCCTCTCTACTAAGACTAACATTACTGGTGGGTGAAGGGTTAATTGAACTGCAACTTAACTGCTGTATGGTATCAGCATGTTTTCAGGCTGTTACAGCTGTTTTGACATTAGCAATAAACCCCAATTTCCAAGAACCACAACACTGCAAATGTTTTCATTCTCACCATCTTCAAAACAAATTATTTTCATTTAACTTGTGTATTTTTCGATATTTTGAATATTTAGCTTCTTCACTATATTAAAAATGCCCACTTCAAGAACAAAGTTGGCGAAGAGATGTTTTTTGATGTGAATGGAGACCCACCAGCTAGATATGATTTCCTCAACTGGCAACTTGATCGTAATGGTACAATGCAATATGTACAAGTGGGCCGATATGACTCACGGGCTCCAGATGGACAGGAAATCATCATTCATGATGATATTATCTCATGGAATGGTGGCTACATACAGGTAAACATATTTGCAGAAATTACTTATGCAGTTGGAAGGACTCTGGTTGAAAAGGGTTCATTACACTCCTACTCTTTTTTGGGGGAGGAATTCCCACCAGCTAAATGTGCCAGACAGAATCCAACTCAAATCATATGGGTAAGGAACTTTGGGAAGTTGTTCATCATTCATTATCCAATGACCTTTTAAATCCAAGAATCTAACTGGCTGACTGGCACCTTTGTGGCATGGTAAATTGTAACATAACCAACCCAAAAGGTGAAAGTCAGATGCATCTGCAATCCCCACCTTTTTGAAATTAATCCAAGCTCTCAAACATCAAAGCCAAAAAACTGCAATATTGACTTCTTGCTAAACCGTGACAGTAAAGTACGAGTTCCAGATGGACTTCAGATTTGAACTGACAGACCCCAACAGTACCCAAACGTATTTTACATACCACAAAAAAATTTTTTTAGCTTGAAAGAAAACCACATTGCTCGCTCTTTCTGTTTCCCAGCCCATTGTTCATTGACAGAAACTGGAGTGCGATGTTTGCTCTGTGTTTTCTGACAATATCTCTCTCTATCTGATTGTAACAAGCAGTAACAGGGAGCCTTTTAACTTTCTGTAAGACATACATTGATTTATTTTTTTTGTTCTATATTTTATCCCCCTGCTGACTGGCCTCCTTCCACTGGCCCTCCCCCATCACCACCACCGGGCTACTTACCGCCCACTGCCTCTGCCAGTTGAGGTGCCAGCTTTCTTGGTGTGGTGGGGTGACTGCTTCATCCTGCTGGTTTGCTCTTTTCTCCTCTGTTTTGTTCCCCTGCCTCCGAACGCGGAACCAAGGCATGCAATGACGCCAGTGGCCGAGCAGTGCATGCTTCCACATGTAGCACACCAGGCATCTGGCTCAGCTCTGCCCTCCCTTGTATGGGTTTGATGTGCTGACCCCCAGCCACCATCATGGGTCAGTCCAGCAGCGAAACGCAATCCCAACCCTCCCTGGGAGAGGAGAGCTGTCCTCCAGACACTCAATCCTCTCCCACCCCGGCAGACCCCCGATGACCTGCTTGCACTGTGAACACAGGTCACCGGTGACACACATTGATTTAAATAAAACACTGGTGTTATGCTGTCTTTCCCTCACTCTCTCTCTCTCTCTGTCTCTCTGTCTCCCTCCCCCTCATTTGTATTAAAAATAAATGCAGCTCAGTCTCTCCATTTCCCTGCCTATTGATTGGTAATGTATTGCATGACAGGTTGCTGAAGTAACAGATACTGGTGATTTTAAAAAAATACACAAAAAACCCCCAAAACCAAACTGCAAACAGAAGCTTGCCATCAATCTTTGTGTCTCTATGTGCACTTCAGGTGATGGGTGGAGGAGGATGGTGATGACAGCCATCCATGTTCTACCTAGCAACTCAGGGCTATTTTTTTTCTGATAAGCATATCTCTTCTATTTTATTAATAAAAAAAAGTTTGACTCTGGCCAGGTGGCTCTAAGGGTTGAGATGCTGGATGCCACACCTCATGCTACACTGATGACCCAGGTTCAGGAATGACCTCGGGTCGTCTGGTGCCAGCATGGGGGCAGGATCGAGCATGCCAGCGGGCAGCTTTCCTCTCCCAAGGGTGGTGAGAGTGGATTGGCACCCCCCTGTATTTCTGCTCCCACTGGGTGGAGGTCCTGTGGATAGCATAGGTAGAGAGGGGGTGGCAAAAACTATGGGAGGTGGAAGGGGCTGAGCTGGCACCAAGGGGTGCGTAGCATGCCTCCACACACTTGTACAGCTGTGTGCTGGGGCCTCAGGGGGTCAGGAGAGAAAAACAAATAAAAATACCTATGTGTCCCTGTCACCAGTTGGTGGGAGAAGGTGACAGGGACCAAGTAGCTATAATAAAAGAAAAAAGTTTGACACCTAAAATTTTTGTCTCTTCTTAATTTTACTCATTACATAATCACAATTTACCACTCCAGGGTGTGGGATATATTGGGATTTACCCACTGTTGGAATAGTTTGGTCATGAGGTCTGAGGCCTCGTGACTAACCACACCAAGCATCAGTAAATCCCAGCATAACTGATACCCTGTTGTGGTTTGTTGCTTAAACAGTCAATGCATAATAAAGAACAAGTATTACATTTCATGGGGGTTGATATTTCCCAATTGTCTTCCTGCAGTCTACTTACAGTAATTATATTCAGCTGATCTAATTAGTAATTACAAAAAACTACTGACAGAAAAAAGTTATTGTACATATTGCAATTTTTGCATTAACCCTATCGATGGGTAGAGTTAAATGTTCTGCTGGTAAATGCTGGTGAAATCCTCATTCTGCACTGTGGAATGTTCACCAAATGTTACATGAGATTTCTACAGGATTCCACCCTACAAAGTTTATAATAGCTCTGCTGGAAGTCAGCAAAATTGGAAATTTCACCCATCACAATTGCTGGAATACTTGAATTACTATGTTACTACAGAGCTAACCCATAGCATGTTCCTTTCAGCTATTTGTAGCATTAATGAGTGGTATTTCATGGTAGCATGTGTCATGTACAGTGAAACCCTCTTAAGTGAATACCCAATTTGCTACAAAAAATATTCACTTAAGCAGGTTATTCACTAAAGAGGGTTTTCACTGTTTTCATTAGCAGAGGCTGATAGGGATTTATGCGATCATTTTTAGATTTTATGAGTCAGTTTACTCAAGGCATAAAAAGCTTTAAAATGTTTTTAGAAGTTATGCACTTTAATGTCATTAATTTGTGGGTCTTGGAGTTTTGGAGATTCATGTGGAATCTTTAGCAGTGAGTGGCAACATCAAGAACAAAAGGCAGGAAACTGGATTTAGAAACATAGAAACATAGCAGTTGAAGGCAGATAAGGACCGCAAGGCCCATCCAGTCTGCCCATTTGTTTTTCTACCTTATGAATGTGCCATCGCCTTTTGCTCTGTCAATGGCCTATCTATTCATACTCATCTGTGTTTCTCCCTTATCCCTGTCCCATGCCTGTTTGAAGCTCTGAAATGTATTTATATCCACTACTTCCTGAGGTAGGCCATTCCATGCATCCAACACCCTTTCTGTGAAAAAGAACTTCCTCACATTACCCCTTAATCGGTCTCCCTCTACTCTCATGCTGTGTCCTCTTGTCCTGCTATTTTTCTTATATTGAAACATGTTAGACACTTTCACCTTGTTTATTCCCTTATGGTGTTTGAATGTTTCAATCCTATTACTGCTCCCTCCTTTGCTCTAGGGTATACATATTGAACTCTGTTAATCTATCCTCATATGTTTTCTGATGCATTCCCTGCACCATTTTGTTTGCCCTTCTCTGGACTGCCTCAATTTGGTTAATGTCCTTGTGCAGGTATGGCCACCAGTACTGCACGCAGTACTCCAGATGGGGCCTAACAGTGTCTTGTAAAGAGTTTTTACTACCTCCCTCTTACAACTTGTGATACCCCTACTAATACACCCCAACATCCCCCTAGCCTTACCTACTGATTTAGTGGTCTGCTTGGATGATTTCAGGTCATCTGTGATGATGATGCCCAAGTCTTTTTCTTCCCTTGGGATTGCCAGCATCTCCCCTCCCAACCTATAGGTGGCTACAGGGTTTCTCTTCCCTATGTGCATGATCTTGCACTTATTTGCGTTAAACCCCAGTTACCACTCTTCTGACCATTTTTCCAGTTTATCCAGATCTCTTCTCATTCTGCCCACCCCATCTGGATCATCTACTCTGTTGCAGATCTTGGTGTCATCTGCAAACAGACAAACCTTACCCTCCTGTCCATCTGCAATGTCATTGATGAAGATATTGAAGAGGACTGGCCCCAGGACTGATCCCTGAGGTACCCCACTTGTAACTTGCATTTCTTCTGACTGTATACCATTTACCACCACACTCTGTTTTCTGCCCATCAACCAGTTTGCCACTGAGTTGACCAACTTCTGTCCCACCCCGAGTGTAGCCGGCTTATTAATCAATCTTCAATGTGGAACAGTATCGAAAGCTTTGCTGAAGTCAAGGTAGGCAACATCAACTGCTCTCCCTTGGTCCACCACTCTGGTTACCCAGTCAAAGAAATGTATGAGATTAGTTTGACAAGACCTTCCTGTTTTAACCCATGCTGTCTTGTATCCTGTGCTCCTATGGATTCCAGGTGTTGCACTATCCTTTCCTTAAGAGATGCCTCCATAATCTTGCCCACTACTGAGGTAAGACTGACTGGTCTGTAGACTCCTCCGTACTACCACTCTTTTGGAGCTGGATCACACAAGCCCTTCTCTAGTCTTCTGGGACCTCTCCTGTGCTCAGAGACTCACTAAACAGTTCTGCTAATGACTTTGCTCGTTCCACCATTAGCTCCTTTAGTACCCAGAGATGTATGCCATCAGGTCCCATTGCCTTGTCTACTCTGAGCTTAGCGAGCTCTTGTAGGACCCTTTCTTTTGTGAAGGGACTTGTGCACCCCTCTCTGTGTCCATGGTGCTGATCTGTGGGCCCTGCCCTGCCTTCTTCTCAGTAAATACTAATCAGAAGTATTTATTTAGGATACATGCTTTTCCTTGGTCTCCTCCACACACTCCCTCTTATCCCCTCTGATCTTAGCAATACCCCCTCTGGACTGTCTCGTTTTAGTAGTGTATCTATAGAAAGTCTTGTCCCCTTCTTTTATTGTCCGTGCTAGTGTTTCTTTGGTTTGGGCCTTTGTCTGCCTTACTGCCTTCCCTGCTTCCCTTAGAGAAGTTTGGTATGCCTCCCGATCTTCATCCCACTGTGTTCCCTTATATTTCCTGAAGGCCATCCTTTTGGCTTTGATCTTTTCTGCTTCTGTTTTTGAGAACCAAAGCGGTTTCCTCCTTCTTTTGCTCTTGCCTTTCTCCTTAACACAATGGGATGTTGCTTCAAATATTGGATCCTTAATGCTTGCCCACTTTGCCTGTACCTGTATTTCATCTTGCCAGGGCTGGCTTAACTCTGTTGGCCATCTTATCAAAGTCAGCCCCTCTGAAGTCCCATATTTTTGCCTTGGAATGAGATGATTTAGTTCTAGTGGCCAAACTAAACCATACCATGTGATGGTCACTGGCTCCCTGCTGTCCTCGTAGCTAAAGATCTGTGATCCTTTCCTCATTAGTCAGTACTAGATCCAGGATAGCCCTGTCTCTTGTGGGTTGTTGTACCAATTGTTTGAGGCTCTCCCCCTGCAGGGAATCCACTATGTGTCTAATTCTGGCGGATGTTCCTGCTGATATTGACCAATGTTGAAGTCTCCCATTAACAGAACCTCCCCTTTAGCTGCCATGTTTTATGCATCTTCTAACAGTAATGTGTCTATGTCCTCCCCCTGGTCTGGAGGCCTATAGACAGCCCCAGTTCATATGGTTGTCCCATTTCCTGTTTCCAGGATGACTCACAGTTCTTTTGTCTCCTAATGTGTATTCTGAATTTCCTTAGCTTTGATATTTTCATTGACATAAATGGCCACTCCACCCTCCTTTTTGCACCTTGTCTCTTCTGAACAGTATATAACTGGGTACTGAAGTCTTCCAAGTATGGTTACTGGTGAATCATGTCTCACTAATGTCTACTATGTCCAGTTTAGCCGCCCTATGTCATTGTTGCCTCCAGGTTTGGGATCTTGTTTTCCAGACTGCGGGCATTTGTGTACATGATTTTCCATTGGCCAGATTTTGGGGAGATCTGGTGTTTCCCCTGTGCGTTGTATGGGGAGCCTGACCTTTTTCCTTACCTAGCCCTATGAATTGCTCTGTTTCTCATGGGAAAGGTTCTACCACTCAGAGAAGGTGCTGTGAACTCGAGCATTAAGCAGAATTGCATAACACTCTGTGACCAACTTTAACTTGCACATGTACGGGCACATGTTTCCACAGTGTTAATAGCTTGTATCTCCATGTCTGATGTGTCCCACATTCTGAGCACCAGTCTCCCTGATTTTCCACATTTTGAGTATGAGTATCTAACATTTTAGTTACACTAGGTTGAGAAGTATGGGGTCTGTGGGTGAGAAGGGTGATCTTGGGAGGATGGTGCAGCTGCAGAGAATGTGCTCAGGTGGGAGGGAGGGGCTGTCCCATGGGTGGGATAGGTGGTCCTGAGGGGAGCTCCAGTTGCAAGTAAGGTGGGGGATGTGGGACTGTCTAGGGACAGTGCTCATTTTTGGGGAGGCTGGTCCAGCAGCTGGAAGGGTGGTCCAGCTGCAGGAAAGGGTTATGGTGGTTCTCACAACGGCAGGGAGATTTAGGAGGGGTGTAGTAGTGGTCCAGCTGTAGGGAGGGTTGGGTGTGGGTGTTCCAGCTGCAGAGAGATTTGTGAGCAGGGGGTGGATCTGTTCCATAAGCAGAAAGGGAGGTCAGGGTGGATCCAGCTCCAGGGAGGGTGGTCATCTATGGGTAGAGCTGGTCTGGGGATGGGTGGTGATTCAATTCTTGGAAGCGTGCTCAGATTCAATCAATCAAGCAATCAATCAATCAATCAATCAAAATCTTTATTTATCCAGGCGATCATAGAAACATAGAAACATAGAAGTTGACGGCAGATAAGGACCGCAAGGCCCATCCAGTCTGCCCATTTCTTTTTCTACCTTGTAAATGTGCCATCGGCCTTTGCTCTGTCAGTGGCCTATCTATTCATACTCATTTGTATTGCTCCCTTATGCCTATCCCATGCCTGTTTGAAACCCTGCACTGTATTCACAGCCACCACTTCTTGAGGTAGGCCATTCCATGCATCCACCACCCTTTCTGTGAAAAGAATTTCCTCACATTCCCCTTAATCAGCCCCTCTAATCTCATGCTGTGTCCTCTTGTCCTGCTATTTTTCTTATATTTAAACATGTTAGACTCTTTCACCTTGTTAATGCCCTTAAGGTGTTTGAATGCCTCGATCATATCACCTCTCTCACTCCTTTCAAGGGTATACATATTGAGCTCTGTTAATCTGTCCTCATATGTCTTCTGATGCAGTCTCTGCACCATTTTGGTTGCCCTTCTCTGGACTGCCTCAATTTGGTTAATGTCCTTGTGAAGGTGTGGCCTCCAATACTGCACTGAGTACTCCAGATGGGGCCTAACCAGTGTCTTGTAAAGAGGGATTGTTACCCTCTTACGACTTGTGGATACCCCTACTAATACACCACATAACACCCCCTAGCCTTATCTACTGCTTTAGAGGTCTGCTTGGATGATTTCAGGTCATCAGTGATGATGATGCCCAAGTCTCTTTCTTCCTTTGTGACTGCTAGCAACTCCCCTCCCAGCCTATAGGTGGCTTCAGGGTTTTCTTCCCTATGTGCATGATCTTGCACTTCTTTGCATTAAATCCCAGTTGCCACTCTTCTGACCATTTTGCTAGTTTATCCAGATCTCTTCTCATTCTGCCCACCCCATCTGGATCATCTACTCTGTTGCAGATCTTGGTGTCATCTGCAAACAGACAAGCCTTACCCTCTAGTCCATCTGCAAGGTCACTAATGAAGATGTTGAAGAGGACTGGCCCCAGGACTGATCCCTGAGGTACCCCACTTGTGACTTGCATCTCTTCAGACTGTATACCATTTATCACCACTCTCTGTTTTCTGCCCGTCAACAAGTTTGCCACCCAGTTGACCAATTTCTGACCCACCCCAAGCCTACCCAGCTTATTTATCAATCTTATGTGGAACAGTGTCAAAAGTTTGCTGAAGTCATAGGGACATCAACTGCTCCCCTTGGTCCACCACTCTGGTTACCCAGTCAAAGAAATCTATGAGATTAGTTTGACAGGACCTTCCTTTTGTAAACCCATGCTGTCTTGGATCCTGTGCCCCTATGGATTCCAGGTGTTGCACTATCCTTTCCTTAAGGAGTGCCTCCATAATCTTGCCCACTACTGAGGTAAGACTGACTGGTCTGTAGTTACCTGCCTCCTCCCTGCTACCACTCTTGTGGAGCGGGATCACATGAGCCCTTCTCCAGTCTTCTGGGACCTCTCCTGTGCTCAGAGACTCACTAAACAGTTCTGCTAATGGCTCTGCTAGTTCCACCTTTAGCTCCTTAAGTACCCTGGGATGTATGCCATCAGGTCCCATTGCCTTATCCACCCTGAGCTTAGCAAGCTCTTGTAGGACCCTTTCTTTTGTGAAGGAGTAGTGGCTCACCTCCCTCCCCTATGTCCATGGTGCTGAGCTGTGGGCCCTTCCCTACCTTCTCTTCAGTAATACTGAGCAAAAGTATCTATTTAGGATAGATGCTTTACATGGTCCTCCTTCACATGCTCCTTTTCTCCATTAAACTTAGCAATACCCTCTGGACTTTCTCCTTTCACTAATATATCTATAGAAAGTCTTGTCACCTTCTTTACTGTTTGTGCTAGTGTTTCCTCAGTTTGGGACTTTGCCTGCCTTACTGCCTTCCTGCTTCCCTTAGGGCAGTTTGGTATGCCTCCTATCTTCATCCCGCTGTGTTCCCTTATATTTCCTGAAGGCCAGCCTTTTGGCTCTGACCTTTCTGCTACTGTATTTGAGAACCAAAGTGGTTTCCTTCTTCTTTGCACTTCCTTTTCTGTCTAACACAATGGGATGTTGCTTCAAGTAAACATCCTTAATGCTTGCCCACTTTGCCTGTACCCCTCATCTGTGTTTCTTTTGCCAGGCTAGCTTAACTCAGTTGGCCATCTTATCAAAGTCAGCTCCTCTGAAGTCCCATTTTTGCCTCGGAATGGGATGATTTAGATGTAATAGCCAAATTGAACCATACCATGTGATGGTCACTGGCCCCAGGTGACCTTCTACCTGAGATCTGTGATCCCTTCCCTGTTAGTCAGTACTAGATCTAGGATAGCCCTGTCTCTTGTGGGTTGTTGTACCAGTTGTTTGAGACCCTCTCCTGTAGGGAATCCACTATGTGTCTAGTTCTGGCAGATGTTCCTGCTGGTATTGACCAATCTGTATCTGGCATGTTGTAGTCTCCCATTATCAGAACCTGTCTTTAGCTGTCATGTTTTGTATATCCTCTAACAGTAATGTGTCTATGTCCTCCCCCTGGTCTGGGGGCCTGTAGACAACCCCAGTTCTTATGGCTGTCCCATTTCCTGTTTCCAGGGTGACCAACAGTTCTTCTGGCTCCTTATGTGTATTCTGAATTTCTGTAGCTTTGATATTTTCATTGGCATACAGGGCCACTCCTCCCCCCTTTTTGCACCTCGGTCTCTTCTGAACAATACATAGCCAGGTACTGAAGTCTCCCAAGTGTGGTTACTGGTAAACCACATCTCACTAATTGCTACTATGTCCAGTTTAGCCTCTGACATTATTGCCTGCAGGTCTGGGATCTTATTTCCCAGGCTGTGAATATTTGTGTACATGATTTTCCATTGGGCAGATTTCGGTGTGTTAGTTGTTGGGTGAGGTTTGGCATTACCCCTGTGCATCATATGGGGAGACAAACCTTTTTTCTTACCTGGTGATGCAAATGAACTGCAAACATGCTGAATCCCTGTTTGACCACTAGCTGAGAGGGAGGGTGTTCTTCCCATTCGACGTATGGGTGCTGCACCTCCTCCCATTTACTAGTTTAAATATTCTGCAAAGATGTCAAACTTCTGCCCCAATGCACTGACTCCTCCTTAGTCAGATGCAGTCCTTCAAATTTAAAGAACTTTCACTCCCAGAACTGTTGCCAGTTCCTACAAATCTGTGTCCTTTTCCTGGCACCAGCCCTTGAGCCACGTGTTTAGCTCCCCTATCTCCCCTTCTCTGACCTTCCGTCCATCTGCCCCCTCTCCCAGACTGGCTGGATCTCAGAGAAGGAGATGCCAGACGAAATGGATGATAGTTTGTCACCCAGCCTGGTCAGGTGTTCCTTGGTCTCCACAACTGACCGGCTGGTGAGATCATTTGTCCCTATGTGTACTAGGACATCAATGTTTTCTCCTGCTTTGTGAACAATTTTAGTAATACATAGATACATAGACAGTGTTGGCAGATAAGGGCCTATGGCGCACCCAGTCTTCCCATTTGAGCTTGTAAGTTCAGTTTGTTTTCCTAGAAGTCTGTTGCCCCTTAGCCCTGACCTCCAGAATTCCTTTATGTCTATCCCATGCATTCTTAAATCCCGTGATTGTTTCAGCCCCCACCACTTCCTCTGACAGGGTGTTCCACTTGTCCACCACCCGTTCTGTGAAGAAATTCTTTCTCATGTTCCCTCTGAATCGTCCTCCCTCCAACTTCATCCCATGCCCTCTAGTCCTGGAACATCTTTTCCGCTTAAAAATAGTGTTTTCTTGCACCCTGTTCCTCCCTGTAAGATACTTGTATGTCTCTATCATATCGCCTCTCTCCCTCCTCCTCCAGGGAGTACATGTTCAGTTCCTTCAACCTGTCTTCATAGGACTTGTGATGCAATCCATGCACCATCTTTGTTGCCCTCCTCTGAACCTTCTCTACCCTGTCTATGTCCTTACATAGGTATGGTCTCCAGAACTGTACACTGTACTCCAGGTTGGGCCTCACTAGTGTCTTGTATAGAGGAATTATGACCTCCCTTTTCCTGCTGGTGATGCCCCTGCCTATACATCCCAACATCCTATTTGCTTTACCTGCTGCCTTGTCACACTGTTTACCTACCTTGAGGTCATCAGAAATGATAATCCCAAGATCCCTTTCCTTCTTGGTGCATGCTATATCCTCACCCCCCAACTGATATATTGTGCCAGGGTTTTTGTGCCCCATATGCATTATCTTGCACTTCTTTGCATTGAATTTCAACTGCCAAACCCCTGACCATTCTTCAAGTTTCTGCAGGTCGCTTCTCATTCTGTCTACACCCTCTGGTGTGTCTACTCTGTTACAGAGCTTTGTGTAATCAGCAAACAGTGAAATTCTGCCTTCTAGGTCCTGCGCAATGTCACTGATGAAGATGTTGAATAGGACCGGTCCCAGCACTGATCCCTGTGGTACCCCACTGGTCACTCTTCCCTCTGTGGAGTGACAGCCATTTACCACCACCCTCTGTGTCCTGCCACCCAGCCAGTTACCTACCCACCACACTACTGTCCTGCCCACACCCATATTCCCCAGTTTGTGTAATAGTCTTCTATGTGGCACAGTGTCAAAGGCCTTGCTGAAGTCCAGATAGGCCATGTCCACTGCCCTCCTTGATCCACCTCCCTAGTCACCCAGTCAAAAATTCAATGAGGTTGGTCTGACATGACCTCCCCTGGTGAAACCATGCTGCCTTAGGTCCTGTAGTCCATTGACAGCCCAGATGTTCCACCAATCTCACCTTCAGTGGTGCTTCATGATCTTCCCCTTTTCACCGAGGTAGAGGCTGACTGGTCTGTAGTTCCCTGCTTCCTCTTTGTTCCCACTTTTATATAAGGGGACTACATCTGCTGTCCTCCAGTCTTTGGGTACCTCCCCTGTTTCAAGTGATCGGCTATACAGGATAGCCAGAGGTTCAGCCACCACCTCTCTTAGTTCTTTAAGGACCCTGGGGTGCACTCCATCTGACCCCATTGCTTTATCAATGCGGTCAGTGTCTCTCCATGCTGATGTACCTGGGAGACATCTGACCATTACCCCTGGCTGGAGATGGGTATCAACTCCCCGAATCATGGAGTCTCCTATGATCAGAAGTTTTTTGGATTTCCTTTTTGCTTTTTTTGTTTTGGTTCCTGATTTGGGTAAGTTTTGTTGTGCTAGCTCCTGTGCCTCAGTGTCCTGCTCTGCAGTGTCTTCTGCCTCTTTGTTTGATTTCAGAGATAGAGGCAGATACCTGTCTGTAGTGTTTATATGGTTTTGGAAGTAATATGTTGGGAAGCAGAGGGATGGGGCACCGGTTGCCCCTCTAACCACCTGCCACCCTCCTGGTCCAACTACCCTCTGCGGTCGAGGTTTTCAGTTGGATGCTGGGGAAATGGTGGTGGTTCTTATAATGTATTTCTCTTGAATATGAAATTTGAGGCGTGCAATCTCTGCCCATGCTGCCCGGAGCTGAGCCCTAAGATCTCCAATGGCCCAGCATGTAGGACAGTGTCCTAAATCCTGTAAGACTGTCCTTCTGAAAATTGTTCTACAGTACCTGCAGTTAATGATATTCATTCCAGATAAGTTGCTGGGTTTATAACCTAGTCAGAGTAATTAGAAGGAAAAAAATGCAAGTAATGATTTGATTGTGTTTTGTTTTTGTTTAACTTGTTATAAGAAGTTAAATTACTAGTGCCCCTGTAAATGAACTCACCTTGTGGATACCCCACTGATCTGCCCCTTCCTGCTCTGCCACAGGAAATGTCACAACTGTGGTACCCTATAAAAGGAGTGTAGTGTGGGGTGGTTGGGGATGGGGGTGGGTGGCTGGGCCCTTCCCCTGCCGAAAAAGAAGAACCACGGAAACAATCAGTCAACAACAAGTGCAGTAACCACGAAAGCTTATCCTAATGTTAGATAAAACTGTAAAACCTGTAAAGCACCACCTGTAATAATTTCAGAGAAGATATATGCTGTAAGAAACACTTTGCTACAGAGAAAAATAAAGCAATGAAATGTTAGCAACAAACAGTAGCAATCCCTGTGAGTCAGCTCTATATCCTTGTTATCCTAGTTTATTTGTATGAGGTCCATCCTTATGTGCTCATGCTCAAAGCTGATTTGCAAGATGGACCTGTTTGGTAAAGGTAGAATACAGTGCAAAAGAAATACAAATATATAAAACACTCATACTTGATGAATACAATTATCAATAGAGATAACAATCATGATAAAGTATACAATTTTCAAGGTCAGGATTTATAAACTGATAACATAGATAAATGTATAGAAGTAAAAAATATATTACAGTATGAGCAATTTACAATTTGAGCCTGCATGAGCACATAAGAATGGACCTCATACAAATAAACTAGGATAACAAGGATATAGAGCTGACACAGTTTACCCCATCTAGGGAAGATGATATGGTGGGGTGGTGGAGGGAGTTTAATGGAGTGAGGAGATGCAAGGGGTGATGGAACTGGACACCTGTACAAGCGAAGGAATAAGGAAAAAAAGAAAGAAAAAAAGAGGGACCAAATGTGGATGATGGGAACAGGTCTCTGAGGGGTCGCCAAGGCTATGTCTGACTAGGGTTGAGGGAAACAGTTGCACAGTTCCTTAATGTGGTGCAAATACAGAGTCTTGAAGGAAGACAAGCTAACTGGGCAACTGAGAGTTTTTTTGTAGTTTATTCCAGAGTGAGGGCAGTAGGTAACTTAAGCCACTCTACCGAAGCACATTTTGACTTTGGGAATTTTCAGGGTAATAAAGGAGTAGCTTCTCAGGGCATAGTTACCTAAAGTGCTTCAAGGGAGACAGTCATTAATATATTGTGGAAGATTATTGGAAATAGCACTGAGAGACCACAGAGCAGCATTTCTGTCCTGTCTGAATTGAAGAGAGGTCCACCGCACAGCCTTGTACAAGGAGCAGTGGTGTGTGTTAAAGGGGAGAACTGTTACGAACCTCAGAGCTCTGTGGTAAAGTGTATCTAGTTTTGCAAGTTAAGAAGCTGGGCCCTAACTATAAAGGAAGTCTGTGTAATCCAGCAGCGAGAGAAATGTTGATTGAACCAACCGCTGTTTAGCATCAGTAGTGAGGAGGTGTTTGATCCTAAAGAAAAGTCCTAACCTTTGCCTTAATTTTTTTGACAAGTCCTCAATATGCTCAAGGTAGGAGAGTCTATGGTCGAGCCAAACGCTGAGATATTTAAATTCCATGACAAATTCCAGGTTTTCACCCAACAGTGTAGTAATCTGCAGAATAGTTCCCATACAGGCTGGGTTTGGTGCATGAATAAATGGAGAAAACATCATTGCCTTTGTTTTTTTTGCATTAAGTAGGAGCTTTTTGTTTAGAAGCTGGCTCTGCAACAGGTTGAATTTGGCTTGAAGGTCTCTACACACAGCTTCAGGCATGGGACGGCTTAGGTAGAGTACCGTGTCATTGGCAAATAAATGGATATTGACTTTATGGATAGAATCATCAATGCTGTTGATATAGATTGTGAACAACAGCGGGCCTAAGATAGAACCCTGGGGTACGCCTCTCAGCAGAGTTTTCAGAGGGGATAGCTCAACTTCTGCTTTGATCTGCTGGAGGTGGTCAGAAAGGTAGTTCATGAACCATTTCAAAGATAGTGCATCTAAGCCCAAAGTACACAGTGATGAGAGGAGATGGCTGTGGTCCACAGTATCGAATGCCTTGCTTAGATCAAGGAATACCGCACAGACGTAATTTCTGTTATCTAAGTCTCTTTGCCAGTCGTTGGTCACTTTTGCAAGGGCCGTGATGGTACTATGTTTAGCTCTGAATCCAGATTGCACTAGATTTAACAGCTTAGTATTTTCTAGTTATGATCTCAACTGTGCACTGACAATTTGTTCTGGAATTTTAGATAGAACAGACAGGAGTAAGACTGGCCTGTAATTATTGAGATCACAGGGGTCTTCTGACTTAAACAGGGGCATGACATGAACCGTGTTCCATACGGGAGGAGGGTCCCCTGAGATAGTGATAGGTTGAATAAATATATAATAGGCACAGCTAGTACATGATAGGCAATCTTTCGAAAATACGGGTCGAGGGAGTCTGCACCTGCATTTTTCTTAATATCCAGATGTGTCAAAAGGATTTCAACTTCTTTCAGTGAAGTAGGTTGCAAGGACAATACAGATTTAGTATGCATTGCTTCAGCAGGGTGAGTGCCAAGCTGTGTGCATAGGGCGTTAACATGGGAGTTGTCAAATGCTAACCCTGTCACTGATAGTCATATTGCCAGAGATAATTTTGGCCAGAAGCTGGTTTCCAGGCCTGTGACTGGACAGATCTTTGAGAGTTCTTCATAATTTTGATGGGCTGTTAGTGGTGGAGTCGATTTCAGAACGATAGTATGTTGACTTTGCATCTCTAACCATCTTGGTGCACAAGTTCCAGGCCCTAAAGTTGCACCAATCAGTGGGAGTTTTTGTTTTATGTGCTTTTTTCCAGAGTTTGTCTCTCTCCAAAAGAGTGGTTTTGAGATCAGAGGAAAACCACCTACAGGTTTTGTTCATCACACAAACTTTTACTAATGGGGCATACTTATCTAGAGCCCAAGTCACAATTTCATTGAAGATATCATAGGCCTGATTTACTGTTTTTGCCAAATAAAAATCATGCCAGTGCAGTGAGTGTTTCAGGTCTGTGATATAGGCGAGCATATCAAAGTTCCGTTTTGACCTCTTGGTCGAGAACTTGGAGGAGGAAAGGGGCTTATTGGCTGATCTTACACCAGCAATGAAACAATGGTCGCTGACTTCAGTGAAGAAAGTACCTGCATGTGAGAATAGATGTGGTTTACTCACTAGCATAACATCCAGCAATGTACTGTTGCTGGGGTTCTCTTTGTTAGGGCGTTGGTTCATCAATAAATTGTGTAAGCCTCTATGCATCACAAAAAGAGGTTGGGGTGCAGAGACCTTAGAAAGCCAGTCTAAATTTAGATCTCCTAGGAAGATTGTTTCTAGTGACTCTAAACCCAGAGAGGTGTTTAGATGTGAAAATAATTGCAGTCCAGCAGAGGGGGGTCTATAACACCCTATTACCCAGAGCGCTATTGTGGGCCACATCATAACCTTGTGACAGACATTCAAATTCATTGGGGACTGATTGTGAATCCAGACATGCTACAGAATATTTATCCCTGATATAGATTGCTACCCCCCCACCTCTTAGCTGCCTATCTGCTCTGAAAAGTGAATAGTTGGGGATGTTGACATCCATGTCAGGGGTGGCTGGTCTAAGCCATGATTCTGATATCACAAGAACAACTGGAGAGGTGTGACTAACCCAGGTCTGGATTAGTGTGATCATTTTTAGTAAACTGCATGCATTGACATGCAGGAAAGCCATTCCTTTGAGCTTTGCAAGGTCAGCTGGAGATGCAGTGGACACAGAAGGTCCAGGATTAAGTTCCTTGTTACCAGAGCATATCAGGAGAAGGAGCAATAACTTTCTGAGAGCAGCAACAGTTAGCTTGAAGCTTGTGGCCCTTGTTCGTCTACGGTTGTTGCCTGTTGAAAAGTGTTGTGCCCCATTTGAGTAGCTGTGCTGACCTAATGCAGCATAAACTAGTACCCTGGCTGCAAGATGCAGGGAAGGGTTGGTGCTATGAGAACCGGGAGGCAAAACTTGCAAGAGTGGTTCAGTACGAGTCCCGCTATTGCAATCTAGGCAATTATGGGGCAGGAGGTGAATAAGTTTTAAGGCAGATATCCAAAGATGGGCAGTGCTGTTTGATCCATTGCAGGTCAGTATGGGATCAAGATCTACAGCTGGGGGCGAGTATGTAGCTCAATGTTGTCTACCTGACATAAGAGAAATAAAGTACACTAATGAGATCCACCATGTTCCCCACATGTTAGAACCTCAATGGGAGCGTGAAAAAAAGTGTCCAGATTAGATTTTTGAGCCGCCAATCAGGGGACGTGAAACACTTGGACAAACTAATTAGAAATACAGATTGCAGTAAATGGCTAACCTAGTAGCAAGAGGTGGACCAACTACACAGTTTTTAAAAGTTTTTAAAAGTTTTAATGTACTGGAAATAGGCAAGTTCTTTAAGCAAATTAAACTTAGTTATCAGTAATGACAAAAGGAGAGAGCGCAGCCTGATTATTGGTATACTTTGAGCAAGATAGGTGGAATCAGGCAGGAAAGCTTAGTTCTTATTGGAAGACAGATATTACAGGGTGTGCCCTCAAAAGGGGGCGGGGAGGGTAGTGTATATAATAAATGATCAGAGTGGGGGATGGGTGAGTGGGTGAAAAAGTGCTGCATTTGCCGTTCATTGCTGGCTGAAGGGGTCCAAGCTTGTGGTCTCGGGCGACGGCTCTCTGTTCCCGGCTGTCCGAGGCGCTGAGTCTCCCTTGGCTCTTGAGCTGCAGTCCTCAAGGGTCAATGTAGGCTGCTGAAACAGAAGGAGAGCAGGGATTTAAGACCTGTACTTTCTGAAAAGGCCAGACAGCTCAGCAGGAAAGCAGGAATTTGCAGGACAATAGGATGTGTATTCATCTGGCACCAGAAAACTGGTCCACGTCAAACACACAGAAAGGGCTGTAACACTTTAACTCCTAAGCAGCAGAACAGTCCTAGAGTTAAACACATGCTAAAAAAGTGAAAACAGCACATTTACAGATTTCGGAGAGATTCAAAACAGTAACAAAAGCAAGGTTCCAGTTCGGGAGCAAGAAGGAAAGGTAGTTCTAGCAAAGGACCAATCAGAATGGGGCTGGAAAAGGCGCTCACATTCCAATTGGCTGTGGTATTTGCCGTACCTTGCTGGCTGAAGGGGTCCGAGCTTGTGGTCTCGGGCGGTGGCTCTCTGATGCCAGCCGTCTGAGGCGCCGAGTCTCCCTCGGCTCTCGAGCTGC
Organism: Neoceratodus forsteri; assembly: GCA_016271365.2. NCBI lineage: Eukaryota > Metazoa > Chordata > Ceratodontiformes > Ceratodontidae > Neoceratodus > Neoceratodus forsteri. Next base: position 157,694,660 of record CM028138.1, read on the forward strand.
AGCCCTCAAGGGGCGATGTAGGCTGCTGAAACAGAAGGAGAGCAGACTGTGGTGTGGGGCTGGTCAATGGGAAGAAAGGTTGGTTCTGGGAGTGCCCAGCTGCAGAAAGAATTGTTTTTTGAGAAGGCTGGTCCAGGGCATAGAATGGTGATCAACCAGCTTGGAGGGTGGTTGGTCTGGGGGGGGTGTAGGCTGGTCCAGGTAGTGGTTGGGTGCATTTTAGCTGAAGGGGGAGTGGAGGCTGGTCCAGCTTCAGGGGCGTGGTTGGTTCATTCTGTAGAATCCCCCCATGATGTCGCTGATTCTGTAGGTTTCTCCACATTGGACCCATAAAAGTAATAATACCTTATTACTTCTATGACCAGATCTGTACCATTGAGTTCTATTAAATACAACCACAAAACTAGGAAAAATGACTAGAATATACGTAAAGTGTGCCACTATCTTGTTGATGGCACAATGCGCTGCTTCTGGTGGGTTGCTCTTAGTTATTATTAGGTATGGACAGTGCCAGAGGAAAGCTGTCTTTTCACCTTAACCAACTCCACTCATATTCTTGCTTTCTTGGCCCTCTCAAACAGCAGATTGGGAGTAGGAAGCACTCACAGCACCAAAGCATGAGTTCTGTGTGTAGGAAAACCTTATATGTATTACACTTCATATATCCTGCTACAGATGGGTGTCGGGGAGGACTTGGTCACTTATGCACACCAGTCTCCAGATTTAAATAACTATTTTATGATCACTAATGAGCATTTTTAATTCTTGGATAAATGGTTTGTAAAATATGCATTACAACCACCTGGTTGTAATCAATAGAGCTGTGTGGAATGGGAAAATTCTGAGTTCATGGAGTTTTGATGACCTTTCGTGAAATTCCATGACATTTTACAGAATTTCATCAGAATTTTGCAGAATTTTAAAATGTAGTAATTTGGTAATAACTCATTCAATGTTTAAGCTAGAGCTGTGAAATTTGGCACACTCATTCCTTCTGTGGAGCGCCGCTAACATGTCACATGTATTGAAATTTGAATGAATGGTTTCAAAGGTATGGGTGCTCAAAGTCCGTTATTTTATTTTTTGTGCAGAATTTTATGAACGTTTTTATCTACATATACCACAGCTGTTCATTGGGTCACATATCTTAAATTTAACATGAATTCTTCATGATAGGTGTTCTAACAAGGTGCTAGATTTCATGACAATATGATGCATCGTCTCAAAATTATATGTGTTCACATTCTGTCATTTTGTTTTTTGATGGAAACTTAGTCAAAAAATTTTATTTGCCTATAACTCAGGCATCTTTGGAGCTAGACATGTGTAAATTAGCACAAATAACATTTTTTTAATGCTTATAGAATGATCTAAATATGAATATAATTGGATTAGAGATTTTTAAGTTACAGGGGTTCAAAACTTTACTATGTAAATATTTACAAACTTTTGTGACAACTCTCAAAAGTGTGGATGATTGTAACTTCTCTGCTCTTGCATGCATAGACTTAACGTTTGACATGCATATCCATATTCAGTGTATCCTAGTATCTAACACAACTGGATAAATTGGTTTAGCAGTTTTAAATTTGCAGTAGAAACAAATAAATTATTGGTAACATTTTCTCACGTTTATGGTAGCATATAGATGAAGCATCTAGAATTCTTTTTATGGAATTTAATATTAACAATGCACATATCGCTGCTTCATTTGATAAGCTAGGCTGAGCTTTCTGCAGTCCCGCTGTTCCTTTCTGGGTGACTATCCCTTCCCTCTCTTTTGGCATAGCCAGACTGGCTCAGTAGAACTACTGATCCCACTGATATCCTCTTTGTTCATTACAGTGATAAACTCCTTTAAAACATGTCACCTGCTCCTTTTTCCATTGACCTACCCTGTTGGAATAGCCAGATGTCTTCCTTCTTGTTGCCCCAGACAATGTCTTCTCCCACTACAGCTTTTTGAGTACCTCTAAGTCCCAGACTTGAATGTACATTAGGCTCCTTGGATCACACATTTACTGAATGCAATCCTTAAATATCCTGCATCCAGGTTGGAATTGTTGACACTCTGTGCTTCCTTGCTGTCGCCTGGGGGTCTACCACTGTTGTGCTATCTGTCCATTTCTTGGTGAAACTGTGCATCTAACTCCTTAACTTGGTGACCCTCTGCAATAAATGCCTCTCATATCCCTATCCTTTAATTAGAATCCCCCAGATAAAGCTGAGTGAAATTAGCAAATTCCAGTGTTATGGAATTTTTCATGAAATTCTACAATTTTCACAAACACTCATGGGATTTAACTTTAAATACAGATGTTATTCTGCAATTTCTGGCAGCAAGCAATTAATAAAACTGACCCATGCAGTCTCCTTGAAAGGTCTACAAACCTGCCAAATTTAATAGTATTGCATTCTCTAGTCTCAAAGTTTCAGAGATTTATAAATTTGTAGTTTACATTCTTGCAAAATTTAATTTTTAAATGTTGTAAACGTTTGACTACTTATAATTTAATCCCATTTAAAGCTGCAAATATGAACCTTTTAAGAAATTACCATGTTGTATAGTAGTTTAAATGGTTCAACTCTGGTTAAATTAGGATATGTTGTTTTAAAATTAGAGGGAAATATCTGAAATGTAAATTTTGGCAACATGTTTGGCAGGCTATAACTCAGTCCCATTTGAAGCTAGAAATATGAAGCTACGTAAATATGGAAATGTATTGATAACCTGCATACCTGTCAAATTTTATAACATTTCAATGAATACTGTCAAAATTATACTAAAATTACAGAAATTGAAATTTTAGCAGAATGTTTGGCTACCTAAAACTCAGCTGCCATTGAAGCATGAGACTTAAAATGTGGTGCATATACCCATGCTGGGTGTATCTCTAAGCCTGACATTGTGGTGACATTTGGACAAGAAATGTTAAAATTTTCTCAAAATAACTGAAAATTTAATTTTTATTAAATGTTTGGCCACCCATATATCTACCTTCTTTCCACCTACAACTCTGAAAGTTGGTATTCCATTGGAAGACATTTGATACTGTCTGTGTTCTGAATGTGATGCTATTTGGAGGCATACTTTTAAAATTATAACATTTAAAATTATATGAATATAACTGAAATATAAAATGTGGCAAAATTACATGAAATTCAGCAGATTCAGAATGGTCATTCTGTGAGCATTCCACAGGTGGAATTTTATATTCTGCACAGCTCTAGTAATTAGACATTATATTGGGTCAGTTGTTATATAAGCAATAAGACATGATGAGGTGTAGTTATTGCCTGAGAAGACCACACCCCAGGTATGTTATAAAGTACAAGGCACTTGTGCCGAGTGTCTTTAGCACCTGGAAAGTATTCTTATCAGGCAATAACCCACACCATGGAGTATCTTATTATTCTTGTAAAATGGGTTCCACAAGTAAATGTTTGCAATAATTAAAACATTAAAAAGGAACAAAAAGATGTTAACAACATTTAAAAATGTATTTTTCATTTCTTGTTAAAAAAAACCAAACAGTTCCTATTAAATGTTCTTTGGTAGGAAAAATCTCCTCTTTTGATTCCAGGAGATCTGCAGGACTCTGCCCACTGCAGCTCTAAAATGCTTATTAGTAATTCTGAAAAAAAAAACAAGATACAGATAGGTTTGTGTAAATCAGAATTTTACACACACTCCCAGTGTGGATGTATTTATAAACCCCTCGCACTTCGCCTCTACGGGGGTCTATGTAGTATCCTGACACCCTGGTGTGTACAATTCTGGTTGCATACACCCACCCATATATTATTCTCTAATTATGGTTTAATTATGTTATTCAATTTTTAAATAATAAAATACATGATGAATACTTGACAATCTTACACGATCAAGCACACTGACTCCCCATCAATCACTATATTCAAAATTGATTTTAATATTAAAAAAAAGTAAAGTAACTTTATGCATCCCACATTATATTGATGTTTTTCTAGTGACTCAGCTAGCTCCTCTCCATTTCATGCTCTCTCTCTTCAAACCCCTGACAGCTATTAATTGGTGACTAGATAGCATGAAATGCAATCCAACCTGACTGTCAGATAGAGCAGGGTTTTTCAACCAGTCATCCTATGCCCCCTTGGGGTCCCTGAGCAAGGCATAGGGGATTCTTTGAGTGAGCAGGAAAAATGTTAAATGTGAAATTGTAGAAACAATGTTTAACGCCATCTCAGAGTTTTGAACAGTCTTTCTATGCTCTGCCAAAGCAGCCCCATCTGCATTCATGCTCCTTTTCATAAAATAAGTACTTGGAGGCAAGCAATTGTAAAGATAAGAGTCCAGTCGAAACTGGTTATTTGTTTTAACTTGAGCCACATTTCACTCATTGCACCTAGTATGTATCAACGGTGTGCAAAGCAAAGTCTTTCACCACATGTCTTTCTCTCCTTCACTCAGTTACAGTTATAAAAGGTGTCATGAAAATGTATTTATTCTATGTAGAAAGACATTATCCAGACTTGTTCTACCAAATTACACAAAAGGAAAATATTCCTGACCTGCAGAGCTGTCCAGATACACCTATAGCCTCCCAGTGGCCATCTTGGATTGTCTCTGGGATTCAGATCTGGATCTTTTATTCACAATTCTCCCCTTTTACCTCCTGCACCTCCATTTCCTTAGAGTCACATAGTGAATATGGGATTAAAATCTGATCTCTGACCAGAAGTTCTGTGCTCAAACTGCATACCCCATCACCATATGTGTAAGAAGCCTAACCTCCACCCCCCCACAGCATCTGTCCGCCTTTGCATGTTGGTGGTCCCTGCTACTACTGATGTTTGCTCTGGGGCTCCATGCACACAAAAAGGTTGAAACCCTCTGAGATAGACAATCCAAAATCTTCCCCAAAATCTAATTTGGGATCGACTTGGATTTCAGATCATGGAAGTCTGTATCCAGTCCAAGTAATCCAGCACAGTCCGGCCCTCTCTGATATTCCATGGTTCCCCTTCTCTTTTTCTCAGAGAATGGAATCGCTTATAAGGTTGCTCAGATAATGCTTTTTTTTCAAACTGTATTTTTGCTCCCTTGCTTACCCCACTGAACTCTCTCTGACAACCCCCCAGAACCACGGTCTCTACCTCCCAGAATGACCCAACTGGTTCTCTGCTCCCTCCTGGCACTGGGCATCCCCCAGATCTGCCCTCCAGGGAAGGGTTCCCCCCACCCAGGGTGCTCTTTCTATAGTGTTGAGCTCTGGGCCTTGGAGGAGGTGGGTGGCAAAGAGAGTGGAGACCAACTCCAGAAGTGTGGACCGTGGGTGGGAGGTGCCATTGCCTATCAATGGGAGGAGGGGGTATTTGTATTGTATGAACTCCTGTGGAGCCCAGCTGTCAAGGCAATGTACTGCCATGGCTCCACCCCCAGTCATACACCACATCGCTACAGTTGGCTACCTTCAGCCACTGCCAGAGGTTGCTTCCTGAGCAAGTGTTTTACCCCAGCCCTCCCCAGGAAGAGAGAGAGCAGTCCTCTGGATGCTCAATCTCTTCCCTTCCCTGCCGACCCCCGATGACCTGGGCTTATTCCCAAACCCAGGTCACTGGTGTGGTGCAAGGTGTGGCGTCCAGCACCTTAATCCTCAGTGCCACTGGACCGGCCCCAGATAATGCATTTGAAAAACAGATAGTTAAGATAGAGCGTGATTTTTAGGAGATTAGGATTTTAGGATAGTGGTCCTCAAAATCCAATAATCTAAAATTCACCTTGGATGTCAAATCAGATATTAGGATTTCAGGTTATCTAACATCTGATATCATGAAATCCGAAATAGGCATCCTCAAACTCTTCTTCCTTACAGTTGATCATACATCATTGCGCCCCCTAAATCTTAAACTCCCCCTCCTAGCACAAGCCACAATACTTATCTTACCTAAGATCAAGTGGGAGTGCCCCCCTATCAACTAGCTCTCACCTTCTTCTTCCCCCATAGCACCGAAATACCTTTAAATTAGTCGGGTAATGTCCATGTCGGTGAGAGCTGCGGCACTCTAGTTGTAGCACTCCAAAGTTGGGGACACTACAGAAATTAACTAAATAAACCATAAGGTGCCACATAGACCTCATTTAGGTGCACAGTGTAGGGGTAGTGTACAGGGGTCCCTCCTTTTAGTTTCCACATTTCCATGTACAAACCAGGTGCACAGATGCTTAAGTGGCTTGCTCTGGGTCACATTGTATGCACATGGCAGTTGTGAGATTACACTCAGTTTGCTAGGGCTCCAGTTCATAGCTCTGTCTGCCATTCTGTCTCTAGAATTGTGCACTGAACACAGTTGTGGAAGGGGGAGAATTGCTTGAAAAGCTCTAATCAATACATCGGTACCATTTTTTTTAAACTATCTTTTTATTAATTTTTTTAATTTTATATTCATCTAGTATAGAGCAACGGTTAACCACAGTATACTATTATACTTGTATATGTACATACATATTTAGACAACTAGTCCAATTCATTCTGGGGGAAGAACAACTTATTTACCATTACATCAAATACATATACTTACAGCTAGACGTGCCTTTAATACTTCATTCTTTTTCTTTTTTGAAATTCCAAATTTTTATTGAGTTTAAAGCATAAAAAGAAAAAACATTCACATTAAATGTTGAAAATGTAGGCAATTTACAAGATCCAACCCAATACCCAAATTCCAATTGAAATGTGTCATGTACCTATGATCTAAAGAAATATCAAACCCATACCCCCCTCCATCCTAATGCCCCAAAACCCTCCTACATCCCCTGCCCCCAGGATGTGCCTTCTTAGAAAAACTATACAGAGGTAAACTAAGAGCTAATCAATATACAGTAGCCCACATCAAGGAAAACTTAACACAAATCAGGCAATCAGAGGTGATCCATATGAAACATTAATGTAAATAAAGAGCATACAATTTGCTCCATCTCCTGTTAAAGGATGTCAAACAGTTCCGGGTACTTGCTATTAATTTCTCAGTCTTAAAATAGAGAGACATTTCTTTGATCCATTCTTCGTATGATATAACTAATTGGTCCATCGAATGCCTAAGGAAATACTTCATTCTGACCCTGTTTGATCTTACTAAATACTTGTGTTTTAAACCCATCCCATCTCAACTTAAGTCCTTTTTATCAAATTAAAATATGTATATATTTTATGCCTTTGAGAAATAAAACTTATAAGTCCTCTGCAACTTCAGTATCTGCAGCTACTGTATCAGGGACATCTCTTTATCAAATGTTGTCAAAGATTCTTCATCAGAGCTTTGTTTATATTGTGCCCCTAGAAAAGCTGACACTTGCTCTGGGTCAAAGAATATATACTGTCTGTTTCTGAAATTTATTCAAACTTTGGCTGGTGACAGCAACTGAAATTGAGCTCCAAGTTCCAGGATATCTTGTCTGTATGCAAGTAGTTTCCTTCTTCTCTGCTGCGTTGAGAACGCAAAATAGGGTATCCATAAAAGCAATGTGTTTTGTAGATCAGTGTCCCTTTAATTTTAGAGAGCTTTACTATTAAGTCCCTGTCTGAGTCAAATACCAATGCTAAGAATACTATAGCAGGGGAGAAGCAAGGTGGACATGTGCTGCGAGTCACAGGGGTTAGTAGGGAAAGGTGAAGGCATCCAGCACTGTGGTGGCCCAGTTGCTGCAGCAAGGAAGATTTGTTGTGTGTTCATTGTGTGCAGCAGGGGTGAGGGGTGAGGGGTGAGGTGGACTTGCGCTGCTGTATCGGGGAATGGGGAATGTTTCTGGTGATGAGTTGGCACAGATGCTGCAGCGAGGAAGCTCAGAGAAGTGATTATTATTTTTATTATCTTTATATATGTGCAATACAAGCTAGCATTCAGTTTCTGACTCATTCTGAAGTAATCATTATTTTCTTTTCTTTGTATATGTGCAGTATGTGCTAGCATTCAGTTTATGACTACATAGCCCTCCTTCACAAACAGAACAATCAAAGCAGTAGAGAGGCTATTTTCTGGGTAGCTTAAGTGATTGTGGGGGCAGGCTTGCCACATTTCCAGACCTTACCTTGGAAAGGGTTCTCCTTCCTTTTGTCCAGCAGAGATGTGACATGAAGATGGGCAAGGAGGTACACTGGAGTCCAGTTGGGAGGCCTGGGGAAGAGATAGGAGGTCACAGTGAGAAGCAGCGGTGGGGCTGATACTCTCGTGAGAGCTGTGGTCAGGCCCTTATCCCACCCTCCCCATCCCTCCCACCCCACTCTACTGTACAGTTATAGGGGTGGGCGTCCTGTTTGGTGAATGGGCCTGCCAGGTGCAGATCATTTGTAATCCAGTGTTCAGGAGCTGGCATAGTAAGGGAGCTAGTACAGGTAGCATGAACAGAGGAAGTCTAACATGGGGGAAAGGTAACATGAAGTGGGGCAGCATCAATCCATGGGTAGATAGAATAGCAGGTGGCAGTCTGCCAGGGCAGGGGCTAGGGAGGGTGGTATGCTGCCAAGGATATGGAGCAGCCATTTTCCTGAGAATGGCATGAAGGGCAGGGGGCTGCATGGTGTGCCGCCAGGTGGTCAGCTTAGAAAGGACATTGGGTGGCTGAAGAGGAAACTAGAAGCATGGGGGGGATTGATTAGAGAGGTAGGCAGGCATGAAGGGTACCTGATGAGTCATCCATTGCAACCAGCAACAGGCCATCAAATGGTAAAACTAGTGGTAGAGAGGAGTGGGACACAAAATCATCTGTAGGCACAGGCAGGAACTGAAGACTGGAGGTGGGTCAGAGGGTGGAAAATAGCTGCAACAGGGAGAGTGCAGGGTTCCAAGCCCCAGGGAGAAGGGACAGTGCACAACCAGGCAAGGGGACCTACCTGAACAAACAGATTCCAAATTCTCATTAGTCTAAAGGAGTAGGAGGAGCACCATAGGGGATAAAGGTTGCAGCACAGGCCCAATAGGAGCTAGCGGTAGCCCAAGTACCCATAGAGGCAAGGGACAACAGGATGGGAGTGATGCAGTAATAGAAACATAGAAGCTGATGGCAGATAAGGACCGCAAGGCCCATCCAGTCTACTCATTTCTTTTTCTAACATATGAATGTGCCATCGGCCTTTGCTGTGTCAATGGCCTATCTGGTCATACTCATCTGTATTGCTCCTTTATGTCTATTCCATGCCTGTTTGAAGCTCTGCACTGTATTCATATCCATCACTTCCTGAGGTAGGCCATTCCATGCATCCACCACTCTTTCTGTGAAAAAGAACTTCTTCACATTACCCCTTAATAGGCATCCCTCTAATCTCATGCTGTGTCCTCTTGTCCTGCAATTTTTCTTATATTGAAACATGTTAGACTCTCACCTTGTTAATGCCCTTAAGGTGTTTGAATGTTTCAATCATATCACCTCTCTCCTCCTTTGCTCTAGGGTATACATATTGAGCTCTGTTACTCTGTCCTCATATGTTTTCTGATGCAGTCTCTGCACCATTTTGGTTGCCCTTCTCTGGACCGCCTCAATTTGGTTAATGTCCTTGTGAAGGTGCAGCCTCCAGTACTGTACGCAGTACTCCAGATGGGGCCTAACCAGTGTCTTGTAAAGAAGGATTATTACCTCCCTTTTCCAACTTGTGATACCCCTACTAATACACCCAAACATCCTCCTAGCCTTACTTACTTAGTGGTCTGCTTCGATGATTTCAGGTCATCGGTGATGATGATGCCCAAGTCTTTTTCTTCCCTTGTGACTGCCAGCAACTCCCCTTCCAGCCTATAGGTGGCTTCAGGGTTTCTCTTCCCTATGTGCATGATCTTGCACTTCTTTGCATTAAACCCCAGTTGCCACTCTTTCAACCATTTTGCTAGTTTATTCAGATCTCTTATTATTCTGCCCACCCCATCTGGATCATCTGCTGTGTTGTAGATCTTGGTGTCATCTGCAAACAGACAAACCTTACCCTCCAGTCCATCTGTAATGTCACTGATGAAGATATTGAAGAGGACTGGCCCCAGGACTGATCCCGGAGGTATCCCACTTGTGACTTGCATCTCTTCTGACTGTATACCATTTACCACCACTCTCTGTTTTCTGCCCGCCAACCAGTTTGCCACCCAGTTGACCAGCATCTGACCCACCCAGAGCCTACTCAGCTTATTAATCAATCTTCTATGTGGAACAATATCGAAAGCTTTTCTGAAGTCAAGGTAGGCGACATCAACTGCTCCCCCTTGGTCCACCACTCTAGTTACCCAGTCAAAGAAATCTATGAGATTAGTTTGACAGGACCTTCATTTTGTAAACCCATGCTGTCTTGGATCATGTGCTCCTATGGATTCCAGGTGTTGCACTATCCTTTCCTTAATGAATGCCTCCATAATCTTGCCCACTACTGAGGTAAGACTGACTGGTCAGTAGTTCCCTACCTCCTCCCTGCTACCACTCTTGTGGAGCGGGATCACGTGAGCCCTTCTCCAGTTTTCTGGGACCTCTCCTATGCTCAGAGACTCACTAAACAGTTCTGATAATGGCTCTGCTAGTTCCACCCTTAGCTCCTTTAGTACTCTAGGATGTATGCCATCGGGTCCCATTGCCTTGACCACCCTGAGCTTATCAAGCTCTTGTAGGACCCTTTCTTTTGTGAAGGGACTAATGCACACCTCCCTCCCCCCTGTGTCCATGGTGCTGAGTTGTGGGCCCTGCCCTACCTTCTCTTCAGTAAATAGTAAGCAAAAGTATCTATTTAGGATATATGCTTTTGCATGGTCCTCCTCCTCCTCCCATGCCCCCTTATCCCCTTTGATCTTAGCAATAACCCCTCTGGACTTTCTCCTTTCACTAATGTATCTATAGGAAGTCTTGTCACCTTCTTTTACTGTTTGTTTTACTGTTTCCTCAGTTTGGGCCTTTACCTACCTTACTACCTTCCCTGCTTCCCTTAGGGAAGTTTGATATGCCTCCCTATCTTCATCCCGCTGCATGTCCTTATATTTCCTGAAGGCCAGTCTTTTGGCACTGATCTTTTCTGTTATTGTTTTTGAGAACCAAAGTCATTTCCTTCTTTTTACTTCCTTTTCTCTCTTACACAATGGAATGTTGCTTCAAGTATTGCATCCTTAATGCTTGCCCACTTTGCCTGTACCCCCTCACCTGTATTTCATCTTGCCAGGGCTGGCTTAACTCTGTTGGCCATCTTATCAAAGTCAGCTCCTCTGAAGTCCCATATTTTTGCCTTGGAATGGAATGATTTAGTTCTAGTGGCCAAATTGAACCATACCGTGTTATGGTCACTGGCCCCCAGGTGACCTTCTACCTGGAGATCTGTGATCCTTTCCCTGTTAGTCAGTACTAGATCTAGGATAGCCCTGTCTCTTGTGGGTTGTTGTACCATTGTTTTGAGGTCCTCCCTCTGCAGGGAATCCACCATGTGTCTAGTTCTGGCAGATGTTCCTGCGGGTATTGACCAATCTGTAGCTGGCATGTTGAAGTCTTCCATTATCAGAACCTCCCCTTTAGCTGTCATGTTTTGTATATCTTCTAACAGTAATGTGTCTATATCCTCCTCCTGGTCTGGAGGCCTGTAGACAACCCCAGTTCCTATGGCTGTCTCATTTCCTGTTTCCAGAGTGACCCACAGTTCTTCTGGCTCCTTGTGTATATTCTGAAATTCTGTAGCTTTCATATTTTCATTGACATATAGGGCCACTCCACCCCTCCTTTTTGCACATCGGTCTCTTCTGAACAGTACATAGCCAGGTATTGAAGTCTCTCAAGTGTGGTTATTGGTAAACCACATCTCGCTAATTGCTACTATGTCCAGTTTAGCCTTTGTCATTATTGCCTGCAGGTCTGGGATCTTGTTACCCAGACTGCGAGGATTTCTGTACATGATTTTCCATTGACCAGATTTCGGTGTGTTAGTTGTTGGGTGAGGTCCGATATTTCCCCTGTGCATCGTAATGGGAGCTAGACCTTTTTCCTTACTTGGTGATGCAAATGAACTGCAAACATGCTGAACTCTTGTTTGACCACTAGCTGAGGGGGGAGGGGTGTTCTTCCCATTCAACGTATGGGGTGCTGCACTCCTCTCCCCATGTGCTAGTTTAAATATTCTGCAAAGATGTCAAACTTCTGCCCCAATGCACTGATTCACTCCTTAGTCAGATGCAGTCCATCAAATTTAAAGAACTTTCACTCCCAAAACTGTTGCCAGTTCCCTACAAATTTGTGTCCTTTTTCCTGGCACAGCCCTTGAGCCACATGTTTAGCTTCCCTATCTCCCCTTCTCTGACCTTCCGTACATCTGCCCCCTCTCCCAGACTGGCAGGATCTCAGAGAAGGAGATGCCAGATGAAATGGATGATTGTTTGTCACCCAGCCTGGTCAGGTGTTCCTTGGTCTCCACGACTGACTGGCTGGCAAGATCATTAGTCCCTCTGTGTACGAGGATGTCAATGTTTTCTCCTGCTTCCTGAACAGTTTTAACAATGTGGTCAGTTTCTCACCATGCTGATGTACCTGGGAGACATCTGACCATTACCCCTGGTTGGAGATATGTATCAACTCCCCGAATCATGGAGTCTCCTATGACCAGAAGTTTTTTGTATTTCCTTTTTGCTTTTTTTGTTTTGGTTCCTGTTTTGGGCAAGTTTTGTTGTGCTAGCTCCTGTGTTGCAGTGTCCTGTTCTGCAGTGTCCTCTGTCCCTTTGTTTGATTTCAGAGATAGAGGCAGATACCTGTTTGTAGTTTTTATATGGTTTGCGGAGGTAATACGTTGGAGAGCACCGAGTGGTGGGGCACCCAATTTGCCCTTCCTAACCACCTGACAACCTCCTGGAGAAACTACCCTCTACGGTCAAGGAGCTTCTGTTGGATGCTGGGGAAATGGCAGGTGGTTCTTATAATATAATTTCCTCTTGAATATGCAATTTGAGGCAAACAATCTCTGCCCGTGCTGTCTGGAGCTGAGCCATTAGATCTCCAATGGCCCAGCATGTAGGACAGTGCCCTAAATCCTCTAAACCTGCCCTTCTGAAAGGTGTTCCGCAGCATCTGCAGTTAATGATATCCATTCCAGATAAGCTGCTGGGTTTATAACATGGTCAGAGTAATTAGAAGGAAGAAAATGAAAGGAAAAGTTTGATTTTGTGTTTTGTTTGTTTGTTTTTGTATAACTTGTTATAACAAGTTAAATTATTAGTGCCCCTATAAATGAGGTCACTGTGTGGATACCCCTCTGATCCACTCCTTCCTGCTTTGCCACAGGAAATGTCACGACCGTGCTATTCTATAAAATGTGTGTAGTGTGTGGTGGTTAGGGATGGGGGTGGGTGGCTGGGCCTTTCCCCTGCCGAAAACGAAGAACTGTGGACAAAATAAACAAGGAGGTAAGAGCAGAAACAGTCAACCAGCAACAAATGCAGTAGCCCTGAAAGCTTATCCTAATGATAGATAAAACTGTAAAACCTCTAAAGCATCACCTGTAATAATTTCACAGAAGATATACACTGTAAGAAACACTTTGCTACAGAGAAAAATAAAGCATTAACAGAAGATATACCTTGCAAAAGACAATTTTGCCAGAAGGGCTAGATGAGCAAGGAGATAATGGAGAGGGGAAAACTGCAGATGGCCCGGGCATGGTGGGAGCAGGGGCGAGGAAGGGAAAACAAGTAAGAGGAAATCGTAACACAGGTATGGCACAGGGGAAGAGTAGGGGAAGGGGAGGCAGGGTGGTGTGTGATGTAAAAAGAAAAGGGTGGGGCACAAAGGGATTGGTCTAAAAGTGGAGGCAGATACATCAGCCACAGTTGAAAGAGGGGTGAGGACAGGTAATAGAATGGGGGAGGATGGGGGGCTTAACTGGGGGAATGGGTGGAGGGATCAAGCTAGAGTCCAGAATGGTGCTGAGCAACATGGGAAAGATCATCATAGGAGTGCCATAATTTTGGGAGACTCAATACTGATGGGGGTAAGATGGGGGTAGGGGTGCCATGAAAAGCAGTATCTGGGTGGAGTGCATGCCTGGTATGACAGCAGAAAGGGTGGGTCATCATATTGTTTGATGCGTAAGGAAGTTGGGGGGAAAACCACACATCATTGTGCACCTGGAAACAAATTATCTGGAGGGAAGAAGGCTAGAGGAGGTTCAGGATAGCTTCAGGGTTGTAGGGGAGCCAAGCAGCAAGGGGGGGAAGCACAGTAACATTCTCAGAAGCCCTGCCAGAGCTACGAGTAAGTACAGATAGAAAGTGCAGAATCATAGACTTCAACAAGTGGCTGAGGACATGGTGTGAGTCCATGGGGTATGGATTGGTGGGAGAGTGGGGTAGCACATGGGAGAACACAGATTGGTATGCAATGGATAGGCTACATCTCAGTAAGCAAGAGTCACAGGTGTTAATGCAGAGACTGGGGGAATTTATCAGTGAAAGATATAATTTAAACTAGCTGGGGGGGCTATGGATGAGGACTAAACCAGGAGTGGAGGTCCAGGGGACACCCCACAGCAAGAACGGAAGCCCATTTGACTAGGGTTGCGAGAGGAGGGGAGGGTAAGGAGGCAACAGGTAGATATAAAGGGTGGAAGGTGTTATCACTAAATGCTAGGAGTCTGGGAAACAAGATGGCTGAGTTGCAGGCATTGGTGGCGTGGGAGTAGACATAGCTGCCATTAGAGAGACATGGGCAACTCAAAACCATGATTGGGACTTGGCCATCCCAGTATTTAAGTTATTTAGGAAGGACAAAAAAAAAAGGGAAGGGAGGGGGAGTAGCCATTTATGTTAGAGAAGAAATCAGATGTATTAGAGAAAAGGGGGAGGAGAGCAAATCAGAAGTCATTTGGCTGCAGCTTCAAGCCCAGATCGGAGCAAAGATCTGATTAAAGGTTTTTTATAGGCCCCAACCCAGAAAGAGGACATGGACGGACAACTGGGGGAGCAGATAAGGAGACTCAGTGGCAAAGGGAGCACTGTGGTTGTGGGGGACTTCAATCTACTAGGGGTGGATTGGAGCATCTCAGCTACCACATGCACCAGGAAGCTGATCCACCTGGAACCATTCAAGGACAGCTTCCTGACCCAAAGGGTAACAGTGCCAACAAGAGAGGGGAACATTCTTGAGCTGGTGTTGGATGATGGGGAACTTGTCAGGGATGTATAGGTGGAAGAACCTGTAGAGGGTAGTGATCACCACCCAGTGTGGTTCTCAATCCACCTGGGGAGGGAAGCAGCCAATACAAAAACTAAGGTCCTGGACTTCAGAAGGGCAGACTTTGGCAAGATGGGTTGCATACTAAGCAAACACACAGATAGCATCCACTCAGACATGGACACAGAACAGAAATGGGCGATCATCAAGATTTTACTGACCGAAGGAACAGAAGCCTGTATTAGGAGCAGGTGTAAGAAAACCAAGACCAAAAAACCAAGCTGGATGACTAGGGAGGTAGTAGGGATGGTGAAGGAGAAGAGAAAGGCATTCTGAACCTTTACGAGAACCAATAGGGTACAGGACAGAGAAGATTACCTGAGGAAATCCAGGGAAGTGAGCATAACAGTAAGGGCTGCAAAGGTGGCAAGGGAAAGGAGATTAGCTCAAGGGATACAAGAAGGTTAAAAGAAGTTCTTTAGATATATCAGGGAAAAGAGGAAGAGCAAGGACCAAATAGTTAGGATCAGGATGGGCAGTGGGTGAGTAGATAAGGGGGATGAGATGGCAGAAGTACTCAACAAGTACTTTAGCTCAGTATTCACAAAGGAGAGGGATGGGCTGGTACCTGAAGGGAAAAGTGGGGCAGGGGAGGGAGGTGAGGCAACCACAGATGGTGTTATCACAGCTGAAAGGGTGCTGGAGGGCCCTAAGTCACTGATGGTGAACAAGGCACCAGGGCCAGACGGAGTTCATCCCAAGGTGCTGAGGGAGCTGGCAGAGGTCCTAGCAGGACCATTGGCAGACCTGTTCAACACCTCTCTAAACACGGGGTGTGTGCCCAGGGATTGGAGGGAGGCACATGCGGTACCTCTCCATAACAGTGGGCCCAAGGATGAGGCAGGGAATTATAGACCAGTGAGCCTTACCTCAGTCATTGGAAAAATGATGTATACAATCCTCAAAGAAAGGCTGGTGCAATTTCTGGAGGACAATGGCCTGCAGGATGACAGGCAGCAAGGGTTTGTCTCTGGCAAATCCTGTCAGACAAACTTAATTGACTTTTATGACTGGGTCACAAGGACAATGGACAGGGGCCATGCAGTGGATGTACTCTACCTGGATTTCAACAAGGCCTTCTATTCAGTACCACATGGTAGGCTGATCTGCAAGCTGGAGAGACTGGGGGTGGGGAGAAAAATGGGAAGATGGGTTGAAAACTGGCTGCAGGATAGACAACAGAGGGTAGCGGTGGTGGGGGAGACATCAGAGCCCAGGGCAGTGACAAGTGGTGTCCCACAGAGCTTGGTATTGGGACCGGTCCTGTTTAACATTTTCATTGCGGACATAGCAGAAGGGATCAAAAATAAGATCAGCCTCTTTGCAGATGACACCAAGATCTGTGCTGAGGTGGATGGGGGAGAGCGGGACAAAATACTTCAGGAAGATTTGGCAAAACTGGAGGAATGGTCACAACTGGCAGTTCGGATACAATGCCAAGAAGTGTAAAGTGATACACTTGGAAGCAAGGAACCCAGGATACAGTTACTGGTTGAAGGGTGTCCAACTATCCACATCCAAGGAGGAGGAGAAGGATCTGGGGTGCTGGTGACCAGGGAAATGAACCACTTGGCACAGTGCAGAAAGGCAGCGGCCAAGGCAAACAGGATGTTGGGGTGCATAGCAAGGGGGTTTACTTTCAGAAATAGTGAGGTCATACTACCCTGTACAGGTCACTGGTGCGATCACACTTGGAGTACTGCATGCAGTTGTGGCACCCATACTTAACAAGCATTTGTCAATGCCGAATGTTTGCTTGCTGGTATTAGCATTTGAAATGCAGGAGTTAGACCGATGTAGAATAGGAATGGCAGTGAAGTATGGAAGTTCACGTCAACCCCACCTCCATCTTGTAGAGATGGAGAAGCATTGGGGGTAAATGTGTGGGTCGTCGCCCATGACGGTCATGCCATGTCACCTCACCTTATTCTGCAGACAGTGACATGTGTTGAGGTGTGCCTTAGGGTGTTTGGCTGTATAGTAACCCCATTCCACATGGACATATGCTGAAATGGGTGCAGCATAGGAGAATGGGGTGAAGTGTGGGGCCGAAGAGTCTAAGGTACACCTTGATGGCTGTCAGTAGCTGGGGGGTGGGGGTGGGTCGGCAATCCAAAGGCACAGCCTGATGCCTGTCTGTCTATACAGGGTAGGATGTGATGGTTAGAAACCCTAATGCCGCGGGCGTTTGTTGTTATTTGCAGTACAAATGTTCAACATGGCCTTTTTGTGACCCCAACTCATGAAAGCATTTGGGACCTCTTCTCACGAAGAGTGGCAGTGTGATTTTGTCAATGTGTCCCAAACATTGACTTCCAACAGCGACAGTGCCATTCTGTGCCACATGTAAGAAAACACAGATTGGGCAGAATGTGAAGAATGGCAGCTGTGCCAACCATAGGGAGGTGTGAAGGGATGGCAATGTTGAAAATCTGCAGTGGGAATATTAAAAATGCCCGCACTTATGAGCATATGTGGAAAGTGCGCAACGCATGCACGTAACACAGTCATTTTATGGACTGTTGCCACCAGATTTTCAACATAGGCATTTTACAACCTGTGCTCATGAAGAGTGTCACTGTGATTGTGTTAATGTGTCCTGAACAGTGATTTCCCACAACAACCACGGTATTCTGCACCGGAAGTGCAAAAACACATTTTGGTCAGGATGTAATAAATGACAGCTATACTGTTCATAAGGAGGTGGGGAAAAATGGCAATGTTGAAAATCTGGAGTGAAAATATTGCAAATGTGTGAAGTTATGAGTGTGGGTGCAAACTGTGCAATGCACGCTCATAACACAGTCATTTTATGAACTTTTGTCGCCAAATTTTCAACATAGGCATTTTAGCACCTCTGCTAATGAACAGTGCCACTGTGATTTTCGTAATGTATCCCGAACACGGATTTCCCACAGCGACCGCTCTGTTCTGCACTGGAAGTGCAGAAACACATTTTGGCCAGGATGTGAAACATGACTGCTGTACTGTTCATAAGGAGGTGCGGAAAAATGGCAATGTTGACAATGTGAAGTGAAAATATTGCAAATATACGAAGTTATAAGCGTGCGTGGAAACTGTGCAATGCATGCTTGCAGCACAGTCATGTCATGAACTTTTCTCACCAAATTTTCAACATAGGCATTTTAGGACCTCTGCTAATGAACTGTGTCACTGTGATTGTTGTAATGTGCCTCGAACATGGATTTCCCACAGTGACCGCGCTATTCTGCGCCGGAAGTACGAAAACGCATTTCAGCCAGGATGTGAAAAATGACACCTGTTCTGTTCATAAGAAGGTGTAAAAAAATGTCAATGTTGAAAATGTGGAGTGAAAATATTGCAAATGTGCGAGGTTATGAGTGCATAACACACGCTCGTAACACAGTCATTTTATGGACTTTTGTGACAAAATATTCAAGATAGGCATTTTAGCACATCTGCTAATGAACAATGTCACTGTCATTTTCATAATGTGTTCCGAACATGGATTTCCCACTGCAACCATGCTAATCTGCAGTGGAAGTGCACAAACACATTTCATTCAGGATGCGAGAAATGACAGCTGTACTGTTCATAAGGAGGTTCATAAAAATGGCAATGTTGAAAATCTCGAGTGAAAATATTGCAAATGTGCGAAGTTACAAGCATGCGTGGAAACCGCACGCTCGTAACACAGTCATTTTATGGACTTTACTCACCAAATTGTCAACATAGGCATTTTAGCACCTCTGATAACGAACAGTGTCACTGTGGTTTTTGTAATGTGTCCCGAACACGGATTTCCCACAGCGACCGCGCTATTCTGCGCTGGAAGTACGAAAACACATTTCGGCCAGGATGTGAAAAATGTCAGCTGTTCTGTTGATAGGGAGGTGCAAAAACATGTCAATGCTGAAAATCTGATGTGAAAATATTGCAAATGTGCTAAGTTACGAGAGTGCATGGAAATGGTGCAACGCACCCTCGTAACACAGTCATTTTATGGACTTTAGCACCAAATTTTCAACATAGGCATTTTATGACCTCTGATAATGAGCAGTGTCACTGTCATTTTCATAATGTGTCCCAAACATGGATTTCCCATAGCGACCGCGCTATTCTGCGCTGGAAGTGCGTAAAAACATTTCAGCCAGGGTGTGAAAAATGACAGCTGTACTGTTCACAAGGAGGTGAAAAATGCCAATGTTGAAAATCTGGCATGAATATAGTGACTAAAGTTATGAGTGCGTGAGCACAGCACAATGCATCGCCAGAATAGTCATTTTTTGGATTTTTTCCACTAGATTTGCAACATAGGCTTTTTGAGAGCTCCACCATGAATACTGGCACTGTCATTTCATTATCAGTCCCGAAGGTGTTTCCATGCAGTGACTGCGAAATCACCTTCGAGGCCAACTAATGCCATGACAGTGACAGAATTCATGAGGAGGGGTCCCAAATCCCTATGTTGAAAATTTCGTACAAAATTCCAAAAATGCCCGAGATATGCATCAAAGTTGAAAACCTATTTATTCCATTATACAGTTTACCGCATTTCCTCAGTTCGGCTTTGAAGAGTGCAGATCTGTTCCCGTCCACCAAAGATCGCCACGCCAGACTGGAGGTAAGTATGGGGTGAGGGGGGGTGTGGGGAGGCGGGGTGTGCAGTGGGTGGGTGCAGGTTCTGGAGGGTGGGCGGAGAGACCACGAGAGGCCATTTCCTTTGCAGCAAATCGCTGACGTTGCAATGACGAGGCGGCCCGTGATTGCTGTGGCGAAAACATTACAACTTGGTGCAACTTCTGGAAGCCAGTGTCATCAGCACACTGTGCCTCCATTGGTGCACCATGGCCAAGCCCCAAAATGCTGTGCTTCCCTTGGCTGCTGCACTGCCGCACCTCCCTAACCCGCTTCTCTCCTAAGCTGTCACATAATGTTTCTTACTCATGCACGCAAGCAAACATAAAAAGGCACATCAAGCTGCTGGAGGCAGTGCAGTGCAGAGCAACAAAGATGATCCTGGGATTGGGGGACAGACCTTATGAGGAAAGACTAAGAGAGCTCAATATGTATACCCTGGAGGATAGAAGGGAGAGAGGGGGGATATGATTGAGACCTTCAAGTACCTGAAGGGATTGAACAGAGTGGACAATAGAGGTGTGTTCACTCTCAAGAGCAGTAGGGAAACCAGAGGGCACTCTCTGAAATTGGAGTGGGGCAAATTCAGGAGGGAAAAGACGTACTCTGAAAGCTTTTGTGGTAAATGGTAGATTATCAGTAGGCAGATTGTATACTTGAACAAAGAAACCTTTTACCATCTCCCTAGTGCTCTCAAAATCAGAATCTAATTTTAAAGGTGGTCTAACAATTCTTAAATTCTGCTAACAAATCTGTTTTTTGAGATTTCCACTTTTCTGTTAACATCTTAATTATTTTTGACCAGACCTTGTGTTGTTGCTTCCAAACAGGTAACCTTATCATTCAGAGTTGTTAGCGTCTCAGAGTTAGTTTTTACCTGCAGCGTGAGCATTTTCAGGTTTTCTCTAGTTGTCTTAGCTTCATGCTACAGAGAATCCACTTTTGCATTTAATGCATCGAACCTCCTATCCACATGTTGGATCCACTCAAGTATTTGAAGAATTGATTTCTCTAATGTTTCCATCGAGTGCTCCCTTCAATGCAATTTCTCCTCCATAGGTGAAATTTGCTGTTTCCATGTCGAGCTAGCCGCCATTGTACCCTCCTCCTCAGGTGCCGAATTGAAAACAATGGGAAAAGCAACCTGGTCAGACACTGCTCGGAAGGCGACCTCTTCCATAGAGTGCCGCGGTTTGACTGTGAGTTCCTTTTGTTAGATGATTTCTCATAGGTAGTTGGCTTTGAAGTTTGCAGTCGCTTGAGAGAAGCTCTGGAACTTGCATTCCATGTCTGAGTATTGGGTAACTCCCTGGTTTTCCCCAGACCCCCGGTGCAGTTCGCTGTCTGAAATTGTTTTTCTAAGGGACGAATCCTAGGAGAGCTGTACTCCTCCGATGATGAACTTAGTCTTTCTTTCCTCTTTTCATTCATTTGAGCAGTCTGCCATAAGAAAATGTGAAAAAATCTCTCCCAGCATCAGGAGCTATTAGAAAGGCAACCGTCCTAGTTGGCCATGTTGCTCTGCCCCCGGTTCTGTTTTTCCATCTTGGGAAAACCATCATAGATAGAACTTGGGTGACTTTTCTGAGTGCTAGATTCACCTTTGCTAATGGCCAATCATTATAAAATAATAGGAGAAAAAGGAGCAGAGCTCTGGTGATCCTGATAAGAAATCCCAGCGCTAGGATGTCAAATACAGAACAGCATTTAATGTTTAAAATGCCAACAGGCCTGAAAATAACTGCCTAATGTTTTTGAATCAAACTTCACTCTATCTCAAGGCAATGGCATGCATGTGTAAAAGCACACTTTTAAAGGCATACAATTTTAAAGTGGCATTGCAACAATACAGATACATTACCATACAATTACAAATAAACACAGCACATAAAAACCCCATGTGAGAAGTGTGATGGCTATAAACTCTGTTAGAATTCAAAAGGGGGAAGGGAGAAGGGGAAGAAAGAGAGGGAAAAAGAAGTGGAAGGGAAAAAGGGGGAAGAGGGGAGGGAAGGGTATGGTTGGAGGGGAGGGAAAGGGGGAAAAAAGGGGGAGAAAAAAAGATCCAAGTGAATCCTATCCCAGCGGATAATACTCACAATACTATACAGTACTCTTTAAATGACCATATATACGTTTTATCAAAGATCACTCCTTCAAAAAAGGTTTCAACTGAAATCTATCGAGACCTTGACCATGGCTTCAGATAGCCCCCAGTTTATACTGCCAAAAAGCCTCCTTCTTCAAAAGTGCATTATCCATATGCCCCCCCCCCCTTGGTAGTGGCATGACTCCACACCAGGATCAAATCATCAATGTAACGCCTATACAGTTCTAGTTACAAGGGAGGAACTGGATCTTTTCTCCCAGAATAACATATAGGAGGGGGAAGAATATTCGTGACTGTGTAGTAAACAGTCAACTAAAAGAGAAAAAAGATAAATCTTGCAGATTACCTACTGGGACATATAAGTGTAATAACTGTACATTTTGCAGATAGTTGGAGGTGGGGGATAATTTTCAGAGCCCACATGATGAAAGGAAGTATGCTATCAAATGTTATGTAGATTGTAATAGTGAATATGTAGTATACAAAGCCACTTGTACTTGTAACAACTTTTACATAGGGAAGACCATAAGGAAATTTAAGCTACACATAGGGGAACATTTAAAAGCAATAGAGAAGGGTGACATGAGAAATGCTTTAGCTGTTCATAGGGTTAGTAAGGGTCCAGGACATGTTTTCCATTTTCAGGGCATTGACAGAGTCATGCCACTACTAAGAGGGGGCGATATGGATAATGCACTTTTGAAGAAGGAGAGTTTTTGGCAGTATAAACTGGGGTTTGTCAGAAGCCATGGTCAAAGTCTCAATGATAGATTTCAGTTGAAACCTTTTTTAAAGGCGTGACCTTTGATAGAACATATCTATGTTCATTTAAATAGTACTCTATAGTATTGTGAGTATTATCCTCTGTGATAGGATTTACTGGGAACTTTTTTCTCCCCCCTTTTTTCCCCTCTTCCCCCTTTCCCTTCCCTAACCATACCCTTCCCCTTCCCTCTTTCCCCTTTTTCCCCTCTTTCTTCCCCTTCCCCCTTTTTTTCCCTCTTTTGATTTCTAACAGAGTTTATATCCATAGCACTTCTCACATGGGGATTTTATGTGCTGTTTGTCTACTTTTATTTGTAATTGTATGGTAGTGTGTATGTATTGTTGCACTGTCACTTTAAGATTCTCTGCCTTTAAAAGGGTGCTTTTACACATGCGTGCCATTGCCTTGAGAAAGAATCAAGTGTGACTCAAAAACATTCAGCAGTTATTTTTAGGCCTGTCGGTATTTTTAACATTAAATGCTGTTTTGTCCTTGGGCCCCTCCTGTTCAATGCCTACATCTCTGACATAAGGAAGGGTATCAGGAATGAGATGAGTCTCTTTGCGGATGACTCAAAACTAGGGGTGGTGGTGGATGGGGAGGAGGGGAGGGTGGCCCTACAGGGGGACCTGGAGGCTCTGGAAAGGTGGTCTAGAAAGTGGAAGCTGAGGTTCAATGCAGGGAAATGCAAGATACTGCACATGGGAGACAGAAACCCGGGCCAAATGTACACCCTGGGTGGGGGGGGGGATGCTACAAGTCTCAGTGGCTGAGAGGGACCTGGGGGGTGGTGGTGGATGTCAAGATGAACAACTCTGAGACTTGTAGGAGGGCAGTTGCCAAGGCCAACAGGATGCTGGGATGCCTCACTAGGGGGATCACCTCCAGAAGGAGGGAAGTGATTCTCCCTCTGTATAACTGCTTGGTGAGGCAGCACCTCGAGTACTGCATGCAGTTTTGGAGGCCACACCTAAACAGGGAAATCAAACTCCTGGAGAGGGTCTAGAGGAGGGCAACCAAAATGATCTGGGGCTTGGGGGACAGAACCTATGGGGAGAGGCTTGAAGAGCTAAATATGTACACATTGGAAGAGAAAAGGGATCAGGGGGACATGATAGAGGTCTTCGTGTACATGAAGGGGGTAAATAAGGGAGGAGCAGTCATGGTGCTCTGAAGGAAGGGCGGGCAACTAGAGGGCATGGGTGGAAGCTGGAAGGGGGGATTCAGGGGAGAAAGGAGGAGGTACTACTTCACTGAGAGGGTGGTGGAGCCATGGAATGCGCTGCCCAGAGGGCTGGTGGAGGCAGAGACGGTGGAGAGTTCAAGAGGGGGTGGGACAGGTACAGGGGAAGGATTCTGGAAGCAAAGTCCTGTGCAGTGAGAATATCCGGGACTGGGAAAGGAGAAACCAGAGAGGGCAAGGGGAACAACAAGGCCAGCTCCCAGGGTGGGGGCTGACCAAACAAGCAGACATGAAAGACCGTTAGGCCTATCCTGCTGGCATTTTAGTATGTTAGTATCTGACATCCTAGTGTTAGGATTTCTTATTTATCAGGATCACCAGAGCTCTGCTCCTTTTTTTCTCTCCTACTTTGTGTCTCTTCATGCTGTGAAGGTCGGTGTTTTGGTTCAGTAGCAGGCCTTTCTTGTGAAATTATAAAATAATAGCCTACACCTGTGTGGAGCACATTGAATAAGTGTTTACAAATTTAACCCATTCCTGTCCCATCATGGTGCTGGTAAAACCTGTAGAAATTTACGTAGGAGTCGGTGGCTCCCTAAACACACATCAAGTTATTTAATTGCCTTCAATGTGGTTCACAAACAGATCTGCTGTGGAGGGAAGGTTAGCAGCACATCTCAAGTGAAATTAGCTGTAGCTTGGAATTAGCTTAACTGTAGCAGCTCCACAAACAAAGCTCACAGTCCAGCTTGTACTAGCTTTCATTATTCCACAATGCAACAGCTAAAACAATAAAAAACAAATTGATCCAGGTTTAAGATTCCACATTATTTTTATTTTCGCTAGAACAGTCAAACAAATGCAACTTTTTATGTTCTTTCACTTTTTTTTGTTTATTTTAGCTGCTGCATTGTGGAATAATGAAAGCAAGTACAAGGACAGTGAGCTTTGTTTGTGGAGCTGCTATACTGTTAGACAGCCTGCTTAAAAAAAAGTCAGAGAGATTTTAGAGATGTTTCACATCTAGTTAATGCTATGTTAGCTTTTTAAAATGCAATAGGTGGTATAAAAAGACAGTTTTGGTATACATGGGGACATGTATTGTTTGGCGGGCCCAAACCTGTAGTGCCTCAAAGTTGAGGACACCACAGAAATTTAATAAATAAACAAATAAGGTGCCACATAGACCCCATATAGGTGGGAAGTGCAGGGGTAGTGTACAGAGATCTTCTTATTTTACTGTGTGTGTCCCCCACCCCATCAAGCCAGGTAGAGCAGGATAAATAAGAAAAAATATTTTTTTTCCTTCCATGCCCCTGGCTGCCTGATTCACTCCATTCTAGAATCTCCCCCTTCCCCCAGAGCGAGCAGCGCAGGCCAGGGAGCATTGTTTGAAGTTCTGTCCATGCTGGAAGTTGAAGGGAAGCCAGCATTGCCAGGGACACAGCATCCCAAATGCTGACTGCACAGTGAGTTGGAGTCAGCCAGAAAAACAGACGGGTGTTCACTGTCGTGGTGCTGTGGGCATAGAAGAGCCCAGGGGGAGTTCTCTCAGGCACCCCAGAAGAAAAAAGATGTCCGCTCATGGTGTGAGGGACAGAGGGGACACAGGTCAGTGGCATTGATTAAGGGCTTACCTGTGGTCCCCCTCTCTTCCCTCCTGGTGTATGTTGGGTCCCGTTGTTGTGGCGATCCTAAAGTGGTGTGGCAGTGTGTGCTCTGTTCAGCCCCTTTTATTATTTTTCTTGCTTGTTTTTAAAAGTAAAAAAGAAAGTTGCTCCCTGTCTGTAGCGTGACCGAGTGGCAGTATCCAGCCCAAGAGAGAAGAGGACCTGCAAGTCCCTCAGTCATCCTCTGCATTGCCTGCAGTTCTGCCCACAAGTCCCTCCCTCTGCCAGTAATGCCTCCCATCACCCAAAACTCTGTCTTCACCCTGGGCTGGGGAGATGAGTCAGCAGCAGCACCAGCAGCCAGGTGCTGACCGCCTGGATTTTAAAGAAAAAAGTTTTATTGTTTAGCATGCCTGGGGCGCTTCCTGAAATGGACGAGAGCCAAGGGGGAGGGTCAAGAGACCTAGTATTTGCATAAATTAATATTATTCGGGTGCAGCGATGTCCAGAGGAGGGGCTAGGCAGAGAAGCCCTGAGGAAAAAAAATAAATATTAATGAGAAAAGCAACCCGGAGGAGAAGCCAAGGTGGGGCCAAGGGCAACTGGCCCTACCTAGTTTGAATAAGTCTTTAAAAGGGGTAGCTTACTGAGAAATTAAAGGGGCAAGGCAGGCCCCAGTAATATTAAGGAGCCTAGTGGGGCCAGAAGGAATTTGGAAAATAGTGCCAAGCCCCAGTATAACCAAGAGCCCAGTTAGTCTACAGGGGGGAAGGGTCGGCAAGCCCTGGTACCCGGTATATTCCAGTCACACTTTAGTTTCTGATACACCTTAGAGGGAGTTAGGGGGGTTAGCAGCCCAGATATAGAGTAGTTGACTCTGGGGACCCCCCAGTTCACTGCCTGTGTATTAGGACAGCAACCGAGGTCGCATTGGTGGGGAAGGGGTTTTAGGTATTTCCCACCTTCAGGCTGCCCATACAGGCAGCCGAGGAAGGAGTTGGCTAGCAGCTCCTTAACTGGGATAGCATGGAGCAACAGGGCATTTGGGGCATTTTAGAGTGGCAATAAGTTTGCAACTACCTGAACTGTGTTTTACTGCTGACAACTACTTGAAACTGTACTTGAACTGTGTGTTATTGCCTGCAACTGTCTGGACTGTATTAATTGCCCCAAAATTGATTGCTTACCCTTGCAACTAGTCAATTGCCCATGAAACTGGTCAGTTTACCCTGAAACTGGCTAATTGCCCCAAAAAACAATTGTTTGCCCTTGCAATTGGTCACTTGCCCCAAAACCAATTGTTTGCCCTTGCAACTGGTCAAGTTGCCCCTGGAACTGGTCAGTTGCCCTTGGAACTGGTCAATTACCCCAAGGCTGGTTACTTGCCCCTGGAATTGGTAAATTGCCCTGGAACCATTCGTTTACCTGCAATAGCCTCTTCATCCCAGCTTCTTCAAGAACTTCTGTTCCCCTCTCCCAAATCAATGCCCTGTTTGTTATTTTTATGCTTTCCCTTGCCTCATCCGGCCTTGGCACCCAGAAATCCACCATCTGGCTTGCTTTCCAAGATATCTACATCCTGGTTCCCAGTTTTCGTTGGGTTCCCCCAACCCTTCCTGCATCTGGTATCTTGTCCTGGCAGATTGCCAGAGGGCTGTGGCTGGGTGGCTTCTGAATCTGTTGTCTTATCCCTGTTGTCCACCAGAGGACTGTGGCTGGATCATTTGTGCTTGTTCTTTATTGCTACATTCCAGTAGCCTACCAGAGGGTTTGTGCTGAGGAGTTCTTATGATTGTTCTATATTTCCAGCAACCCGGGAGTGGGACTGTAGCCGATGGACCCATGGCCTGTTCATAAAACCTCTCCACATCCCTATAGTCCCATGTAAATTCCTGTAGCCATGTTGGCCAGCAACCTTGCTTATTCCTCTCCCAGGATTCTCCATTGTTTCCCCTTTCTTTCTGAACCAATCGACCATCACATGGACAGAGACTTTGAAAGCTGTGCATGGTCTACAAATTGTATCATTTTTGCAGTTTTGCTATAGCTTACTGTAATAGTTCCTGTGTCTGAAGTACTCCAGGGATAGTCATTTGGGTAGAGGGGCACCTCAGGGTCAGAGCAGGGTTACCTGTATAGTATCTAGAGTACCTTTACAGTGTTAGAAGCTCATATAGCTTTAGAGTTACCTGTACAGTATCTAGAGTACCTTTACAGTGTTAGAAGCTTGTATTGCTTTAGAGTTTCCTGTACAGTAACTACAGTAGAGTACCTTTACAGTGTTAGAAGCTCATATAGCTTTAGAGTTACCTGCACAGTATCTAGAGTACCTTTACAGTGTTAGAATTTTATATAGCTATAGAGTTAACTTATAGTATCTAGAGTAGCTTTACAGTGTTACACTCTCGTATAGCTTTAGAGTTAACTGTACAGTATCTAGAATACCTTTACAGTGTTAGAAGCTTGTATAGCTTTATAATTACTGGTGACCCTATATATCAACAAGATTATGATTACTGTGAAATGTCGTAATAACCGGATTTCAGGTTATTACTGCTCAAATGCCATAATAACCCAAAATCAAGTTATTACGATGTTCTCAAATCAGCTTTCACTATCACTTTCCTCCATTCTTTCAATCACTTTCCTGCTCACTGTAGCATGACCAAGCGGCATTCGTTCTTGTAAAGAATATCCTACAAAATATATTGGATTAGGAAGGTTTAGTGTAAAAAGCATGCTGCTTCTATTGCTAAAGGGTACTTTTCTTACTTTTCTGTGAAAGAAGCTGCCGAGTGTAGAGTGAGGAGAGCGAGTGATTCAGTGGCTTCAGGAGACTCGATGCAAGCCTTAATGAGCATTGCTATAGCACACAGCTGATCATGCTGGGTACAAGTGCATCTCCTCCGGCAACATGAGAGACGCTGCATCAGCTGACAACACAAGTCTGCCCTCTAGTCTCATGATATAACTCAGTGTCTACCATCCTCCTGTACCCACCAGCACCCACAAAAACAAAAATGTAATAAAGAAAATGGTCCCCAGTGTACAGCGTCTGGTCTGGTCAGTGCCCATCTTAGTAATGGTGCAAATGAAAGAATGATAACTTCTTTGCTCCTAGTAAAACTCAGCTAATCACATTCTACTCAGAACAACAATGTCACCATTCATTCAGTGTTATTATGTATTTATTTAGTTCGTTTTTGTTAACCAGGTAAGTGCACTAGCCATAAAATGACTATTTTCAGGCACGACCCAGGAGAGTACAACACATACGATCATACAACAGTCCAAGAGTACATGGCATAACAAGGTTTTAATCATATTAGATTTACACTATACTGTTAAAAATGTGGTGGAATATATAGCAGATTTTAACAGGGGTATGAATGAGAAATAATGCCCACCATTTTGAAACAAGCATGATCTGCAGCTGCTTCCTAATATCACTACATGTCACTGTTATTGCTCCATCCCTTGGCTAAACACTAAGAGTAGGATTTTCAGAAGTAATAATGCATGTTGAAAACGTTTCAGTGCTTCTGTGTCCTCCCAAATGTTTAAATACTAATTTCATACATTTGGTTGGATTTGTAACACATTTACCTGCTTTATTGGGAAAAAAAACAAACAAACAAACAAAAAAAAAAACTAATGCATGCATCAGTTTTCTTGATGTGAGTTGTGGCACCTGTCACCGACAGTTCAGCCACCTTTTAGGCATTCTAATTTACTGGCAGAAATGTCTGGGATGAGACATGATCAGATTGTAGGTTTCCAAAATGTGTTTGGAAATCCTGCCCTAAATGTTTGTCATACAGTACTATGTAGAAGGAAGACCTTCATCTTACTTGCAAGTTTCTTGAGTTCTTGGCTTCATGATTTCACTGTCTTCATTACTCTTTAGCTTAGTCTTTAATGTACAGCATTACAATGTTTTTTTTTACATGTCAGATTGTCTAGGCATTTTTGTTTTGTTATTGTATGCCATAAGCATGTTAAAAATTAGGCCAACAATGTGTATAATAGTGAATAAACTAATTATTAAAACAATGATTAAAGGGGAAAGGAATTGATTACTTATGTGCAGCTGTTTGAAATGTCTCTATTTTCATAAATTATATTCATTCCTCAAAAGGATCCGTATTTAACTGTGCCTGAATAAAAGCTGAAGCTGTCAGTTGTGTTTTATGTTGTTTTCTTTGTATGAACAACATTCTGTGCAGTTCCCTTCATGGAACCACAAATTAAGAGCTTTGACTATGTCACTTCATGGTTTCAGAACTGTGGGCACTGTACTGATAAGTTCATGCTCACACGTCTAAAACCATGAAGTGACATAGTCAAAACTCCAAATGCTTGGTTCCATGAAAGCAACTGCAAAGAATGTTGTCCATACAAAGAAAACAACACAAAACACAACTGACAACTTTAGTTTTTTTCAGGCACAGTTAAATATGGATCCTATAGAGGTATGAATAATGATTTACGAAAATAGAGACATCACACACAGTGGCATATAATTAATCGGTTCCTGTCCCCTTTAAATATATGGGGCAGGAGTTCTGAAATGCTAAGAATGTCGCAAGCCCCAGGTGTGCCAAACATTTTGGTGCACGGGGCTTGTAGCATTCACCTGGCCGGCATCGGGATTTTCTATCTAGTGCACTGATTGCCGAAAGCTAGACTAACCTTTTTTGGTCTAGTTTGCGGCAACCCTGAGGGCCAGTTTTGTGAAGCCTGTGTCACATAATCGGTGCAAGTTACTATAAAAGGTGGAAACTGCTGTAACTGCACCCAAGGTTGCAAAATCAGGCACAGTTGTGGCAAAGAGGTGTGGCACAACTCCAAAACCTAAGTCCAGTGGTGCAGGGCTGGACACAAGTCCTGCACCATCCTTCAAAAATCCAGCCCACAGCATATAAAGTACCACCATTACTATGCAAATGAAAAAATAGCCTATCCCAGCATGCCCTGTCCCCATTATTAAACAAAAAAGCTTTTCCCTCGAACTGTGCAGAACACAGAATACCACCTGCAGAATCCATGTGGAATGGCAATTCCCATTCCAAAATATTTTTGGAATTTTGTTTTTTAATTCCTAAAAGCATTTCTATGTGAATAGCAGAATAATATATAATATTCTGTGGATTACATATATTATATGTATATTATTCTGCAGTTTCTCAAAAATAAATATGTGGTTTGTAGCAGAATGCAATTTCAAAGTTAAAGTTCTGCTTTCAAAATTTTAGAATTTTGCTTTTAATGGAATCATATGGACTTTCAGAATTCTGCAGAATTTTGGTAGAAGCTGAATTTGGTGAACAGTCCACAGAGCAGCTAGTTTGTTACCATAATTTCTTTTTAAGACAATTGTAGACTTGGAACTCATTACAATTGGACTTAAAATACCAGCGAGGTAGTTTGGAAAAAAAATATTAGTAATTTCACCTTCTGTGGTTTTTGAAAATGATTCCAAATCACCCACATTCTCATATGCATCAGACACTTCACAAAGCATTATGGGTATGGAAATCTTTGTGTAGGTGCACATGTGTGGGGGTAGTGAATAGGGAAACTGGATCTGAAAACAATTTCTGACTGGTAACTGCTCTCTGCTCTCTGGAACTGGTAGTACAGCATGGCCAGTTGTTTGCAGCAGCAGCAGCAGCAGTAGCAGCACTGCACTTAGCTGACACCTTTAGTCACCTGGAATACTGTGTATGGTATAATACTGGAGTCCACACTTGAGAAGGGACTACAACAACATGGAAGCCATTCAGCTCAGGGCATCCAACATAGTCCACAAATAGCAAGCAAGACATACAAGAAGAGACTGCAGGACTTGAACATGTACATCACTGATAAAAAGAGGGAAAGGGGCAACGTAATCAAGACATACGTGAACGTGCATAGGATAAATAAGTGGATGCCAAGAAATGTTTTCCCTTGAGTTCAAATACAGGTACAAGGGGGAACGCCTATGCTCCACTCTTGTGGGCCACTGTGCATTGCTTTCTGTATAATTCAGGTGTAAAGGGGTTTTAAGATCATGGAGGTGGTGTACTTTTTCACAGAAAGAGTGGTGGATATGTGGAAAAAGCTGCTGGATGAAGTAGCATAGGCCAAATCAGTGAACAGCTTCAAGTGTGGATAGGACAGGCATATGGGCTTAGTTACAAAATGGGGTGAGGTATAGAAACAAAGGGGAGGGATGGCCATTTGGGCCAGTGCAGAGTAATTAGGTACAGTAGGGTGGATATTCTGGATGGGCAGACAGGCCTTTTTCTGTCATTATTGTCTATGTATGTCTGTTCTCCAGTGGCCAACAGTAATCCACATTACAGTGCAGCCAGTGTCAACATGCACTACAGTATATCTCTGGATATATTAGGAAATATCACAGGAAATACAACTGAAATGAGTAGGGATTTTCTGTGGGATATCTTAATCTATGTTCATAGTCTGCATCATGTCACTACTACTACTACTGTAATTTGTGTTAAAATCACATATATCAACAAAGATTGTGTTAAAATCACATATATCAACAAAAAGTACAAAAAAAATAAATGCTTTCACTTTTGTTGTGTAGCCTGTATGTAGGTCACTTTATTTAATAGTAATGTAATCTATTCTATCACGCAGGAGCAATTTTGCATCAGTGTCAGTAACTTGTAGCATTCAGATCCTCTATATGTAAAGTGTTAAAGCAGCAGGGCATGTTACGGTGAAAACTGTGGCCTATACGTAATTATTCTATTTTAGAGTGCTCCTGCCTCCAGTAAGATACCCATTTTCCCCATTTTGAGTCTCTGTCAGTACTTTTTTCATGTTTGCTTGCCAGTCTAGTATTATGATTAATCTGAGCTCTGAAAGGAGTTTTCAGGGTGCTCTCCACCTTCACCTATCAAAGTTTCAGAATATCTAATCTCCTTCCCAGTTCTGCCGACTTTCCACCTTTCTTTTCCACTCTGCCTATTTCCTTTGATATACTTGGCCAAGCACAAGGTTGGAAAATACAAGGTGGAAATGGGTTTTTACTGTTTAGCTTGTACTTCCTGCCAGAGTATTGTCTATATACTTTGTTCTGCTTACTGGTGCTAAGTACTTTGTTTCTCTGCCAACATGGGAACTACAGAGATGTTGCACAGTGATCCACAAATTTTTCCTGTTTGTGGTCACCATGACAACATCCACCCACCCTGTGTGTAAACAGAACCAGCAGCGGGTGCTTAATCCTGTGCTCAGTATCACCCCCTTCTTACAACCCAGTGATTAGGATGCTGTCTCCCCCCCTCCTTCCTGACCTGCTGGTGGGGGCTCGATCCTCCCACTTGTATTACCTCCCTCACACACACTCTGATGCAAGGGTGTCAATTCCCATGTGCTAGCTAACACCCCCCTGACTACAGTAAGCAACACTGGGGTGTCCACCCTCAGTGCTGCAAACAACACACCAACATTGTGGTACCTAATCCCCAGTGTCAGGATCCGAAACAAAGAAAATGATGCCTTGTTATTGTCTTTCTAAAGAGCTAGTGTACTGCCTAAAACTAATATTACATTTGAAAAGCAGCCAACCATTATCTTTTATATCTAAGGCAATTTTTCATTTCCCTTTGTTTAATTATTTTTTTTATTTATTTTTTTGATTTACCAAGAAAGTGGACTGGGTTGAAACCCATTTTCCGCCACACCTGGGGAAAAGGGGTTAAACAATGGGGTTACATACACATTTCTAGTACATTATAATAAATAATAAAATCAAAATACATAAACAATCATACAGATCAGGTCTTCTAACACTTAAACACAATCATTTATATTATGTGAGGATGTCTATTTATACACATTTCAGGTGTTATAAAATTGTCATAACAGCAACAAATTGACTGGGCTTCTAATTAGAAGATTGTTTACCTGATGTCAGAAGGGGTGATGTGTGGAACAGGTCTTAGCCTGGCAGCTGACATATTTTGTTCTACTGCCTTACACCACATCATCAGTATTGTGACCTCACTGACTGTGACATCACTGCTACTTAGGAACAGCAAATGAGTGACTGTTAGGTCATTCACATGTGATGTCACTGTTAGTGAGATCATACTAGTGTGGGACAGTAGAGTTAGATATATCATCTGCCAGGCTAAGACTTGTTCCACACATCCAGCACAATATTATCACATGGAATACTGTCTAATGAGCAAAAAGAAAAGGAAAAATACTTCAGAAATACAAAATTACAACTGACATACTTAAAATTTGTATTATTTTCCTGTCTGCCTGTTTTGACTCGACTAGCTCTTTAAAGCCTACAAAACAGAAAACAGTCCAGCAATGTCTTCTGCTGCCCCAACTCTGACCTGCCACCTGACCCCCCCACCACAGCACCAACTACCCAACCTCAACACCCCTCATATACTGCTCTATGATCCACTGAAGTAATCCTTTCATGAACAGCAAATGTCTTGCTGCTACTGAGTCTGACTGTGAACTGACTGAAAACAAGGTAAGTGTGGTTAATGACTTTTTAATGTGTTTTGAACTTTAATAGCTTTGTTAGTTTTTAACATTTTTGTGCCAAATTTTCAACATGGCCTCTTTTATCCTAACTCATGTAAAAGGTAGTTAGAATTTTTCAAATCCCCTCTGAAACATGTTTTGGCGGTCGCTCTGCCAAACCGCCTTTTGGATGTGATTCGAAAATTCCACCTGTCTTGATCATAAGGTGGGATCAAAAAAGACCATGTTGACAATCTGAAGTCAAAAATCTAAAAAAAAAGTTATGGAGGAATGTTTAAGTTTTTCAAAGTTTACTATTGATTTTGCTATTTTTTGCAGATTTTGACCCCAAATTTTCAACAAAGCCCCTTTTTATATCCCACTTCATGAACATGTAATTTTTCAAATCTTGCTCAAAATATCTTTTCATGCTTGTGCAACAAAATTGCGCTTTGGCCAAGATTTCATTGATGACACCTGTCATGCTCATAAAGTGGAGTTATAAATACACTATGTTGAACCTGTGTGGTCCTAATCTCAGCAAACAATCAAGTTATGAAGAGACATTGACATTTTTCAATGTTTACTTATAATGTTTCAATTTATTTACATTTTCAACCCTCATTTTCGATATGGTCATTATTTGCCCCATCTAATGAATATGGCAGTTGTCATTTTCAAATCCCCCTCCCAAACTTGTTTCACAGTGGTTCGGCAAAATCACAATTTGGGTGGCATTTGATTAATGACACCTGTCATGCTCATATGCTTGGATTAATAAAATACTATCTTGAGCATTTGGGGTCTCAATGCAAGAAAACAAGAATGTTATGTGTGAATCTGTTCATTTCCCATGACAATTTCAGTAATATTACTCGTGTTACTAATTTGTTAATTTTCACTGCAAATAAGTTAATGTTAACTGGTTGGCACTGGTCAATGCTTATTTACATTTGAAATAATAAAAGGAGCATGCCTTTTAATATTGCTGTCTAATACAGCTAACCCCACATTTTCATCATGTTTCAAATGATAGGGATCTATCAATGAGATGCCTTACAAATGGCATTAGTCAGTAGGAGTGTGCAACCCGAGAGATAGAACTTTATGCAAGTGATAGAATTTTGAATACAAGTTCAAGTGCTGCACAGTAGTCATACTCCCCCTGCTGTTCTAATGTCAGATTTGTTTCTCCGCTGAAGACAGCAGTCACCCCAAAGTTGTCTCCAGCCTTCTAGTCTTCTATACTTTTTATTGTTTATCATCTTCTGACACTTTCACAGCCAAAGGCTGCAAAGCAAGAAAGAATTGGTACTGCTGGCGAGTTGAGTAAAATGTTAGCCACAGGATTAAAGGTATAAGATGAATGTTTATGTATATTACACTTTTACAGATACCAATTAAATTACGGGGACTAATGCCATAATTCAGAAAAAGTGCAAACATTTTTTTTCATACATACATTGTAGTATTTTTTCAGTTTTTCTTCCCCCCCCGAGGCCATGGCATACACATGCATGTACACGCATGGAGGTGCACGCACATGCCAGAATCCGGTGGCCCCTTCTGCCCCTCCACAGTCTTACATTGCCACTCCATACCACCTACACAACCCACCAGACTGCCATCCAGTGGGAGTGAGACTATGGAGGAGCGGGCATCCACCCCTTTGTAGGGGAGAGCCGCGGCTCAACCCCACTCCAAGCCACCCCCCCAAGCCAGCTCCCTGGTGACCCAAGGTTGTCCCCAAACTCGGGTCACCAGCGTAACGTTAGGTAAGTCACCAGTGCCTCAACCCTCAGATCCACCGGGCTGGAGCAAACATTTTTTTTTTATTTTATTTTTTTAAACCATCATAAAAATGTCCATGTTGATATTGAAAAAAATGTCAATATATTTTATTGTTATAGAAAAAGTATATCAATAACATTTTTTTTACAAAAAATAGTCCTTTCATGATGTAAATATGTATATCAATATAGCCAGAGAAAATTGCCTGTTTTTAATATTGATAACGTAATTACTACTGTTACATAATAACAATATACTGTTGACACCATTCTTAATGGCTGGAGCTCAAGCTATCCTAAAAAAAAAATTAGTTTCCAGCCCCAACGGTTCCAGAGTAAGACCTTTTAAAAGATATTTTCTTTAAAATGTGATAAGTTTGGAATCATTAGGGCTAAATACATTTTTGTTAATGAAAGCTTGGACCCAGTCAAGTAGTTATATCATTAATATATCACCACCTAGGTATTTGAAATTGCTGACAGCCTCAAGGTCTTTGCTGAGGAGAGTTTTGATGGGGGGTAAGGATACAAGTGCATTTTTGATGGAAGTGAGCTGGCTAGAGTAGATGAGCATGACTTTTGTCTTTTTGGCATTCAAGAGAAGTTTAGAGTGGGCCAGGCTAGTTTGGAGAAGGTCAAATTCAGATTGGAGCTCCATTAGGGCTTCGGTAGCAGCGGGTCTGGATGTGTATATCACAGTGTCATCTGTGAGCAAATTAACTTTAGCTTTGGTAATATTATTACCAATAATATGCATGTATAGCATGAACAATAGAGGACCAAGGATTGAGCCTTGTGTAATGCCTCTAGTCATAGAAAGGAGTGGGGAGATTGAGCCATCTGTCTTCACTTGTTGCCATCTGTCCACCAGGTAGCTACTGAACCATGACAATGCATGGCCAGAGATGTCATGGCTGTATAGTGTGTTGAGTAGTAAAGCATAGTCGACAGTGTTGAAGGCTTTACTGAGATCCAGAAAAACACTCCTGTCACTTGTTTTTTTATCCATGGTGAGGAGCCAATCTTTAAAGACTGAGGCAAGGGCTGTGGTGGTACTGTGGGCTGGTCTGAATCCAGATTGGGCAGGTAAATTAGGTTTGTTTTTTCAAGGTAGACTCTTAGCTGGGCATTTACTAATTTTTTGAGGAGTTTTGAAAGAAGGGGTAAGATGGATATGGGATGGTAGTTGTTCAGGTCCATAGGGTCACCTGATTTGAACATTGGTAGGACATGGGCTAGTTTCCATGCCTCGGGGAAAGAAGTGGTGCTGATGGACAGGTTAAACAAGTGCAGTATGGGTGCTGTAAGGAACCAGATGCTGGCTTTAAGGAAGAAAGGTCCTATTCCATCCACATCTGCACCTTTCATAACATTTAGATGAAAGAGGAGGAGGTCCTCGACTTCTTTGAACTGGAATGGTGCAAAGGAAAAACTGTATTTGGATGGAACAAGGGGGGAACTGGGCAAGCTGGAGATGAGTATGGCCACTTTAGGGGTATCAAATGCCAGACCCGCAGTTGAAAAGTGGTAATTGAAAGTGGTTAAAATATCAGATTTATTGGCAAGGGTGTTGCCCTTGAACGAGATCTTGCTGGGTAGCGAGGAGGACAATTAATTGCCTTCAGTGGATTTAATGGTTTGTCAAAATTTGGTGGAGTTGCCCTTCACAGACTCTAGGGTTGATAAATAGTAGTTGACGTTTGAGGTTCTAATTTGTTTCGTACAGGCATTCTGGCAGGTTCTAAAGGCTGCCCAATCTGCTGGTAGATTGGTTCACCTGGCTGTCGCCCAGAGGCGGTCCCTTCTGTTTAGTATCACTTTTAGGTCAGATGTGAACCAGGGGCAGGAATACTTCTGGGGTCTACATTTAATCATGGGGGTGTACCTGTTGATAATGTTGCTTAGTGTGTTGAATAATGTCTGTGCTGCATTAATGGAAGGGGGCAGGTAAAAGTTTGTCCAGTCAATGTTTCTGATGTCTGATATGTAGTAGGAAAGATTGAATTTACAAAAACTCCTTTTCCAGATGAACCTATTAGGCAGTTTGAGTCAGGGTTGCCCTCAAACACAGACCACAACACAGTGGTCACTGATATCATTGTGGAAGACAGCTATGTGGGTGAATTTGTGGGATCTGTTTGAGAGGATGAAGTCAATCAGGGATCCATTTGCCAGGATTTTGGATTTGGGTGAGTGATTTCATGGACCAGTTGCATGAAGCCAGCTTCATTGCAGAGCCCTTTGAGTTGTAGGCTGTTGTTGCAGTTTTTTAGGCGACTGAGATTTAGATCGCCAAGGATGACGAGTTCATTAAATCTTGAGTCAGATGTGGACCGCAGGTAGTTCAGAAGTTCCAGATCCATAGTAGGTGGTCAGTAACACCCTATTACAGTTAAAGTTTCTGAGGTGGATAATGACAAATTTATCCTCAAGGCTTCAAATTCCTTTGGTGAGCAGGCAGGGGCAATATCAGATACTATAAGACTATCTTTGGCATAAATTGCCACACCTCCTCCCCCCATAGTGAGTCTGTCGCTTTGGAAGAGGTTAAAGGAAGAGAAGAATACTGCAGTGTCAGGAGTGGATTTTTTCCAACCAAGTCTCGGTTAATACTAGGATATCTGGATCCATGTGGGAGATCGATGTTTGTATGAGATCAAGCTTTTTTAGAAGGCTGCACACATTAATGTGCACACACTTCAGACCTTTTGTAGATAGGAGTTCTGCTGGTGAGGATACAGCCTGTGGGAGGGGGGTGTCAGGGTTTAATTCTAAATGTCCTACACATGTAAGTTACAGGAAAATTATGTTCATGATCCATCTGCAGAACATCTTAATTTTGAAAGAATTTGAGCACCTACGCTGGGGGTAGATACAAGGTGATTGGGTCCTGTAGTAGTGCAGATAAGTGGGATGTAGGGCATGGAAGATCAGAGAGATCTGAATGGGTCATGAGGGAGAGGTAGTGAGAAGTATTGTTATTTGATGTGTGTTATAGTTCCAGGGGGGTTGCAATAAATAAAGCTGCTATTGGGGAGATCATAGGACTAGCAGAAGTGGTGACTAGGTTAAGGGGCAATTCGGGATGGGGAGGGGTGTAGGTAAAAGAGAAGAGGGGACACAGGGTGAATAGTCTGCATGTTAAATACAAAAAAAGGGAAGGGAGTGTGAAGGGGCATGGTGAGGTGTATGTATAGCATCTATTTTAGGTGATGGGGTGCCAAAGGGAGGATAACCCAGCAGTAAAGTGGATAGGACTAGTCTGAACTAGAGTGGTGAGGGCAGAGGGAGGAGAAACACGAATATTTTCAGGGAAGCTACAAGGCTCAATAGGTAGTACAGAGTATGGCAGAATGAAAAGCCTGTGTGGACTAAAGGGCCTGTAACTGTAGAGAGTTAAGGGACGTTGTAACCAATAGTAGAGGGTGCAAGGGAGGCAGGGCTTGGGAGTATTAATAAAAAGTCGAGTAGGGGTGGGCGGGCAGGACAAAATATGATCAATAATTAAAAGCAAGCAGAATAGCTTGCAATTCGGTGTTCAGATGGGCGGCAAGCGCCTCAAAGAATTGCCATAGCCTGTCCCAGTGCTGAAAATAGCAAGCAGCCAATAAGGAGGGGGGCCTAGAAGGAGCAGCCAATGGCAGGCAGCCTGTGGTAGGGAACCACCAATCGGTTCCTGTGTTTCAATCCCTGTGCTCATACCTGGTCAGGTTTCCTGGTTCTTGGCAGAGGAGTGGCGGCAGTCGGCCAAAAGTATGGTTGACATCGCTGAGGGACAGCTTCGCCTGGGTCAGGGGCATCATCTGAAAGGGAAAGAAAAGGGAATAGGACACTGGAAATAGGCTCCCAACAGGGTTGAGAGGCTCTAAATTGGTGGGCAGGTTCATTGCACAAAAGAAAGTTTAGCAGTAGGAGGGAGTGAATTAAGAGGGAGTTACAGACAGGCACCTGGGGGGCCGTTTAGCTTTTGGTGCCACTACATTTTGTCCAACAAAGGGCAGAGTGGGGGGTGCACTTGCAAGGTGGGGCAGAGCAAACAAACAGAAAAGAGAAGCTTTCAGGCTATTTCAGGCAGTAGAGTGTTACGGCACCACTGCACTTATATAAATAGCAGGACAGGAGGTGTGCTTGCAAGGTGGATCAGGGTAATAGAAATAAGAGAAGATTTCAGGGGATAGACAATAGGGATTTGAATTGGTTCAAGCAGACAGAAAAGTGGCCAGAGAGCCGAAAACAGTAAGGGAGGCAGGAGAAACATCAGTTTGAACAATGCCTAATACAATTCTAGTCCCAGTAAAACACAGTTGGTTCTAAAACAGTTAAACTAGATTTCTAACAACAAAACAGAATGCAAGTAACATGGATACAGTAGTAAGTGACAAAATATGATCAATAATTCAAAGCAAGCAGAATAGCTTGGTGTCGCGCAGTTCAGATGGGAGTCGGGGGAGCAGTTCAAAAAAACACTGCAGGCAGCCCCAGTGCTGAAAATAGCAAGCAGCCAATAAGGAGAGGGCCTAGAAGGGAGCAGCCAATGGTGAGCAGTGCCATGGTAGGGAATTGCCAATCAGATTCCTGTATTTCAATCCCAATACTCATACCTACAGTAGTCTGGCTTTCTGATTCAGCAGGTGGAGGAGTGATCATGGCCGGCCAGAAAGTATGGCCGAGCTGCAGCCAAGGGACAGCTTTGCCCAGGTCAGGGATGTGATCTGGTCTGGCTTCCTGGTTCAGCGGGTGGAGGAGTGAGCACGGTCGGCCAGAAAGTGTGGGTGAGCCGTGGCTGAGAGATGGCTTTGCCTGGGTCAAGGGTGTGATCTGGTCTGGCTTCCTGGTTCAGTGGGCGAAGGAGTGAGCACGGCCAGCCAGAAAGTGTGGCCGAGCCACGGCCAAGGGATGGCTTTGCCTGGGTCAGGGGGCATGATCTGAAAGAATTATGTCATTAACATAATCTGATTTCACAATGAACAATCACTTTTGACAACAGGTTTAAATAAATTAAAAATAAGAGAGTGCCTAACATGGATCCCCAAGGTTCTATGTGATAATTGTGACTACAAAAGAGTGCCAACAACGTGAATGAATGAAAAATTGCACCAAGCAATACAGCGAAGAGCACTATAGCATGCTCCAAACTTAGAGAACATCTGTATTTCCTTTTTTTGTGGGGTGCTTTTTTACAGGGCATGGAAAGTGATGGGGAGGTGGGAGGGATACTTGGCAGAGGATGGGATATGTTTGAAAGGGGTTTGGAGACACAGGAAGTGGCAGGGGTGGGAGGATACTTGGCTGAGGTGGGATCTGTCTGAAGGGACATGGGGCATGGAAAGTGAGAGGGAGGTGGGGGATTCTAGCAGAGGGTGGGATGACTGACCGGGGCAGAGGAAGCAAGAGGGAGGTGGGAAATACTGTATACTTGGCAGAGGGTGGGATTGATTTTACAGTTAGGAAAAAGGACAACCAGCAGATTGAACGTGATGCTGCTGGGCTGGCTGCTTGGTGGCATTATGTAGATGAAAGGATAGAGCTGTTGAAGATTAGAGCAGTTCTTTCATTTCAACTACACAAAGTCTCCACCCAGCAAGCTAAGAATGGTGTCATGATCAGCCTGGCTGATCACTAGCCTGTCACTGTGGAGCTCACTGCAGCCTGAGCTGCATTGGACCTGAAAGTGACACATCTCTGAAATGCAGTTCTTGTAAAACATTTGCTGCACATGCGTGCGCAAGCAAACACAAAAATTATGTTTTTCCAACTTTCCAACTACCATCTAACAATATCTGTTGCATCTGCATAAGAAACAGTGTTGTTTGTCATCAGGTACCTTTTACAGTTAAGAGTTAAATACATATAACACTTCTTGTGCTATGTTTTTATTACTGTTCAAAAGTTGTCTCATTTCTAAATGCAGTTCTTTGTGTACTGTAAAACAATAGGAACTAAGACTATTTTTAAAACAACAAAATAAGGCACTGACACATTTTTGCATTAACTTTTATTCAAATACCAAAAAACACTGGAATGAAAAAACAGTTATCTGAAATTATATAAAACAAGACATGGGTAGGGTTTGCAAAATTCTAATTCTATACACTCTCAGTTTGTGATGCCATTATAATCCCCTCAAACTTTGCTCTTGGGATTTATGAAGCATCACATACCTTGGTTGTGTATAAAATATAGGATAAAGTATGGGGAGAAGTGTGTTACGAGAATTTAACACACACCCGAGGTTGTTGGATGGCACATAAACCCTGAGGCTGAGCCGAAGGTTTATGAATGCCATCCAACAAACGAGGGTGTGTGTTAAATTGAGTTTTGCTACACTTCTCCCATACTTTATTTTATATAATTGAAGGGATCCGCTTTCCAAAAAAGTTGTGCTTACGGTTTTCTTTGCTCTTCAAGGAACTGTTTGCCTCCGCTGTTTGGAATCGGCTTAAGATTTTTTTTAAACTTATAGCTGATGTGAGGCTGCTGGAGGCTATCTGGGATGGAGGTAAGTGTTTTTTCAGTGGCAGTTGAAGTGAGAGGATAGTTTGAGCGTGACATCTTTAGTTTCCTCGGCGCTTTGTTTGGGCGGAGGCGGCGTGAATGCGTAACACCTACTCCAGGTGTTACGGCATTTTACACACGGTCATAATACAAGAAAACGGAGACCATTAATTATATATAGAATAAAAGTATGGGTCGGGTGTGTGTAATGAGAAGTTTACACACAATCGAGGGGTTTATGAACAGCATCTAACCCAGAGGGTGTGTGTAACTGAGTTTACACACACCAACCCATATTTTATTTTATATAATTGCTGGGTTTCCCTTTTTTTTGCCTCAGAAATGATATAAAATAAAAAGTTGTTGTGTGGCCATGGTCCATCCACTTAAGTTGCAGTGTGTGTCCAGGGTCATGTTTCTTTACTTGAAGTTTTTTTTATCTTTTGGGCAGCAGTTGAAAGTTAATTTAAGTCTGTTTATAAGGTTTTAGTTTTTTTTATTACTTACCCCCTGCTCCGGGTGGCGGTTTACTGTTCCTTAATGGTTTGATGAGCAGATAGCGGTGGTGAAGCGAGGAACTGCATCAGGCATGTGAGCAGAGTGAGGGAAACCATGTGTGTATTTTCTGTAATGATCACTCCTTCATTATGGCAAATTATATCATGGTTTCCCTATGGGGAAAAAAGAGAAACTAGTTGTTATACTCTTGTTCTGCACACCTGCTTGTGCATTATTTGTTGCTTATTTTTATGTTTTTATATAAAATGATTGTTTAGAAAGGAGGTATATCCATAGTAACAGTAATGTAATTGTCCTGTATTCAAACCAGTTTGGTAATTGAGATGGTGATGACTTTGTGTTGTACTGTGTAACATAGTAATCTGAGGTCAGAAGAAACACTAGAGTCAACAAGTCCATCCCCCCGCTTTGCAACAGAGATGAAATTACCTATATAATTGCTTCCTTTATATGCTGACATGA
Organism: Neoceratodus forsteri; assembly: GCA_016271365.2. NCBI lineage: Eukaryota > Metazoa > Chordata > Ceratodontiformes > Ceratodontidae > Neoceratodus > Neoceratodus forsteri. The sequence goes on from CM028138.1 coordinate 157,737,928, forward strand.
TGTTCCTCCTCTGATTATTGTTGTACATGCTTACATTGTTTTACTACCCTTTACTCTTACACCTAGTTAATACTGTATTTTTTGTTATACTCTGACATGTACTGTATGCTTAACCTTGCTATACTGTTGTATGTATGTTTGACTATATTGTTATCTCCTGGGTCGTACCTGAAAAATGGCAGTTTCTGCCTAATGTACCTACCTGGTTAACAAAAACTAAATAAATAAAATTAATAAATAAATAACGTATTAATGCACAAGGTTTCCCAATACAGTCTATTCCTGGAGTACCCAGTGATTTCCTTGGTAAGCAGAAATTTGTCCAGGCTTACATCCATGCCTGTCTTTTCTTCATGTCCATGACCTTTACTGATAGGCTGTTCTTTGGGTTCATGGAGAAGGCTCTCAGTGGGACCTCCAGCAGAGATATATATGAAAGCAGGAGTAATGTTCCAATCAAGAACCAAGTGTATGACAGAAGTTGACTGGCTGGAGAACTCACTCACCAAGTGTATGGTATACTGTATAAATGATCCTTATTAGATTAAGTGGGCATTAATGCTCTTCGCACAAGACCCAGCCAACATTTTGCCTGGAGGTTACATCAGAGATGGTATAAAAATCAGCAAAAGAATCTGTCACAGCATACATTTAAAGCAAAAGAATCTGTGAAAGCAGATATACAAACCAGTAAGTTTAAACACAGATATGAACACTGTTTTCTTTTCTGCTGATGCCAGGAAATTACTGGTACAAGTTATGTTTCTCCCAGAAATCGACTTGTGGACCAGATGCACAGTCACTGCTCGTCCACTTGTCTATCCAAACTGGATGTACTCTGCCACAGAGCACTCCGATCCATAACCAGCTCAACTCCTAGGACTCCCCATTGTTCCCTGTATGCCTTTGTTGGCAGGACCTCCCTTACAATAAGGCAATTAAAAAATCGGTGTGCGTGGCCTTATAAGGTTTTACTAAACAACCTACCATCCTATATTACAAACCTCTTCCACAAATCTCATGGCCCCTAGAGAAGAAGTAATCTCATTCTCCTAGAAATCCTAGATATCTCACACTATTTGGAAAGTATGCCATCAGTTGTGCTATCACTGTATGGAAGAATCGACAAGCTTGGTTCAAGTTAAGGGTCCTGGTTAGCCATAATGTTTTCAAAGCCCTTATTGATGCTCACTTTACTGATGTCTGTAGTTATAGTTAGCTTTATTCATCATGTACTGCTGCTGCATATATTGCATGTTTTGCCAGATATATAACACATTTTATTTATTATCTATATGCTTTTAGCCTTCCTTTTGCCCAGTATATATATTTTTCCTGCCTATAGTTCCTGATTGTAAATTAGTGTTGCATTTTTGTATTTCAGTGCTACTGTATCTTCTGTACTGTTTTGTAATTTTACATTACCCTGCTGTACCTCAAATGTTTTTTGATTTGGACTTTGCATGCTGTGCTACCCAGGACCTCCTTGTGAATGAGCGTCCCTCAATGGGGCCTTTCACTGGTAAAATATATAAGCAATAATCTACAGCAGGTCATGCATTTGGTGACAAGGTGACCTCTGTTGGGTGTGGGTGCCCCAGTGGGAGGATGGGGGTCCCTTGCTCTCCCATGGAGTGCTCTGGTGCTGGTGGGAAGGGGGCCAGGAGTATTTGAAATGTGAGGGACTGCTGTAAGAGAATGCACCATTAGGTGTTAGTACAGGTAAAATTAATGCCAGTATATTTTAGTATAAAGTGATCTTACTCAGTTACCAAAGACTAAAATAAAAAAAAAATGTGTAGTAAAAATCTATATGTCATTGGGCATAAACTGAGTTGGTGAAGCTATAAAATAACATCAAGTGCAAGGTACCCTTTTAAAATAAGTTATACATTAGAATAAAGTAAAGGGTGCCATTAGTGCATTCAAAAGTTTATGTTAAATAAGTATTAACATGCATAAGATGCCTTATGATATAAAAATGATAAAAGTGCTGATTAATACCTAATACTACTGTAGAAAGAATATGCATTTGGTCTACAGGGCTGCTGCAAGGACTTTTACAGACTAGTCATTTTCTTGAGGCTACAAACTCTGTTGGTTAATAAAATTGCAATAATAGGACAGAACTGCATCCTGCCAGTGAAGCTGTCTGGGGTACACTGTATACATAGTCAAAAGAGGTTGCAGCCTTATATACTGTATAGCAGGTTATATTAGCGCCTGATATATTTAGCGTGACTGGTATGCGGTACTTATTAGCGCCCAATTATATTAGCGCTTGGTGATCCCACAATTACAGTACTGAAGTGGGTGTGACAGACAGCACTTAAAATCCAGCCCATTTTCAAATGAGTGCAGTGTGTAGACCTGTTCTGTGTTGTCCTGAGATTTTACCTGCACATACCTTGTTGCTTGCTTTCAGCGTAATGCCCCTCTTGAAGTGGCTACAGTCATCACAGGTTAAAAGGAAATACCCGATGGATACCTTGAGTATATCGGGTGCAGATCTGGCAGGCAGCTCTGGTGTTGAGCTCAAAGTGACAAACACTGTTGCCATGGAGATGCTGCATCCCCACCACCAGCTAAGCATACCAAACTTATTATTGTTCTGGCCATTGGTGAGCAGCATTGGGAGGTTGAACAGGCAGGTCGGTGCAGAAGGTGAAGAAGCCCAGCCGAAAGAACCGAAACCAGGACCCAGCAAGGAAGATCAGCTGCCTGCTATGGCGTGGAGGAGAGACCCTTCACAACCCACCAATGCTGTATTTTTGGAAGCCATACAATTGCTTGATAAGCGCATGGCAGACTTTCAGGATCAGCTTAACTCCATGGATGCAAAAATTACTACCCTCATGGCTGACACACAGATAACTACACAAATGTCAGATTGAGCTCTCATGGTTTCAGCTGGTCTAACAAAGGAAAATGGTCTGCTTCAAAAGAGGTTGGAAAACTTAAAAAATACTATCAGGGAAACGAATGTTGGCATATTGGGAATCCCGGAGAATGCCGAAGGAGATAATCTCAAGTAGTTTATTACCATGTGGCTATCTGATCACTATCAACTAGAAACTGCATCATCCATCTTAAAAACTTACAGGATCGCCGCCAGAGGCACCCAAATTCATTGCCCCACCAATGATCCTCAGCCACAGACTACACTAGTCAAACTGGGGTTAGTATTGGAGTGCGATGACATCCTGCTCAAAGCCAAGCAGAAGGGCCCATCAGAATGGCAAGAAAAGTTTTTTAACTGCACTCATAACGTGTCAATGTTCTAGTACTTAGCAGCAGTGGGGGTGTGAACAGCAGTGACAGCTGCTAATTACGATGTTGCTCAACCAGAAATGTCATAACAAACAGATAATAATAGCGATCTGAATATATTAGCAGTATTTCCATTTCAGCTAATATCGCTAAAATAAAAGGAGCGCTAATATTACCTGCTATACAGTAGTATATATTTTTAAGCTTAGCAGGCTATTTGTGACGGTCTTACTGCTATTAAGGCCTGTGAGTACTGTGGTAAACATTTTAGGAATATCAAATACAGTTGCATTTTAAGGTTATATATTCTTTAGCAGTCTGTTTATAAAGCTCTTTGGGTCTCTGTCTGCTGCCTGTTAACATGCTGCATCCAGGCATATAGTAAATAAAGAAATATATGTACATAAGCAAAGGGAATCACAGCAAAGTTCATCCCCCATTTTCTAAAGTGTTTTTATTTTATTCCTTTTCCTTGTCCTATAGTGCTTCCTATGTTTTTATAAAAAGAAGAGAGCCTATCAATTTCTGTGGCTCTTGATGAGTAATTATAGAAGGCCTCACTTACCCGGCCTAGAAGCTGTTGCAGCCCTCTGCTGAGACAGTAAGTTCCTAGTTCAGTATAGGGCTGGCAGCCCTCAGTCTGACTCTGTTTATTCGGTTACCCAGGAGTGATGTCGCTCCTGAAGGGAGAAGCTTAGCCCCAATTAAAGCTCATTAGATATGTATGTTGCTTTAATTACCTTACAAACAATGAAATGTTATTGAATTCTAGCTAGAAGAACATAAGAGGGTATAAACTGCACATATGTAGTGTGTCAGGATAAAACCAAGTGAAATAAAGAAAGTTATAATACTAATTAAGACAAAAGGGTGGAACGTTATAGATCACATGACTGTGATGTCACCCCTTGAATTATATATAAACCTGCCACTAGGGGCTAGTTTTTAGATAGGGTGGTTAATGAAGAACTGAATGTGAGAGGTGCAAGACCTCGTGAGAGAGTGCTCTCACATTAGGATTGAATGGCTTTATTTATTTTTTTTTATTTATTTCAATCTAGGATTATAATACCTTTGAGCTGAGGCTCTTTTACAAAGGTTCCATGTCAGTGTGTGCAACAGTCATCATTTTAGTTACAAACATATAGTCATTGACTTACAGACATAATAACCAGTACAAAGACTTGAGCTATGAGCAAGACAAGGGAAGGGGGGTGGGTGGGGAAGTAAGGGTAGGAGATCAAGAGGTGCAGGAGGTGCAGGAGCAAGAATGCAGAGGAGGTGGTTGGGGCTGGGGCAGGAGTGGAGATACAGGGTGGAGGTGGGCGAGGGTGGGAGACAGTGCAGCCAGGGGGCCTTTGAGGGAATATGACAGGTAAGGTGCTAGGAGTGCAAAGACTGATTGTAAATGCTGGGTGCTGAGGGCATGGCAGCTGGAATGTTGGAAATGTTAGATGGGCAATCGCAGGATACAAGCAGTGAGTACAGCTTGCACTTGAAGAGGCCGAGTGTTTGGAGGGCCCATATGTCGCTGCCAAGAGAGTTGGAGCCAGTTGGATGTCTGATGGGTGAAATGATCTTTGTCCTTGGGTTGTGCGACATCGTGAGATAAGTGCTAGATGGGAATTGGATCTCCTTGTAGTGACGTTCCTATGTCTAGGCTTAAGGAGGGCACAGACACCAGGTGGGGCAAGCCCCATTATAATTTTCTTGGCCGTGATGCAGGTTTGGTATTTAATGTGTTTGTCCAGTTGAAGCCATCCAGATTGGGAACAAAGGTCACATGTGTGGGTACGGTGATGTGAGCCAGTGATGAGATGACAGGCCTTATTAAGAGAGGTCACGATACGTTTGAGAGCAGTGGTAGTTGCAGACCCATATATGATAAGACCATAGTCTATGATGCTGACGATGGAGCTTTGGACGGCCACTAACAGTGCTTCTGGGGTTAGGTGTTTCCTGTGCCAGAATAATATGCCTAACCTCACATTGGCAGACTTTGCAACATTGCTGTTATGGAGAGCGTAGGAGAGGTGGGGATCAAGGGTGATACCAAGGTACTTGAACGATTGTGTTTGCTCTAGGATGGCTCCTTGTTCAGTTGCAGTGGAGAGGTGGAGTTGTTTGTTTTTGTTGTTGGGGCTGCAGAAGACCATAGATTTGTTTTTTTTTCTGATTGACAAGCAGTTTATGATTTAGGAACCAGGATTCGATGGAGGAGAAGGCCCGCTGAAGTTTATTTTGTAATTGGATTGGATCAGGGTCCGAGGTGAGGATCACAGCATTGTTGGCGTAGAGAATTATTTGTTCTGGGCAGCTGTCCGGTAGTGAGCTTAAGGATAGGCTGAAGAGGAGGGGTCCCAGAATGGAGCCCTGGGGGACTCCAGTGGACGGTCTAGGGTCTGAGAGTGTATCAGCAATTCCTGTTTGAGACTGTTCTTCAAGAGTAGCTCTTAAACCGACCCAATGGAGTCAGTTGACAGCCCAGTGTTCTGAAGCTGGACAAGCAGGAGGCGGCGATTGACGGTGTCAAGGCTTTAGATTAAGTCAATGTAGATTGAGCCAGTAGTTCACCGGAGTCAAGTGCATTGTGGATTGCACCGGTGAATTCAAGTAGGGCTGTGGAGGTGCTGTGACCTTTGCAGAACCCATGTTGTTGCTTGCACAGGATGTTGTGCATATCCAGGTATTCTGTGAGCTGGTCCGAGATGATGCGTTCTAGTGCTTTGGAGAGTGGGGGTAATAGGGAGATAGGTCTGTAGTTATCGTGGGCAGTTTTGTCACCACTTTTATGGATTGGGGTGACAGTGGCAAATTTCCTTCTGTCTGGGAACTGGCTAAGGATGAGGGAGAGGTTGAAAATTCTGGTCAGAGGACTAAGCAGTTCATCAAGTGTGAGAGACAGGATTTTGAGATCGAGGGAGTCATTACTGAATCTTGATTTACCAAGGGGTTTGGTAACATATTTGCATACTTGGTGAGCCGTGACTGCTTTGAAGTAGAAGCGGAGGGGGAGCTGGTGGGAGTAGTGTTCATTGCGGACAGAGGGGCTCCGCCTTTTTTTTTAGTAGTCCTGGGGTAGGACAGTGCTGAGGTCAGTAAAGGCTTTGTTAAAGGTATCTGCAATGGTTTTTGGGTTGAGGGTTGTGGTTCCATTGATGTTGAGTATTGATGGGGGGGTTTTGGGTGGATTCCTGGTGAGTTCCTTTATGTTCTCCCAGAATTCCCGACCATTGCCCTAGGAGTTTGTGAGGGCACGCTTATAATAGGCGGACTTCATTTGCCAGATGGTTTTGGTGCAGTCATTGCGGGCACGTTTATAGTTTTGGATGTTGTTTTGCCTTCCAGAGTTTCTGGCCAGCTCCCATAGGTGGTCTCTTGTTTTTAGCATCCTGAGGAGGTCACCTGTGAGCCAAGGGTTACTGAGTGATTTGACTTTGCTTTTCTTAATAGGAGCATACGTGTCTCAGGCCACAGTGAAGATGTTTATGAAGTGGTCAAGGGCAGTGTTTACGTTGGTTGCATTGAAGATAGGGGACCAGTCTTGATGGAGGAGGTGGGATTTGAGTCGAGGAAGGTGGCCACTGGGTTTAACCCTGCTGGCAATAGTTTTTGGTGGTTGTTTGATGAATTTATTTGACCAGGTGCAGCTAACAGGGGAGTAGTTGCTGAGAGAGTCACGGAGGACGTTAGTGTTAGATATCCGTGATGGGTGACTGGTAAGGATCCAGTCCAAGAGGGTGCTGGTGCCGGTCCTGTAATTTTTCCTGGTTTGTGAGTCAACCATTTGTGTGAGGTTCGCTGCAGCAATGGTATCCCTGTATGCACCAGCATCGGCCACAGGCCAGTTGATGTTGAAGTCGCCTAGGAGGATGGATTCGGTGTCTGGTGGGAGTGAATTTACAAAGTCAAGAACATCTGTTAGACAAGTTCCCTGTTCTTTGGGAGAGATGTAGATGGTGGCAACAGTGAGGGTTTTGTTTTGGGCTCCGAGGAGGATTCTCACTGGCAGTATCTGAGCAGTTGTGAGTTGGAGTGAGGTAATGATGTGATGCCCCTGTATGGATGGAGTCTTTTAGGTAGAGAGCGCAGTCCCCGCCTCTTTTGGAGAGGCGATCCATTCTAAAGACATTGTAGCCAGGAAGGCTGATTGCATGGTCTGGTACTGATGGCATGAGCCAGGTTTCGACAACTGCCAGGATGTCAGGGCAGTGTTGGCTGATGAAGGCCTGTAGGGCATCCATTTTAGGAAGGAGGCTGCTTATGTTGATTGATATGAATGAGAGGGCACCCAAAGACTTGCTCAGATTAGTGGCTTTAGAGCAGAATGGGCCAGGGTTTGGGTGCTTGTTGTCTGACAGCATTAGGAGGAGGAGGAGGAGGACTAGCCTCAAGGAGCTGTGACATATTTCTTTAAGGGAATGCTTTCACCTGCTAGCATCTCGGGAAATTGCCGAGCAGCAATGATAGTGGGTGAGGGTATGCATAGACAGGAGAGACCAGAGTGGAGGGCTAGGACCAGTGTGGTTGTAGGACAGTGTCATGGCGGTAGGATGGACCCTGGGCAAGGGCAGTGACCAGTGTGCAGCGTGCCTATGTGGAGGAAGGATGTAGGAATGTGGAAGCTGTGGGGGAGGGAGAGAAAGCAGGCTTTTGGGGCATGCAGTAGGGGAGGAAGACAGGCAAGAAGAAATAGAATAGGGGTAGAGAACAGTGAAGGGGCATGATTAAGATAGGATTCGGGGTAGGCGGAGGGAAGGGGTTAAGACAGACTGGTGGGGCTAGGAGAAGGGGGCAGAAGACCAGTAGCTGGATCAGTGGGAAGTGAGGATATAGCCAGGAAGGCCAGGCAACCAGGGAGTGGGAGGTGGTGACTAAAAGATGGGGGAGTCACAAAACAGGTACCCAATGGAGCATGAGTGGGGGGCAGAGCTACCAGGGGCATGGAGAAAGGTCTATAAAGTTAAGGTCGGGGGGGGCGGGTGTAAAATTTCGGCCGTTTGCCATAGAAATAAATGGGCGCAGCAGCCCAGAGCAGAGCAAAGCTTTAGCTGGCTCAAGAGACAATCCTCGAGCAGGAGGCAATAAAGCGTCCAATCAGGGTGCGGTACAGATACCGTGGGGCCAATGGCGTGGCTGTCAGCAGTCCCGTGGTTCAGGGAAGTCGTACTCGGTTCGAGAGGATCTCGAGGGCGGGAAGGAAGGTATATAGCAGGTAAAGCAACTGTTTCTTTCAGAGGGTAGACTTTTTTTTTCCCCCCCAAGTGAAAGAACAAGAAACCCTCTAGTGGCAGGTCTGTATAACCTGCTAATGGAAAACTAGCCAAAAAAAAAAAAACTTTTATTAGACACTTGAAATATGCTTAGTTCTATCTAAAATCTATTTGTAAAAAGTGCCAGGTGCTAACTTTCATTTATTTCTGTTCAAATTTTCTGTTACAATAAAATGATAAACATTTATGTTAAACATTTTTTATGCACCTCATTACCTGCCTGAGTCTAATGTTTTTGTGAAATCCCACACCCGTCCACACATTTCTACAGAATTAATGCATGCCCCGGGTGAATTGGAAGGGACAAGACCAATTCTCAAGAAACCCATGCTTTGAACTGGGTTATAAACTTATAAAATGGATTTTTTTATGGAAAAAGGTTTTATTTTCTTTTAGTTAGGTTGTTGCTAGGTAGAATACCTGAGTTTGGTAACAAAGGCTGTGAGCCTCTGAATGAACCAGACCTGCATTTATTTTGAAGAAACCTATGCCATGATGTGGGTTTTTGTATTTAAAAAGTAGAACAAATTGCTTTAGTAGAAAAAGGTTTTGTTTTCATTTGGTTAGGTTGTTGCTATGTAGATTAGGACATGTTAGTTATGCACTGTGCAGTTTCTACATACATTATCAATAGTCAGGTGCTGTGTTTTTGCCAATGAAGTTGTTTGATTTGGTCAGTGTTTTATACCTCATTTTATAAAGACAAATGCAAAGGATGTGCATCAAAAGATGTGCTGGCAGAACATCCAGTATGATATAATACAAATTATCATTTACCTTAACAATGGGCAACTCTGTTTGGTAAAAACAGCAATTAATTGTGTAATATATTTCCAATGTTTTCATATGAAATAATTAGATTTATGTAAGATTTCTTTCTTTCAATAATCTCTCAACCAGAAATTTCTAGAAAGTGGTTTTAAATTTTGATAGCAAGGGCTGAATGGTAGGGGTCATTCTAAGTATTTTCACCCTTATAATTCAATCAAGGCCATAGCTACTCATAATTGTTTAACAAATCTTAATTGATTTTAGACAAGTTTGTGGCAGCTAAAATAAACATACTAAACCTCTCCTAGACACATCCTCATATAATTATTAAAACATGTAGCAGTACCTTACTTAATACTACTTCTCCTGCTTTGTTCTGGAAACATTGAACTAAACCCAGGCCCACCTGCCTTATTGGATTCCCCTGTAGACCTCTCAAATTACAAAGGCATCAGCTTTCTCCACATTAATGTCTGCAGCTTACTGAAGAAGCTCGATATCATACAGACCTGGGCCCTGCATGCATCTCCTGATTTCTTTATGATAACAGAATCCTGTATTTCGCCCTTGACCCCTGACAATTCCATCAACATAGTGGGTTGCAATATCTAACATTGCGATAGACCGACTAGAGGAGGAGGGGTTGTAATTTATGTTAAGAGCAAATTCACAGTTTCAGTACTTCAAAGACTAAGGAATTTGAATGCCTGGCACTAAAATTATCCATTTCCACTGAAAAAACACTCCTTATTGCAGCTTGCTATTGACCACCTTCTGGTGGCATGGTCATCTTACCGCATCTCCAAAGCCTGGTAAGCCATTGATTCAACTAATACCGAGTGTATACTAATGGGGGATCTCAACCTAAACTGGAATGATGATAGCTCCAAGAAGCTAAAGGATTTCTACGATGTAAATGGTCTTTCCCAAATAACACCCGCACCCACCAGACCCAACAGAAAGTACCCTGAGCGTAGCTCCCTCCTGGACCTTATGTTAGTAAACAAGCCTCATAACATCTCGCATACCAGAGTGCTCTTCAATGACATAAGTGATCACTGCATGATAGCCTGTATTAGACACTCTCCCCAAATAAAACTGGCCTCCAAATTCATACTGGAAAGATGCCTGAAAAGTTTTGCTGGAATACCTTCTTGAAAGACCTAAGTAGCATCAGATGGCAGGACTTCTATTTAGCCCCATCACTTAGCGAGACATTTAATATCTTTCACAGCCTCCTAATGAGGCTAATCAACAAACATGCCCCCCCTTAGGCTGATTAGGTGAAAAAAAAGATCTCCTGGCTGGTTCTTTCCCAACCTGAAGAAAGCGCTCAAAGAAAGAGACTACTGCTGGAAAAGGGTGAGGAAATCACACTTGGAAGCAGACTGGCTAGCATTGCGCATCTCCAGAAATGCCTGCACCAAACTAATTAGGTCCAAAAAAACTAGGTATTTCCAGGCAAAACTTGAAGACAACAAAAACAACTCTGCCAATTTTTGGAGCATCCTCAAAGAGGTTGAAGGTCAGCATTCTGATGCCTCTCTTCCAGCCAAAATTGTGTCCAATGGAGTTACTTATATGAACAGAACTGCCATATTAGACCAACTCAATGATAACTTTTCCACTGCAGGGCTTGTCTTCGAAGCCTCGCCTATCAGCAAGCTTAGCCCTGTAGGGGATAGCTTGGCTAGCCCAAATGCTAATATTAATCCTAACCAACCTCATCCTTCTCCGTTCAACTTTTCTACAGTTACGTTTAAACAAGTAGAGGACCTCCTTTTGTCACAGGATACTAAAAAAAGTGCCGGTGCAGATAATATTGAACCATTCTTTCTAAAGCTTGGCTATTTCTACTTGACCGCCCCTATCACCCACTTATTTAACAACTCCCTGAAACAGGGTGAGCTGCCAGTGTCTTGAAAACTGCACCATCTTACCTCTATTCAAATCAGGGGACCCGTGCGACCTGAACAATTATCGGCCCATTTCTATACTATCCACCCTTTCAAAAGTTCTGGAAAAAATTGTCAACACCCAAATTGGAGAACACTTGGATTTGCAGAAACTTCTAAACGCTGCCCAGTCCAGGTTCAGGGCCAAACATAGTACAATATCTGCCCTTGCAAAAGTAACTACTGATTGGCAAATTGCCCTGGACTCTAAGAAACATGTGTTTGCTCTATTTCTTGATCTCAGTAAGGCCTTTGACACCGTGGATCACAACATCTTGCTTACCTCATTGAGCAATATCGGTCTCGATAACCCTGCCATTAACTGGTTCACCAGCTACCTCACCAATAGATTACAACAAGTCAAATCTGCAGGTGACCTGTCTCCACAAAAATCTCTACTGCGAGGAGTCCCTCAAGGCTCCATACTGGGCCCTATCCTATTTGCAATCTACATCAATAACCTGGACTCTTATCTATGCGTAGCTAATGTGCACCTGTTTGCTGATGGTGCAGTACTCTACACTTCAAATTCTTCACTACACATGGCATATGAGGACTTACAACGAGACTTTATCACTCTTCAGCATAGCCTTGTCAAACACAAACTTCTACTCAATGCCAAAAAGACTAAAGCCATGATTCTCTCACCAAAGGCAGTCTCCGGACCTACACATATCCCAATGATACTAATGCTTTTGGGTGAACCCCTTGAAATAGTTGATACCTTCAAATATCTAGGGTTCTGGCTGGACAACAAAGTTAACTTTCTGTGCCATTTAAATGAAGTCTTGAAAAAGCTAAGACAGTGGCTAGGCTTATTCTACCGTATTAAACACCTGCTTACCATAGAAGCTAGAAAGAGACTAGTACAATCCACATTTCTACCCATACTTGATTATGCCAACTTCCTCTACAATCACTGCCCCTTATCAGCACTAAATAAACTTGACACTCTGTACCACCGAGCCTTAAGATTCATCTTTAACCTGTCTTTTCATACTCACCACTGCCTTCTGTGCCAAAAGTCGGGATGGCCCTCACTCTCAGCAAGGAGAAAGAGAAATGCTCTCCTTTGGCTCTTTAGAGCACTTTCTGACAAACTTCCCACATACATCTCAATTTTTTTCAAGCGTGCCAATGGTTTCTATGGCCTTAGATGTTACACTACACTTTGTTTCCAGATACCTAGAATGAAAACTACCCACGGTACGTCCACAATCAATTTTTCACTCCCATCCTTATGGAACACTATGCAAAGCTCACTTAAGCTCTCCTCACTACCAAGTCTATTCACTTTCAAAGCTCTGATATCCGAATATATCTGAGGGAAACCTTCAGTTTTTTAAGGTGACCTTGAGGTCTCAGCCTCTGGCTCCTCCACGTTTCTAACCTAATAGAATGCCACCCAATTCACATCCATTTCATGGGAAACCCAGCACCTCTAGTTTTCCTCCACCTTCCTTACATCCACTCCCCTCCTTCCTAGCACACCAATGTTTCTTCTGCCTCTCCAATATATCCTCATGAAGACACTAGTCTCTATTTAGTAGTGCTATCCTGGTTTACCGTCTCCTCTCTCTTATGAGATATATTACGAATTGTATCTGTGAGACCCTATGTTAGACTTACTTTGGTCTGTATAGACCTTTACCTGTATTATGTTGCTGCTTCTGATTCTTTGCAACTATGTCTATGTATTGTATTGTTTTTTGTCCAGGACCACTTTGAAAATGAGCTTGCTTAATGGTGTTGATGCCTGGTTAAATAAAGTTTGATTGATTGATTGTAGAAATTGGGTTGAAAAAAAAATCCTTGCTTTTGATTGCCTGAGGCAACCTGGAAACAATACTTTCACTTCAGTACAGTGCACAGGTAACAAAAAGAACAAAACCAGCCCAGTGGTGCTGTGGGTTGAGGCGCTGGATGCCACACCTCATGCCACATTGATGACCCAGATTTAGGAACAAGCTTGGTTCATTGGGGGTCAGCAGGGGCAGGAGAGGATTGAGAGTCCAGAGGGCTTCTCTCCTCTCTTGGAGGTGGGTGGGTTGCATCTCCCACTGTTACAGTGACTCCCAGTGGAGACTGGGAGCATCACAATGAGTGGTAGGGAGGCAGTGGTGGATGGCTTGTGGGTGGGTGTGGGAGCACACTCCTCATGCACTGGCCATCATTGCACATCTATGCCTCTGGGAACTGGAAAAAGGAAAAACCCTGGCACCCAGACAGGTGAAGGTGGGGCCAGAGGATGGCCCCCATGCTCACTGCTGGGTCTGACCTGGCCGGTCTCCATCTCTCTCCTCCACTCCTTGGCTGCCTTTCTAGATTATAGATAGAGTGCCAGAGGAGTTAATGGCAGTCCCACCCCAAGGGACTCAGAGCTGGAGGGCAGGGCAGTTGGTGGAGCTGGAGGAGAGTTCCCAGGAGTAGCAGACCAGATCGGGAGGTCCTCAGGCTGGGTGAGAGAATGACGCTCTGAGTGCCCCACTAGAGAGAGGTCTAAGGGATCAGAGAGGAGAATCAAGAAAGTTAAAAAAAGAGCAGGTTCGACACTGTCCATTAACTGTAGAAATCAATATGTCAGTTCAGAATGTTAACATGCCCAAAAATCATTGTTTCCCCCCACTAAACAGAAAATGTTCATATGTTACATTTAGAAGCAAACATGAAAAAAACCTCAGTTGAATGTCATTCTTTTGCTTTTATTTCTTTGCTCCTTTTCTGTCTTTGATTTTACAAACACAGTGCTTTGGTATTGCCAGCAGGGTACATCCCAAACCGTTCTTGATCTCCAAGCCCTCCTCTGCCTAAGCACTCCAAGTTTGAGCACATTTTTGCTCTCAGTCACTCACCACTCCCAGTGCCGACAGAAGTCTGGTTGAGGTCTAAACTGACTGTGATATGAAATGGGCAGAATACAAAATAGATAAATATGGTTGTTGTTAACTTCCCTTCACCATTCTGTGTTAAAATATCCAAGCATTCTATTCTATACTATACTATACTAACCTAACAAAATATGAAAAGGAAATCTCACTTGCTTGCCCCACCTTCCCTTTTCCTCCTGCTGCTTGTTCTTTCATTGCCTTACTCGTGTTATCCTTCTTCTCTATCAGTAACTTCTATGTAAGAAAAAAATAATACAAAAACTGCACCTGTTAGCTACTGTCTGTAGCCGTGCAAGTCTGTGTTCAGTGATCACATTACTATTTCTGGCTATAGTACAGTAAATTCTCTGCATCACCTGCTTGTGTCCTCCCATGGCTTCATCTTGCTCTTGAACTTCTCTGTAGCCATGGCTCGACTCACTCCCCCAGTCATAATGGAAGCAAAATTCAAGCCAAATCCCCTGGCTAGTTCTCACCTGACCAGGCAGTGTCCCAGTACTGGAAGGGGCTAGAAACAGAGAAAAATAAAATACATGAGCCTTATACTGTAACTGGGATTGTGCTTCTAAGAAAAAAGTCACAGACTGCTGTTTATCCATGCAAGGATCATGATTTACAGTAATTATAAATCAAAGTACAAATGGTACTAAAGGCACCAGCTCTGTAAAGTGTTAAACTGTGAAATAAATATGTGGCAGAAAAAAAAAAGATGACAGGCTCCCCTGGCAATGAAAAAGGAAATGGCTTGGTGGTAGGAGTCTGAAATACAGCATCTATCAGGATGCAGGACATCACAAGCAGTGCCCATGAAGAAGGGAGGAGCAACATGGCAGAAGCTAATGCCATGTAGGCTGGATGAAGCAGGATGCGCCTGGTCTCCACTCTCCTGAACTGAGGAATGTATGACTGGCTAGAACCTACTACTGATTACGAAGCACAAGATAAAAAAGACATTAAACTTCTTTCTGCTTTCAGTATAATGATGCCTCAAAAAGAAATAAAACATAGCCTACCTGCATTTAATCCTCACTTCCACAAGACTACAGGGATGGCAACCAGGAAAGCCCAAGGACTATCAAGTAAGCAGAAAAAGGAATAAATGTATCTCTAGAAACTGCTATGGATAAGGTAAATACCTCCCCTGGCTTATTTTCAATGTTTCAACAGTCAGTACAAAACAAAGAAATGAAAGGTAATGCCACCAACATTACTAAGGCATTAGAAGAGTCTCATTCAGAAAAATCTCCAGAACCTACAGGATCATCTTCCTTGAAGGCAGTACACCAAAGTGAGAAAAAGAATGGGGCCCAGCTCATAACAAAAACTGAATGTGCTGGAATTCCCCCGACACCTCAAACATCAGAAAAACAGCTTCAATTTACATTTAAAGGAGATGAAGATTGTTGGGGCCAAGGATAAAACATGGACCGTGTGTGCTGGAATGTCCCCTCCGATACAGCCACAGAGAAAGGAACATCATACCTTACACCTGGAAAAGCACCTTAACAGAGACCTGATGAATAAATTGACTGACAACTATAAAATTCCTCCAAGAGAATAACAACCAGGTGTATATGGTATTATTAATGTTACTACAGAGGGCAACAGCTCAGTTTCACCTCCAACTGCAGTTGAAAATCCACTGGAAAATCTGATGACCCACCTAAAAGAACAAACTGAATCAAGAAATAAAGATCTTGGCACCCCACCTTTTGTGATTCAAAACCTGACTCCTGGTCTTTAATGAACCCAGACCAATCAACATCTTCACATAGACCTCAGGGGAGCAAACCTTTACAGAATTTCCTGGTTCCAAATGACTTACTAAATGCTGTGAACTCCATAACAAATAGTGACAATTTACAAACTAATCCAGCCAGTAATAGTGAAGGGGTTACAGCCTGCAATTTAGTAACACTAAAACATACTGAAATTAACTGAAATACGTTACAAGATATTTATCAAAGAAACTCTATCTTGAATGTTAACTCTAGCAGTGAGTCTGGGGAAGAAAGTAGCGAGGAGGCTGAAGAAGCTCCCTCCCCCTTGGGCCAAGGCTTTGCTTAAACAAATAAATATTATTGTGGCAAAGATGGAAACACAGCAAACTAAAATAGAAAAATACTTCTCCTTGACCCAAGACCTTATAAAAGAAAATTAAGAAATTAAACAAGAAATGTCCAATATAAAACAAGACATGTCCAAACTATCAGACGAAATAGTCACAATTCCTCAGCAAATAAAAAAACTTGAAAATGCCAAGCAAGAGTTAAAAGGAAAAAACATAGACCATGAAGTTCATGCACAAAGAAAAAAATATATGAATCCTTGGAGTACCTGAGACTTGGGATAATAGCAGACCATTAAAAGAGACATTTAATCAGATATACACTGCTTTCATGGATGTTCAGACAGCTGAAGTTTCCTTTGAAATTGACAGAATAAACCATGGTTTGTGGGCAAAGCAAATAGACGAAGCACCTCCAAGACCAGTTGTACTGAAACTTTTTATGCTCTGGAGACAAAGACATACTGATATCTTCAGTTTTCAAAAAAAAAATAAAATAAAACCTAGTGGGAGAAAACATAATGATCTACAATGATCTCCCTCCAGAGACAGTACAAGCTAGAAGGAAGTTTGCTGCACTTCAAAACAAACTATGGGCCAATGGCTATAGGGTCACCATGTCTTTTCCGGCTAAAATGAGAGTCATGATAAATGAAAAATGTTATGTCTGTGATCCAAGAGGCAACAGATGATTTACAAATTAGACTACAAGATGTCTTTGCAGATTAAATTGCACACATTAATGAATACTGTCTGGAATGTGTTCGGGGGGGATCAAGGGGGGAAGGGACACAGGGCAGGAAGAGATCCTGAGGATACCTATTGTATACAGGTAACAAGCAGTATGATAAAACACACTGTTCATTATGTCATAAGTAAGCACTAAGAGCATCGGTATAAATAATTACTTGATTAGTTTGTATATGTTCTGTAAATCAAGAAGCATGTTCAGGAAGTTTGTGTAAGGGACGGGAACACCTACGAAGTAATATTAATCTGTGCAGAAGAATTATAAGACTGAATAGGTTGATATGAAGGAGAGGGGGGAGGGATAGAGGGTAGGAGAGAGTGTTCCTGCTATGTGGCACAAGTTAAGGTGTATGCTCATATTCAATAACAATGAGTTGCCTAATGGAGAGGAAGGGGGAAGGGGATATTGAAATAAAAAGTATAACTGGGACAATGGAATGGACTAAGAGAATACCTGACTAGCAGGAAGTTGGGTGTGCTTTGTAAAATAGTCAAGTAAATAATGAAGCAAATTTTCTTTTCTTAGCAATGCATTATAAGAGAAATAGTAATCCTTGAACCACGTTGACATGTACGGTTATTACAAAATTAAAATGATGAACCCTAACAACATTAAAACTGTATCATTAAATATAAATGGAATAAAGTCCCCAGTAAAGGGAGCAAGATTATTAACTTTTTTTTAAAAAATCCATGGCATATATTATATGTTTACAAGAGACTCCTCTGGAACCATCGGAATTACTAAAATTAAAAAGAAAATAGATTTATCACATAGTTTACAGCACAGAAACGAAAAATAGTAGAGGTGTAGCAATAATTATAATGAAAGCTATCAAGTATAAAGTGGTGGACCAGTTCTGTGATGACAAAGGAAGACTTATAATGGTTAATATTATATTGAACAGTCAAAAGATAACCCTTGGTTCTGTATATGCTCCGCGTGTACAGTATCAACCCTTCTTATCTAAAGTTTCAGAAGGTATAAAAAAACTTCAAAATAACAGTATTATCTTAGCAGGTAACTATAATGCTTTACAGAACCCAGTATTGGACAGGTCGGATCCATGACAGTTGGTTGACAATTTCATTTTCGATCAACGTTACAGCGATTCCTTTATGTCGACTGCATTTGTGGTTGGTATAGAAGGAGTCACTTTGGACTGTGTGTCCTGCACTCCCTGCTACTAAATTAATCAACTCTGAGTTAGAGTTGCTTCAGGGAGGGGGTGCTATACCCCCAGAAAGCAGTGCCAGGGTCCCGTGCCAACCCTACAGCGACCTGACGCTATTGCCACTGTAGTGTTGGTCGTGGTAAAGTTGTCACCATAGTGACAACATAGCAGACAGGTCAATGCCTCCAACACAAGGAAATAAATATATCTCAAAACTTCTAAATAACTTTCTAGATTCAGAATTACTCATTGATCATGGTGAAATTACCATCCCACCACAAAAAGTTACTCCCATTTTGAAAAAAACAAATATTCCCAAGAATAGACAAAATCTTTATTTAAAAAAAAACTTATTACAAAAAAACAAAGGAAAAAGATATATATACAATTATAATGTCTGATCACACTGCAATAAGAATCATACTAAATATTAAAGATTATTAAAGAACATTTATACATTCATGGTCCTCTAGTAATGATTCATTGACAGATGAACATTTTACACAAATAATAAAACACACCATAAGGGAATTCTAGTATTTTAACTATTCTGATCAATGTACAGTTTTGTCATTATGGGATGCTTTTAAAGCCACTTTAAGAAGGGTAATAACATGTTATAAAATCAAAAAGAAAACAACAAAATAAATGAAGTAGATATCAGACTAAAGAAAACAGACAGTTTAATTCTACTAGACTATAACAAGTATGAAAAAGAATGGTATGAACTTAGAAAAAAAAACAAGAATTTGTTCATAATGAAACTCAAAAATTAGCAAACAACATAAAAAGACCAGATATTTTCATAATGATAAATCAAGGAAATTATTGGCAAATCTATTAAGAACTGAGAAACAAAAAAAATTTAACAACTGCTATGAAAGATACACAAGGTATTTTACAAAACTCTGAAGAAGGCATTGCAAAATATTTCACTGATTGCTACACAACAATAAATAAGTTTAATCCAGACCTAGAATTAATGACTGAATTTATGAATAAAGCTAACATTACTCCCCTTTTTCAAGTCAAACATCGAGAAAGAAGGACAAATCCCCAGGACGTGAGGCCTTACCAATGAATTCTATCAGATATTTATAAAAGAGTTATCACCATGGATTCAACATATGATAAATGAATTGCCAGAAGATATGGGCAATATGGATATTCCACAATCAATGCAAACTGCAAAAATAATACTTTTATTCATAAACTAGGCAAACTGCAGGATATTCCAGAAAATTACAGACTGATTGCTATTCTGAATCCAGAGGGCAAGAAGGTCCTGAAACTGAAGCTTGGGAAGTATATTGAGGTAGCTGGATATTTAAACTAGGAGAGGGGGGTGACAAGTGGATGGAGGGCATACAGTGGCCAAGAGATGGGAAGCAGAGCAAGCTTACCCCCCCAGAACAAGTGTAATGAACTAAGTAGACGTAATTGAGGGGATGCTGGAAGTGAAGGGCAGAGGGATGGGGGAGGGATGGTAAAGGGATGGAAGGTGGTCACCATGAATGCTAGAAGCCTGAAGGATGAAATGAATGACATACAGGCCCTCATGGTGGAGAGGGAGGTAGACATGGCAGCCAACATGGACCACCCAATACCATGACTGGGACCTGGCAGTCCCAGGGTACAGAATATTCTGCTGAGATAGGGAAAACAGGAGAGGGGGGAAGTGGCATTATACACGAGGGAGGGGCTAAAGTATGTTATGGGGAGGAGGAGTGAGAAACAGACTCATTATGGCTGCAAATCCAGGATTCTAGGAATAGGACTGTCCAGATGGGAGTGGTGTACAGGCCATCCTCCCAGACAGAGGAGTTGGACAGGGAGCTTGTGAGGCAGATTAGAAGAGCATGCAGGAAGGGGAGTGTGGTGATTGTGGGAGGGTTTCAACCTGCCTGGGGCAGACTGGGAAACCCCAGCCACCAGCAATAAGAGGGAGCAGGTACTGTTGGACATCTTTCAGGAAAGCTTCCTGACACAGATGGTCAGTGAATCAACTGGAGGGGGCACCATGGACCTAGTGCTCACAAATGGGGAGTTTGTGAGGGATATCAAAGTGGACAAACCACTAGCGGGAGGTGACCATCATTCAGTATGGTTCAGATTGATTATGGGCAAAGAGGGGGTGGCATCCAATGCAAAGGTGCTGGATTTCAGGTGGTCAGATCTTGCAAAGATTGGGGAGGTAGTGAGTGGGTACCTGGCCAAGATCCAGCCTAGTATGGACACAGACCAGAGATGGAAGCTCATTAAGAAGGGATGCTAGAGGCTACCAGTTCCTGTAGTCAAATTTGGAGTAAAAAGGCCAAGCTGGATGAGTGGGGGGGGGAGTGCTTGTGGAAAACGTGAGGAGAAAAAGGGTGGCCTTTAGGAGATACAGGAAATCAGAGAGGGGGGAAGATTGGGAGGAGTACTTGCAGGAGACAAGGGCGGTGACAAGGGCAGTAAGAACAGCCAAAGCCACTGAAGAGCTGAGGCTGGCACAAGGCATTAAGGAAGGGGAGAAGAGCTTCTTTAGGTACATCAGGGAGAAAAGGAGCTATAAGAAACAGATAATAAGAATTAAGAAGGATGGGCAATGGGTAGAGAAGGGGGAGAGAAAAGGCAGAAGTACTCAATGACTACTTCTGCTCAATATTTACGAAAGAGAGAGGGGGAGTGCTACCCAAGGGGGTGGGGGCAGTAAAGCCTGGGAAGGTAGTAACAAATGGGATGATCACAGAAGGTAGAGTGCTGGAGGGCTTGATAGTGCTGAGGACAGATAAGGCACCAGGGCCAGATGGCATTCACTCCAGGGTACTAAAGGAGCTAGCAAAGATCTTGGTGGTTGGCTCACATGGTTCCCCAGCAGAAGAGTGGCCCCAAAGATGAACAAGGGGAACTACAGACCGTTGAGCCTCACGTCCATCATGGGGAAGCTAATGGAAATGATCCTGAAGCAGAGGCTGGTGTCCCTGCTGGAGTTCATTGGGCTGCAGCACAGTAGACAGCATGGCTTTGTCACAGGCTGATCCTGCCAAACCAACCAGGTAGATTACTATGACTGGGTAACTAGGCAGATGGACAAGGGCGATGCAGTGGATGTTCTGTACCTGGACTTTAACAAGGCATTCGATTTGGTACCACATGGGAGACTTGGATTAAAACTTGAAGGCACAGGGGAGGGAGCAAAAATGGTGGGATGGGTGACAAACTGGCTACATTGAAGGCAGCAGAGGGTGGTGGTGGAAGGGGGATCTCTCATCCCCAAGGGCAGTAACAAGTGGGGTTCCACAGGGCTCGGTGCTGGGACCAGTGTTATTTGGGATATTTATTGCAGACATTTCCATGGGCATCCAGAGCAGGATCAACCTGTTTGCTGATGACACCAGGATAGGGGCAGTGGTGGATGACACAGAGGGGTAGCAGAGTTTGAAGGAAAATCTGAAAAAGCTGGAGACCTGGTCAGACACTTGGCAGCTGGGGTTCAATGCCAAAAAGTGTGAGGTACTGCATTTTGGGGCAAAAAATCCAAGAAGAAACTATCAACTGGGGGGAGTGCAGCTGACTGAGGAGGAGAAGGATCTGGGGTTGGTCATCACGTGATCAGTGAACAACTCAGCACAGTGTAGGAAGGCAGCAATAAGGGCCAACAAAATGCTGGGTTGCATTGCAAGGGGAATAACGTTGAGGAGTGGGGAGGTGATTCTGCCACTGTATAAATCATTAGTTAGACCTCATCTTGAATACTGCATGCAGTACTGGCACCCATACCTGAAAAGGGACATCAAATTACTGGAAGGGGTGCAGCACAGAGCAGCTAAGATGATCCAGGGACTGGGAGACTTACCGTATGACAGGAGGCTAGAGGAGTTGAACATGTACTCGCTGGAGGAGAGGAGGGACAGAGGTGATATGACCGAGACATTCAATAAATGAGAGGGATAAACAAGACTGGTACAGAGGGGCTATTCAGGGTAAGCACACTCGAGGCCATGACATGAGATTGGAGGGGGGAAGGTTCAGGAGAAAAATGAGGAGACACATTTTTACAGAATGGGATGGTGGCAGAGTGGAACACGTTACCAGCAGAGGCAGTAGCCTGTAAAACAATGGGCTACTTCAAAAGGAGCTGGGACAGGGCAAGAGGGAGGATAAAGAGAGGGCGGGTGAGGAGGGAGGGGCAGCTCCAGAATAGGGCTGCTAGCTACAAAATCGAGCAGACTCAATAGACTAAATGGCCTTTTTCTGCTGGCAAATTTCATATGTTTGTATTATAAACTCATTGCTAAAATTATTAATAACAGAATTCAAACTCATTTAAATTCCTATATACATCCTAACCAATATGTTTTTTTGAAAAACAGGACCATTGTGCAAAGCAAAGAAAAAAATCCAAGCAATCATCCAAATAATAAATTCCAAGACAGACTATGAAAATAACACGTTTTATGCAATAACGGTAGCAGATGCAAGTAAGGCGTTCAACCTTATTAACAGGAATGTTGTTTCAAATACTCCAAAAATGGGGACTACAACCTGAAATAATAACATTGATCAAAAAAATTCTAATCAATAAATTTATCACAATAAACATGATGATGGAAAATGGAGTAAGACAAAGGTGCGCTCTCTCACCGACATTATTTATTCTGTCACTAGAACCTCTTTTGTCAGTAATTAGAAATAATATACTCATTCAAGGGATACAAATCACGAAAAAGTTAAGTTAAATGATTTTGCAAATAATATGCTTCTAATAAAAAATTATTGAAACTTCATTAGATGCATTTTTAAAAGACATTCAATTATATTCAAAAATTTCTGGTTGCCAGATGAACAAACAGAAATCAATAACTATGAAACTTACCAAAAATAAACCCTTGGAACTAAATAAAATCATCAAAGAATTTAGGACACTGTCAACTTTTTTGGCATCATATTATTTATAGGTAAAACCCCACATTTTATGATTGCTTACCTTCTCTAAAATTCATTGATGTTGCTGGTTGTTTAATTTGCCTCCTTGCTTACTAGAACGGAAATGCATGGGAATGTATAGTTATACACAGCATTGTTTTGCTCCAAATTGTTTCCTTAAGCTTACTGCATACTTCCTGAACATTAGAAACACCCTCTAACAGGGCAGCCACATGTGATACAGTAGTCTTTGCTCAATCGTTAAAGATTTTGATATTTTTTGGATTGAGTCTCATCTACTCCCACTGCATATTGAGTAGCTAGATAGTGTTGGGGGTGTTTCTGAGTCCAGGAAAGATGCAGTTGTAGTTGGTCAAGAAATGTAAACAAACATGTTTTGGTGTGGTAACACCAGTATTGTTGACACTCAGTTTTTCACTTTTTAAAAAAAGGGAGTCTGAATCAAACAACCAGCTACATCAGCAGTTTCTATAGAATGAGACCAATCATCAAATGTGTTTTTTAAACTAGGGGCACTTTGAGGCTAAAAGGGGTTGACAGTGTCTCTTTCAGGTCCACAACTTTATTAAATACTTAGGCATTCACCTAATGCCTGATCAAAACAAAAATATAAAAACTAATTTTGATAACGCAAAAAACACCATGGCATCATTGCTACAGAACTGGATGAATTTCTCTCTGTCAGTATGGGGGAGAAGAGACACTATCAAAATGATGGCTATACCACATCTTATTTACATCATCCAAAATTTAATGGGCCTACCATCTCAGCAGTGGTTCCAGGATCTGAAGAGAATCTTTTCTAAATTTTTATGGAGAGGTGGGAAACTTATAATCGCATGGAATGTTTTAATAACCCCTTGAGATCAAAGAGGTATGGGCTGTTCAGATCCCTTTTTATATTTGCTTGCACACATGTGCAAGAAACATAGTGTCATCATCTGAGTTTTCAGAGGTGTGGCAGCCCTCTTCCAATTCAGTCAGTGTGTTTGCAGGCACGGCCACAGTTCTCCAATGGCTGCTGGGGCTGTCTATGACAGCAGTCGAAAATGCAGTGGAGTACAGTTGAAAGGGGGAGCTACGCTTCAGTGAGCAGTGATAAGATATCGCCTGCTCATGCGTGCTCCCCACACACACACACCACACACATGCACGCGCCCTGCGTGCTGCTTACGCGCGCACACTGTATAGCGATGGGGGTGCCCAATCCCCATCAGCTGTGCTGCACTCCCCCAAACAGAGTTCCACATGCCACGCTGGGTGCCCACCCAACGTGGCTACACATCAAGGATAGGCAGATGGGGGTGCCCAGTCCCCCGTCGGCTCCACTGTCCCCCCCCAGAGATTACAGGGCACCATGCTGGGAGCCCACCCCAGCGTGGCAACAGATGCTATCGCTGATGGGGGTGCCCAATCCCCCGTTGGCTCCACGCCCCCCAAACAGCCATTCTTGTGCCATGCTGGGAGCCCACCTCAGCGTGGCAAACGTCCTGCGTCGTCTCATCCTTTGTTTAAAAAAAAAAAACCTGAAACAGAAAAATGGTCCCTCGCTGTCTCTGCCCCTACCCGCGCCCACCCACTGCGCACCCTGCCTCCCCACCCCTCACCCCATACTTACCTCCAGACTCTCGCGACGATCTTCGGTGGACCGGGAACACGTCTGCACTCTTCAAAGCCGACCGCGAACTGAGGAAATGCCGGTAAGCTGTATAATTGGATAGATAGGGTTTTTTCAACTTTGCTGCATATCTCAGGCATTTTTTGGAATTTTTGCACCAAATTTTCAACATGGGGTTTTTGGGACCCCTTCTCATGAATGCTCTCACTGTCATGGCATTAATCGAGCCTGAAGGGTGATTTCACAGTCACTGTGCGAAATCACCTTTCAGGACTGAGTAATGAAATGACACTACCACTATATAGGTGGGCTCTCAAAAGCCTATGTTGAAAATTTGGTGGAAAAATTTCTAAAATGACTGTTTTACGAGCGTGCGTACACGCAGTTCCTACGCAAGCTCGTAAGTTTGCAAATTTTCAAGATTTTCACTCCAGATTTTCAGCATTGCCATTTTATTACACTTCCTTATGAGCAGTACAGCTGTCATTTTTCACATCTTGCCCAAAACATGTTTCCGCCCATGTAGCGCACAATGGCGCAGTCGGTGTGCGAAATCAATTTAGGACAGATTAAGAAAATCACAGTTACACTGTTCATGAGCAGAGGTCTTAAAATGGCTATGTTGAAAATTTGGTGAAAAAATTCCTAAAAATGAATGTTTTACGAGCGTGCGTTGCGCAGTTCCTACGCACGCTCGTAAGTTTGTGAATTGTCAATATTTTCACTCCAGATTTTCAACATTGCCATTTTATTACACTTTCTTATGAACAGTACAGCTGCCATTTTTCACATGTCATCCAAAATATGTTTCCGCACATGTAGCGCACAATGGTGCAGTCGGTGTGCGAAAGCAATGTTTGGGACAGATTAAGAAAATCACAGTTACACTGTTCATGAGCAGAGGTCTTAAAATGGCTATGTTGAAAATTTGGTGACAAAAGTCCATAAAATGACTGTGTTACAAGTGAGCATTGCACAGTTTCCACGCACCCTCGTATTTTCAGTCGAGATTTTCACCAGTGGCATTTTTACCCACTTCCTTATGAACAGTACAGCTGTCATTTTTCACAACATGGCCCTTTAGTGGTGACTGGAGGGTAGTACGGATCAAGAGGCTCACTCTGACATAATTATGTCAGCAGGGAGGAGGGACAGGAGAAAGCAGGAGGAAAATGAGCCTGGCAGGGCTCCATGATGGTCCACCATGCCACGGGGATGACCTGAGATTCCGGATTGGGTCTCCAGGGAGGGGGTGCCACCTTCCTGGCCTGCCACAGGGGGTAAGCCATTGGGGAAAATACTGGGGTCGACTAATTGTAGCGTGGTGAGACCTGAGAGAGAGTTTCTCCCTCGGGAGGACCAAAGCCCCTGCCAGGGTTAAGGTGGATAAAAATCTGAATGAAAAAAAAAGAATGCCACAATTCTAAAAGAAAAAAAGCTGAGACTATAATATAATCACCTTCAAGTCAGAGGTGTACGAGTCAAGCAGTACAACACCTTCCTACAGTGCCATCCATGCCAACTGCTGTAGAATCCAGTTCACCAGTATGAGAGGTGAACTGGTTGTGATGCCCACATTATAGTGCCCCCTAATGGTATATGTCTGTGATTATGGCTTACACTCTAAACATGAGGTATGGGGGGCAAGAGGGAGCAGACACTCAACATGTGGTATTTATCAGCTGCAGTACATGTAATATAGAGAATAATGGATGGGTAGGGGCTTATAATGATGATTTTACACCCCCTGAAGGGCAGGATGCCACATAAACCCTGAGAGTGAATCTTGAGGGGTTTATTTAGACATCCCACCATGAGGGTTCATAGGTTCATAGGTAGTTACAAGTTTGAAGGACAAGCTCATTTTGAACTCGCCACCATATATCCTAATGGTGGAATGATAATTTTTTTTTCACCCATGTATTGCTCTAGCCTGAATTTAAATTGATTAATATTATTAAGGACAACAAAAGGTGGAAGAAAGTTCCATACTGGTGGTAATCTCTGAGTTATGAAATTCTTTCTTTTCACTGTTCTATTAAGATTAGTGACCAATTTGAATTTATGTGATCGTGTAGTGTTATGTGTGTCTTGTTTTTCCAAACAATATGTTTCCAGCAAAATGGGATCATGACATGCTCTATATGCAAGGCATAATTCCCCTTTTATGGATCTATATTCTAATGAATACAACCCCGGAGATTTTAGTCTATTGGAGTAACCTAAGTTGTACAAATTGCTCACTTTCCTGGTGATTCTCCTCTGGACCCTCTCTACCAGAGCTTTATCGCCAAGTGATGTTTGGGCACAAAACGGGGAACAATATTCTGTATGACATCTGACTAAGCTTGTGTATAAAGGAACAATGATGTCTGGTTTGTGACTCTTGATATGTTTCAGAATGCAGCTAATTATCCCATGATGTTTTTTACAGTGTTAGCAGTTTGTGCACTAAATTTTAGGTTACTTGATATAATTACACCTAAGTCTTTTTTGGTGGTGAAAGTTTGTAGATAAGTACCATTTAATGTGTAATCTGCAAGTGTGTTATTTTTGCCTAAATGCATCACCTTACATTTACTGATATTAAGTGTCATTTTATTTTCATTGGCCCATTTTGTTAGTCTGTCTATATTAGTTTGCAGAGCTGTAATCGAGTCTTTGTTATTTACTATGCATCTGATTTTCTGTCATCAGCATATTTATTTATCCGTACCCCATCAAAAGTTTGCATAGAGGTAATTAAGATATTAAACAGTAAAGGGCTCAAAACAGAGCCCTGAGGTACACCACTGGTAACTGTGGCCCATGCAGGTTCATGTCCTCTAATGACAACTTGCTGTTGTCTATTATTAAGCCAAGATACAATACACTCAATAATATTAATATGTAGTTTCAATTGAACTAATTAATTAAGTAGGATGTTATGAGAAATGGAGTCAAATGCTTTGGCATAGTCTAAATATATGATATCCACCGGTAAACCTGAGTCCAGAGCCCTGCTAACTGGTTCAGAAAAGTTTATTAAATAGCTCTGACAGGATCTTCCATTTGTGAATCCATGTTGAGTAATATCCTGAAAACCATTTTCTTTCAAATGATCTAGGATTTTGTACTGGAGTAATTGTTCCATTATTTTGCCTATGCATGAAGTCAGGCTTATAGGCATATAATTTGCAACAGTTTGCTTTCTTCTCCCTTTGTGTAATGGAATAATTGTAGCCTCTTTCCATTCTGGTATGGCAACTCCCTCAGCAATTGAGGCATTGAATAAATAGTTTAGAATACCAGATAATTCCACAGACAGGATCTTTATAAAACTGGGAGGAATTCCATCTGGACCTGCTGAAGAGTTAGATATCATCATATTGATTGCATCTAAAATATCCTGTGTATTAAATACTATTGGTATATCAGTGTGTTCTGTCAAATTCTGGCTGAAATTCTCTTTTTGCTTGAAAACACTTACAAAATAAGAATTCAATTCTCCAGCCATCATACATTCATTAGATACAAGTTGCTGCTCTGTTAGTAAAGGACCTGCTTCACGGGGCTTACATTTTAATGAACCAATATAATTATATAATCTTTTTTTATTATCCTTAGTTATGGTAGCAAGCATAACTTCCAGCTTTTGTTTAGTAAGTCATAGCCTTTTTAGTTTTGCTCGCTAGGGTTTTACATTTTTGCCAGTTACTTTCTCATTTTTTTTTTATATTTGTTGTAAGCCTTTTTCTTTTTTTTAAATTTCTTCCAATATTATTATTCCACCAGACAGGTGCCCTCTGTTTGTTATCATTACATTTTGTACGTAGTGGTGCCCATTTATTAATGCAATATTTGATGTTTTTTAGTATTACTTGCCACATACTGATTGCATCTGGGGTGTGTGTAAAATCTGAGTTTTAAATCTCCTACTTATCCTTTATTTTGTATAATTGCTGGGGATCATTTTTTTCACCACAGCAATTATATACAGTAAATGGATGAGTGTGCTGAGTCGAGCTGCAGACTATTGGGGTTACAACGCAGTCTGTGCCAGCTCCTGAAGTAAAGCTGTGTTTAGTTTTTTTTTTATTTTGCAGGGAAAATGGACATTTAGCTGTGCCCAGTGATACTTTTGTTAAAAAAATAACATACCACCAACTCCTTCTGTTGGGGAAGTGTACAGTGTGAAAAACGGGGATGGCACAGAAGTGAAAGTTTGTGGCTGGTACATGTGCCAAGCTAGGGAAACTGGGTGCATATTTGTCATTATAACCAGCTGGTTAAAATGACAAAATTACAACCCAGTTTCCCTATGAGAAAAAATGAGAGCCAGCTATTATAATGTGTTTCTGGATATTAACAACCTATTTTTTTCACCTCATGTTGCCAGGTTCGAAGCTAAGTGAAGCTGTCTGGCACCGAATTATGTGAAACTGATGCCCAAATGTTGTCAGATCCATAGTCACCTGATATAAAATCTGATTTTACACACCTGCAAGAATAAACTGATTAATGTGTGTTTCCACAGTAATTGTATCCTCTCAGTCTTTTCTTTTTCAGGGCTGCAGTAGATGTAGCCCTGCAGACCTTTTATGATAATTTAGAAATGTATTTATTTATTTATTTATTTGAATTTTGATGAGAGGGTAAGCCCTCTGAGACTAGAAGTCCATTTTCAGGGGTGACCCAGAATTATTTCCATACAGTGAATGACATAGATGTACAGTACATTAAAAGACAGCATATTGATTCATACAAGATAACATTTACAAATACAGACATGTTTAAACTAGTTACATGATATTGCAAAACATATATACATACATGTATGCAATTCTTGTTCAAAGACTATGAATATTTACATACAGGGAGAAAAAAGACTCCAACATTTATTCTGAATGAACAACATAAGGAAACTAGAAGAACACGGTCCAGTTCGCTTCTTCATTCATTCCACTGTTGGAACTTGCTGCTCCTATTTTCTGGATCCACCACATTTCTTTTTTCTAAAGTTTTCTTTTTCTGTCCATTCCTGCTGATGGTTCCTTCACCACCTCAATGCCCCAGAAATGCAATGATGAATACATTTTGCAAATGTAGGCTTATAACTTTGGTAATTTATAATATTTTTACCCCCAATTCCTCACCTGAAGCCCTATGGGCTCTGGCCATAGTTTGTTATATTGAGGAGAAAAATGGCTGGACTTTCAAAACTGCTGAAATTGTGCATGTGCAACAAAACAAGCTGTACAAGTAGAAGTCCCCTTATTCAGTTGGAATTTTTGCTATATGCCTATTTACAGCAGATTGCACAAACTGTTTTATACAGATACTGTACTTTGCCTGGTATTACCAGGTGTAGCATTTGTGAAAAAAAAAACAGAAAATGATGAAAATAGCATTTCTGCCAGTAGAGAGATTTTTCCGCACTCTGGCAAGTTTAATATTTTCTACTGGAGCAACATATACAGTGAAGCTGGCCAGGATGCAGTGCAATACTGCAGAATTCTGTAGCAGACTAACCACAGGAAACAGGACAATTTGAATGGCAGTTAATCCCTTATGTCATGCAGGAATCAGTGGCACAGCATTACATCCTGGCGGCTCCACTGTATTGTACAAAGTTGTCCCAGGACATTTGCCTTCACTGCCAGTCACATATACAGTGCTGTCCATTGTGATCAAGCACTCTGTGTTAGATGACAAAATTTATTGCAGCGCAAAGTATAGTAACTAACCTTGGATGACACTGAGCTCCTGTAAGATATCACAGCAAATATTGTGCTATGAGTGCTTGATCCTGACAGCTACATTGTGCAAAAATACATAAATAAACATCATAATTGCATATTATAAAAAAAAATACAGTATATAAAACAGACTGTCATTTTAGTGCGAATCAGTGCCATCATGGAACTTTAAGATGGAAGCTCACCCCAGTACAATCTCCCAAAGGAGCAAAGCACTTGATCATTTTCCTTACGACCACCTCTAGCCTGTGTTCACAGTCTGTCTGACTTGTTTTGGTTTAAAGAAAATACGGCAACTAAAGTAAAAAAACATTTTAATTGCAGCTCTTTTCAATGGCTGTCAATCTGGAACAAGTGCAAAGTGTACTTCAAAGATGGTATGATTTTCCTGTAGTATAAGCCTGCAGTATTAACTAAAGATGAGTCATCAAAACAATTTACTTGTTTTCTGGACTTATTTTGTGCAACCTCAGCAAATGGGAGTATTAGGGATGGAAGATCAAGGTGGAAGATCAGGGTAGGCATAGCTAAAGAGCCATTTCCAGACCTTAACCTTGAAGTGACTCAAAGTTTGCAAACTGTGGATGCTTGATGGCAGGAAATTCCATAGGATCAATGATGCTACTGAGAACAGAAGTCTACAAAGGTTTAAAACTGCTCTAAACAAAGTGTGGTGGTGCTTCAAAAGCAAGGCTGCCAAGCCCTTGCATTTGGAAACCTCAAACCACTACAATATTTGAGCCCTCACAGACCACAGAAGGAAATAAACATAGAAAAATGTCAATGTTTGTTCATAACTTTTTTTCCCAATTTTGAACTTAAATATTCAATACAGTCTTTTTATTACACCACCTTATGAACATGACAGGTCTTGTTTAGAGTTGCAGCAAAGTTTTACTCCGCTGGCGAAGTTGCCACAAAGTGGCAAAATTTGCATTTGCGGAGTTTCACAAAGTTTTCCCTGCCCTCCTCAACTTCAGCTATACCTGAAATCACAAAGTTTAAATGTCACAGTGTAGAAATCACCTGCAAACTGTGAATTTGCAGGTAAATGCCATTGTTTGCAGGCAAAATTCTGCTGTTTGTGGGCAAAATTCCACTATTTACAGTCAGAATTCCACCATTTGCAGCAAAATTCTGCACTTTGTAGATCGATACGCACTTTGCAAATTATGCTAACTTTCTGGATTAATTCACAGAGAGAATATAATCAGTTTTGCCCATCTCTAGTCTCATTTATGAAATCCTGCCTAAAATGTCATTTTGTGGCACAAGTGTGAAAAGTTGTTTTTGGCAGGTTTTAAAAATGACACCTGCCTTGCCCATGAGGTGAAGTAAAAAAGGCTATGTTGAAAATCTGGAGACAGAATCTAGGAAAATAGCAAAGTTAAGAGAAAAGGCTGAAGAATTTCAATGCTGCTTCATAACTTTTAAGATTTTGACCCTAGATTTTTAAGTATTTTTACTGCCCGCCTTATAATGAAGACAAGTAGAATTTATTAAATCCCCTTGTGAAAAGTGATTTTACCAATTGACTGCAAAAACATGTTTCGGAGGAGATTTAAAAAACTACACCTGCATTTGTTCATGAGGTGAGGTAAAACAAGGCTATGTTAAAAAAGATATGGTCAAAATCCAGCAAAATAGTATAGTTATCAGTAAATGTTGAAGAAGTTCAATGTTGCTTCATAACATTGTTGCTTTTTGAGAGTTATCCCAAATTTTCAACATAGTCTTTTTATCACACCACCTTGTGTTCAAGACAGGTGGAATTTTTTAAATCCTATCCAGATGGTGACTTTGCAGAGCAACTGTGAAAACACATTTGGGGGATTTGAAAGATTTCACCTATCTGATTTGTGAGGTAAGATTAAAAAAAGTCATGCTGAAAATAAGGTGTCAAAATTTAAAAAAATGGAAAAGTTAATAGTAAAGGTTCAAAATGCATTAAAAAGTCATTTACCAAATTTACCTTGTTTTCAGTCACTTCTTGGTAGAGCTCAGAAGAATTAGGATATTGAAGGAGCAGTGCTGTACCAGATAGGTAAGTATGGGGCTGGGGTGAGGTGTGGTGGGTTCTGAAGGACATTGGGGTGGGGAATAGGCGGCAGATGTCATCACTGGGCCATTTTCTTATTTTACAGATTTATGGATGGGATACAGGGAAGGATCGGGAAGTAGGCATAATATCTGGCATTGGGAGGGTTTGTTTTTTCTATCGACAGGGCATGGGGAAGGATCAGGAGGTGTGTGAGATACTTGGCTGTGGGACAGTGTGTTTTTTCACAGACAAGGCATGGGAGGTGGGCGGGATACTTGGCAGTGGGAGGGTGTTTAATTTTTACAGATGGGGCATGGGAAAGAATCAGTAGGTGGGTGGGATACTTTGCAGAGGAAGGGTGTTTATTTTTATGGACATGGCACCAGGGGAAGGATTGAGAGGTTGGGGGAATACTTGGCAGTGGGAGGGTATTTTATTTTTATGGACAGGGCACTGGAGCAAGGATTGGGAGGCTGCTTGCTGGGCAGTGTCATGTAGATGAAAGGATCAAGGTGTCAGCATGGCTCAGTTGGTAGCACATCCACCTCTGGACCAGAAGGTCGAGGGTTCTCGTCCCACACCAGGATTGGACTTGCACCTAAAAATTGTTGGCATCCGAGTGCAGCATTGGGGGGTGCTATACTGTTGGGGTGTGCTGTCCTTCAGATGAGTCGTTAAACCAAGGTCCCTTCTGCCCATCCTGGTGTTGTCCTGGTGGGTGTCCAGGTGGAAATAAAAGAACCCAGGGCACTCTTCACAAAGAGCAGGGAATATTCCCGATGTCCTGGCCAACATTCCCGTCCCATAAACTGGTTCATGCAATTATCCAGACTGTGTGTGGCTGATGATGTGCGATATGGCCACCACCACATATTCAGTCACTTCACTTCACTACCAGTCTAGCATTGCTTGTAAAGCACTTTGGGATACTGTGTATGAAAAGCACTATATAAATGCTGATTCTTCTTCTTCTTCATCATGCCACTCTGTGATAGGAGTTGCTTGCTCTTTTCAGCTACACAAAGTTTCCACCTCACAAGTAGAGAACACTGTCATGATCATTTATTTATTTAGTTTTTGTTGACTGGGTAAGTGCACTAGACAAATTTTGCCTATTTTCAGGGACGACCTGGGGGATGGGGGATACAGACGAATGCCAACTGACCTTGAACCAGGTTAAGCTGTTGGTGGTATTTTTAGTGAATTAGCCTCACTAATCATTGGGCTGTCATTGTTGAGCGCCTTGTAGCCAGAGCTGCATTTGACTGGACAGTGACACACCTCTGAAACCTGTTATTGTTACAAGATGTTTGCTTCATGCATGCACAAGCAAATATAAAAACAGGCTTATGAAAAAGTTGGATTCAAAAAGAAAAGATGCTCAATCTCTCATACTTTCTGTGTATTGATGCTTCAAAGAACTTAAATCTCTATATAGTTTAGTTATTTATTTTTATTTATTTGAAAATTGGTATCCAGGAACATCACACTGATCCATGGCTCATTTCCAGGTGTGACTCAGGGGAGAACAACATTAAAATGTTGCAGCAATTCATATTGGGGCCTATGCACAAAGGAAATGCAGTGGTAGTGCAGTGCACCACACACATCCCTAATGGTTTATGGCAGTAAACTGCACATGCCACTGTCATGCAGCATGCATGTAAGGTGCACAGTGGTGTGCGAACAGGTCACCAGTGTAGCTACGCAGTGGCAATACTACATGTGGGTCTGGGAGAATGGCTGTGACCATGTAACAGCATGCATGCACTGCACATACACACATGCACAATGTGCACTACATCGCCCTGGCTTGTGGAGCAGCACACACAGCACTATACACTATGGAGGGCTGCTATAAACTGCAGGTGCACAGGGCAGATATACAAGGGCTAGGACATAATGCCCATTGTGTATGGTCACATGGGAAGTGACTGGATGGACCACTAACACCAATGGCCTACAGTGCCAAAGAAGCTTGAAACAGGCAGGTAACACATTGCAATGTTCCTTAGCTGCACACAACATAGTCATGCTGTTGGACAGCAAGAGCCAATCTGATGGACAGCAAGGGACAATGGGACCCCTGGGGCCTGCATACCTGGATGGTAGCAAGGCACTGCTGCTCAGAATGACAACAACACATGTGATGATGGCCAAATATCATTAATAAAACAGTATCCAGGGGGGAGTTTCCCCAATTTATGGAATATTGTTGTGCCACAGGGCCACAACTACTTGCAGGTATGGGCTAGACAGGGATATTCAGTTGTGCCTTAGGATCACAGGGGCTGACAGGTGCTGGCTGGACTGGGACATTTGGGTGTGCCTTAGGGCCAC
Organism: Neoceratodus forsteri; assembly: GCA_016271365.2. NCBI lineage: Eukaryota > Metazoa > Chordata > Ceratodontiformes > Ceratodontidae > Neoceratodus > Neoceratodus forsteri. The sequence continues at coordinate 157,772,744 of CM028138.1, forward strand.
CGGAGCTGGCAGGTGCAGGCTGGACTGGGGCATCTAGGAGTGGCACCAGGATGGATGGGACAACTGTGATTGGCCCTGATGGCAAGTGGTCTGTCAGCATCTGAAGGAGGTCATTGATGTAGCATATGCCTCTGCACATCACTCTCACCCCAACAGTCATGTTCTTCAGGGCCCCTGTGTTCTGGCACTGTGCCTGTGAGTGGTCTTACTTCAGCTGGTGCACCTCCAGATAGTAAGTGTGGAGTATTCAACTTGTGGGTGGCCTCCTTGTCCGACTGGACTGGCAGCTGTAGAGGCCCTCATTCCCACTGTCACAGGGCTGTTGTTTGGTACCCCTTGTCCCCCTGTGTTTTGTGGATGCATGCATGTGCTGGCAGGGCATGCACATGGGCCAACCACATGTGGCTGTGTTGTGGTGTGCTCTGTACCTTGCTGTCCACCACAGGGCAGCTGTCTGTGTTGTGTTTGTGTTGGGGGTATCAAATATGGGATGGATGTGGGCTGGTTGTCTGTGGGGGTGGTTTCTAGGGTTTCTAACTCTTCCAAGTCCACCTATGTCTCCTCCACTGTCTCACTGACAGTGTTCTCTTATACAGTCTCCTTATCCACTGTGCCACTGACTCCTGCATTGTATCGGGGGGAGCAGAGAGTGGACTGGTTTTACATGCTGTGGCATCACTGGGGCATATCATGGTGTACTATGGGCCACATAGGGCAACACCTACTTGTACCATCATCCTGTCCCTGGTTGCAGGTGCAAGACTCAAGGATGCATGGCAAACTTCACAGAGGGTGATGTCTTCATGTTGGGGGTGTGCCCCATCTCAGAGTCTGTAAGATGCACCACATGATGGTTAGGTTAGCATTACCATGGTGTCCAGGATGTCCTAGCCCTTGCCCCTGCATTGTAATACATACCTGGCACTGTGTCCATGCCTCCTCCTCCTCATGATGGGCTACCTCAGTAAGGGTGTCTGCCACTATCCTCTCTGTGGGGTTATGACTGTGCCACTATGTGGACTAGCCTCCACCCATGCCTAGCTGTGACCATTTGATGGCTGCCTGCTTCTGCTTGACAGCTGACCAAAGGTTGCACCACTCATGTTTAATGGCCGAGAATGTCTGTGTCTCAGGACAGACTGCATTGAAAGTGACTGAATATCAAGACACAAGTGGGATTTTGTGTCAGCCAGTGCCTTGAGGAACTCTGCCCCATAGAGGATGGCATAATGCTCATGGATATCCATTAACATGGCTATCACCTGCCTGCTTGTGAAATTTGTGGACCATGACCTCCCATCACTGCATGACTGGCCACGTCCCTGATGCTCTGTAAAGTCCTGTCTGGTGCCATCAGTCCCTGGCAGTGGACTAGGTTCTTCAGGTCCATGCTGCCTACCTTTACCACTTACTGCTTTCTATTATCCATCACAGTATTCACTTCCATGTTTCCATATGGGGTGATGCTGGTGCAAAAATATGGAGGAGTTAAGGGGTGGGGATGTGTAATCTTGACCTGCTTAGGGATTGCTCCATGTGGCACTACACAAATCCCTAGGCCACACCCATGCCTTGGAATGCCCTGCATGAGTGTTCATGCATAGTGCTTAGTTGGGGTGGCTTGCAGGGTGCATAGCTTCACACCACAGGTATGAAGCTAATGGGCAGAATTCACATGCATTAGTCCATTGGCCCCATAGTGCAGTTACAATAACAGTGACATAAAGTGCAAAAATTGAGAGAAGAACAAACAAAAGATCAAAGTCTTGACAAGCTGTAGAGGACAATGACATTGGCTTACAGATAAGCTGTCCATTTGGATAAGACCAAAATAAAGTGCTCCCTGCCTGTAGGAAAGATGGAGAGCTTATGCTGTGGTGAAGAGTAAAACAGGCAGCTAAAATTACCCACAGAATGGCCAAAATATTGTTGTTTGAGTGGATGGGAAGGACAAGGGGTGGTAGTAGATAGTCAGAAAGGGTAGATGAGTGCAGGGAGATGTTTTCACTGGTGTCTAATGGAGGAAAGTGATATGGAAAGCTAGGAGAAGAGGGTAGCTGGTTCCAGAGGGAGGGGATGAGTAGCAGAATGCAGATTGCCCAGCTGAGAAGTGTGGGATGAGAAAGGAGTAGGTGTGAGGGTCACTAGAATGTAGGGAGTAGGAAGCAGAGGGAATGGGAAAGAGAAGTAAGGATAGGTATGAAGGGAGGAACCCAATCAGATATGGAGATAAAGGAAGTGTAATGGGCCTAGCAACATGAAGGGAGGGGGAGGATGGATAGGGAGGAGTAAAAGGAACAGTGGTGAGTAGGAAAGGGTGAATTGGTAGCAAAGTGGAAGAAGGCATTGCAGAGGATATCCAGTCTGGTGAGGGAAGAGGAAGGGATGGTGTGATGGACCACATTCACATAATCAAAACCTGGGAGAACCATTTTGATGATCAGCTCCAGGCAGACCTGAAGAAGAAAAGCAGCCCTTGTTGTAGTCCAGGGCACCAAGTTTTGAGCAAAGAATGTATAATTTACAGTGAGAATGACTGTTAAATGAAAATTGCTGCTTCAAACAGTAAAGCAATGTACAGTATATCAATATGCTGCTTCAGCTTTTTAGCATAGCCTTATTTTTGAAACAATGACTCAGTAATAAGCACAGTTAGATTGGCTAAATTGCAGTTTTTCAAAGAAACTTGTTGTACTTCAGAAAGTTGCAAACCTGCTTCAAAAACAAAACAAAAAAAACGGGTTTATGAAAAAGTTAGACTAGAAAGGAAAAGTGCTTAGTCACTTGTGCTACTCTGGCGAGAGTCAGACTAAGCTTTTAGATTCTCAAAAGAAACGGTGATGATACTTATTTTCACACTTTAGTGCTTCATTGCTAATATGTACAGTATGCTATAAAAAGAACAGTATGGTAAATAATAGTCTACAATTGCAATAAAACAAAAACACACTAAAATCTACTCTTTAGAAAATAATCTTGGTAAATAGAAGTGTAGAAGGTGTACACAATATAAATTGTGTATTTGCCAAAGATTTAACAAATACACTGAGGGTATTTGAGTACTCAACTGTATTCCGGTATTCGACTGTGCTGGTATTCGACTGTAATGTAGTACATTTATTAAAAATGTTGTAGACATGAAGAAAACACCCCAAAATAGACAAATAAGTTTTCTACTCAGCATACAGTAGGTAGATGGTAATGCTTGGTTGTGAAAACACATTATATTGATGCAGAGTCAAACGGCATTAGCCTAGTTTAAAGGAAATTACCAGTTACTTTTGTATGCACTCCTGCCACAGCATATTTATGCCCCTGATAAGCATTTCTGTGTAAAGAAAATATATTTTCTAACTGGATTTTGGTATTAAAACTTCAGTTTAAAAATGTGCTCAAAAGTTTCCATTTAGCAAGGCTGCCGTCCACTGGCAGCCATCTACTGGGAGCCACTGGCTCCCTCACCTGAGATATGCTAATATGCCCCTGCAGGCTAATGCACTGATTGGCAGGGGCATATTAGCATATCCGGGGCATAGGAACAAGTGACTGCCACAAGATGGCTGCCAGCAGCCTTGTTAAATGGAAGTTTTTGAGCACTGTTTTAAATATGTTTTAATGCCAAAATGGTGAAAATGCAGCTAGAAAAAATTAATTGTTAGTTATACAGAAATGCTAAATGGGGGCACATGAACATACAGGAGAATGCACAAAGGTAACTGATGTTGTCCTTTAATAGATTAGTCATTTTCTTTACATGTTCTGTTCTGTCCGATAGGTGTACTGAAAATAAAAAGATGAGAACATCTGTTCTGGAGACCAGGATAGAATCACTGAAACAAAGAGTTGCACAGCACGCAGAGGAAAGAATTAAAAATGAGCATCTGTGTTTCTTTTGGTCAAAGGAAAGCAAAGCTGAGTTGCACAATGGGGCAAATATTAAGATTTTCATAGTTTTTTAATTTTTATATTTTAAATTTTTTTTTATAAGTTTTTATAGATTTTATTTTTTATGAAGACAATACAAATTGGACATGTACCCTGTAAGATAATATAAATGCTGCTTTGTAGTGCTAGATTCAATCCACTTATTCAGTGCTCACAGCCATGACATAATGCCTGACATGTTTCTGAAAGAATTCCTCTTTCAAAGGCTTCTTTGAGATTTCTTTATTACTTTGAGGTTGATATTTTTATCTTTTTATACTATTATTTTGATTACTTTCTGGCCTGAATGTTAATGGCATAGCATTACGTAAATTTTATAAGGGATATATCAGGATAGGAGAAAAAACATTTTCAATTTTTTTAAGATTATTGTCATTTTAACAGCAGCAGTGGTCATAAAGCCATAAGGTCAGTCAAAAATCCAAGCAACAAGCACAGCACCACATCCAATATCAGGTCCAAGTAGGTGTAGACTCCTATCCCCACCAAGGGGAACTCTGGTTCAGTCAAAGGAAATGGGCAAAACAACATGATGGCACCCAAGGGGGGGCAACACATTGCCAGAAAGGTCCTAGTGGTCAGGGATTCAATAATTGGGGGGGTAGATAGGGTGTCAGAGGATGGGTTGGATGAGGGGATGATCCAATGCCTGCCAAAATAAGGATGCTGGGGTGTATAAGTAGGGTGTTCACCAGCAGATGAAAGGTGCCTCATCTGTATGATGCCCCAGTGGACTCAACCAGCTACCCTAAGTTGGTCTATCTGGTTTGGGTCATTGTGAGTCTAATAAAACCAAAAAACAAGTTAAAAGACAAAGGACCTTAGTGCGTAAGCACTGAGGCAAGGATTACCCCAAAGGGCATTGGCTGGGAAGCCAAGTTTCAAAGAAATAGAAAATCACACAAAGCATTATGGCCTGTATATGCAAATCACCACAAAATGTTATGCTGGTTCAACTTTTAGCAGGAATGCATGGTGCCGAAAGGCCTCTCACATAGTCTGCAAATATGAACATTATGAAGTACGTTTCCATGGACAGTGGTGGACATCTAGAATAGTCTTCCAAAGCTGGTGCAGAAGCCATATCAGTGTCAAGTTTCAAGTATGTATAGGACAGACACATCAGGAAAATAAGTCCCAAAAGGGGGCATACAGACAGTCAAGAGATGGAGGCGATGGGGTACTGGAAAGGCAAGAAGCTTAATAACTGCAGGCTGACATCAAGTAAGACAGAGTTACAGTAGGTAGGAAATGGGTAAACTGGATATTCTAATGAGTCTCAGCTGCCATCAGAATCTATATATCTACAGTATGTACAGAATCCATATCCTGCCAGACCTTTGCACCTACTGACAGCAGCAAGTACTATTTCCCACTTCCCTACCACACATACATAATGAGATCTAGAAACTTTGTTTCCTGATACTCAGAATCCTGGTGCCGGGTGCCCATAACACAGGTACCTGACATTGGGATTTTACCAATGGAAAACCTTTTTTTTATGTTTCAGGGGGCTTCGCTCCCCACACCTCCCAATACTAAATAGAACCAACTCTGCTGCAGGCAAAATCCCAACGTCGGGCAACCGTGTTTTGGGCAGCCAGCATCAGGATTCTGAGCAATGGGAAATGGAGTGTCTAGATTTTAAAAGGATACTCCTACCACAACTCCCCCTGGCCGCAAAAGGCCATAAAGATAAAGTAGGGGCCCTGACTCCAGTTCCATGATGAGGCAAGAGTGAGATACAAATTTACTGACAAATGGATTACAGTTGATTTATAGCCAGGGTAGATTGTAGGAGGTGATAATTTAGGTCACCTGAGGTGATTTTCTTTTTTGGCCAAAAATGGGTTTCAGCTGATTAATGGAGATAATGTGAACAAGCTGTATTGGCCATTTAGGCCAACTGATGTGATATTTTTAATTTTGCCTAAACTCTGTTCCTCGTGGTTCATGGAGCCAGGGCAACTTACGATCCCACCTCCCAAACCTGTAACACACTACCTTCTTCCTTCATAAGCTTCCATCAGCTGACAACCGTAAGTGCTTGGTGGCACAGTCTGAGTGTCATTACATCACTGAAAAAAGTCACATTTTAATTTGAGAATGAGAATGTTAGACTAAGGTATGTATTATATGGTAAACCATATATGGTCACTGCATCATTTGTTTCCAACTGCATGAGTTTATTAGTGTGTAAATCACTGGGAATGTTATACTGTGAATAAATGGCCCACTCAAGTTCAAAATAGACTTTGACTGAGAGTAAATGAGTAAATTGGTCCACAGAAGGAGAATGAAAATAGTGGAACAGTAAGTAGCTTGTACACTTCTATTTCAGAGAGGGAAGTCTGCACTGCAGATGGTTGACAAACTAGCACAATAAATGGGTCTACCATGTAGGTAATGTTAAGTTTGATTAGGGTTTCATGAGAAGCATTTGGAATGGGACTGCTTAAAGGTCTAAGGGTCAGCTTTTTGAAAGGTGCCACTTTCTGATGCAACTCCTCGAAATGCAGCCAGAAATTCTCACAACCTCTAAAGTAGTTTAATGTTAATGTGCAGTTGCAGTGATTCATGGCAAGGTGCTGTAAATTGCAAAAACTGTCTCAAAAATCTGTGCACCATTAAAAATGATGCACATTAGTTTTGACATAATGAAGCAGATGCCATTTACTGTAAAAATAGCTGTTCTATCATGTCCTCGATATATGAAGGTCTGGACTAGGTCTTCTAAACAGATTTTTTTCTTTGACTTCTAGTACAAAAATGATGGACATCAATGAAATCCTCATTAATTCTGTGTTTTAATCTACATCTAGGTCCCTCTTTCTGTCTGCAGTCAAAGTTGTCCCCCTGGATACAGGAAAGCCCCCCGGAAAGGTCAGCCAATCTGCTGCTATGACTGTACAGCTTGTTCCAAGGGTGAAATCACCAACCAGTCTGGTAGGCATTCATAATATGCTACTAGGTATCTTATTTCTGTGCTCTGCTTTTGTTGGCTTTATCATTACTAATTCCTTTTATGATAATTACAATAACTATTTTTTCTTTTATTTTTCAGATTCCAATGACTGTGTCATGTGTCCAGAAGATAAGTGGTCCAATGCTGAACAGGACACATGCATCCCTAAAGTCATGGAGTTTTTGTCCTATGAAGAACCACTGGGAAAAATGTTCACTGCCATCTCCAGTATATTTTGTTGTGTTACATTTGCCATCCTCTTCATCTTCCTTAAGTTCCGAGACACTCCAATTGTCAAAGCCAACAACTGTGAACTCAGTTACCTTCTACTCCTGGCACTCATGCTGTGCTGTATGTGTTCTCTGATATTCATTGGACATCCAATAAATGTTAGTTGCATGATCCGCCAGGTTGCTTTTGGAATTATATTTACTCTTTGTATCTCCTGTATTTTGGCAAAAACTATTATTGTGATTATGGCATTTAGTGTGACAAAACCTGACAGCAAGCTACGGAAGTGGGTGGGATCAAAAGTATCCAACTGGATAGTGCTTTTCTGTGTATTTCTTCAAGTTGTTATCTGTGTCATATGGTTAAGTAATTCTCCACCTTTTGCACAGTTCAACAGGACATTGGAAGATGGTAAAGTAATAATTGAATGTAATGAAGGCTCAACAAAAGCTTTCTGGCTCATGCTTGGTTACATAGGCTTTTTGGCCAGTGTTTGCTTTATGGTTGCCTTCATGGCAAGAAAGTTGCCAGATAGCTTCAATGAAGCCAAATTTATAACTTTCAGCATGCTTGTATTTCTCAGCGTTTGGCTTTCTTTTATTCCAGCCTACCTCAGCACACGAGGAAAATATGTTGTGGCTGTGGAGATATTTGCCATTTTGTCCTCCAGTTTTGGATTGCTCAGTTCAATATTTTTCCCAAAGTGTTACATAATACTATTGAGGGAAGAATTGAATACACGGGAGAATTTAATGAGGAAGCACCATAGTGATATAAAATAAAATAAAACTGTAGTATGTGATCACTTTAACAAATGAATATTTTACACTCTAAGAAACTTTCTTTTGTATGCACCACATGCCCAGTGGGTATACCATTGCTACAGCAATGGTAAGACAGCGAAGACCAGCACAGCAACAGAATTGGCTGTTCACTATACTGGTCCACTGTCTTACTGATTCCACTGTCTCTGGGGAGTTAGCCCCCTCCCTGAAACAACTCCGACTCAGAGTTGATCATCTTTGGTGCTGGGCTATAAGGGTGTGTGGGGGGCAGAGACCCCCACATGGGGGTGCAGGTGGCAAAGCCCTCTGCAAAATAACACTTGTGTTCCTGGATGGCACAATGCCAACTGTCAGCATTGTACCATCACTGTAATGGCATTTGACAGGTTTCCTGTCAATGCAGCATGGTAGAACCCCTGCAGTGAGGTACAGATGGCCAATCTAAAGGGTGACTGAAATTAATGTGACATAATCTTTCAACAGTTTAATGAAATATTGTTCAAAGCTGAGATCTGATCTGATAAAGCCTTGTCAGCCTACCTTGTATAAAGCTTTGCATAACCATGAGGCTTTAGACTATATGCATTTGGACTGGGCATGATTGCAGTATCACAACAGCACAGACATATTGTGACAGATAGCAGAGAGTCAATGGGATATATCATAGCAAACACCAGTGAATAAATGGGAAACATCACAGTTAAAGCAGCACACTGGGACATTGGACGATGAATCAGTGGACTATACCACAGTAAGAACAGTAATGAAACTGGGCATGTGGAGTGACTCATGTAGTGCATATACAGTATACATTTATTGCATATATTGCCTTTTATGATGTTTGAATTGTTGACAACATTTGTACCTGTATTTCTCTGAGCTCCGTTATTATATTGTGTATGCTCCTGTACTGTATTTTATATCTCATACCCTCTTCCCATAGATCACTCCTGAAAATGAACCTTGGGTCAATGTGCTTCAGGCCAACTTTTCTGAATCAATAAAAAAAAAGTCAACTGGAACACCACAATGTCAAAAGTCAAACTGAGCATGGATCAGTAAATCAATCATATTTACATGATCTCATTGAGGACAACAATCATACTGAGGCATGGGTCAGAGATCGATAGGGGCTCCTTTTCTGGGATGGCTATATCACATGTTGAGGATCACGCTCTGTGTGAAGTAATGCTCTATAATGTGTCCCACTATCCTACCTCACCCTTGAGTGCATTTCCTTCATTTCTGCTTGTTCTCATCCACCCAAACATCTGCAAACACTCTGCCTTTTCCCTCTCCTTTAATATTTTGAACAGCATGATCATGTCTCCTCCCAACCTTCTCTTCTCTAGGTTAAATAATTTGGTAATATTTAGTCTGTCCTAAGCTTTTCTCTTATAAGGTGCTAATCAGCTTGCTGGTCCAGTGGTAGACTCTCTTGACCTCTTCAGTGTCCACTCTGCATTATGGTGAGCAGAATTAGATCAGTACTCTTCTGTGGGCTATCCAAGGCCTTGTACAGCAAAGGATCTCCTCCTATGATATGATTCTTACCCTTCTCCTATTTACACTCTCATTCCTGTAGCAGCATATTGTATGCTGACATCAGCTTACTGTGCTCAATTACCCCCACATCTTTATTTTTCATGGCTGCGATGTCCACTGTGAAATATGGGATTGTGTGCTTGGGACACATAAGATCAGTGAATTTTTAGAGTAGTTGGTTGTCTGAGCCTCAAAATGCTGATTAGATGTTAGAAGGCAAACTTGACTTCAATAATAATACTATTTTTCATCTGTGATGTTTCTCTTAGCTCTGTATTTAAGCAATAAGGCTTTACATAGAGTACATTATGGTGGGATAATGACCCATCTTGGATGGGTTGAAGCACAAGGTGAAACCGAGTACTTTTACCACCCAAGAAGGGCCCTTAGCCCAGCATAATGCACTCTCAGAAGTGCCTTATTGTGATTATGAAATGGGTCATTTTTAGTAAATTGGATATATTTGTTGCACATATTTTTGTTGAGCTACTTTCAGCTGAGCCATTTTTCCTGGATATGGGCCCAGCTGAAAGTGCTTCTTGGCCACTTAGGAGCCAGCATTCTTTCTACCCATTTCATTACAACTTTGCTTACATATTTCTAATTTGTCTGCTATGCATGAATGTATAAACATACAAACGTAGAAAAATGATGGCAGAAGGAGACTCAGGGTCCATCGAGTCTGCCCATGAGATGCCCAGGACCTAGCAATTGTCCTGAGGGGCTACCCCCACCCTTAATGCTATATACTGTACTTGCTATAATATCTCAAAGTTGTGCTCTAGCTCTGTCTCACCTATGCTTGAAACTTATCACAGTCTTTGCCCCCACCATTTCTACCAGCTTACTACTCTATTGCTCCACTACACTTTCTGTGAAGTAGTATTTCCTTCTATCCCTTCTGAAATCCATCCCCCCTTAGCTTCCATTCACGTCCTCTTGTTGTTGTGTTGGTGACCCTTTGGAACAGCTCATCAGTGTCCAGCACTTTGATTATGCCTTATAGGAAGCTGAATATTTCTATCATGTCAATCAATCAATCAATCAATCCAATCAATCAATCAATTAATCAAACTTTATTTAACCAGGAAAGTTACATCATTGAGCAAGCTCATTTTCAAGATGGTCCTGGACACATAGGACAAATTCATTCACCATAACATAACAGTTCATGGTACACTAGACAGTAATACATGAAATTATAACAATACAAGGTCAGTAAGCATGAGCGCAAGGCTTGGTATGTAACAAGTAAATAGGCAACAATTCAACGTGTACTAGTTGAGTTCATTAGAGTATTGAGGAAGGAGGGGGTGGGAGACACAGTGGAGGGCAGAGGAAAAGGTAGTAAACAGGACACAAGAATGAGAGGGAGAAGGGCAGCCTCATAAAGTGGAGGCCCCAAGTGAGATAGCTCAGAGAGGGAGGAGGTAACGGGGGCAAAATACCTTAGCGGGATGTCACCCCTCTACCTTCAGGTTTCCAGTGAGTACATATTCAGTGCTGCCAGCCATTCCTCATAGGGGAGTCCCTGCAGACCCTGGATCATCTTTGTCCATCTCCTCTGCACTGATTCCAGCCTGCCCCTATCCTTCTTCAAGTGCGGTCTCCAAAACTGAACACAGTACTCTAGGTGTGGTCTAGCCAGGAATTTGTAGAAGGGGATGATGTACTTACAGTCTCCCTTCTCAAGTGTTATGACAACAAAAAGGTGGTTGTGCTCAATTAGATACAAATCATGTATCATATATGTTATCAATTTTTGCATCTGTGGTCATGATTGCCCTCTAATAGTGCTGTATGGAATTTTCAAATTCCAGTGGAACTCAATTTTGAGGAATACTCAAAATTCCACTGCAATTCTGCCAAAAACAGAATGGCAGAATTCTGCTGCATAAAATAGTTGTGGAATGATTTTCTGTGGAAAAAATCACTGTTTCGCGGAATATTATTTTGCAGATCTCAATATTTTCAGTGGAAATTGTTGAGGAATAATTTTCTGTGGAAAAATTACTGTTCCATGGAATATTATTCTGTGGCTCACAGTTGTCAGAATTCCGCTGGTGAACAAGTGAAATTCCAGTGGAAATTCCGCTGGTGGAATGGTAATTTCGCACTAATTTCACAGGCGGAATTCCGTATTCCACACAGCACTGCCCTCTAACATTATCATAGGAAAATGTGCCTGTCTGTCTATCTGTCTATCTATCTGCCTGTATCTCTTTCTCTCTCTCTTGCTCTCTCTCTCTCTCTCTCTCTCTCGCTCTGTCTCTTTATCTACAGTATCTAACTGAGAAAACCTTTGTTCTATATTGTTTCATGTATTCATTTCTATACTTAAAAAGTTGCATAAGGGGCCCCTAAATGTCTGTTTGTCTCTGTCAGTCTATCCATCTGTCTGTCTGTCTTTCTGTCTAATTTTAAAATCCTTCATTCTGTATTGCATCATGTATACCATTGCTTAAGGGGGACACTGTATTGTAAAACCTTGTACAAGCAATTTGGATCTGGGCATTTTGAAATGAGTGTAAGGCAAATCCTGTACTCCGGTTTGTCAGTGTTGTTTTGGATAACTTAATGACTAAGATGTCTTGTCGCTAGAAAATAGGACAAAGTTTACAAACATCCTGATGACTTTAATGAGAATGGAATGAAAATAGCAATTATTCCTAGCTGTCTTATTGTCTCCTGATGTGGTACAAGAGAATCCTGCTCTGTAAAATGAACTGGATAAAAATACGACTGTTTTGTGAGAAAGAGGGGTATCTTTCAATAACCTGGAACCTTATATAGTATCTTTGAATACCTGATGATATCCTCACATTGTGACAACAAACTACTGTATAATAGATGGAAATTGAAAACAAAATCACAAATTAATCTGTTTTCCTTCACAAATGTTTAGCAGGAGAACCTTCTATTACCAAATACTACCAAAAGGAAGAAATGACCATCTAGCAGTTAACACATTGGAGGTCAAGGTAAAGCAGTTTTCTTTGCAGCAGCAGTTCTTGCCAACAAATTAATCATTCTTCTTTGGAAAGTGACTGAAGAGAATTTGATTATGTCTTAATTTGTCTGGGTAAACTGTGTTTATACAGTAAGTTGTTAGAGAACCATTTAAAACATCATGACTGTAGACTCTGGGCCAGATATTCAAAACTTTGCCCCAGGGCTAAATTAGCACTGCCCGATGGGCAAACTTAGCCCAGAGCACAAAGCAAACCATATTCAAAAGGAATAGCCCATGGTAAACAGCTTCTGAATATAGCATGGGAATGAGGCTGGGCAAACTGGGCTGGGAGTGCAGGGCAAACTTATCCCTGGAATAAGACAGCTCTGAATATGGCAACCAGGAAGTGCAAACCACAACAGTAGCACAGTGCACAGTGATGTGAAGGTAGGTAGAAGTGAACTATGTGGCCAATGTGTGTGACAGGAAATGCTTGGACCCAGTACAGCTGCAGGCAGCAGCGTATGTGGAAGTACAGTGTGCAAAACTGTACAATATTCCCCGAACTGTTTGCATGGTGCTAACATGTTTGCATGGGTTTAACACAGGGCTAAACTGTTAGCCCAGTGCGAACACGTTTGCCCAGTGCTAAACTTTGCCATATTCAAAAGTGACATGCAAATGAGCCTACTTAGGTAGTCTGTGGGCAAACATCCAGATTAGGATCTCATTATGCCCTGATTTGCATGCAGTTTTCACCAGGCTAATGGTTTAGCCCTGCGCTAAACCCGCGCAAATGTCTTAGCGCTGCGCAGTTTGGGGACTCTTATACAGTTCTGAACACTGTACTTTCACATGCTCTGCTGCCTGCAGCTGTACTGGGACAACACAACATAGGCACAGCTGGTGGTGGTGGTGCTTCATGCAACTGTCACATAGTAGGTCATGCTACAGTGCACAGCAGACACTACAGTAGCAAGGGGGCCAGTAGTGTGTGGACACGGCAATGCCTATGGTGTGTAGGGCAGTGATGATGACTGCACTATACACAGTGAGAGGCCCAACCTGCAGGTGTTTATTGACAGTGGACATTACTGTTACACTGTTGTGTGACCCACCGATGCTGCACATCTGGCATGGGATGCTCACAGTGACATATACATGTCCGGCTTTGCGTGCTGGGGCAGCTGTACAGCTGTGCAGTATGTGGCTGGGGGGGGGCATATATTATCAGAAAGGTACACTGGTGTTGGGATATTCCCAATACTGGCCCATGTGCAATGCATAATGTGTCCCAGCCTTGTGGCCACACCTGGTCTGTGGCACAGTCTGGCCACCCATACACTCTCCCCTCAACATCCTCCTTGCCCACAGTGCTGCATGTGTGTGGGGGCATCTGTTGGTGTCCACAGAAGAGTGGTCTGCAGGTGTGTGCTATATGGCCACACTGCTATGCTGTCCACTGGCGTCAGGGTCACCACTTACTGCCTGTCATGGCTGGGATTGGTGGCAGATGATGGCATCATTGTGATGTCATCAGTTAGCAGCATGTTTCTTCTACGTTTGGCTTTGTCTATGTGTCATATTTAGTTGTTAGGGTCATGCAAAGCCACGCAAAAGCTGCGCAAACATCGTGCAAAGCCAAAGTGTCGTACAAAGCTGATTGCCCAGGGTTAAAACAAGCTTTTCCTGGGCGGTAATGTGCACTGCAGTAAGTGTCATGCTAAGTCACGCAAAACCACTTTGCACGGTGCTAGTTGCTGAATATAGCATTGTGCCTGTATTCATGTACACACACCCTCAGTTTGCCCCTTGCATACATTATGATTTTGCCCAGCGCTAATGCAGTTTGCCCACGTTATTTGGCCTTTTGAATATAGCAGACCGCCGCTAAACCTGTGCAAACAGCTTTTGCCTGGCACAAAGTTTTGAATATCTGGCCCTCCATCTGCTACAGAAGTCAGATTCAAATTGTATATAGTCTCATTCCAACTTAAATTGGTGTTACAGTCCTTAGGACTACTGATACAAAGAGTTTACTTACTGCAGAGAGACAACTGAAAGAAACTAGATCCCCATTTCAAAAGGAAGACTACTAGCAGCCTAAATGGACCAGTGTGGACATACTGATACCCATATATTTGTCTTAAGTTCTTCCAAACATATATTCTTTCTGTATTGCTAGAATAAATGCCAGCTGGCTAATTTAAATTTCTTTACATTTTGTGATCTATAAAGACTTTTCTTTATTTGTTTTGCTCTGTGAATGCATGATTGTGAGATATATGTGGTGTCTTGTAAATTGGGATTATAGATCATGTATTTGCTTATTGTACTAGTGTGAAATAAAGCATGTTCCCTCTTTAGCATATTTGCCTTCCAAAATAAATGTGGAAAAAATCTGGTTTATAGTAACATAATATAGATTCCTCACCTTCTGGTCACCCACTTCCCAAAATGTCTCAGTCTTGTCTCCCAATGAATGCACTGGTCCACTTGCACTACATGTGCCGACTGCTGTGGCTAAATTACTTTCATCAACATTTAATAGCCTGCTACTTTTTTTCCTCCCTGAGATCGTCAGGAATTTGCAGAGTAATGTAGGAGACCGTGCATCATCCCCTTTTACACTTTTATCAGTGTATACCATCACTCTTAATTGTTTATGGTTAAGATTAACATTATTACTAAAATGACTTTGGTCAAAGTTTATGACATCTTGTTAAAATACTGTATGATTGACAGTCTGTTCAGTTTTGGTTTTTCTCTGTCATACTTCAGCATTAAACACTGTTGAGCATTTATTTTATTTATTTATTTAGCTTTTTGTTTACCAGGTAGATGCCATTAGTCAAGGCGTGACTATTTTCAGGCGCGACCCGGGAGATTTACAATAGGCAGAGGTGAACAATGGAAATACAATTGATTTGGGGTAAAGACAAAATACAGACAGAGCAAAATGAGGTTATACAATTAGGTAAAAGTCAACATTAAGGCAAGGTTTTACAATCACTAATAGGTAAGCAGGGTGCAACAAATAGAATACAAATTGATTTGGGGTAGAGACATAGTGCTAACAGGCTAAACAAGGCTTTACAGATACAAGGTGGGTAAGAAAGCTTAACAACAAGGTGTACAATCACTTAACTGGGGAAGATAGAGGTTCGGTGGTTACAATACATTGTGAGAGACAGTGTGAGAAATAGCATTCAGCTGGCAGTTTATTGTTAAGGGTAGCTGCTATACAGACAGGCTGAGATAGATAAGTGCACAGGGAAGTCAAACTGACTACAGGGAGGCAATCGGTTTAGGTGGCTTGGGTTAATAGTGAGAGCATCTTATTGCATTGCATAGACTTCACTTGTTAAGCTTCTCTAATGCTGCATTAGTACTGCTTTCTTCATACTTTACATTAAACAACTTCTTTGTGAAAATTAGACTCAAACATTTAGTGATTAATCAAAGTAATTTCAATTGTTATAATGATTAAAATCAGGAGACTAAGACATCAGACATACAGATTTACAGTAGTATACCTTGATAATAAATACAAACATATTTCTTACAATATTGTTTGTTCAGTAGGAATCTAAACCAGCTGTGAATCTTATCCTTCTGGTAAGAACTGCCTTAAATGTATCTTCTTACATATAGTAATTTAAGTTGCTCAAGGATAGAACAGTCAATCTAAAAACATCCAAAGAGTAAGCATGTGTTTTAATTACTAACAAAAAATAGAAGAATTAAGAATTTGGTGCACAATAAATAAACATAGGATATTGGGAATATCTGAGACTTGGTTGGATGGAAAAGTAACAGATGAAGCAATACAAATCTAGAGTTATGATAATGTGCAGAATGACAGAAATAGAAGGGGTCCTACAGTCAGAAGAACCCATTTAATGTTAATGGAATTGAAGGTATTTTATCGGAATTTGGGAAACATGATTTAATAATAACAATAGTTTATTCCCCATCACATATAGGTCTCCAGTATATTGATGAGTTGGCTGCATTCTTGGGAAATCACTTAAAGACTGGTAATAGAATTTGCATGGGGGATTTTATGCCCATTGGGGCAGACCTTAGGGGAAGAAGACTAAAAGAAGCCCTGGATCCTTTAGATGTCCAGCAGATAATACATGAACCTACTTGTTTCTGTCATAAGGGAGATACCAGAACCATTATTGATTTGATTTTTGTGTCAAAGAATATTAAACAGTTTAAGTGTCAAGTGGGGCCCCACTATTAGGTGATCACTGTCTGATTGAATGCAAAGTTAAATTAGACCAACAATATAGACCCATTGATACCCCTTTCACAACTTCTAGATCTTATAAGAAATGTAACAATTTGACATTTGTAAAAGACTTGCAAAATATTTATTTATTTATTGAATTTTGTTAACCAGGTAGGCCCACTGACACTAGAAGTCCCTTTTTCAGGGGTGACCGGTGGGGTACAGATAGTAACTAATTGAAATTTAACCAGATTACGCTGTTGGTGGTATTTTTAGTGAATGGGGGAAATTTAGCCAGGACATCAGGGAAATTCCCCTACTCTTCTGTAGGGGGAACCCTTGTCCAGTTCTTGGCTGGCATGATGGCTGACCAGGGAGCTGGGTGTGCTGCATGAGGACTGCATGGTGGACTCTGACTATCAGGATGCCTTATGTGAAGAAAGTAAAGGAGCAGCCCTTTCTGGGCCAGTGCACATGGATATGGAAATACCTGAACTCTTAGAACTTTTCCAGCCTGTGAGGGAACCTAATATTCAAGAAGTACAAGTTAAACCTGAGACTCTGGCTACCCAGAAGCAGACAGCTGCTGCTCTCACTGCTAAGCGGCATCTGGAGGAATCAAGAGCAACTAGTAGACAGCCAGAGTCCCTATCAATGCAGAACATTTCGGAAGTAAAACTTCGATGGGACAAACTTCTGCAATTGTTAAAAAAGAGGATTATATCTTAGAACACCTGGAACGCACTGAGAGTAATATTCTGCTTGCACCAGTGGAAACCTAACATACAAAAACTTCTGAGTGTTTATCTCCAGGTCGTGACCCTGCCCTTCCTACAGTTGATCATCAATTGACTCCGGAACGCACTTTAAACACTGCAGGTTGGAAAAAATCTGCAGACTGTGCTACATGGTTCTTCAATTCTGTCCTGATGGCAAAATATATCCAAAGTTCAGCAGTCAAGCTGCTACTTGATGCCACTTCATTTCATTTACTACAGCCAGTATGTTACTCGGACTCTGGTAATCCTGTCACAGAACCCTGTAATGGCGGCTGAGTCGTGACCGCACCCAACACCCAGACAACTCCAGACCCACAGTGTTCACAGCAACATTCTGGTTCACAGCTGGATAGATCAACTCCCGTAACTCTGCAGAACCTGCCCGACTCCAGAGTAAGTCATGATTTTGTTTCACAAATTAAAACCGAATCTAAGTCTAAGTCTGCTTCTATGTGTTCTACAGAAGCTACAAAAGTCACGATTGCTTTACCTGGCTCAAATGTTAATGCTACTGTCCTCCCTTCCACATCCTGGGCAGATGCTATGAATGCACAAATTTTACCTGTAGCAGAGAAGTTAAAATTAATGCCCCCCCCTTGCATGCTGCAGATGGTGGCAAGGAGAAGAATCAAGGCACTTCATCTCACATGCTTAAGCTATTAGATCTATTCTCCAATCTGGGGGAGCCAGCTAAACCAAAAAATGCTGTCCATTTAAAGTACATCGGGGTTCTGGAAGTACCACCCGACAGAGCTTATGTTGCTAGAAAACTTTTAAAAGATACTATGCATTTCACAGCAACGGAAGTTTTTGCCCTGATTCATACCTCTGGGAACACACAATTCGATGTTAGCGTTAGATCCTTCATATTACTGGACAGGTTCTGGCTGAAATAAAATCCTATTTAGCACTCCCCTGCATGATCTCCCTTTGTAGTTATCCCCTGAACAAACCTACTTGCAAAATTATTAACATCTTATTCAGGAATGAGGGAGTTGTAATCTTTATTTTGCATTGGGTCAAACACAGAGTGGAAGCAATAGAGAAGCCTCAACCTATTATGGATTCTGAGAATACCTGGATTGGGGGCTGGTGCATCAAGGTGAACTTAAAAACTCTGAATCTGGAATCCAACATTTGCTCAGCAGTTTTTATATTGGTAGAGACAGAGGCTTCTGCTTTTAGTCTGGGCAACCAAAATCTTGCCACCAGTGCAGCTCCCTATTGCATTTAAGTAATGCCTGTGATGTTCAGGTTTGTGACTTCTGCCCAGAAACTGAACATTCCAATCACTTTTGCACAAGCCCAGTTTGCTGCAACTTATGCGATGAAAGAGGTCACTTTTATAAAATGTGTCCCTGGGCGGTTCATAACAAAGGCTCCTTCTGTGATCAAGAGGAAATGATCCTAGAAGCCCAACAATGCAAAGAAAAGCCTCAATCCCTTATTCCTACTTCAGCTCATAACACCAGTTCTGTATTAGTACAGGATGTACCTACTCCGCCTCAGCCTGAACCTTCACCTCCTGAGGTACCATAAGTCCTCCTGGATGTACAAACTACCATAGAAACCCCCCATCAATAGCTCTACCTGACATGTCTCTCCCCACGCTCCTCCAGATGATTTCACCATTGTGGGAGGTAAAAGAAAACAGGATAAGCAGCAACCAAAGTCCAAAATATCAAGAAGGGACTCAATCAAAACCAGGAACAGCTATACTGCTTTACAGAAAAACACAGAGGACAAAGGAGAAGAGTCTGACCTATCCTCTATCACCTCTTCTCTTAAAGATGCATCGGATTTGGAAGACGTACTGGTACAGAAAGAAAAGACCTACAAACAGACTCGTAAAAAATATACCTTAGCCTGTTTACTCTTTCTGACACTTGTTAACTTAAATTTGCTTTCCTTGAATGGCAACAGTCTTAGAAATGTGGCTTATAGGCATACAATGTTTTCTTCTGTACATTTAGCCAATGCTCACATCTTTTTTGCAGGACACCAGACTTAGAACTACACATGACCTTTTAAATGCTCAAAAAGCCTGGCCTTGGGGACCATCTTTCTGGTATCTGGGAGTAGAACCCTGTTGAGAGGTTGGCATTTTATTTAAATCACTTTGTGTTAAGGTCACAAGAATTATGGACATAGAGCCTGGGAGACTCTTATTCCTTGACATTGTCTTAGGGGATATGCCAATGAGAATAGGTACCATTTATGCCCCCCAGATTAAAAGTGAACAGACAGCATTATTTAAAGTGATGCAGCCATATTTGCATATGACAACATTCACTATCATGGAGGGAGACTTTAATTGTCCTCCGGATTTACAGGATAAGACAGGTTTTACAACCAAATTGTTCTGTGGCACAAATGCTTTAAAATAAATTTCTAAACTGCTGGTATGTTAGACTCTTTCAGGCAAATTTACTCTAAAGGGGGTCTTACTTATTAAATTCTATATCCACCAGAATTTATTTTAGTTTTCTCTCCAGTCATGGTAAAGTTCAAGGAGCAAAGACCCAGGTAAATGCACTTTCAGATCAAGCTGAATTACATGTGTCTCTGAATCTTTTGGGCACTAGGAAACTGGAAAAAGGTTACTGGAAGCTTACTACTTCCTTATTAAGTGAAGTTAACGTTCACCAAGAATGTATTGAATTATTGCAGGCTAGACTTTCAATTCTTGTTCAGTATGATACCATTTTGGAATGGTGACTGGATACAAAACATGATCTTAAATTATCATTTTCCTCTAAAGGACAAAAAAAGATAATCATGATTATTTACAGTATTTACAGTTGAAAATTCAACTTTTTAAACTTATTACCTTGCAATCTACTAATAAACAGTCCTATAAAATACAAATTGATTGTATTAGGTCTGACATGAAACATTTGTATGATAGGGCTAAAACTTTGACAACTGAGCAGAGATTTGGCACTCTTTCAAAGAAGGAATCTGTTGATATTTTTAAACATAATCAAGAATTGAGTAAAACAAAAATCATCAAAGGTATAAAAAATAATCAAGGTATCTTATCACAGCATAGTGATCAAATCTTACATAATGTGGAAAATGTTTATGAACAACTTCTTTCACCTGGTATTACTACCAGTATTCATAACTACTTTTTTAAGGATTTGCCGTCAGCTACTTTAGCGTCCTCAGAAGAAACTTCTCTGACACAACCTATAACCATACTTGAAGTGACCAAGGCTATTCAAGCCCTTCCTTCACATACGGTTTCTGGGCCCAATGGCATTCATTCAGAACTTTATAAAACATTTCAGCACATAGCTACAAATATTCTAACAGAATTATTTAATGAAATTCTTGTGACTGGCTGTCTCACTTGTGAATGGCTTCAAGCCTGCATGGTTTTATTATATAAAAAAGGAGAACCTTCAGATCTGAATAATTGGAGACCTATCTCTTTGTTAAATTCAGATCAGAAAATTCTGACTAAAATATTAACCACACGTCTTAATGACATCACACCTAAACTCATTTCCTCCTCTGAAACTTACTCCATTCCAGAGGAATATTACTGACAACCTTATACAGATTAAGGAAATGTTTCACAAAAGTACAGTCAGTGGGCCACTGAGATTTTTGCTTTCTATAGATCAGGAGAAAGCCTTTGACGTATTTCACATGAGTTCCTTTATCAGGCCTTAAGACATCATGGAATACCTGAGGTGTTTATTTCTTGGATACGGATGTTATATCAAAGTGCCATATTTAAAATAATGATTATTGGGTTTCATGGTAAGACTATAAAACAAACATGAGGGGTTTGGCAAGGGTGCCCCTTAAGCCCTATTTTATATATATATTTGGTATTGACATACTGCTTCAAAAAATAAATTTTTCTTGAGATATTGCAGGGATCTCTATGTCAAATGATACTCCCCCTGTTAAAGTTTTGGCTTATGCTGATGATCTTTGTTTATTTTTAGCTGATTTACAGTCTGGGCTACACTTACAACACCTCTTGAAGGAATTTACCACTGCATCCAATGCTAAAATTAATGCTTATATATGTAAAGCATCACAGTTAGGTGTTTTGACTCTGCAACATACTACTGTGGCTCGCATGCCCATTGCACAAGGTGGGCTTAAACTTTTAGGTATCTTTTTTGAGCAGCCAGATGTAGTAAAACTAAATTGGACTCAAACAATTAATGAATGTTTTGCACTTATTGAGAAATGGAAGTCTATGCAGATTTCAAAGAAAAAAAATGGCTTTTTTGATTAAAACTTTACTTTTACCTTTATTTTTCTGTATTAGTGCAACTTCTCCTTTACCGTGGGATTTGGAAACAAGATTATATAGTCTTTTTTTTTTTCAAGCCATCTGGGGCAGCAGGTTAAACCCTATAAAAATGAACTTTACCTATCTTCTTTGTGAGAAAGGCAGTCTAGGGATGGTGAATCCTGTGGCTTTCTTCAAGACCAATTTTATTGTTTATAATATTAAATCAATTTTGGACCTCATACCAAGACTTGTCATACTTGGCTCCACATAGACTTACTTTCTGTAATTAATTTGTGGGAAAATGGGAAGAAACATTTTCAGACTGTTTGGAAAAAGAAACCCATTCCATTCTATATGATAATTATTTTAAAAGAATTTAAACAGTGGAATGTCACTAAAGAATCAATCATTCTCTTCTTAAAAAATAAGTTTTATCACAGTCTCCTTGACAGAAATTTCTGGAAACACTTAGTTTTCCCTTTTGTAACTCAGGAAAACTCTGAATTTACCTGTAAATTATTAACTGACCCAAGATTGCCAGAACATATGTGGGAAACAACCTGGCTGTCTTGTCATGGTAGTATAGGTGTAAGAAACTCACATAAACATAAACAATTCAGTGAAATGTTTTGCCCTAGGGACACTTGCAACACCCTTCTAGAACCACAATCACATTTATTTTTAGAATGCAGATTTACTGTCACTTTTTGGGATTTATTTGCACAGACTTTATAAAAAGCTGAATTTGGTTTATTTGATTATGATACCCTAATCTTAGGGGTGTATTCAGGTCCTTGGTTGAAATACTATTCCAGTACACTTGCCATTTTTACTGGAATTTTGAAGTATTATCTTTGGTTGGCAAGATGCAAATGGGTTTTTCAACATACATTATGGACTCAGTTCGAAGCTATTCATCTTGTGTTGCTACTAATACAACATCTACATGCTCATGATTAGATTTATGGTTCTACAAAGTGATTGGTGTCCTTATGGAAAAACTGTGACAACTGGTAGTTTGATCCACCTTAAGTTTTCTCTGTATTCAATATCCTTGTTGTTTCCCAATTATTTTTTGTTTGTAATTCTCACTATTTGTTTGTATGTGATGTTTAATTGTTGATATTTTACTTTTGGTGTTCCAATCTACTACCTTGTATAAGTCTTATGTCCTTAATAAAAAAAACCCTACCCTGGCAGCAGGGGGCTTGACTTCCTGTGGATGGAATAGAGGATTTCAGTCCAGGACAAAGTTTGGAAGTGGCAGGGAGTGCTCCTGCAGTACTGTTTGTGGAATCGGTAGTTTTGCATGATCAACATGAGGATTTGGACACAGAGGATGAGATGATTTTGGCAGAGGATCTTGAACATACAGGGGACTTGGCTGCTGAGGATATGCCCCTTGGTTTGGAAACAGATGAGTCTATGTCTATCTATGAGGTCGATGAATGTTGGCTAAAATTGGATTTGGATAAAAAGGAACAACAGTTGCTGGACATGATGGTCAAGGCAGAAAAAGAGTTTGATACTCACAAAACATTGTTGGATGAGGAGAAGAAATGCAAATGTTCAGCCATGAGCCCATAGACTATCTCAGGAAAACAGCTTATTTCACCGACGGATGTTTTGACCCCAGGTATAGGGGCTACTGATGCAGTTGTAACACTGATGGATGTTTCTTTGGGCATTTCTACAGATGGTCTCCCATCTACAGATGACTGGGATCCCAGTACAACACTGTAGCAGGCTGGCTGGATTTTTTAGGAGGGCCAGTGGATTCCTGACCATGCGATTCCTCTCCCAGGATCACCTAATTGCTGAAAAAATATGATATTTAAATGGGGGTAATATCTTGACTCCAGAACAATGTGCTGCTGTGGATGTGAGTAAAACAGCTGCAGATGTTGTTTTAGTACCTAGTGTGGTCCTGACTGTTGCAACTGTGCCAGACGCTGGTACCGGTAGTGAGGCATGACTGAGATCTGAGGTAGAGGCTACTTCCTCTACCTGTCCACCTATAGATCCTTAGAAGATTTTGAATGGCCTTGCTGCACCACACTCTGAACAGGTACCACATGTTTCTTTACCTTATAACATTGAGAGACTTGAGGGGGTGAATGGCACTCAGCTCCCTGATCAGGATACTTTGCAAGATGATTCTTCAAATGGGTGTAACTAAACAAATCTCTGGTTATGTGAGCCTTTTTCGTAAACCTGCTGAAGCAGCAAAGAGGAGATTTGCTGTCAGGATTCATTTTAAAGGGGGCATTAGTAAAGTTCTGGACAGACTGTTTGTGAGCAAAACCCTAATAATTGACTCTACGCATTTTAACCCTGCAGAGGTACAGTACATGCGTTCATTCATGCACCTGGGGACAGCAGCTAGGATGTGAGTTTTTGTTCAGTGGTGCTCTTGGACAAATTTTGGAAATTTTATTATGTGGTTAAGGACACTCCTGAGTGGGAAGGGTTTTATCTTATCCCATTGTCAAAACTCTCTGTTAAGACAGTTGCTATATTGTTTTGCAATGAGGGAGTCCAAGTGAATGACAATATTTTCTGGCTGGAAAAACAGGCAGACATACAGGGTAACCCAAATCCTATCATGGATGACAATGGGTTCTAGACTGGGGGTTGGACATTTTGGATACAACTTTAGCACACTGATGAAGGCATTACACATCTTCTGACATCCTACTTTTTTGTTTCATCAGGGGGTCTCTTTCACATCTTAATTCAGACTGCACCCAGATTAAATGTTTTCAGTGTGGGGAACTGGGACACCCTGTGAATCTGTGCACTGTCCTGCCTGTTTGCAATCTCTGTAAGGATGATGAACACTTATTCCATTCCTGTCCATGGGCTGCCCAGAATTTGGAGGATTCATTGGAACATGAATTTAATTTACATAGAGCTAAAAGAGGGTGTCTTGCAGATCAGTTTCCCCCTACCCCCGCCAGCATAGAGCATACACTCTGGATACAGCACACACTGTGAGACCTTCCGCTGATTCAGACATTCCATCTCCTGTTGTGGAAACTCTTAAGGAGGTGATACCTCCAGTTGATGTCCCTAGGCAGGAGAATAGTATGCCCCAACTGCCACTCCCTCCTGAGGCCCCATCATCTTCCCCAGCCTCTAGCACTCTGGCTGAGCCTGTGGAGGAATATAAGGTTGTGAATAAGGGCCCAAAAGGTTCTTGATGAAGGGTGTCTCCCCCAGTTAATGCAAGTACTGTTCCAGTGCTGGTTCACATACCTACAATGTTTGCAGAGCTGGAGTGATCAAATGGAGGAGGTGGATTCTGATACCTCCTCGCTCACTTCAGACTTGCTTAAAGAGGGTCCATGTCCATCTGTCTCACAACAGCCTATGGGGAAGTCTGCTAGAGTCACTTGGGTGAGTGTGAAGAAAAAAAGGACTTCTTTAAACTTCATATTGGATTACCCCTTAGGCTTGTGAGCCTGAATGAGAACAGTGTCAAGTCTGACTTTAAAGGGGATACTACTTTCACTGTTTTGCAGCAGTTACAGTATGACATTTTTTTCTTGCAGGATACCAGGTTGCAGTCTGTTGGGGATATTGGGAAAGCCAAAGATGCCTGGTACATAGGAGACTCTTACTGGTTTATAGGAGAGGATCTTTGTAGTGCATTGGGATTTGTTTTTCTAATTCAGGGATCACAGTACATAAAATGGTGGATGTCTCCCCTGGGAGAGCCCTGCTTTTAGACATAAGATTTGAGGGGCTTACTTATAGGGTAATTAATATCTATGCCCCACAGACAAAGGCACTCAGGATGGAACTCTTGAAGTTGGTACAGCCCTTTTTGTGTACCACTAATCAAGTACTGTTTGGTGGGGATTTTAATATCAATCTTCTGGATTCTGATACTAGAGCTTGGAAGGTTAAGACATATAGTGGCACTGCTTTTTTTTGTAGAATTTAGTGAAACAACATAATTTAAAGGATGCACAGGCTGCCTTGTCCCCTGAATATAAACATACTTTTTTTAAAGGGACCCTTTCATCCCGTATTGATTACTGGCTAGTTTCGACTATTATCCCTATTTTCTTTTCTGTTACAACTCCTGTGGAAATGTCTGACCATGCTCTTATTGTTATTCACGTATCAACTATTGCTCCTAGGGTAGGAGGTAGGGGGGTCTGGTGTATGAATACTTGTTTATTGGATGTCCTTCTGTAGTTCACGGGTTATTGATGTTACTGAAGGATAGGAGTACTGCTGATTTTTTGCATAGCTCCCCTTTGGATTGGTGGGCTGATACTAAACTACTGATTATTTCCTATTTACAAACTGTAGCCATTCAAAAGAGTATTACTCAAAATAAGAGGCATTTACAGTTACGACACACCTTCCACTCATTACTGTCTGAACAGGTGGACTGTGGGATAGATAATTGTGACTGCATTGCTGCTGTCAAACAAGAAATTATTTTTTTTCGGTACAATAGGCAGAAGTACTTACAGATGGAACAGCAGTTTGGAATCCAGGACTTCAAACAACAAACTACACCTTTAGAGGACTGTTATACTAAACTGGACAAACAACATTTGGTAGGATTGTGAGATGGGGTAGGTAACCACTTAGCAGGGAATGAGGAGATAATGCTAGAAATATAATGTCATACTGTGACACAACAGACACGGGGGTTGCTAGTTCTTTTTCTTTTCAGCATATTTTACAGGCTGCAGGATTAACACAACTGACTTTGGATCAATTTCATATACTCTTAGTTCAATTAACCTTGATGGAAATTACTGCAGTTATTAGATCCTTTAAAAAAGGGACAACTCCTGGGTCGGATGGACTTTCAAGCAAGCTTTATACCCTGTTATTACAACGAATTCCACAGGAGTTGCTTACCATTTTTCAGACATTCTTGTCTGAAATGAGATTAAATGAACAAATGTTTGAAGGCTTTGCTTATTTTTTTGTATAAAAAAGGAGACAAGATGGATTTGCATAATTGATGGCAAATTTCATTATTGAATGTAGATTTTAAAATATTTTCTAAAATTCTGAGCATTAAATTATTGAAAGTTTTACATGCCTTGATTCATCCCTCACAATTTTTTGTGGTTCATAGATGGAGTATTACTGAAGCTCTGTTTTTACCAAGAGTTGTTATGGAACAAGGGACTTTGGGTTATGCTACTGGGTTTGTGATTAATGTAGATCAGTCTAAGGCTTTTGATAATGTGCGTCATGTCTTTTTGTGGGAATGCTTACATATGTATGGGCTTCCTGCAGATTTTGTTACATCGATTCGGCTTTGTTACCTGGTAGCCTTTGTGAGGCTGTATGAGAATAGACAGGTGGGAAGATCATGTAAAATCAGTAAAAAGGTTCATCAGGGATACCCCCTGAGCCCATTACTTCATGTTTTAACCATTAACCCACTGGTTAGGATATTGGTTTCCTCCCCGTACATTTGTGGGGTGCAATTTACCATGGGTTCCTCCATCTCATGTATTGCTTATATTGAAGACCTTATTTTTACAGTGGCAGATGCAGTCAGGATGTTTGGCCTATAGTTTAGTGACGTCCTTATCAGCTCATTCGGGGTATTAATATAACTAAGAGTCAATGTAGTCCCATTAGTTTAGTTTCAGGGACCCCAGTATCTGTGGGAGAAGTCCAGGTGTCCCTGGAATCTTGTAAACTTTTAGGTATCTTTTTTGGTCAGGGGACATGCCTCAGTTCAATTGGCATACCACATTGGTAAAGGACAGCAGATGGTTTCCAGATAGAATAGGTGGCATATCAACAAGATGAAGAGAATTTATCTTATTAAAACTTTTTTGGTTCCCCTATTTTTTTTGTTACTTATGTCTTCCTAGTACCTAGACTACTAGAAACTTGATTTTATTATTGTTTCTTTCTTTCTGCTTGTGGGGAAGTCATTTGAACCCCATTAAAAGGGGAATAATGTACCTGGATAGACAGGAAGGAGGGGTAGGTATGGTGAACCCTGTGTTTTTTTATTGGAGCATTTTTTCTCCACTAACTGAATACCCTTGCCGCATAACTGTGCAGCCCTGTGGGTGGTTTGGGGATTACCTTTCCTACAGGAGGTAATGGCAGATTGGGGTCATATCACTTTTCACCATAAAAATAAGAAAATGGTGAAGTTGAGTCCTCCTTGGATGGACTGCTGTGACCTTCTTAAAAAAATGCAATCTAACCCAGTCCTTGTTACTGACCACTCCTCGGAAGCTTCTTTATAAATTGGTGATGGGTAACTTTTATTTAGAACAGCCTTCCTACAGCATTCCATAGCAGAACAAAAAGGTATGGGGATCTTTTGAGGGACCACGGGATACCTAACAAAATGTGGGATGTTGTCTGGTTGGGGGTTCATTGTCAGATTAATGTGAGGGGCAACCATAAACATAAGGAGCTGACAGAACATTACTGCACAAGGGAATATTGTTTATCTGAAGTAGAAACTATGGACCATCTCTATTTTTTATGTCCTTATATTACTGAATGTTGGCAGTTGCTTTCTGTTAGTTGGGGTTTTGACATGGGGTTATATTTGTCTCTGACGATATTATTTAAGGGTGTGTTCCCTGTGGGGTGGCAGATGTTTGACCCCAGTTCTTTAAGGGTTATTATGGCCTCTCTGGTTTATTGGATTTGGCAAATCCAATGCAGACTAGTATTACAGCAGCAACATATTACACAGGTGGAACTGGTTCAGAGTGTTCAACAGGAAATACAGGCCATTCAACTGTTAGAAGCAGCTCAGATGGATAGCTATCGACGGCATACACGCTGGGTTGTTTTAAATGGCTTAGATAGACCCTCTTATGAGGTATCGGTATATGTTTTTGAGCTACATTTTTCTTTTTCTTTCCTAAGTGGGGATGCATGTCTGTATTTACCTGGTTGGCAGTTTATGGCTTGTGTTACATTTGTACAGTTTGCTTTTGTTTTGAGGAAAACAAATTTGTGTTCCCTACTCTCAGCGGTGGGATATACACTGTATGCATTAATACATATTTTTCTTTGTTTATGTATTTCTGTTTTCTGCTAATACCTAGATTATGATTTAATATTTCTAAATGGGGATGTATGCATAAATACTTATTTATTTTGAAGTTTATGTTTTGAGTTTTGTTTCACTGAATTATGATTTTGGTTTGCAGTATTGTATAAAAATGTTCCTACTCTTAGGGTGGGGGTTAGCAACTGTATGCTTTAAAAGTAGTTTTCTTTTCCAGAGTTTGCATTTTATGTTAATGTCTACAATATGATTTAATATTTTTAGAAGGGGATGTATGCATGAATATTTATTTTACAGTTTATGTTTTGAGTTATGTTTATACTGTATTAAGATTTTTTGAAGTTTTGATTAAAAAAGTTCCCCTACTCTTTTTTTTTACTCAAGCATGATACAAGAGACTTTATTTGACCTCCCCCTTATTTCCACATTGCACTGACCTCCTCATGAATGAGGCATGTAAACAATTAATGGATGCTAGACTCCTCTATCAAATGTGGGATGTTTGTTGGCTATCATGCCATGGAAGGTTAGGAGTCAGAAATTCAATGAAATACAAACCAATTGAAGAAAGGATGTGCCCTAGAACATCTTGTTTCAACTTTTTAGAAACACAGGAACACTTCTTTCTACAATGTCCTTTTGCTCAGGCTTTTTGAGTAGCTTTAGGCTTAAGATGAAAAGCTATAAAGCATATAAATATGACATATGAAATACTAATTTTGGGCATAATATACAGCAAACCTATGGTGTTTCAATACAAGTACCATTAGGATTATTTTTGCAGCATGCAAATTGTATTTGTGGCAAGCTAGATAATCTTTACTGCTACAACAAGAAGTATTTTCTCCAGAATATATAGTGATACAAGTAGGAAATGCATTAAAGAATAAATACAGTGCAGAAAAACGTGCATTAGCATCAACTGAACTCAATACTCTGTGGGGTCAGTGCCTCTGGTTTTTGGAGTCATAAGTAGTGATGGCATATAGATATAATGTGTGCGATATTCAAACTGCACCCAAAAAGTGTGCAACAGCAGCAGCAAGCGCAAGTCACTTGCGCACATATGCAATTGTTGCAATATTCAAACATGGAGCAAGGCCAATTGCGCAAGCAGCCAACGTCTGAATATCGCACAAACTGCGCCATAGCGCAACCAGGAAGGGGAAGCTGAGCAGAAATGATGCACCATAGCGCAACAAGGCTAGCCCAGCTGAGCAGTCCAGAGGCACCATAGCGCAAGCAAAGAGACTCCCACAGCATAGCAATGGAAGTGCACAACCAGGGAGGTAGGCAGGGATACACCACCCATGCCACAGATGGGCACAGGGACACACTGCCGAACCAACAATGTACCCCCATACCCCAAGCACAGCATAACTGGGGGAGGGATGGAGCAGCCACTGGGCCATGGGGACAAGCAAACAAAGCACATCCCGGCCGTGTACTGCAGCACACCTACTGTCAACCTGAGCTGGCACACAAAGGTGAGCACCCCAGTGTCCAATGACCTCCCTGATGCACAGCACTCCCAGCACTGTGACCCCAAGACACTACCCATGCGCAGTGACCAGCACTGCAGGAATCCCCAGGCCCCACCCCGGAACACTACAACCTCGTGAACCACAGAACCACACAAGCCAAACCCACTATGACTACTCCAGCAGTGGGTGGCAGCACAGCAATACTGACTGAAGCTTCACCACACCAGAGACACTGCCCCCACATACACGCACACACATACCCATGACCATACCACACCTGATGCCATGCACACCACTGCAACTGAGCACCTATAGCCAGCTGCAAATCAGAGACCACCACAGTATTCATATCAAAAATATATATGTAATAAAGATGCATGACAAGAACAACAAACAGTAACATATGTACAAAGCAGGGTGGGGTATGGGTATGAGGTAGGGGTGGGTAAGGGGCAGGGGTGAACAACTGGGAGAGGGAAGGTGGGGATTGCCGATGTCTGGCTACCACCTGGCAGCCTACCCTCCTCCTTCTGGCTGGTGCTGTGCCCGTGGCCTTCTCCGGTGCCGCATGCCATGCTGCTGTAGGTTGAGGAGGATGATATGCGAGTCCATGGCTACTTGAGTCAGCCTCCGCACGCCCTGCTTCAACATGCGCAGGATCCGGATACCTAGGACAAGGGATCAGAGTCAATGGCTGTGACTGTCCACATCCCTGAATGCCACCCATCATGCATGGCATACAGCCAAGTGCCCTGCTCCTGTGATGGGCTGCACCCAACCACAGTGACCATGCACAAGACATGCCCAACCAGCCAGCAACGGCCATGTGTACCACTGCACACACACACCACCCATGTCCAGCACAGCACAACCAAGGCTGCCCAGTGACATGGCTACGTGGTGGGATGCTAGTGTCACAGCCATGTGCCCAGTGCATGCACGGACCACCAGTGATGCACACACACACATGCAGTGCCACTGGACAGTGATGACTGTCACATGTTGCGTGCATGGTACTGTCATCCATGGAAGGTGTCTGTGCCCCCCCAGCATGCAATAGCATCCATGATGTAATGACACTCACCCTCATCAAGCCGCTGCAGCAGGTGCTGCTGCGGCTGCGGCTGCTGCTGTGGCTGTGGCACACCTCCTCCGCCAGCCACTCTGGCACCGCCATCCCAGGCCTCAGCCCGTGCCTGCCTCTGCTCCTCACGCCTGTGGAGACAAATGAAGAGAAACACATCAGTGAGATCCCAAAGCAGACAGCCCTTGCCCCATTGAGTGTGCCTGCCCACACAACCAGACCCAAACAGCACACACCTGCAAACGCTCACAGCAAACCATAGCCCAACCCACCCCATGCGCAGATCACATTACACAGTCACCCATGCGGACAATACCGGTGCATACACAGCACACCCACCTGGCCTGGGCACAATGCCCCTCCTGGCATGCGACCTGAGGTGCTTAAGCAGAGCATGCTCCCTCCTCCGCAGGTTGCTGTAGCAGTGCCTGCACTGCTCAGGGGTCCTCCTCTGCCCAGTGGCCTGCTCCAGGGCAGTGGTGACCTGCTGCCACACATGGGTGTGTGGCACCTGCAGGGGCACTCCCTCAAACAGTGAGCCATGGTGAGGCTCCACCACAGCCACCAGGTTTGCCAATTCCAAGGCCCCCATTGTGGTGCTCTCCGCGTGCCATTTTCAAAATGTACAGTGGCAATATGGTGCTCTGCAGCATGGCAACCCACATGGAAATGTTGCGCAATACAACTCCATCACTGCCTATCGCGCTGTTCGGACAGCGCCGTTGGTCCACATCACGCTGTCACCGAACAGCGCGATAGAGCCGTACACATGCCAGACGTACAGCGCCAGGGGGCAAAGGTCGGCCACAAGGTCATGGGTCAGTGGCGCAAGGCCACGCACAGCGCCATCGGATGTCCACACATCCTGTGCAATCGGTCACCTGCATGCCAGTGCCACAGTGGACTATTGCACAGTACTGCCACAGTGCCATATGGTGACCAGCGCTGTAGTGCCACTGGCACAATGGTGGCCGTGTCCTGAATTGCTGATCGCGCACAGCACGTCATCAGTGTGGCAGATGCCTGCGTAAGCTACCTGGGCATGCGCAATGCAGTGTACCACACAGTCACAGAAATGCGCCATTGGCTCAGCCGGCTCAACCGTAGTGCGCAAAGCGCAACGGCGTGATATTCAGTCGACACATGCAAATCATCTGATCAGCCATTAAAAGGCGCAGTGGTGCGATTAGCATGTCATTAAAGTTGTGCCACTCCTAATTTGCATGCATTGCGCTATAAATACGTGACATTGGGCTGCACTGGCCAGATTCGGTTACTGCAGGTGAGAGGTGAGTTGCATGCTGTGTGATGTTCTGGCCAATGGTCATGGGATAACGCTGTAGACTGCACAGTGACAGGTGTCCACTTCCACCCATACAGACTGACATGACTGAGCAGAGCCAAGGTGAGGGTGAGGATGGTGGGTGAAGGAGGAGGCCCAACTTCACCATGGCGGAGACAGAGGCCCTCTTCCAGGCCTTCCTGGAAGAGGAACCACTACTGAGTGGATGGCGGGGCACCCCTCAGGCCCGTGTGGCTGCATGGGAGGGGGTAGCTCGGGCAGTGAACCTGCACGGAAGCCACCAACGCTCCGTGCAGGAATGCAAAAAGAAGATGGGGACAGACCGCAGAAGGGTGAAGGAGAAGGTGGCAGCCCTCAGGGCGGCATGTGCTGGTACAGGCGGGGGTCAGCTAGCGGTGGCGGAGCTGAGCCCGGCTGAGGACCGACTGGCTGCATCGATGCAGTGGAGTGCTGTAGAGGGCGTACCAGGAGGTGGATTCCAGACAGGTGGAAGCCCATCACTGCATGGTATGACATGGTGGTGGTGTTGGGGGGGAAGGTTGATCACATGCACTAACATGTCCTCACTTTCTGTTACAGATCCCGTTTGTCTGCAGGGGATGGTGGTGGTGGGACCATGGAATGAGGAAGACCTGCCAGAGGTGGAGGAGGGTCCATCCACCTCTGTCACCAGCCGGCATGCACTGCACCAGCATGCACGCCTGGCTGCCACCTCTGTTGTCGGTGAGTCAGGGGTGGGAGGTGCACAGCCTGTGTCTCAGCAGTCTGGCATGCAAGCATGCCAGCATGCTGTGACTGTGGCTGTAGCACGTACCTGCACCATTGATGATGCAAGGACTGCAATGGGCAGTGACACATGTGTGTCCCATGACAGACACACAGCAGGCCAGCACATGCCCCTGGACCTAGCTGGTTCCAACGTGTGTGCAAGCATGACAGCACAGTCCCAGGCTGTGCCTGTCCGCACCGGTGGGGCAGCACCGGTGGCTGTGCAGGTCTCTGGCACTGTTGCAGCCACAGCAGTGGAACGAGTGGTCCCTGGGGCACAGCAGTTGGAGGGGCAGCAGCAGCAGTCACCCAGCAGATCTGGGGGTACAGGGTCCAGCGGTGGCACATGCACACCACCTGTTGACTTGCCCACACCTGGTCCTGGTGAACAGCGCCCACCCCCAAGGGGTGTTGAGCATCAGGCCCTTCCATACCCTGGGGGACAGAATGCCAATGTGGCACAGGACCCATTGGATGAGCACACCCACCTGCTGCGGGCATCAGTAGAGCAGCAGATGCGGGTTGCAACGTGCGTGGAGGCACTGTGCATGGCTGTGGAGTGGAACAGCAGGGACAATGCATTGATCCTTGCAGAGATGGTCAGACTGTGGATGGATGTGACCTCTGCCATTGACAGGCTGACCCAGGCAGTGATCTCTGTCATGGCCACATTGGGCACACAGTCAGGTGCCCCTGTACCACACACCCCACACAGTACGCTCTCCACTCCCCATTCCCGGTGTCGTGCGACACCCAGACTGTCGACACCGGGTTCTGCTGTGGGCATCCCGAGCACACCTGGTGCAGGTATGTTCGGCATGCTGCACACTCCTGTGCAGACAAGGTTGTGATCACGCAGTGGGACCCCTGGTGGTCCATCAGTGCCACCCCATGTGGCCCATGATCAGCCTGCCAGTGCTGCTGGGACACGGTGGGGCCACCCACGCATCTGCGGTGGCTGTGGACAGTGCAACATGACTGACCTGTCTCCCAGTGTGGGCCCTGTCTGGTGCTGCCCTGTGTGCAATGTGTGTCATGGTGGGCAGTGCACTGGTGGGTGCCCTGCCCAACACGCCGACACGTGGACCACCTGCACACCCACCTGACTGCTGTCCACAGGTGCGTGTGCATGATGATGCCTGCATTGTACTGTACACCAAGGTGCAAGGGTGCCCAGCATCTGACACGCGTACTTGGACAGTACAGGTGGTGGGGGTGGTCTGTGGATCTGGGTGTTTGCCTGTCTGTTCCTGCTCTGCTGTGCACCTGCCCATGTACGCTTTGTGCCGTGTGTGTGTGTGTGTGTGTGTGTGTGTGTCCATATGACTGTTCACCCCTCCCTGATGGTGTGTTCATGTGCCTGGACCCTTCCACTCCAGGAGGCAGTATAGCGCAGTGGTCTAAGGCTCTGAGCTGCAAATCTGGTGACATCCAGCAGACCAGACCTGGGTTTGAATCCCACAGCTTGCATACTGTGTGACCCTGAGCAAGTCACTTAACCTCCTTGTGCTCCCAGGTCGCTCCTGTAAAAAAGCTTTCAGCTTAGTGTGCTATACCTGGTTAAACAACCAAATAAAAAAAAAATAAATAAAATTCCCCTTGCCGTCATGCACCCCTGGTGTGTTACCCTGTGTGCCTGTGGGTTGCGCCTGGACAGTGTTGGTTGCACATGGCCCCTAGACTTACCTGTGTCATGCATAATGCCCCTCCATGATGGTGTCCCGGTGCAGCTGGGCCTGCTGGATCAGTCGGGGGTCCCGCCGTCCAAGGAGGGGCTGCTCATCACCATCATCACCGGTGCCGCTGGCATCCCCATCGCTGTCCCCCTCCTCGACCTGTATGGCTATCCCACAGTCTTTGGCCATGTTGTTCAGGATACAACAGGCCAGGAATATCCCACAGGCCTTTGAGGGGCTGTACTGTAGGGCACCGCCGGAGGTGTGTAGGCATCGGAAGCGTGCCTTAAGCATCCCAAACACCCGCTCGATGATGTTGCATGTGGCGGCATGTGCCTTATTATAGCGTTGCTGCGATGGGGTCATGGGGCGCCAGTACGGTGTGAGCAGCCAGGGACAGAGTGGGTATCCACTGTCACCTGTGTGGAGATAGTGGAGATAAGTTTCATGTTCAGGTCCATATTGCCCATATCCCTGTGTGCCACTACCATGGCACCTGTGGCATTCCCACCCTTGCCCCAATTTTGCAATTCCTACATGTGTACTCACCCACTAGATGGCCTGTGGGGATGTCCCCACTCTCAAATCGATGGCACAGTGTGGACTGATACCATATGAAGGCATCATGTGCTCCACCAGGGTGTGTGGCACAGACATTTGTTTATGTGCCCAGTGGCATCACACACCACCTGGCAGTTGACACTGGAAAAGACCTTCCTGTTCCTGTATGTGGCCCCATCAGGGCCAGGTGGTGTGCGAATAGCCACATGGGTGCAGTCTATGGCCCCTAGCATGCCAGGCATACGTGCTACCCTGTGGAACTCCTGCATGTTTGCTGTACGCTCTGCCACGGTGCTGGGGAAATGGATGTACTCCGCAGCATGTGGCAGCAGTGCGCTGAGGAATTGGGTGAGGATGTGTGACATGGCCGACTGTGTTATGCCTGTGGTGTCCCCTGTCAGCCTCTGGAAGGTACCCGTGGCAAGCAGGCACATGCAGGCTGTTACCTTTGTCTCCACTGACAGAGCGTGACTCCGTCGTGAGGGTGCCTGCATCACATCACTGCACAGCTCACAGAGCCGCCTCAGTATTGCCCTGTTCAGGTGGTACCAGCCCATAATCTCTATGTCTGAGTACAGCTCAAAGCTAATGCGGGCACGTTACTGCCTGTTGGGGGCATACCGCCGATGGGCCCTTCCACGGCCACGTCCCCCTCAGCATGCCTTTCACCCCCCTCATTACAGCTTCCATGTGAAGCTGGCACTGTCCATCTCCCTGGCTTGTGTCCCCCCCGGCTGTTGTTGTTCTGTTACCCCCGCTGTCCTGACTGCTACCTCCACTGCACCGGGTACACCTACTGGCTTCTGCAGTCTGTGGCCCTGCACACCCTCCCTTGTCCCTCTCCTCTCCTGTGCACTCCCAGGTCTGCACTGCTTGCCACTGTCTCCCTGTTTCTCCCGGCCTCATGTGGCTTCCCTGTAGTGTTCTTGCACCTCTTCCTTGAGCCTTTTTATTTTGGTTCATTTCCACCATGGCGCACCTTCTGGCTCATCTGCTGTTGCGCATTGTGCAAGTCTTTGAATATCGCATTGCGCTCTTTATGCATGGGTCCACCCCCTTCGGTTGCGCATGCCTTCATTTGCATTGCGCTGTTGCTCAGCCTGTTTTCAGTGGCACAACTGCTTCCTGCTGAATATCGTAGAATGGCGCAGTTTCGGACTTGCGCATGTGCAACCCTGTTGCGCATGGCGCAACCCTTTTGAATACCCCACCCAATGTGTATAAGATATACAAAGTCCCCAAATGCTGTAAATTTTGAATATTGTTTTTCCTTTCCTGTTTCCTTTCTTTAAAAAACAATTTTGTTTGCTTGTTATTATTTAGGTAAAATGGTAAAAGCTGACCAGCCAGGTAGAGGGGAACCTAGTAGGGTGATGTAGCCCAAGTTTGTTTGTGTGTGTGTGCTTTTTTCCCCTGTATAATGGTTGTGTTTTTTTCTTTTCTGGAAATATGAATATATTTTGTAAATAAACAATTCCCCTACTCTTTTTGAGAAGTGCAATGGGATCTTTAACGTCCACCTGAACAACCACCAGAAGAGGCAGATGGGACCACGATTTTAATGTCTCATCCTAAAGACAGGCTATAAAATGGTACAGGATAGATTGGATTCCAGACTTGGAGGATGCCATTAATTTTTTTCTGAGTGAATTTTTATTAGTTTGCAATACCCATGCACCTAGACTACAAATGAAAAGAAAACAAAATAGTCTACCTTGCTTAAATGGGAAGATTTTGAAATATTAAAGAATATGGAATAGAATGTGGAAAGTGGCTAGAAAAACAAATTGG
Source organism: Neoceratodus forsteri (assembly GCA_016271365.2). NCBI lineage: Eukaryota > Metazoa > Chordata > Ceratodontiformes > Ceratodontidae > Neoceratodus > Neoceratodus forsteri. Next base: position 157,810,148 of record CM028138.1, read on the forward strand.
AAAAGTGACTGGGACAAGTATAGAGCATACAGGAATAAGTGCCAAAATTTCATTAGAGAAGAAAAAAGAAAATATTGCAACAAAAAATTTGAAACAGCAACAAATTCCAGATATTTTTGGAAAACCATACGACAGTGACAAACACCTGTAGAAACTATACTTCCTTCTTCCTTGAGAACTAATGGAGAGGTAGTTACAGATTTAAAGGTAATGGCAGAGATTTAAAAAATTTTTTTACAAACCTATCTACATTGCACTGGGATAAACATAGGCCTTTAGAGAGTACTTCTGGGGATAATGAGGTGAAGGATACACAGGAAATCCTTTACCCCTTATTTAGATTTTGAATTTTGAACCCCAGAGGCATATGACAACATCTACGAATGTTAAATATATCAAAGTTGGGGGTTCGGATGGTTTGGAAGTCAGACTGCTGAGCGAAGAAGCTGATAAATTACATATATACCATCAAAAAAGCTTTTTAACCAAAGTTTGTGCTCTGGGATATTCCCAGAATTGTAGAACATGTGAAAACAATCCAAGTCTTTAAGGGTCAGGGTCCACAACTGGTTGATAATTATAGGCCCATAGCCTTATTGTCTATTGCTTCAAAGATATCTGAAAAGGAAGTCCACAAGCAGGTTTACACTCATTTGAGTTTACAAAACCTCTTGGCACCTCAGCAGTTGGGTTTCAGGCCCATACAATCTACTAATATAGCCTTGACAGACTTTGTGGGCACCGTCTCTCATGCACTGGAGGAAAAACAAGGCATGGGGGTGGTGTTCGTGGATTTATAAAAGGCATTTTACACAGTGGATTATTTACTATTGCTGAATAATTTGGAAGGTGAGGGCATTACTAATGAGGCGATTCAATGGTTTTGATCATATTTATATGGGCCAGACAAGTAGTAAGCACTCAAGGAATAACATCAGAGACCAAGGAAGTGAACCGAGGTGTGCATTAAGTTTCTGTGTTGGGGCCACTTCTTTTCATTATATTTATAGATGAATTACCCAGGATCTGCACAGGAAGTGATGTTAAGTTCTATGTGGATGATACGGTTTTGCTTTGTCCTGCAAAAGACTAGGTTGCCATAGAAATCATTCTACAGCAGGAATTTTATAGACTTGAGCAATGGCTGGAAGATAATAAATTTGTCATGAGCGTAAAGAAAACAAACACAATGGTATTTAAACATAAAACACGTAGGGGTCTTGAGAACTGATATAACATATAACTATAAAAACTGGAAAGGGTTTGAAACTTAAACAAGTTAGATCATATAAATACCTGGGCTTATGGCTTATGGGTTGATTCAGAATTGATGCCCATATCGACCATGTCTGTACTAAAGTTTCCCAGAAACTGGGGACCCTTCACAAGCACAAAGATTGCATGACACATGGAACAAAGGAAATACTAGTAAATTCAGTAATAACTCCATTAATCGACTATGAGTGTATTGTTTATGGAACTACAAGTAAATGTAATTTGCAAAAACTGGATAGACTTTAATCTAGACTGGCAAGATTTGTTTTGGGCTAGAATGGCCCACATATTATCCATCATCATTGTGATATGCTTCTCCAATTGAAATGGGTATCTTTGGAATTAAGAAAGAACAGATTTCTAAGTATTTTTTTGTACAAATGTGTAAAAGGATAAGGCCCTAATTATCTGAAAGTAAAATGACACAGAATGTATCATGTTACCCTTTACATGATGTTAAGGGGAGAGGACTGAAAATTCCACAAACTGAGACTAAATATGGAAACATGTGATTCAATTACATTGAATGAATGAATGAATGTGTTTGTTTGACTTTTGTATAAGTCATTACAAATGATATTTGATCACAAATCTATCAAATCAATCCCACATTCTTATATAATTCTAACATACTATACATATTAAGCAACAAAATGTATCATCCTGCCCTGTCTTTTTTCATTGGTAAAATAACATTTTATTATTTCATCCTTATTTAAGCAGCACAAACCTCATAGGAGTACTTCCAAATATTTAAAAATAAAAAAGAAATTAAATAAAAATATAGCTGCCTACATGGCAGTAACCTTATGCCCTTAATACTAGTATCAGATTTTTACTTTTTACTTTAATGTACTCACTGTTTTATGCTCAAATATCCCATTCAGGCTACATCAATTGGAGAATCATCCTGTATCCCAGACCTTACATCAGCAGAATGTTCAGAATACAGTAGAAAAGCTCAGAAAGTACACAATCATCACTGCACTACACCATTGAACTATTACTTTTCTGAGTCTTTACTTTGCCTGAAAATACTTAGTGTGATACACTGACTCCCTTATTTGGGAACTCAGAGTAAGCTTAAGGGCTTAGCTCTCAGGTGCTTTAAGATCCCCAACTGGGGCAGACCAGATCCAACCCCCCTAAATAGTCCCTCATGGGCAGACTTCCCAAAGAGGCTTCAACTGTTTTTTTTTCTGATCCTTAACCCATAACTTCAGAAAATCCTACACCGAGTAAAGCAACACGGGAGTGGGACAACTATGCGTCTCGTCCCTGTCTACACAATTCATTCCCATAACATTGTTTAGACTTACAATTTCCAGATCAATAAATTGAAGTCAACAACTTTTGATACAGATCTAAGTCACCCCACCTACTCTAGGCCAAACTACAGAGTGTCAAGATTCTTTATTCGTCCGTCCCAATGTTTTGCCTAAACATTAGGCTTCTTCTGGGGAACTATAATAAATATATGAATAGTATATTATTTTTAAACATCTGGACTAAATCCCTTTTTAATTCATAAGTAGATTACTTCATTTCCAAACACTAAACCAATGTCAAATTGCATCAAATGTTCTTCAAAACACTAGATCCTGTTTTAAATCATCAAACTTGATTGTACATATTAATCATTCCAAATAAAAAAAAAATTCTACCAGTATTCATTTTCCATACTGATTACATCACCCTACACCAGCCACCATATTTAAGTGCTTGTTAAAAAACATTGCCTTACTTTATAACTGAGTGCTCAGAGACAAAGCTTAAAGCCAGTATAGTTCACCTCCTGTTCAAATCTTCTTTGCATTGCTTTACTATAAGAGTGAAACTCATGAATATCTTCATACTCACACTACATTTTATATAGAAATCCTACCCATTTAGTAAATATCATTTACCTGTCTCTTACAATGTAAGCGCTCCAAACCTTTTTCACCAAATCTGACTCATAATGAGCAAAAAGTAAAAAGTGCTTGTTATTTCAAGGCCTCTATTCAGGCTGTCGCCTTACACCCAGTGTCTGAGAACCAGGGAGTTCATAATCTCCTCTCAATGCTATACCAATGTGAGCCAGTCAAAAACCTTCCGTGTGCAGGGGGACACTTATAACAAAATCTAATCCTTACCTCCAAAATGGTTTCGACAAATAATCATAGATTCTCAAATTCCTATCTCCCTCCATACATCACCCTGGAGGGTTTCCAACCACACTTGATTTACTGTCCCCCAAATCCTCCATCACCTTCACTGCGCTGCTACTCCACATCTCTGGTTCTCCCTAGGCTAAGGGTCCATCTCTTTTTCCCTATAGTTCAATCTCGGGGGGGGGGATATTCCTCCTGTAAAATATGACAAAGAAAATGCTCCCCTGATTGCAATATTTTCTTATCTTAAAATATCACCACCCCTCCCCTTAGGCAACAGTGGCATACCCATAAAATGAGAAAAAAGGACCTTAAGTACAAATAGCACATATATATCATCGGGCTGTCTCCTTCCATGGATCCAAATCCAGGCAGCCAGTGTACCACTCATCTCTTCCTCCAGCTCTGCTCCTTTTACTCACAGACTCTGACAGATACATCTTCCTTCTTCTCTCTTGCTTGTGAACCAGCTTTGATTCAAATGTCATTACTTTTTATTAATAGTTAAAATGAATGTTATGGCAAGGTCTGGCTATGTGCTAAACTTTGGCACACAGCCAACGTGACGGACAAGAGCTAGATGGGAAGAGCTTAAACAACAATTAGCTTTATTTCCATTTTCAGAGGCACTTCTCTAGAGTTTCAGATATAAATAATATGGGTTTCATTCAGGAAAATGTTAGCAGTACTTTAGCAATACTTTTAGTGTGCTTGCTCAAAATGGCGAGAATCCAATAAACATAGCGGAGCTAACAGTTAGCCAAAACAGTTGTTCAGAGCAGATGCAGCCAGGACTTTAATTAAAAATAATACAAGCGTCATTCAGGAGAATTTTAGCAAATCTTTTGAAAGCACAGCAACATTCATTCAACACAGCAGGTATCCGACCAAAACACTGGAGCTGAAGAGTGGCCAAACAATTATTCAAATAGGACCACTGTGTAACTTCCCAGCTAAAATGGAAATACCTATCCAGCATTTTTGACCAAAAAAAAAACAAGTTTCATTCACTAAACCCACTAACAATCTCACTAGAAATCTTCAGTTAGAGTCAGCAAGTGAGAGATAAAAAATTGTGCAGCATGGAGCAGAGCAGCACCACGGTCATCTTCCATTTTGTCACTATGACAACACACTACAGCTACGGTGGCCATAATAGGACAAAAGTCCCCTTAATTACATTGCAGCAATAAGATGGAATTCACTTTCCCCTATTTTATGAAATACGCCAGCATACCAAACCTTTAAGTCTGCTTTATTGGAATTCTATCCTTATATGTGTTCTTGTTCTTAATGAATCTTATAAGTGTATATTTGTATACTAACCTTTTATTTTGTAAGTGTGTTTTGTAAGTGTGTTTAAGACCTGCTATGTGATATATTGTTCATTTACTGTACCTTGCAAACAGGACACTCCTGAAAACAAGCTTTGCCTAGTGCCTTATCCTGGTAGAATATAAAATAAACTTGAAAACATGAGCTTGAAATTACAGTTTTCCAATACATGGCTCTAAACTTATTGAATAGTGGACAATTAAACATTATGTGAAAAATTGATTCTTTATGGTCATTTCTACAGACACAGTTTAGGTGTTGCCTATTTTTGTTGTATCTGGATTCATTTTTTATGACTGCATGGGTGGAGTCATGCTGACTTATTGCTATGAAGTTGGAAAAGTCTGTATCTCGAAGCATTTTTGAGATACGGGCCCCGAAAGGCGCAGCGGATACCATAATGTTAGCCTATGAAAAAAAAATGTCAATTTTGGAGTGCTGTAACATTGCAGCCCTCTAATATTTTGTCACCAAACCACCAGAAGGCACATCCATGGGATAATGGCTTTCTTCACTCCAAATTTCAGCCCAAAAGACCAAACCATTCTTTTGCAGCAGGGTGGCAAAGATTTCCTATTCTTTTGGGCATAGTGTTGCAAAGTAGTGTCGCAAATCATGACACTTTCGCAAAAAAAATCACGAACGTGTCGCAAGTGCGACACTACTTTGCAACACTACAGTTTACAAAAATTTGAAAAACACATTTCTGGGGTGTTTACCTCCCCCTTCCCCAAAAAAAAGACATGGCTAGCTTCCTCAGGGCTCGACTAGTTGAACACAAAAAGAATTGTGTCAATAGAGGGTCCCAAATTTAAATGCCAAGCATTTCTATGACCAGTAACTGAAAAAAAAAATGACTGACTCATGACACTACAGAGGTCATTTGCGACACTAAAAACTGCATTTGTGACACTGTTGAAGTTTTTGTTAACTTTTCCCATTGACTATAATGGGAAACTTGTTTTTTGAATAACCTTTGAACCGTTTAATATTTTTTCATGAAATCTTTGAAAGGCACAACAGGGATCCTGGCTGCATGTTCCCTGAAGGTTTTGGACCAGTAGCGTAAAACATGTGACCTGTAGGCATGAGCAAAGAATGTACAAAAAAGTGTAAATGTGACTTTCTATTGCACTTTATAGCTCTGCAACCGTATATCCGACTGTTACAAAACTTGGCACATCCAGAGATCTATGGTAGTGCTCCATGTCTGCCAAATTACAGGCAAATCCACCATATGGTGGAAAAAGTATTAAGCTGCAAAATTTCACACTTTAACCTTAAATGGGGTACTCAACCCTTACGATAGTGGCTCTACCGTGCCACTATAATATATATATATATATATATATACAGTATATATATATATATATATATATATATATATGTATGAGACAAAGAACCTCTGTGAGCAAACACTGAAGCAAGGGTTACCCCAAAGGGCATTTGGCTGGGAAGCCAAGTTTCAAGAAAATACAAAATCACACATGTCCACACAATGCAAAGCATCATGGGCTGCATATGCAAATCACCACAGAATGTTATGCTGGTCCAACTTTAAGCAGAATTGCATGGTGCCGAAAGGCCTCTCACACAGTTTGCAAAGGGTGCTAACAGAAGACATAGGCACGTGTTTCGTCCTACCAGGACTCATCAGTATGCCTCGTCTGTAAGATTCTGCTTAAAGTTGGACCAGTATAACATTCTGTGGTGATTTGCATATGCAGCCCATGATGCTTTGCATTGTGTGGGCATGTGTGATTTTGTATTTTCTTGAAACTTGGCTTCCCAGCCAAATGCCCTTTGGGGTAACCCTTGCTTCAGTGTTTGCGCACATAGGTTCTTTGTCTTTTAAATAGTTTTTTATTTTAATGGGTTCACCACAACATATCCAAGACACACTGTCTTAGGGTAGCTGGTCCACTCCACTGTGGTGTCATACAGACAAGGCATACTGATGAGTCCTGGTAGGACGAAACACGTATCTATGTCTTCTGTTAGCACCCTTTGCAAACTGTAAGAGGCCTTTCGGCACCATGCAATTCTGCTTAAAGTTGGACCAGCATAACATTCTGTGGTGATTTGCATATGCAGCCCATGATGCTTTGCATTGTGTGGGCATGTGTGATTTTGTATTTTCTTATATATATATGCATATATATATATATATCTTAGAGGCAAAAAACTCTGTTCAATGCATTAGTTAGGGTTGTTCCACAGCGACAAAAGTGAGGAAATTCGGTGTTAGGGTTGAAAACCCCCCTTGGACCCCTCGCCTACCCCCCCAATCGGCATTGGGGTACGCATTGGGATCATCAGCCCTAACTCTCACCCCATGACATGTGTAAAGCAGCAGAAGTATAGGAGAATGGGTGAGAGTTAGGACCAACGATCCCAATGAGCACCTCAATGCCGATTTGGGGGTGGTGGGGTCCAAGGGGGTTTTCAACCCAACACCGAATTTCCTCACTTTTGTCTCTGTGGAACAACCTAACTAATGCATTAAATGGAGTTTTTGCCTCTAATTTCCCTTCTTTTGAGAATGATAGCAGAAATAGTGAATGTAATGCAGTGGCAGGAGCGCGGGCCCTCCCCACATAATGCAGCTGGCGTGTTGGCCTTCGCGCTCGCCACATGATGTCTTGTGGCATAGTAACAGGAACAGCAATGCAAACAGAAGCACTAACAGTGGCACACATGGTAACACAAGCGCCGAATGAGAACAGAAAGGGTAACGCACATGGTGGCGCAGACGGAACGGTTCGCCACGATGATGTGTTGTCACATAGTAACATGGTGCCTGCAAATGGAAATGTCAATGAGCATGGTGACGCAAAGTGAAACAGAAAGAGAAACAGTACTGTAGACACAAATGGCAAAAAATTAAAACGCAAGTGCAAATGAAAAAACAAAGGATAACGCACATGGTGGCGCAGACGTCAACGGTAAGTGAAACAGGTACGGAACCGCAAGTGGAAAGGGCAACAGTAACAGTAATGTAAGTGCACAGGCTGGTTTTCCCCAAAACCTGCGTAGAGAAAGACAGTGAATACAAATAATGTATGCATAATAATGAGTATCGGAGCAGAAAATGAGAACTTGGAATACTAAATACGTTATATCTCAGGAACCGTGAATGCGTGAAAAAAAAAAAAAGTTGTATGATTTACAACTGTCCTGGCTAATTTGTGCTTAGCCCCATTAGGGGCTAAGCACTTTCAACCAAAGTCCGTTATCTCGCACCATTTCCGAGATACGGGCCCTGAAAGGCGCGGCGAACGCCGTAATGTTATCCTATGGGAAAAAAGAGAAGTTCGGAGTACCATAACTTTGCCTCCCTGTAATATTTTTTCACCAAACCACTGAAAGGCACATCTGTGGGCTGTTGGCTGTGATCCCTCCAAATTTCAGGAAAAAAGACTAAACCGTTATTTTGCAGCAGGGTGCCAAAGGATTCCTGTAATGCGTTGGGCATCGTAATGTTATCCTATGGGAAAAAACGTCAATTTTGGAGTGCCGTAACTTTGCCGCCGTGTAATATTTTTTCAATACAACACTGAAAGGCACGTCTGTGAGGTGTCATCTGTGTTCCAACCAAATTTCAGCCCAAAACTCCCAACCGTTCTTTTGCAGCGGAGTGCCAAAGAATTACTGTTATTTTGGGTATAGAAACAGTAAAGTAGTGTCGCAATTTGAGAAAGTGTCGCAAAAAAAATTGCGACACTTTCATGAGTGCGACACTACTTTGCGAAAGTACTTTTTCCAGAAATTTGAAAAACATATTTCTGGGGTGTTTTACCCCAAAATAAAGACATGGCTAGCAACCTCAGGGCCCGACTAGGTGAATACAAAAAGAATTAGGTTGCTAGAGGGTCTCAATTTTAAATGCCAAGCATTTTTCTGATCACTAACTGAAAACAAGATGGCAGATTTGCGACAGTAACAGGGCCATTTGCGACAGTAAAAAGTGCATTTGCGACACTGTCGAACTTTTTGTTAACTTTTCCCATTGACTTATAATGGGAAATTGTTTTTTGAATAACTTTTGAACCGTTTAATATTTTTTCATGAAATCTTCGAAAGGCACATCAGGGACCCTGGCTACACGTTCCCTGAAGATTTTGGGCTGGTCACACAAACCGTACGACCTGTAGGTGCGACCGTAGAATTCCAGAAAAGCATAAACGTGCGCGCAGATCATGCTTAATAACTCCGCAGCTGTATATCCGACTGGTACAAAACTTGGCAGTTCCCAAGGCCTATGTTTCTTAAGCATGTGTTCCAAATTTCAGGCAAATCCATCTAACGGTTGCAAAGTTATTAAGGTGCAAAGTTTTGGGGTTTAACATAGAAATGGCTCCTCCCTAATTCATGGTAGCATTCATCATGCTACCATAATATATATATATATATATATTATATATATATATATATATATATATATATATATATATATATATATATATGATTTACTGAGAGGCAACAGGAAGGAAGCAGAATACCACCAGCAGCCCAAATCTAGTCCTGCTGCACCAACCTGCTTGTCCATACTCAGTTACAAGAATGGCACTCCCACATACGTCATGCTATTCTTCTATTAGGTCCCCCTGGCACACCTGTGTCATTTCTTACCTCAAGTGGTAATATGTACCCACTGCAGTCCTCCATAATAATAATAATAATCAAAATAATAATTTTACTTATAATGTGCCTTTCTTAAAATCAAGGTGCCTTTACAACAAAATGAAATTATTAAAATAGATACAAGAACACCAAAAGGAATAAAAGACAACATTTCATAAAATTAAAATAAAATATCATCATACTGGGTAGGCTGTATGTCATAAGTGGGTCTTTAGGGCCTGTTTGAATTCCTCCATGGTTTAGAAAATTGCAGTTTGTGTAAGTGCCCAGATCCACTGTGTTCTTCCTCATTTACAGGATCAGTGCATCAAACAGCTTGACTCCTTGCCTACAGCTCAGGGCTGCCTTCCCAAGTTTGTGCCCCTAGCTCTTGATGTATCTCTCATCCTCCTCCTCCTCCTCCCTCCATGGGCCAGCAAGTACATGCAGAGTCAGAGAAAATATACACAGTAAAGTGATTCAAATACTGTGGGTGATTGCATTTTATTTTCATGGAAAAGGAAATAATTCTCCATGCTTCAGAGGCTGGGTTCAAATCTATGACTGTTAAAAGTACAACTACAATATTTTTAAGCAAATATGCCATACATGCAAATTACAACAGACTGAGAATTGTTATACCTCACAGAAATTAATGCTCAGAATACTTTATATTTTCATTAAAATGCTGCACTGCTGTCTGGATATGCCTGAAAACATATTCTCTATAGAAGTACTATTTCAAAATCATTTTATTCCTCACTGCACATGCTCTATCATTTTTAGACCATAGTTCCCTCCTAATAACATATGAGCCTAGTCTCTTTTTGGGTTCAGATTCAGATGTCAAAAAAACAGCTTTTCCTTTATTTTATGACACAAGATACATAGAAACATAGAATTTGACGGCAGATAAGGGCCACTTGGCCCACCCAGTCTGCCCATTTCCCTACCTACTGGATAAGCTGCAGATCCTAGTTAACCAGCAGCCTACTTATTCCTACCCCCACCCCCCTAGAATTGCCTTATGACTGTCCCATGCATGCTTGAATTCCACCACTGTTTGTGACTCCACAACCTCCTCTGGAAGGCCGTTCCATACATCCAACACCCTCTCTGTGAAAAATACTTCATCAAATTGCCTCCTGAGCTGCCCCCTTCTATCTTGAGATTGTATGTTCTTGCACCTCTTTTTGAAAGAGGCTACCCTCTTGGACTTTGTTGATTCCCTTGAGGTACTTGAACGTTTCTATCATGTCCCCCCTCTCCCTCCTTTCCTCGAGGCTATACATATTAAGCTCCTTTCGTCTCTCTTCATATGTCTTCCGGTGCAGACCCTGCACCATTTTAGTTGCCCTCCTCTGGACAGCTTCCATCCTGTCTATGTCTTTGCGGAGATTGGGTCTCCAGAACTGCACACAGTACTCCAGATGGGGTCTCACCAGCTGTCTGTACAGAGGGATAATAACTTCCTGTTTTCTACTGGTGATACCTCTCCCTATGCATCCCAGTATCCCCCAGCCCTCCTTGCTGCCCTCTCACATTGCTTGCCCACCTTTAGGTCATCTGATATGACTACCCCCAGGTCCCTTTCCATTTTTGTTGTTGTTAGTATCTCACCCCCCCATTGTGTACTCTTCCCCTGGGTTTTTGTTTCCCAGGTGCATTACCTTGCACTTCTTAGCATTGAATCTAAGCTGCCATACATTTGACCATTCCTCTAACCTTGCCAAGTCCCTTCTCATCCTTTCCGCCCATCCTGTGCATCAACTCTGTTGCAGATCTTTGTGTCATCTGCAAAGAGACATACTTTTACTTCCAGTCCTTCTGCAATGTTGCTTATAAAGACATTGAAGAGGACCGGTCCTAATACTGAACCCTGCGGTACCCCATTAGTAACCCTCCTTTCTTCTGAGTGGACTCCATTTACTATTACTCTCTGTGTCCTATTCTCCAGCCAATTCTTTACCCAGGCTGTCATCTTGGGACCCACTCCCAGGCTGGCTAACTTGTATATTAATCTTTTGTGTCGGACTGTGTCAAATGCCTTGCTAAAGTCTAGGTAGGCCATGTCCACAGCCCCTCCCTGATCTACTACTTTGGTCACCCAGTCAAAGAAATCTATCAGATTCGTCTGGCATGACCTTTCTGCTGTGAATCCATGCTGCCTAGGGTCCTGTGCCCCTCTGGCCTCTATATACTTGACAATTCTTTCCTTCAGAAGTGATTCCATCATTTTCCCTATCACTGAGGTTAAACTAACAGGTCTGTAGTTTCCTGCTTCTGCCTTGCTCCCACTTTTGTGAAGGGGAATCACATCTGCTCTCCTCCAGTCCTCGGGTACCAACCCATCCTCCCATGATTTGTTAAAAAGGGTAGTCAGTGGTGTCACTAGTTTTACCCTTAGTTCTTTTAGAATTCTGTGATGAATCCCATCAGGCCCCATTGCTTTGTCCACCTTCAGTTTTAAGAGTTCTTTCAGAACCCTTTCTTCTGTAAATGGGCTGGTATCAACTTCTGTATCCAGAGTGTTTCTACTGTTTGTTTTATGTACTGTACCTCCCCCTCTTCATTTGTAAATACTGAGCAAAAATATTTGTGTAGTATCTCTGCCTTTTCACAGTCTCCCTCTGCCCACCCTCCCTCCCTTTATTAAGCCTCACTATCCTCCCTTGGTCTTCCTTCTCTCCCTGATGTACCTATAAAAGGTTTTATCCCCCTTCTTAACTGAGTTGGCTATCTTTTCCTCGGTTTGGGCCTTTGCTGTTCTGACTGCCTTCCCAGCCTCCTTTTGTTTTAACTGATACAGTTCTCTGTCCTGCTCCTTCTGCGATTCCTTGTACTTCCTGAATGCTTTCTTTTTCTCTTGAACCTTCACTGCCACTTCCTTTGAGAACCATAGTGGTTTCTTACATCGTTTTGTTTTGTTTATTTGCTTCACACAAAGGCTCGTTACCTCTGTGATGGCAGTTTTTATTATTCCCCATTGTTCTTCCACCCCTCCTTCCTGCCCATTTGCTAGTGCATTCCTTAGGCACTCACCCATTTTGGCAAAGTCAGCCCTCCTAAAGTCCAGTACTTTTGTCTTTGTATGGCTTGACTCTATTGCTGTCTTTATTGTGAACCATACTGTTCGATGGTTGCTAGTTCCCAGATGGCTACCCACTTCTACATCTGTGATCCCTCTCCATCTCCATTTGAGAGAATCAAGTCTAATATTGCTCCCTCTCGAGTGGGCTCCAGTACTAGTTGTCTCAAGGCATGCTCCTGTAGGGCATCTAGAATAACTCCACTCTTGAAGTGGCAGCTGCAACTGCACTCCAGTTAACATCTGACATATTCAGATCACCCATCAGCAATATCTCCCTTTTCTGCCATTCTAAGTATACTTTCTATCATTTCCTTGTCCATTTCCTCCCCCTGAGAAGGGGGTCTGTATACAACCCCTGTGCGGATTGTGGTGCCATTGCCTGTCTCCAAATTTACCCACAGTGCTTCTTCTCCTCCCTGTTTACCCTTTTGTTCTGTTGCTTTTATTCCTTCCCTGATGTAAAAAGCTACTCCTCCTCCTCTTTTACCCTCCCTGTCCCTCCTGTAGATAGTGTATCCCGGTATGTTTACGTCCCAGTTATGGTTTTGTGTGTACCATGTTTCTGTGACTGCCACGATATCCAGATGTTCCTCCTCCATCAAGGCCACTAATTCAGGAAGCTTGTTACCCAGACTATGGGCATTGGTACTCATTGCTCTCCATTTTTTGATGGCTTTACCTTCTGTTGCAGCATCCCCCACTGACCGTTCTACCTCGGTCTTTTTCTCATTTAGTACCCTGTTTTGAAGGGAGAGGCTGGGATTGTCCTGCTGCTTGTCAGTGCCTCCCCCTTTGACTCGTTTAAAAAGCTTGCCAATGAAGCATTTAAACTGATTGCTCAAAAGACTTGTTCCCTTCCTGGACAGATGCAGACCATCCTGCCAGCATAGGCTGGTGTCCCTCCAGGTGGAACCCCAGTCCCTAATGAAGCCAAACCCCTGTGCTCCGCACCATTTTTTCAACCATTCATTAAACTGCATGGTGCTAATTACCCTCGCCTCCCCTATGTCTTTGACAGGCAGCACCTCTGAGAAGGATACTGTGTGTGCTACTTGTCCTAGGCCCCTCCCCAACTCTGCAATGTCCTCCTGCACTGCTCTAATCTCATGATGAGCCAAGTCATTTGTCCCTAGGTGGACAATTACGTCCAGCTCAGACTCCCTTGCAGCTGTTCTCGTGATCCTGAGGATGCGCATCCTGTCCCTCCAAGCCATGGCACCAGGTAGGCACCTTACTTCAGTTTTCCCAGCTCCCCCCAGTTCTATACCCCTAATAATTGAGTCCCCCACCAGGAGCTGCTTCCTTTCCCTTTGGTGTCCTCTGCCTCCTTCCTGTGGGCCTCCCTTGTGACAGTTGTCATCAGTCTTCTCTGCCGGTGCATCCATAGGGGAGCTATGTTCCCCCAGAATGGTGTATGGATTGTGGAGTGGAACAATTGACTGGGTGTGCCTCTGTTCCACCATCCTCACCCTCTCTGAGCCCACTGTGGTCCAACTGCTGTGCTTTCTTCGCAACCTCTGAGGTAGTGGTAGTGGCGCTAGTGCTCCCCGGATGGGGGAGGTTCCCTTCCTACTGTCCAGTGTGGCCTGGGGGAAGGTTTTCTTACTACTGTCCAGTGCGGTCTGAAGACGGGCAGCTTCCTCCCTCAGGGCAGATAGTTGTCTGAAAATAGGGCAGCATCTCAGCCTCCAGAAAGACTCCCGGAAGACTGCTGCCCCACAGCCAATACATTGCACTACTCCCCACATGTTTATCTACTTTTTGTGTGTGTGTGTGTGTGTGTGTGTGTGTGTGTGTGTGTGTTTGTGTGAAACAAAAGTGGTAGCCAGCTGCACAACAGACTTAATTCAGTCCTATAGATTGTGCCAGAATCTACAGGACTGCATAGCAGTAATTCACTGCTGTCCCTCTTTGTGACAGAATTTAACCCTTTGTGCATAGTGGCATCCCATAGTTAATCTTGTACTAACTGACCTATTTCTGATACTGGTGGTTCAGGCTAAGACGGTTAGAGAACATGGCTAGGTAAACCTGTAAGTAAAATGAGAAACTAGCATTTAATACATGTAAAATTGCATACAGACTTAGACAGCAATGGTATAGTGCTAGAATACCCAGCAAGCCAAATTAGCAAACAGGAATTATCACAAGTAAAATTGCATGCAGACTTAGACAGTACATGGATGTAGTTAAATGCAGTAAATCTGTTGGTCCAACAATCAACCAGCAGTTAGTACAAGGAAAACAGCATTTAGTCTTGGCTTAAAAAAGGGTAAAAAGCAAGGCCAGGCTCAGGTTTCCTTGCTGAAGACTCCCTTGACTCTGGAGGAAGTGAACAGAGTGATTGATTCTTTAACCCCAGACAAATCACCTGGCCAGGATGGCTTTTCATAAAATTTCTACCAGAAATTTAGGGATCTGCTGGCACCATATCTCCTTGACCTATTCCAGTATCTTTTCTCAAATGGCCTGTCAGATGCCTCCCTCACGGCAGTCATTATAGTGGTCCTCCCTAAACCCTGTTGAGATCCTCTATCAGTAGCCAACTACAGGCCTGTATCTTTAATTAATGTAGATCTGAAGATTCTAGCAAAAATGTTAGCCACCAGGTTAAACTCGGTATGGGAATGTCTCCTTAGTAGGGAGCAGATGAGCTTTGTCTTGGGCAGATTGTCTGTAGCCCATACCCCAAAATCTTGGATCATCTCTCTACATCCAGAGACTCCTCCATACCATCAGTCCTGACCTCCCTGGATGCAGAGATAGCTTTTGATTGGATGTCCTGGGACTACTTATTCCACCTGCTCCCTAGATATGGTTGCCCTCCCTCCCTTCTGAATTTACTAGATGGCTGAAAGTCCTCTACAACAACCCTTCAGCATGTATTTTTTGTAACAGAATCTTGTCAGATCCTTTTCCCTTGCAGCAATGTCCTTGTCAAGGGTGTCCCCATCTCTATTTTTGTTTAACTTATATCTCAATCCCCTGATCAGAAAAATTAACCCTTCCCCAGAGGTCCAGGGCATAACTGTAGGCACCTCACAATATAAGCTGTCCATTTATGCAGATGACGTACTTTTACATATTTTGTCTCCTTCCACTTCCAAAATGGAAGCCTTGAATATCATAAACCATTTTAGCGCTATGTCCAACTACAAACTGAACTTGTCAGCAACAGAACTCATGCCCTTAAATACTGCAACCCATCATGCTAGCGTGGAGCACCTGGGTCTTCTTTGGGTTAAAGACAAGCTAAAATATTTATGGTTGTACCTTAGCACTGATTTGTCTAAACTCAAAAAATATAATCTGGACCAAGTACTCGTCCACATCCAAAATGACCTCAACCTTTGGTCTTTATTACCCTCATCCCCCATGGGGCAGTGTGAGCATACTTAAAATTAATGTTCTCCCATTAATTCTATACCCCCTCCTCATGCTTGGCCTTACCCTGCCCAAGCCATGGTTTCTCCAGGTCAACAGAATCTTCTCCAGTTTTCTTTGGCAGGGAAAGCCCCTTTGGAGAGTTCTGACAAAGATAATGAGATCTAGAGAGGCTGGTGGGTTAAAAATCCCTAACACCTACCTTTACTATCTGGCTATACACTGCTCCTGGATTTCATTTTGGTTTTGCCCTGCCCCAGGGGCCTTGGACCCTGCATACAGTCCCCATTGGTTGGACATAGAGTGTGCCATGTGCAAATACTTTGTTTTTGCATTCACACACCTTGCTGTAAACTCCCTTTAAAAGGATACCTGGCCCCCTGAGGGATACCCCAGCTATGCCAATTGTCAGTTTTAGACCCTTACCATGATATCACACAGCCTATCCTCAAAAACCAGACTCTGAAGATAGCTGGGAGAATGCTAACCAAAGTGACCTGGCCTTCTTTAGAATTCCTTTCAGTTGACCAATTACTGTCCACCAACAAATGTATGACCTTTAAGGAAGCCCAACAGAAATTTGGCTGGTCCATATCCATGTGCTTCAAATATCTACAACTTAGGCATATGTTGTTTCAATATTTTGGTAATGGCATCTGGTCCAGAGAATATGGTAATATACTGCTTCCCTTGTTGTTGTTGGCCACCCCTGCTACATGTTATAGCTTTCTTTCATAAATGGCTGTGGTGCTTCCTTGCTGAGAAGTAGCAAACATTCTTTTACTCTTGGGACCAGACCCTTCCTTCCCAGGGGAATGCTCGTGATTGGTCCTGCATCTGGAAATGAGTCTACAAATACATCAGATGGGACAGGTACAGCTTTATGCAATTTCAAATTCTGTGCAACATGTTTTACACCCCAATTAAACTTCACAGAATAGGTAGACTGGCCTCATTGCTTCACATTCTCTGGACCTGTGAAAAGGTTAAGCCTTTCTGTGATGATATTAGATGTTGGTTAGACTTTTTTGGGGGCTTGACCAGGCTTTTACCCCTGAGATTTGTATTTTGGGCAATTTTGCTAAAGCCTTACTTGGCAACCAGAAATTTCATTTGGCCTTAATAACGGTTTGTGCCAAGAAGGTTATTCTCCAGCATTGGTGCAACCAGGCCACTCCTACCTATGTGGAATGGTACCAAGAAATTATTTTTGCATTACAGGCTGAACATACTATTGCAAATATGTTACACTCCCACGTGACATACAGGCAGATCTGGTAAACCGTTTTCATCTTATTGACTCTGAACCCTGGGTGATGGTCAGTTACCTTCTGTTCACCATTTTATCATTCCACACCTACGTCTACCATCAATGAATCTCATGTTCTACATTCCCGAGAAGGGACATGTTCATAGTGTGCTTTGAACCCACATCTACACTGCATCTTAGTTGCCTCTTGCTGATACTATCTACGACACCTTGGCTTCTGGGGAATGAGGATAGATTTTTTGAGGGGGATATGGGAGGGGGTTGGTAGTGTAATATCATAACCATAACTTGGTTAAGAGACCTACAGGGCCTTTGGGTACTATCTTGCTGACTAGCAATATGTTATGTGGAATATATTTTCATTTTTCCTTCACGTTCTTTGTAATTTGTCTTAACCAAGTTAAATAAAGCTTAAATAAAGACAACTAGTAGCTAGTATATAAAACAAGTAATATTGTATTTATGTTTAGGCAGGTAAAAGTAAGTGGCCAGATAAACCGGCAGGTACAGTATATTCCTTGGTTACAGCTGGTGGGGGATTGAAAACTCCAATTACAAATTTTTTTCTAATATATCTCTGAGGGTCCTTTTTAGGTCTCCAAGGCTTCAGGTGATGGCAGGTGATGCATGGTTCCAAAAAATCAGCACTCCAAGGCAATAACGCACAACCACGAAGGCAAATCACAAAAGGATATAGTGCAAATGCTGCATTTATTTGCAGCTCTGCTGAGCAGGAATAGTAACCATTAACCCCAACACTTCTACAATCCACCTTTGTCAGGGGGTGTGGCTAGGACAGCTATAGTGTCACTTATAAATCCTCAAATTTAGTGATAGCAGGTGACTCACATAATTACAAAATAAAAAAAAACATTTTATAGAAAGTCTCTAAATTTATACAAAATACTAAAATACATATTGGTCCTGTATACTTGTGCTAACACAACTTATCAACAGTAAACACTGCATATTATACTAGTCTGTGTTGCAGCAAATATGTGTAACCTTTCAAAAGGGCAAATAGACAGAAGCAAGAGATGTGACCACCAAAACAATATTTGGGGCCCTAATTCTTGTAATCTTATGGGGATCCACACACTGGAGGTGACAAAGAAAAGGGTAGCAGGTTAAACCTGAAAAAGAAATAGGAAAACATATGAGACAGTCACACTAGAGAAGTAATACATTTAAGTTTATACAAATCATCGTCAATAATGTCTGGATTTAATCACATTTTAAAGATATTCTGTTAATTTTCACAGGAAAAAAAGAGATTATTTACCTTCTAATTAAAATGGTTCTAAAACCCATTCATCATTAAGCCCCACAGGCTTTTTACACTTTGAAATCTAAAGATCCATTGGTTCTCCATTTTTAAAAGGAGACTGACCCTATCACCACCAAATTTTGGTACAGGCACATGTTCAATCGCCATAAATCTGAGACCTTTGGGATTAGAGTTACGATGTTATATAAAATGTTGACCAATTGGTTTATCTTCCCTCTTGCTGCATATGGATCTTATGTGCTCCTGTATATGTATCTTTAGACTTCTCACAGTTTGCCCTATATATAAACAGTTGCAGGGGCACCAAAGCACATATACAACAAAAAGGGAGTTGCAAGCTATACAGTCTCTAATACGGGACTCTATTGTTTGGCTGCCCAGATGTACAAAAGTGTTACCAGTTTGGCTGTACTCACAAACATTGCATTTCTGGCATTGGTACAATTCCTTGGGCATCTTAGCTAGCCAATTTAGGTGTGGAGTGCATTTAGGTTCTGGGGATAGCTTACTGTGGACCAATTTATTTGTTAGGTTAGATGCCCTCCTAAAATGAACACTTGGTTTTGGGTCTGCTGTACTGGCCACCTAATGGTCACCTAATAGGATTTTCCAATTTCTGTGTATTACATTGCCTGTTCTGCCTGACCAGTTATTATATTCTGTGGCAAATGTCACAGGTCCTGTCTCATTCATATCCTTTCTGTCCTTTTCTATAAGAAGTGTTTCCCTATATATACTGTTAGCTTTTTGTATTGATTTATTGAGCAAATCCCTGGAGTAGCCCCTCTCCAAATATCTGCTTTTGCGTTCCTCAGCTTGTTCTCTCAAGACAGCTTCTTGTGAGCAATTTCTGTGTAATTGCAGAAATTGACTGTATGGCACAGAGTAATTTAAACTGCTGGGATGGGCACTGCCTGCTTATAATACTGAGCCGGTGGCTGTGCTTTCACTAAAGCACCTAGTTTCCACCTTTTTTGTTGTGTGCAGCAGGTTTGGAGAAAATCACATGCAAGAAATAGATTTTATTACAATTGATGGTATATGTAAACTGCAAATCCAAGTCATTGACATGCAGCCAATCCATAACTGCCTCAGTCTTCATGTTGTCCCCTTCCCAAATGCAAATCACATTGCCAATGAAACGATACCACTTAACAATTTTGGAGAGGCATGGATTCCAGCTAGCAGTAAAAATGCATAATTCCTACCACATTCCCAGAAAGAGATTTGGTTAAGAAGGGGCCATGGAAGCTCCCATGGTGGTGCTGCATACTTGTAAGTAATAAGAATCATCAAACCTGAAATTGTTATGAATTCAAATAAATTCAAGTGCAGTCAAAATAAAATCAACTGACATTTTATTTTTTCAGGATGTTTGCCTAAAATATACTTATATGTTTTTATACCAATCGCATGTTTTACAGATGTGTACAGGGCTTCTACATCTATGCTTAATCACATAGTATTCCTTCTCCACTCATAATCAATCCTTAGTACATCTGATGTGTCTTTGACATAAAAAGGTAATTTGTTTCAATTTCTGGAGACAATAATCTATGAACCTACCTAAATGTTGTATAAGTGACTCAGCTCTGGAGACTATGGGTCTCCTGATAGGATTCTCAATGTTTTTTTACGAATATTAGGCAAAATATAAAAGCAAGGGATAACTGTCTGAAAGAAATACCTTGTCTAAACTTTGTGACAGCAGTAATATCATTATAATTACTGGTGACCCCCTTTATCGCTCGGTTCACAAGCCTCTGTCAAATGCTGTAATAACCTGAAAACCAGTTATTATGGTGTTCTTAAAACTTCTTCTCAGTAGCATTGTCCTTGAGTGGGATGTGGTAGCGTGACTGAGCAGTGTTCATTCCACTAAAGAACAATAAAAATAATTTCAGCTATTGGATTTAATGTCAGTTTTCTTAGTTCTTATTAAAACAAGCTGCTGGATGTAGAATGAAAAGAGTAAGTGACTGGGCAGCTTCAGAAGTGAAGATGCAAGCAACACTTGCTCACTCATGAATCTAGTCTTCTGAAGCCATCAAGTTACTTGCTTTTCTTGGTCTATACTCAGTGGCTTATACTGAAAACTGAGAAAATTGACCTTAACCCTAGCAGCTGACATGATTTTTATAGAAACATTGCTCTTTCTATACATTTCTTACGATGTTCTTTACCGGAACAAACACTACTCAGTTGAGTTTCACTGACAGACCCACTGAGTCACTCATTCTCCTCGGTCTACACTCATTGGCTTCTTACTTAAAATTGAGGTACAAGTAATTATAAAAAGTAATAGATAGGCAAGTGCATGTTTATGGATTTTCTTTACACACTCTAGGTGTGTGATGACCTTATAAACCTCTCAAGCTCTGCTTTTGAGGTTTATGGGTCATCACACACCTTGGGTGTGTAAAAAAATCAATAACATACACTTGCTTATCCATTATTCTCTATATACAACCTGCAGACAAGGAAAAGAATGTAGTGATAATGAATAAAGATTGATACAAATACATAGTCTTATCTCTGTTAGATAACACCAATAACTATAGAAAGCTACCTAGTAATCCTCTCAATATTTTCAGAAAAGAGTTATGCCAGCTTCTTTGGGAGACAGTCAAATAGGGATCCATTTCTGAAAAAGAGTACTAGTATGTTTGGGAAGAATTCCCTGTCATCCCTTACTTTTATATTTTGCCTGAAATTCATAAAAACATTGAGAATCCCCACCTGGAGACTCATAGTTTCTGGAATTGTCACACACAATTTAAACAGGTTAATAGAATACTTTCTACAAAAATGTGTGACAAATTTACCTTCTTATGTCAAAGACACATCACATGTGTTGAGGAAGTTTACTGATTATGAGTTTGAAGGAATACTACGCGGTTAAGCATATACGTGGAAGCCCAGTACGCTTCCAAAACATGCCATGGGTATAAAAGCTTGTAATCATTTTTTTTGGCAAACATCCTAAAAAAATGATATTCCAGTTGATTTCATTTTGACAGCACTTAAATTTATTTATTTATATTTTTTCAGTTCTGTTCATCTCCCATGTCATGACTGGGGAGCTGTTCCCCTTCGTGGTCAGCCCTGATAGGCAGGATCTCCTATCTGCCAGTCTCCACCACAACCTCGAGAAGCAGGGAGGACTGTGGCTTGCCCCCGCCATGGTGGGGCCCCTCCCATGGCCCAGAATGGGGGAAGAGAGATAACCCTTTGGCCCTGCTCCAGAGACGGACTTTGTTTGGCAGTAGCAGGCAGGACCCCATCAGAGGCATCATTCTGTCATGTGTGTGTGTTTTTTTTGCCTGTATGGTGTCCCCCTGGGATACAGATGTGCAATGATGTCAGAGCACGCATGCTGCTGATGTCCACCGCATCTCTCCCCTTTCTGCGGCACTACTCCTGTTTTACCATCAGTCTCCAACGGAGGCCACTACAGAGCGATGCTTCCCCAGAAACCCACCCCAGAACAGGAGAGCAGTCCTCAGGACACTCAAGCCTGTCCTCCCCTGCTGACCCCTGGTGCCTCGAGATCATTCTTAAACCTGGGTCACCGGTGTAGTGTCCAGCACCTCAATCCTCAGTGCCACCTGACCGGCACTTGAATTTATTTTAACTCATAATACTTTTGAGTTTGATGGTTCTAACTACAGTACTTACAAGTATGCAGCACTGCCATGAGGGCTTCCATGACTCCTTCCTATGCAAATCTCTTTCTGGGAATGTGGGAGGAATTAAGCATTTTCAAAGCTAACCAGAACCCATTCCTCTCAAAAACTGTAAAGTGGTATCATTTTATTGACAATGTGATTTGAATGTGGGATTGGGACAACATGGAGACTGAGGCATTTATGGATTGGTTGCAGGTCAATGACTTGAATTTACAGTTTACATATAGCACAAGTTGCGATAAAATCAGTTTTTTGGATGTGACCTCCAAATCAACTGAACTCAAGAAAAAGGTAGACCCTTAGACTAATGGGTGACCATTGGACTAAATCAGGGATTCACTAGATACAAAATAGGACAGACGTGGGCCTTGGTTCCTTGATCTGCTGTCAACTTCTATGTTTCTATGTTTCTTGGTGCTTTAGAGAAAACACAGCCACCAGCTCAGTATTACGAGCAGACAGTGCCCATCCCAGCAGTTTAAAGAACTCGATGCCGTACAGTTAATTTCTGCAATTACACAGGAATTGCTCACAAGACTCTGTCTTTTGGGAAAAAGCTGAGGAACTCAAAAGCAAATTTTTGGAGAGTGGCTACTTCAGGGTTTGCTCAATGAATCAGTACAAAATGCTTACAGTAAGACAGGGAAACACTGCTTATAGAAAAGGACAGAAAGGATATGAATGAGACAGGACTGATGATAGTCATCACAGAATATAATAACTGATCAGGAAGTATAGGCAATGTAATATACCAAAATTGGAAAATCCTGTTAAATGACCATCAGGTGGCCAGTACAGTAGGCCTGAAACCTAGAGTTAGTTTTAGCAGGGTATCTAACCTAAGAGATAAATTGGTCCACTGTAGGCTACCCCCAGATCCAAATTCCACCCCACACCTGAATTGGCTACCTAAAAGGCCTAAGGGAATGTATAAATGCCAAAAATGCAATGTTAATGAGAACTGCCAAACTGGCAACACTTTCATACATTTGGGCAACCAAACAATAAAGTCCAACATTAGAGAATGTATAACTTGAGACACCCCTTTTATTGTATAGGTGCCCCTGCAACTGTTTATATATAGGGCAAACTGTGAGAAGTCTAAAGATACGTATACAGGAGCACATAAGATCAATATGCAGCAAGAGGAAAGATAAACCAGTTAGTCTGCATTTTATACAGCATCGTAATTCTGATCCCAAAGGTCTCAGATTCATGGGGATTGAGTATGTACCGGTACCAGAATTAGGTGGTGATAGGGTTAATCTCCTTTTGGAAAGGGAGAGCCAATAAGTCTTTAGATTTCAAAGTGCAAAGCCTGTGGGGCTAATAATGAATGGGATTTAAAACCCCTTTTTAAATAGAAGGTAAATAGTATATTTTTTTGCTTGTGAAAAATTAACAGGATCCCTTTTAAAATGTTGTTAAATCCAGACATTATTTGAAAAGATTTCTATAAACTGAAATGTATTGCTTCTCCAGTGTAACGCTCTCATATGTCTTCCCATTTCTGTCTTTTTCATGGTTCAACCTGCTAATCCCTTCTCTCTTACCTCCAGTGTGTGGATCCCTACAAGATTATAGGAATTAGAGCCACAAATATTATTTGGGTGATCACATCTCCTGCTTCTGTCTATTTGCCCTTTTGAAAGGTTAAACATATTTAATACAACATGGACCAGTGTAATGTGTGATGTTTACTGCTGATAAATTGTGTTAGTGCAAGTATAGAGGACCATTATGTAGTTTAGTATAGTATTTTGTATAATTTTAGAAACCGTTTTGGAAAATGTTTTGTAATTTGGTAATTAATTGATTCACCTGATGTCACTAAATTTGGAATTTTTTTTAAGTGATGGTGTGGTTGTCCTAGCCACACCCCCTGACAAAGGTAGCTTGTTGAAGCGCTGGGGTTAATGGCTACTGCTCTTGCTCAGCATAGCTGCAAATAAACACAGCATTTGCACTTTATCCTTTTGTGATTTGAGTTTGTGGCTGTGCATTGTAATCTTGGAGCTCTGAGTTTTGGAACTGCGTCCATTTTTGGGGTTGGCTGCCCTCTATCAGCACCCACCCTGCACCATTGTTTGCAGCTACCCATCCCTTAGGTCGATTGCAGGTGATGGACTGGGAGGAATGATGGACTGATGCATGGGCTGGTAGGTAGACAGTGAGAAAGCACAGTACATTGTAAAATAAATTATAATGGGGATGGTACAGATGGTATGCTGGGCTTAACATATAAATTTAGCATATAAACAAGTAAAACTGCATTCATGCTTAGGCAGGTAAAGGTAAGTGGTCAGAAAAAACTGCAGGTAAATCATCTAGCTCCAGCTGGTGGGAGATTTAAGAGTCCCAGTACAGCTGTGTTTTCTTTAAGTCTCTAAGGGTTCTAGTGATGAGGGAGGGTGGACAACTGATCTGCAGCCCTCCTGACCCTACTTGCAGATGTGAATCTCCAACCACTCCAAAAACTAGAGTCCAACTGTCTTGTAGGATAGATACTAGTTAGAACCTCCTTATTCCTCACTGCCCATCCTTGGATCTCCATTCCTCTGAGGGTTGCCTCCTTGTGGTTCCCAGGGCTAGGCTGCAACATTATGGGGACTGTACATTTTCAGTGGCTGCGTCAGCCCCGTGGAACTCTCTGCCTAGACACCTACGGGATGCATCCTCAGTGGAAACTTTTAAAAAGGGGTTAAAAATGTTATTATTTAACCAGGCTTTTAATATGTAAGCTGCAAATGAACTGACTAATTTTTACTGTTGCGTTTAAATACTGATAGAAAGAATTTTATGTTGTTCTCTCCTATATGGTATGTTCTCTTTTTATGTATTATATAGAGTTACGAGGATGCTTGTTGTTGGTTTTTAAATTTTGTTCAGTGCTCTGAGTCTCTGGGATGAGGCACTATATAAATAAAGTTTCCATCTATCTTCTTTCTATCTACTAGTCCAGGTAGCCCATGTGGAGGCCCCTCCCAATTGGCTAGCTTTAGTCATGTAAGCCACTGGCAAGGCCAGAGTGCTGAGTGACATGAAAGTGGGGAAAAATAACAACATTCAACAGGTAAAAACCCCTGACTCCAATCTGTGGGGGATTATAAAGTCCTGGTACACCTTTTTTTCCTTTCCTTTTAAGCTTCTGAAGATCCAGGTGATGTGGAGGGTATACAACAGCTCAACAACCTTCACAACCACAATGGCAAATGTACAGCTGCAGACACTCCTGAAACAACAGAATCAGCTATTTTGAGTCATCTGATAGATTTTAGTCCAGGTATAGTTCAGCTTTCTACTAGATGATCCAAAGGGAAGCAGTTTTTAGAAGTTTTCTAGGTTGGGGGAATCCAGGAGAAACCTTGAAGAGCCACTGAGAGCCAATTTAAGGAGGTGTTAATTACTACTCTAGGGTGAGAGCATACAGGTTTATTGTCCAGCGAATGCAGCAGATGGGCAGACTTGGTGAGCCAAGCAGTCCTTATCTGCCATCAAAGCCTATGTTTCTGCATTTCTATGTTTTAGATCATGAAGCTTCCAGTTTGAGACAGATTTGTCTATTCCAAGGGGGCTCTTGGCATTGGTGCAGGTGAAGTTTTAATGTCTTCCAATGTGCTGAATGATAACTTACCTTAGTTAAGCTTGGGAGGGTTTCCAAAAGGATGATTTAAAATAGAAATGCTGATACATGGTGATGTGTTGCAGGATTTCTGTCTGGGAGACTTTCAAACATGAAGTGTGCAAAAATAGTGTAGGTGCTCCAAGCAGAAAAACATGAACAACAAGACCAATGAATCTGCAGACATGGACAAGCACAACCAACCACCCACATGGGCCAGGGGGTATGACATTTATTTTTTTATGTATTTATATGAATTTTGGCTGTTATATGAGAAGATAAAGGAACTGGGGATTGGAAAGTTGAAAATGTCTCTTGCGTGTATTCTTATGTTATAACTGGTTTATGGACATACTCCTCACCATGAATACATATATAAGCATCCAGGGTTCCCAGAGAATTCCTATGTATTTTTTTGATTAGTAGATTTTAGCATCCAGGATTTCAAAACTTATATGTGGTGCAAGCACAGCAACTGTAGCACAGTAAACCCCCAGAACTGGATCATTTTTTCCTACTAGCTTATGGGGCTGTCATTACTTTAAGCAAAAGACTCTCAGTTTGAAATCAGTAAACAACTGAGGTATAGGATAAGTGAGCACAGAACAAGGAACATAGCTCTTATAAAGGTTTGTGTAAACCCAGGCAACTCTGTCAGCTTAATAGGAAATAGAGGTCCAGCTCTGAGCATTTATTTTATTTTTTTTTTTATTTAGTTGTTTATTTGGCATTGTTGCTGGGATTTTACAAGTCAGTGCTCTCAGATTGAAACTGATTGGCTAAAAAATAATGACAAATAGGATCAAGCTTTAAAAGAGATGGGAGAGGGAAGAAATCACAAATTTGTCATTTAAACATGGTGTTCTATGCACATACAGTATGTCATTTACATGATTAGAAATAAACTTGTTTATGTCTAAAAACATGTTTTGTGTTTTTCACTTTTTTATCCTGGTCTGTTACAATTGCCAGCTTGTCAGTCTCAGTAATAGTAAACACGTGCAGTCACACTTCCAGGCTGATGCGAACAACACCAATTCTTGTTAGAGCATCTGTAATATTAAAAGACATGGCTGAAATCAACACAGACAGTGTTCATGGTGGAAATGATATTAGTAAATCTGGGTATGAAATTGATAAGTTTGATGGGCTTTATGTATTTCAAGCTACAATCTGAGTTGTGCAGCCCTATGATTGAACTGCTTTCACTGAAAAGGATCAGGCCAATTAATGATGTGGACGTGTAACCCCTAGGTGGTGTTATTCCAGGGGATACTACCCTTGCCTGCGTGGACAAGAGCAGGTTGAGGGGCCTGGGTACTAAAAATGGGTGCCTCCACCCACAGGACAGGGTTAGTGGTAGCATAGCTGACCTGGGTACAGCCCTCCAGGACACTGTTAGCCCCCTCTTTTCCCTCTAGTGGCCTAAATGATTCACTGAATACACAGTTGCAATTAACACCTGACAGCAGTTTTAACCCCATGCTTGTTGCACTCACCACCAGGCCTGGTTCAGCTGGCTCAGCCCTGGAGACCCCTGTAAAATAAGGTTAAACACAGCAACCAACAGTATCACAGTGTTATCTGTACAGAGGTACACCACAATCAGTTTAAGTGCAAAAAGATTCAGATTTGATTTATTTAAGGGGCATGAAAAAGGAAGAGGCATAATCTGGCTGATTGGTTTAGCAACTGATTTAATCAAGCTACAAGGCATGCACTTTAGAGTCCCACAGCACAGTCACACACACTCTAGGTACTCAGTTGTTGGTGTAGGTTAGCCTGAAGCATTGCCCTGGGTAGGCTGGTGTTGCAGCTGGTCGTAGCCCTATTGAAGGAAAGAAATAGTCATGCACAGTAACCCACAGTTTGCAATCTGGAGCCAGATGGCTCAGTTTGTGATAATCAAACAAAACAATTAAATCAGATGACACACTTTAATTGAGCTGTTGTTGCAGGGAGCAACCCCCAGTGTTTACTCATGATACCCAGTACAGAACACAGGATGGGTGAAATGGAGACTTCAGGATGAAGTGCTGGTTTGCCAGGAGAAACAGGGCTCACACAATTCACCAAGGTGTCATTCCTGTTCGTAATGTTGAGCAGGGGTCTGATCCCTGGGCTGGTCTCTCATCGATGGTTTCTCTGTGGTGTGAGCAACTGTCTGGGCCTAAGTGGCAGGGGCCCAGATCAGGTGAACAGTTCAGAGAAAAGTCCAGTAGTTGCTGGATGTGGCTTCCAGCAAGCGTGACACAATCAGGCAATGGGGAATCAAATCGTGACCCACTAACAGCATTCAGCACACTTATAGTAACGGTAAAGCAATACCACAGTCGGATAACAGTCTGGTTGCAAACATAATGTCTCTGTGTGAACCATTTTCTCTGTGGTCATTTTGGACTTCCTGATAGGCCGATCGCATGGAAGCAAATCTTCGGTTCTCTTCAGGCAAGAAAGGCAGTCACAATTCAGTGATTCTGGTCACAAACTTCTTCGGATGTAGTCTGATTTGCTTTAACTGTGGAATTCCCTCAAGAGGGAAGATGGAGCAGACAGGCCAAGCACAGCCTTCCCACCAATGTTCCCACGCTACTATGCAGAGGCAGCTGTTCGAATATCTTGAGCTGTTCACTCTTCCAACTCCCAGCTCAGACTGACCTCTGCTGCAGGCAGCATCAGTACTTCCTTTCTGATCCAAAAGGTTCGATCGGTTGATCCTCATGTCTGTCACAGCTAGAGCTCCCCCTCCAGGTCTATTTAGGCACCAAAGAGCAAAATCTACAATTCCTACAGAAATTCACTCCCACAAGACCCCTGGGGACAGACTGCATTTTAGGGTCCCCAAAGGTACTGATTGGTCCAAACTCCCAGTCTAGAACCAAGATGGTGGTGCAATACAGAAATGTCCATGCTGCAAAGGAAGGCAGGTTAGACAAACCACAATATCATTATTAATAAAGCAGATAAACAGCTAACAGTCATAGATCCTTGAAGGACTCCCTCTGTGCAAATAGCGATGGCAGACTGGAGCGATAATACAGTAGCCCGGACGGGACTCAAGCCTGAAACTACTCGGCCCTTACCCAGATTAATTATACACAATCAAATAGGCAGCTCTTAAAGAGATGGGCATGGAGGCTAACAGGGCACTCACATGTAAACCCTTTTAAATCACTAGGACACAGAACACCAGCCTTACAGTGGGCATTTAGGCAAGCCCAAGGAAGATGTTTGGGACCCCCCATTTGTAGGGGTTACAGACGTATCTGACAGTTCATCATCTGAAACTGAAACAGATGATGAGCAACCAGCATCAAAAAACCCAATGTCATGTGATCTCAGTTAGCGAAAAAAAACTACCATATGCTGTGTATGAAAATCTAATTACTTGTTAGATGAAAACCTGTTCAGCTGATCAGCATTCCATTTTTTTTCTGAGAATGCAAAAATAATTTCAGTGAATGTGGAAGTTGTACATAAAATCATAGAATCATAGAAACCTGCTGGCAGAAAAGGACCATTCGGCCCATCAAGTCTGCCCTAACCAGATAGCTCACCCCCTCCCGCCCTTTTACTTCCCTCTATACTGCCCTCTCTCTCCTCTCCTCTCCTCTCCTCCAATGCCTAGTCCCATGTAGGTATCCCATGCCCTTTTGAATTTCTCCACTTTATCCACCTCCACTACCCATCCTGGCAACCTATTCCATGGCCCTACAGACCCTTTGTGAGAAGTTACTCCCCCTTACAGCCCCCTGAAATCTGCCCCCTGCCACCTTGAGTGCATGACCACTGGTGGCTTTGTTTTTGCTCAGCCTGAAGATGCTAGCCCCTTTAACTTTATTTATTCCCTTCATGTACTTGAAATCTTCCACCATAGCCACCCTTTCTCTTCTCATCTCCAGTGTATATGGACCAAGCTCCTCCAGCCTCTCCCATATGGCCTCCCTTGTATCCCCTGGGTCATCTTGGTTACCCTTCTCTTAACCCTCTCCAGCCTAGCCTTGTCACTTTGCAAATGGGGCTTCCAGAATTGAACTCTATACTCCAGTTGAGGTCCAACCAATGTTTTGAATAGTGCCATGATCATCTCCCTCCTCCTGCTTGTGAAACCCCTCCCAATGCACACCAACATTCTTGCTGCCTTACCAGCTGCTCGTTTGCACTAGTTCCTAACCTTTGAAGTGTCAGTGATCCAAATTCCCAGGTTCTTTTCTTGCTCCATGACCTGCAGTGTCTCTCCCCCTACAGGCAGTATTTAGCTCTTGGATTATTTCGCCCTATGTGTATTATTTTGCACTTTTTCACATTGAATTGCAATTGCCACTTTTCCATCCTGTCCTCCAGCCTGGCTAGATCCTGCCTCATTTTCTCCACCCCACCCGGAGTGTCCACACTGTTATGGACTTTCATGTCTTCCATGAACGGACATGCCTTTCCATTTAGACTCTTGGCTAAATCCCCCACGTACACATTGAACAATATGGGGACCAACATTGATCCCTGTGGTACCCTGCTCATCATCCCTAGTTCCCTGTAATGCTTCCCATTGACCACCACTCTCTGAGTCCTTCCTCCCAGCCAAACCTCTGCCCACTTTGTAAGCTTAGCTCCCACATCCAAGCTGTCTAACTTGCTTACCAGCCTTCTATGGGAATGGAATCAAATGCCTTCCTGAAATCCAGGTAGGCCACATCTGCCACTCCCCCCCCGATCATACACCTTTGTTACACCCCTGAAGAATTCTATCAGGTTGGTATGACAAGACCTACCACCTGTAAACCCATGTTGGTTGTCATCAATTAGCCCTTCTTCCTCTAGGTGTCTTACCAGTCTCTGCTTTGTCAGGGCTTCCATCAACTTGCCTACCACGGAAGTGAGACTGACTGGGCTGTAGTTGCCAGGATCATCCTCCTCCTCCACCTTGTAAAGTGGTACAACCTCTGCCCTCTTCCAGTCACCTAGGACCCTCCCCAATTCAAGGGATAGATTAAACAGCTTGGCAAGAGGCCCTGCCAGTTCCTCCTTCAACTCCCTTAATACCCTGTGATATACCTGATCCGGTCCCATAGCCTTGTCAGTTTTTATTTTTCCCCAGATCCTCCATCATCCTCACCTCTATGAAGGGACCTGTGTCAGCCTCCTTGCCTATGCTACCTTTTTTTCCCAAATACTGGCCCAGTACCTTCCTTCTCAGCTGTGAATACTAATGCGAAGTATTCACTGAGTAGGGTCGCCCTTTCCTCATCCCTTTCAACTATTTTACGCCCCTTCCCTTTAAGTCTTGGAATCCCTTGCCTGCTTTTCCTTTTGTCACTCACATACCTATAGAATTTTTTGTTTCCCCTTTTCACCTCCCTAGCTATTTACTCCTCCACGCATGCTTTTGCTTTCTTAATTGGTTTTCCCACTTCCCTAAGTTTTCCTTATAGACTGCCCTTTCCTCTAACCCCTGTGACCTTTTGTAGGCTTTAAATGTCTTTTGTTCTTCCTGATGGCCTCCCCAACCCCCATCATGAACCACAGAGGTTTTCTATTCCTTTTGCATTTGCTAATTTTCCAGATGCATTGCTCCATGGCCTTCAAAATTCCTCCCTTTATTGCCCCCCACAGCAGCTCTACCTCCACTAGGTGGTGAATCCTTTCAAGTTCTGTACTTAAGATGTCCTTCATCCTCCCAAAATTTGCCCTCCTGAAGTCGAGCACCTTGGAGGTTGACCTGTCTGATTCTGGCCCTGCCCGGATGGAGAACCTAACCATTTAGTGGTCACTGTCTCCCAGGTTTTCCCCCACCTATACCCCCCCACTTTGTCCTCGTTGGACAATACTATGTTGAGTGTTGCCTCCCCCCCAGTAGGTTTGATAACCAGCTGGCTTAGGAATGCATTCTGCATAGATTCAAGCAAGTTCCTGCTTTTTCTGATGTGGCCGATGTGGTTTGCCAATCCACACTGGGCAGGTTCAGATCCCCAGCCACTAGGATCTTCCCCTTTCTAGTATTCTCCTGTATGGCCATAGCCATTTCCCTCTCTACTTCCTTACTCTGATGTGGTGGTCTGTAGACATCCCTATCCTTATTGCCCCACCCCCCTGTGTGGACTACTTCATGTAAAGAGATGCAATTGTTTCTTCACTTCCTGCCATGGAATTTGAACACTTTCTGGACTTACCTCCAAGTTACTGTTATATTTGTTAATTTTCCAGATGCATTGCTCCGAGACCTTCAAAATTCCTCCCTTTATTGCCCCCCACAGCTGCTTTACCTCCTGTAGGTGGTGAATCCCTTCAAGTTCCCCCCTTAAGATGTCCTTCATCCTACCAAAATTTGCCCTCCCGAAGTCGAGCACCTTGGTGGTTGACCTGTAGACTATCCCTATCCTTATTGTCCCACCCCCCTGTGTGGACTACTTCATGTAAAGAGATGCAACTGTTTCTTCACTTCCTGCCATGGAATTTGAACACTTTCTGGACTTACATCCAAGTTACTGTTATATTATATACGGATGATTGGTGATAATGCTGACCATTGCCACCACAGAAACATAGAAACTGTCAGATAAGGACCGCTAGGCTCATCTAGTCTGCCCATTTTCCTTGCCTACTGTAAAAACCGCAGACCCTACTTGATCTCTGACTTTACCTCCTTGTTCCTATTGCTAGGGTTCCCCTATGCCTGTCCCAAGCAAGGTTAAATTCCCACATGGTGTTTGCCCCCATCAACTCTGCTGGGAAGTCTACTGCATGAATCCACCACCCTTTCTATGAAGAAATACTTCTTCATGCTACCCCTTAGTTTACCCCTTTCCAGCTTCATGTCATGCCCCCTCATTTCTGGACATCTCCTTTTCTGAAAGATGCTACCCTCTGGTACCCCGTTTATGCCTTTTAGATATCTGTAGGTTTCTATCATATCTCCCCTGTCTCTTCTCTCCTCTGGGGTATACATATTGAGGTCTCCCAGTCTCTCCTCTTCTGACTTTTGGTGCAGTCCCTGCACCATCTTCATTGCCCTTCTTTGAACTGCCTCCATCCTATGTCCTTCAAGAGATGCAGCCTCCAGAAATGGATACCATATTCCAAATGAGGCCTCACCAATGATCTGTACAGTGGCATCACTGCCTCCTTCCTTCTGCTGGTGATACCTCTCCCTATGCACTCCAGCATCCCACTGGCTCTCCCCATAGCCTTGGCACATTGTTTGGCCATGTTTAGATCATCACCATATGATTTCCTCCTGAATCCCTTGCCTGTTTGGTGACCATCACTTTCTCCCTCTCCCCCATTATGTAATCCTCCCCTGGGTTCATGCACTATAAATGCATGATTTTGCATTTCTTCACATTAAATCTCAACTGCCACACTCTGGGCCATTCTTCCAGTTTACCTAGGTCCCTCCTAATTTTTTCCACCCCTCCAGGAGTGTCCACCCTCTTGCAGATCTTAGTGTCATCCACAAAGAGACACACCTTCCCCTCCAGGCCCTCCAAAATGTCACTTACGAAGACATTAAACAGGACTGGGCCCAGGACTGATCCCTATGGCACCCCGTCGGTCACCCTCCTTTCACCAGATTGAGCACCAGATATCTGTTTCTTGTTTTTTCCCCTTTTAACATTACATCAGTGCTAATCTTATGTCATATGCTACACTTGTAACACTGTTCCAGGAATGTCTCAAGAGCTTATGTTGGTGAATGGTGTGAAGGCAGCATTTTTTTATCACCTGCTGTTAATGGCTTAAACAAGAGATCTGCAGAAACATTGAAACAGCATTTTCATACGGAGCCAAGCGTAGTAACACAGACTGATTAATATCAGCGATATCACCTGTTCTTATTAGGCATGCATCCCAGAACTTGGGATCTCCGATTCTCTCCTAATGCCCTTCTATTGCAACAGTCTTATAGTAAAGGTTCAGGGGACATCCCTATCAAGCACCGTAAGATGCATCCTAAGGGATCCTAGGTAGCTGGCATAGCCTTATGATCCATACACTTTTGCATAATTGTCTAGCTTGGATACATTCAGCAGTATGTTGAGGCTCTAATCTTTAACCTCAGACATTTTTAGGCTACAAGGTACAGACAAATGACAGTAGCTGACAAAATCCTGTCCCTTCTTCCTAAAGCCTTAAAGTAATCTCTGTGTTACTTATTGCCTTTTGTGCATACTTTCCTTTCCTTATGATTTAATCTGAACATTTTTTCTCTCATATACCATAGTTGTGCTGACCCTTTAAACAATACTAGTGACTAGAGACACGTGTTTTTCTTAAATAAGAAATAACAAGAAATTCAAGGTATAAAAAGAAATAAAATAAAAACAAGCACATGACAAAAGTTAAAAAATTAATTGTGTTTTGGCAAACACTAAATAAATGCTTGCAGTGGTTGTTGTTTAGGCTTCTTTGTTACTATAGAGATGGTCTGCAGGGAAGTAGCAGTGGAATTGTCTGATTCACAGAACCTTTCAAGACCATAGCATAATGCTGCTCAATACAATGTAGTGTACTAGCTATGTGATTTATAGTGTGTATAAAGTCATTTTGAGATATTTTATGAATGTAAATGTGATAACAAGAAATAAAACTACATTTTCAATTATTAAAAGGAAATAACAAGAAATTCCACAAAAACAAAAAGAACAATTATAAAAAATAAAAATAATTTCCCAGGGATCTACTAGTGACAGTAGCCTACATAACAATCACTACATTGTCCATTTTCCAGCCCTAATAGTGAAACAAACTTCATGGATATTTTTTTAATTCTGTAAGTGATATTTGTTTACTCTTACAACAGAGCTGATGTTGTTGTTTGCAACTGGTAACTAAATCAGCAGTTGGTCACAATACCTTGGACACTAGTCTAGTATTCAACCCATTGCTTCAGACAGAGCACCAACCTACTTTAGTTTTTTGTTCTGCCTATATACCTTTTTTTCTGAATTTAGTATTTCTATTTAACTTTCTATTGTTAATATTTTACTCTCAATATGTTATACGTTTGCAAAATATCTTGTTTGTATGGCAACAGAATTCATTCTTGGGGAGCCTTAGATGATACTGCTATAAGAATCATAGAATCATAGGAATCCAATGGCAGAAAAGGACCCAATGGCCCATCAAGTCTGCCCCTTCCTCCCCCTGCTCATCTCCTTTTCCACTGGCCCACCTCGTCCCTTCCCTTAAAGGTAACCTTTAAGTGTAATATTTCTAACTGAAGGCATAGCTATTAGTTCTGGTTCTGTAAATGATCCTGTTTCTTACACCTACTGTAACATACTAAGGAAATCCAAGATGGCCCATTATAGTTTAACTTTGAGGAATGCGAAAGGTTTAGGATCTCCTATTAAAAGGGGAAAAAAATCCTATAATACCATAACGGAAGTACATTCAGCATAGCTTTTATCCAAGAAATTCATTTGATTTAAGAGGAGGCTCAGAAGCTGCAGAGAGCCTGGGAGGGACAAGCTGAAAGCAACTGTTTCCAAACAAGAATCAAGAAATTCTCTTTAACTCTCTCACAATGTAGTTTAATAATATTTCAGACTATGAGTTAATACTAGGGGGAAATTTTAATGAAATACTAGACCCTATCCTTGATAGGTCATCTCATAAAGCCATACAGCTGGAGAAGAGAGAAGAGCATCTCTCAAAAAATGATTGAAAGACCTTAGTCTCTCTGAAATTGGCATCTAGTACACCCCCAAGGGCATGATTATATATTTTTCACAAACAGGCACCTATCCAATAGTAGGGCTGATTATATCCTAGTCGCTAACAAATTGACTAACGTCATCCTAGATGTGAAGATTGACAATAGCCCATCCATGGAATCCTTCAAGGTACTGTAGTTCTAGAGTTTCATCTAGGTTTTTCCAACTGAATTGTTGGTGAGTCTGTTATGGCATAATGCTTTTGACTCATAGCTATCTTGTGACTCCTATGATTATAACTGTATCTGACCATGACATGGTAACAACTAATCTAATCTTGGGGGACATAGGAGAGAGATCCTACAGCTGGAGAATGAATGCAATTCTGCTTAAGGATAAAAAAGTCATGGACTAGGTGAAGAAATACTAATGATTTCTTTGTGATAAACAACAATGAGGAGGTCTCCCAGACTTATGTTTGGGAAACTT
Source organism: Neoceratodus forsteri (assembly GCA_016271365.2). Taxonomy (NCBI): domain Eukaryota; kingdom Metazoa; phylum Chordata; order Ceratodontiformes; family Ceratodontidae; genus Neoceratodus; species Neoceratodus forsteri. The sequence goes on from CM028138.1 coordinate 157,846,020, forward strand.
ATAAAGAATTTATAAGGGGTAAGATTATATATTTTTCATCAATGAAAAAAAAAAAGACAGAGAGAAAGTTCTTATTAAAAAAAAGAGTAAGAACTTAAAAATGTGGAAAACTTATCCAGAAGCTCTACAGCACCAGAAAGGGAACTACTGCAGAAAATTTCAGCCCTCAGTTTGAAATCAATACAATTCAGGCTGGGAAAGCTGAATACATCATTTTCAGATCAAAACAAAAATACTGCAAAGAAGAAGAAAAATCAAGAAAACTGTCAGCCTTTAGGCTGCAGAAAATTTAACAAAATTTTATTCCAGACATATAAAACAAATCTGGTCAAATCATTAACAGAACCAAAAGGATAAACACAGAGGTCCTAAAATTCTACAGCAATATATATTCTGAACAAGAGGAACCATCCCTTAACCATCCTGCTCCTACCCCATTAATCCTCTCAGCACAGGTGACTGTACACTCCACCATGGCCTCATACAAATTTACCGACTGCGGCATTTCATCTACCCCCCTCCCATCACACCAAAAGAGGATAATTTCGACTCCAAAAACTCCTACTAGGTGCACTCAAGAAATTACTCCTTATATTGTTACTATGTTCTGGAAATGTGGAATTAAACCCGGATCCCCTTCATCCGTCTTGGCACCCTCTGATATAAAGCACCTAAAAGGTATAACCTATTAGCACATGAATGCCTGCATTCTTTTACAAAAATTGGACTCTGTCCAAGCCTGGATTTCTCACATGGAGCCAGACATATTAGTAATTATCCAAAACCTGGTTAAGAATTTCCACCCCGACCACAAAATTAACTTTCCTACCTATAATGTGTACTGGGTGGACCGATGCTCCGGGGGTGGGGGTCCGGGGGGGCATAATTGTGACAGACAAGTTCTCACCCTTATTGATTCTATCTCTACCCCCAAAGAGTTCAAAAGCATCTCTATAAAAGTTCTGTAACCATCCTTTGAATCCTTATGTATCACTGGTTGCTGCAGACCTCCCTCGGGGGGGGGGGTTGATCTTTTGAGCTACCTATGCAAACTCTCAGATGCGCAGACCTGTGAGGTAATTATCATTGGAGACCTAAATCTGGATTGGCACTTCATCTGCTGTAAACCACTAAAAGACTTCTGTGATTAGTACAGACTTTCCCAGCTCATAACAGAGACCACCAAACCCTCAAAATCCTGCCAATAGTACAGTTCTAGACTTAATATTAGTAAATATGTTGCATTTCTTCAGCCACATTGGTGTCTTCTTTAATGCTTGTGTAAGGTTCATTCCTAAACCTGTATCCACCTCTACATACATATGAAAAGGAAGTCATTGGAACTTCGATTGCAATAGTTTCCTAGTGGACCGAAGTAATATCAGATGGTAGGATTTCTGTCTTGCTACCTCTGTGGCCACTGCCTATGAGTTGTTCTAAAAACTTGTATTAAAAGTTAAAGATAATCATGTACCCCTGTCAAACATTTGAACTAAAAAAGGTCATACCCCTGATTTACTGCTGACCTAAAATCATCATTAAGCAGTTGGGATGCCCTCTGGAAAAGGGCATGAAAAATTAAGAACCCTACAGATTGGGTTCTTTAATTGTTTAACCAGATGAAACACACTAAGCTTGAAAGCTTGTTTATGGGTGCAACCTGGGAGCACAGGGAAGTTAAGTGGCTTGCTCAGGATCACACAGTATGCAAGTGGGGGCTGTGGGATTCAAATTCAGGTCTCCAGATTTACAGCTCAGAGCCTTAAACCACTGCATTTTACTGCCTTCAGAATGATGAGGAATCAGTGCGCAAAACTAGTTAGGGCAGGAAAAGCCAATTACTTCCAATCTCAGCTAGACTCCTCCACCAATGACTCCGCTATGTTTTGAAAAACATTGAGGGAAATAGGAGGGCATCATCCAGCTAACTCCCTCCCTGCCAAGATTAGTACTGGTGGTACTAGTACCTAGAATAAGCAATGTATACTAGAGCTACTAAATAAAACCACTTCGCTACAGCTGGGCTAGCTTTTGAGCTTTTGACACATTCACTGCTAGTAAACTTCTCTGCCAGACTGATAATCCCATCTCTGTATGTCCTCCTATTAAGGTTTCTTCTGTTCAGGAAGCAAAATTCTATTTCAACCCTATCACCTTTAAACAAGTTGAAGACTTCCTCCTGTGCCTCGACATCAAAAGAAAGTGTAGGAGTGGATAACTTAGAACCATACTTCCCGGAAGTGGGCTACCAGGTGTTGACTGCACCAATTACACATCTTTTTAACATGTCCCTTGCCCATGGTGAACTTCCTATCATGTGGAAAATATCGCACATAGTCCCATTCTTTAAGTCTGGTGATCCGAGCGACCTCCATAATTACAGAGCCATATCTCTCCTATTCATTGTATCAAAACTTCTCAAAAACTAGTCAATACACAGTTCAGAAACTATTTAAAATAATTTGATATGCTTAACCCTCTTCAGTCTGGTTTCAGGAAAAAAAAACACAGCACGATAACTGCTTTAGCCAAAGTAATAAATGACTGACACTTGGCCCTTGTCTCTAAACTTCATGTGAGTGCCTTATTCCTTGACCTAAGCAAGGTGTTTGACACAGTAGATCACAACCTACTGCTGACCATTCTACAAGGTACTGGCCTGGATGTCACTGCTGTCACGTGGTTTACATGTTACCTTATACTGTAGGTAGGCAACAGCAAATCAAGGCACAGGGGGTTTGTCACCACTAAAAACACTTCTCAGTGCTGTATCACAGGGTTCAATACTAGGACTTTTATTATTCACAAAATATATTAAGGCAGCTCAAGTCAGGATCACCCACTCTCCCATATTTCCATTAGCACCCTTTACTTATAGCAGAGTAGGTGGTCCTAACTAGAGCTGTCTTTGATTTTTTTTTCTGTGGAGCACCACTCTATAGAGAGGCTCAGTAGTGGAGTGCCGTCTGTCTGCTGATGATATTGTTCTCTATGTTGCCAGACCCTCCGTTGAACTCGCCTGCAGTGCACTGGAGCAAGAATTCAACCTATTGCAGCAAAATCTCAAACATTTGCTGAATGCCAAGAAAATGAAAGCTATGATATTTTCCTCTAAACTCAGCTCAGTCAGTTCACCCCTTATCAGGAGCCCAGCAACAAATAATCTCCCTCCTAGGGGAACTAATTGAATGAGTAGACAAATTCAAGTATTTAGGACTCTGTATTGATCATAAACTCTCAGAGGAACTGGCTAAAAGTTAAAGCAAAGACTAAAACATTTCCTCAGTATCAAAAACTTACTATCCCAGGAAGCTAAACTAAGATTAGAGCAATTCACATTCCTCCCCCTCCTGGACTATGTCGACCTTCTGTATAGTCATGGCCCATGCAAAAAATTGGCCAAGTTTGACATCCTGTACAATTGGGTGCTAAGATTCATTACTGGTGCTCCATACAAGACTCACCACTGCTCCCTTTGTGTTCTTCTTGACTGGCAGTCTCTAAACACCAGGAGAGTAAAAAATGTAGCAATATGGATCTATAAAGCCCTAATTGGTAAGCTCCCTTAGTACATATATAGCCTCTTAACCAGCACCCCTGGAAGTTATTCTCTCAGGAGACACTCCTACTGTACATATCACTCGACATTCCTAGGTCTAGAACATGCTTTGGGTTATCATCTATAAGTCATGCCCTCCCAGATCTATGGAACAACCTTCAAAAATCCATGAAAATTTCAACTATTGTTAAAATAGCAACCTTCAAAACATTACTTAGACAACACATCAGGGACACCTCAGCTGCCACTCTTAACTTCCTACTAACCTCTGAAGCTTTTAACTATTGTTAAAATGGCAACCCTCAAAACATTACCCAGACAACATGTCAGGAACACCTGCAACTGCTACTCTTAACTTCTTACTAGTTTCCTAGCTGCATATGCGTTGCTTGCCTCATACTGCCCCTGTCCATCCACTCTCTAATAAACCTTAAAAGACTTCTTCCAGCTACTCCCCTGTTATTCCTTCTATTCCTTCCTTTTTCTCTCCTCCTCTCTATCTTAACTACTTCAACTGTTTGGGGTTTCTACCTATGTTCCTTTCCTCTGCTCTTCTGATACATCTATTTTACTGATGATTGATCACACTTTATACCATAGGGAAATGTACATGTTTTCCAATGCTCTTGGACATTATACACCCTGTTTATATATGAATGTATTGCAAATATAAATCATGTGATTGTTGTGTATACCAGTTTGTAATGTTGTTATTGTTTATCCTTAAGACTTTGTATTATTTCTGTTGTTTTGTATAAGTGTTGTTTTCGCTGCCCAGGTCCTCTTTGTAAATGAGTTTCGCTCAATGGTGTTTCGCCTGGTAAAATAAAGACTGACTGACTGAACTGTGTAGATGACTTCTTTAAAAGACTTGAGTTATCCTCACTTCCACTGCAAGACAAAGAACATCTAGGGAAAGACATTCCATTACTAGGACTTGAACAAGATAATGAAGAATCCAACTGGTAAAACAAGCCCTGATGGCTTTCTGGGTAAATATTATGAGGCATTGGCTCCTGTTCTTACCCCCATGCTGCATAACATTTTTCTGGAGACTTGAACAAATATATCACTTCCTGTCACAATGAGAGAAACATTTATCACCCTCATATCCCTTAGATAGTCCAAGCCTAAAGCCTATGCCATTATTTTATTTTGTTTTACCAGGAAAAACTTCATTGAGCAGAGCTCATTTGCAAGGAGGTCCTGAGTAGGACAGAAGAGGAGTAAAGAAAACAATGCATACATACTGGATATTACAGAATTTGAGAATTTGAGGGTACAACATTATATGGTAATACACAATGCATAATAAGACAAAAATACATCAGGAGAAGAGAAATAAATACAAATAGGGGATAAACAGGTCTGAAATACAATGACAGCTAATGAGACAAAGTGCATTAAGGGTAACTTAATTCAAACAGAACAACTCAAGAGCAATACTTATGAACAGATTGATGCAGTTGGTTGTGGGAACAAAGTGCAGGTATAAGTAGTAAGTACAAACAAGTGCAAATATTAGTAGAAGGCACAATTATCTACACACTATTGGTTGAGAAGAGATTGGAAGGAGCAAGGACAAATTAATATGTGTAATTTAAGTATTTTCTGGAGGTCATTTCAGGCTTTGGGGACAGCCAAGCAGAAAGCCACCTTTCCATACCTAGAACAGTGCCTGGGTACATCAAGCAATATGATATTATGTAATCTAAGTGTTTATAGGCCTTGTGACCTACTGAGTAAAAAGGAGAAGTATACAGGTAGTGAGTTACATAGTGTTTTGAGAGAACAAAGGTTAGGTGCCTTAACCATCTGGTCTTGAGAAAAGGCCACCCTATTTCCTTATAAAGCAGACAGTGATGTGTAAGAGCAAGGAGCTCACAGATGTAACGGAGTGCTCCATGATACAGCACATCCAATCTACTCAGTAGAGAGGCTGAGGCACTTCTCTAAATAATGTCACCATAACCTAGTAATGGGAGAAATGTAGCTTGCACTAGTATTTTCTTGTCTTCAAAGTTTATGCAAGTCTCGTTGTCGAAGTAAAAAACACATTTTTGTGGTAACTTCTTGTATAGTGTTTCTATGTGTATACTGAATGGCACCTTATTATCATTCCACATACTGGGATATTTAAAAGGGCCTACCTGCTCAAGTGTTTCATTGGAAAAGGTGGATATATCAGTTGTAGGAGATGTGAAATTGTCTTTTTTATTTGTGATGAAACCATGTACTTGGTTTTGAAAGCATTCAATAGTAATTGAGATGCATGGAGGTTAATTTGCAGGAGGTTAAACTCTTCTTGCAAACACCGTAGTGCTGATTCTGGGTCTGGGGTTGTGGTGTATGGTACTGTTTCATCTGTATAAAAATGAAGGTTAGTGTTGGTGATGTTCTGATCCAAGTTATTGATATATATTGTGAACAACCGAGGCCCTACAATGGAGCATTGTGGTATACCTTTATTGATAGGTACATAAGTTGAAGTTAGACCTCCAACTTTTAGCTGCTGATGCCTATCCATGAGGTTGCATCTTAACCAAATTATTACACTGAGGCTTAATCCAACGCTTGTAAGCTTACTCGGGAAAATATTGTGGTATACAGTGTCAAAAGCCTTGCTTAAGTCTAAAAACAGTGTTTCAACCATATGTTTATGATCCAGAGCCATAAACCAGTCATTGGTAACTTTTACCAGGGTAGAGGTTGTACTGTGCTTTGCTCGGAAACCAGATTGCTTGGGGTTCATAAGTGAGTGTTTCTTGAGGTAAATTTTTATTTTATCATGGGCCAATTTCTCAAACAATTTGGCCAGTACTGGTAAAATGGAAATAGATTAATATTTGTGAACTGTAGTTTTATCACCTGACTTGAAGAGTGGGATAATATGTGTGATTTTCCAGAGTGACGGAATCTTGGATCTTGATGTTGAGAGGTTGAAAAGATGCATGATAGGTGCAGTCATGATGGTTAGCCTAATTTTAGGAAGATGGGTTCGATATTGTCTGCCCCTTCACTCTTTTTATGGTTGAGGGTTTGGAGTAGGTGTTCAACCTCCTTATATGCAATCTGGTGAAAACTAAAGAGGTTTGAAGTATTTGGTGTGCTTGTATGGCTGTGGAGTAGAGGAGGTATGTTGGTGGTGGCAGAGGTATTGAAGGCATTACCTACTGAAGCAAAATGATGGTTCGCCTTTTCTATGATTAGATGCTTGTATGTGTGCAGGTGGTTGCCTATCTGCAGTTGATTTCACAGGGATGGAGGGGCTGATTCCCCTTCAAGGTTATTCATGGTTTGCCAAAAACAAGGGACTGTGTCTCTTGTTATTCAGGAAGGTCTTATAGTAGGTTGATTTGATCATGCAAATTAGGCTAGTGTACCAATTCCTTTTTTGCATAAAAAGCAGCCAGGCTTGTTCTAATTTAGAGATCCTAGCTCTGGCCCAGAGCTGATCCTTGTGTTTGAGGGCCATTTTTATTTCCTTAGTGAACCAAGGGGCAGGTTTTCTCTTGGCCCTGTGAGTTACATATGGGGCTAGGTAGTTGATTACTGTAATAATTTGCTGTGTTAAGTATTCATAGGCTTCTTGAATGGTGTGGCTAGGTAAAAATCCTGCCATTTGATAGCCGCTAGTTGGAGATAATCATGGACAGTAAAGTGAGAAAACGTGCATTTTCAAATAAGGGATGGTTTGTTATATGTCTTTAGGACATCCGTAGAGCAGACAACAACATTATGGTCACTGAAGACATTGTCAAAGACAGCTGAAGAGGAAATTTTATGAGGTCTGTTATTAAGGATATGGGAGAGGATAGAAGAATTTAAAGGATTACATTTATTGGGTCTAGTAGGTTCAGAAATGAATTGATGAAATCCAAACTCATTTCAGAATTGCTTCAAATCAATTGATCTGGCAGTCAGCCAATCATAGTTCAGGTCTCCCAATATAATAGTTTTGTTACTACAGTGAAGCCTGCTAGGATTGTCACAATTTCCCTGTGTTACAAAAGTGGTGAACTCCATTGAAATTGCATTGAGTCCTGCAGTAACTGTACTGTAGAAGTGGACTTCATCCTGGTGAGCTTCACTGTATGTACTGAGGCAAACTGATGTAAGAATTGTAGTACATCTGAATCACTAGTAGGGCATCTATAGCATCCTATGATATTGACTAGCTCTGCCTTTGAGAGGGTTAATGATATCACAATGCATTCAAGTTCAGATGGCTTGGCCTGGGAGGTATTTAAGGAAAATAGGTACTTGTGCTGCCTGCAAAGCCTTATATGTTGGGCTAATAAACAAAAAATGCCATACCTTTCTCTCTCACCAGATATATTCAAAACATTTGACTTGATTCAGTGGGACTATATGTTAACAATTCTTACTGAATTTGGTTGTGGAAAAGATTTCATTTCCTGGGTAGCCATAATTTATGAAAACCCAACTGGACAAATAATTACTAACTGTACCTTACCAACTCCATTTAATTTGTCATGTGCTACTAGACAGGTGTGACCCTACATAATCATTTATTTATCAGAGGTTTTGAAACTCTAATTAGAACTATTCATGATCATCCAGAAATCCATGGGACATCACTAGGAAAACAGAATCCTAAATACTTTTGCATTAGCAGATTACTGTAACTACTTTTAACACTTACTAGGCCCATTGATTTCTGCCTCACTCTCTGCCCACTCCTTAATGACTTTGCAGCCATCTCAGGCCTTATAGTCAATTCTGGAAAAACACAAGTCCTGCATAACCCTTTAACTCAAGTCACATTAAGTAATTTGGAATCCTAGATTTAAAAAAAATGATTTTATGAAGTACTACTTGTTTTGCCTGGCAAATCTCTACAAAACTGGGCAAAAGTTTAGGAATAAATTTCTCCCCTCTGATAAAGAACAGTGAGTTGGACCTAACTGGATGGAATACAATTAATTTATTCCTTTAGAGTAAGATCAATACTTTAAAAATGAATTTGGCCCCCAAAGTTTACTATCTCTTCCAAAATATGCAAATTATATTAGATAAAATACTCTTTAAACAATTTTTTCTAATTCTAATTCAATTTCAATTTATTGTGTAGCTTGAAAAAGCCATTACAAACATAGACATTATATGACATACAATTTCAGTAATACAGTACAAATTAATGTATCTACATCATATTTCATAATTTAAAAAAAGTCTTGATTAAAGTGCATCTGTACAAATAACATTCCAATTCTGCACCCTATCAAATGACAGTGATTCATCCTCTTATGTTTTCTATGACAGAAAGAAATGTTGCTAAATGCTCTACTGTCCTAACTTATTCTGTATGGAATGGAATATTAGTAAGGAGTGTCTTATCAATTGGATATGACTCATTCAAAAAAGAGCTTGGCCAATAAGCTCTTTGGGTATCGTACAAAGAGCAAAACCAGAGCATATGTTCTAAATTTTCTTCACCTCCATACCTGCGATCACAATCTCCAGACAGTAAGCCATTTTTCTTATACTGAAATAGCTGCATGTGATTTGTATATTGTTCAAATTTATATTTAGAGAAGGTAGCTCTAACGTTTGGATTAGTAATTATTTTCAGATATGGCTTAAACGCGAAATAAAAATTATTTTATGTGAACCATTTAGAGCAATGTGATTCTTTTATTGATTTCAAGTCCACAATATTCCAATGATTTACTATTTTTTTGTAACTTTTTTTATATTTTAGACTTAGAGTTATACCTTTTTCTGCTGACTGTATTAGGTATAACAATTTGTGCTTTTTATGTTGACTGTGCACATGTGCAAGAAACATATTGCTCAGCTTACCAGAAGCAAGTTGTGGAGGCACAGCACTGTTGTGGCCAATGCCCCCACAACCTTTGAAGGCTTGGCCCGCTTTCCACAATGCTGTGGCATGCTGCTGCTGACACTAGGTCAGCCAGCATGCTACCACCTTGAAATGTTTCAGCCACTGCAATCAGGGGCCGCCTCATCATTGCAGCATCAGCATTCCGCTGCAATGAGGGAGTGACCTGTCATTGTGGGGCGGAACATTGCCAAGTGTAAAATTGTCTGGGAACATGGCGGCAGCTTTCTGCTGTGTTCACAAACAATATTAATTAACCCCCACTGCCGAGAGGGTGCCCAATTCCCCTCGGCAGCATGCACCCCCAGAGCAGTTTTTGTTTGCCGACAGGGGCCCCAGTCCACATTGGCTTCAGTGGCCGTGAATGTTCATGTTGCCGACGGGGGAGCTCACTCCTCATCAGCATTATGTCCACCATCCCAGTTTCATTTGCTGGTGGGGGAGCCCACTCCTCACTGGCGTAATGCCCCCCCAAAGAAGCAGTACAGTTGTGCCAAGGAGGTGCCCAATCCCCCATTGGCTAGAGCTGCACCCCCAAAAAAACCCTCTGTTGGCACACTAGGAGCCCACCCCAGCATGCCAAATGGCCCTGTAAAAAAATTAAAAGTCCCGCCATGTTTTTTTTTGATTAACCTGTAAAAAAAGAAAATGGTCCCTCACTGTCTCCCTGCCCCCTCCCACAACCCATGCCCACCCTCTGCACACCCAGCCTTCCCACACCCCCTCACCCCATACTTACCTGCGGAGTCCAGTGCGACAATCTTTGGTGGACTGGGAACACATCTGCACTCTTCAAAGTCGACCACAAACTGAGGAAATGGCAGTAAGCTGTACAATGGCATAAATAGGGATTTTTCAACTTTTTTGCATATCTCAGGCATGTTTTGGAATTTTGGCACCAAATTTTCAATGTGGGGTTATTGGGGCCCCTACTCATGAATTCAGGCACTGTCATGGCATTAATCAGTCCCAAAAGGTGATTTCATGATCAATACATGGAATCACCTTTTGGGACTGATTACCAAAATGACAGTGCCAGTGTTCATGAGGTGGGCTCTCAAAAAGTCTGTGTTGCAAATCTGGTGGGAAAAATCCAAAAAATGACTGTTTTATGAGCGTGCAATGCGTTGTTGCTATGCACACTCGTAGCTTCACCAATTTGCAATATTTTCACTCCAGACTTTCAACATTGCCATTTTTCTGCACCTCCTTATGAGCAGTGCAGCTGTCATTTTTCACATCCTGGCCAAAATGTGTTTTCACAGTTCCGGTGCAGAATAGCGTGGTCGCTGTGGGAAATCAGTGTTCAGGACACATTAAGAAAATTACAGTGACACTGTTCATGAGCACAGATCCTAAAATGCCTATATTGATAATTTTGTTGTGGAAGTCCATAAAATGACTGTGTTACGAGCATTCATTGTGCAGTTTTCTCACACCCTTGTAACTTTGCAAATTAGTAATATTTTCATGCCAGATTTTCAACACTGGTATTTTTTTACACCTCCTTATGAACAGTACAGCTGCCATTTTTCACATCCTGGCTGAAATGTGTTTTCATGCTTCTGGCGCAGAATACTGCAGTTGCTGTCAGAAATCAGTGTTTGGGACAGATTAGGATCGAGTGAATGAGAGAGGGGGAGTCACCGAGCTCAACTGAGCTCTGTCCGGACTGCTGAAGATTTCTTTGTGGGCAGGAAAAGGCACCAATGCAGGCGGGAGCCCAGTACAAAATGGCAGCCTGCAGCACTCAGTACCAAGCCAGTTACTAGATACAGAAGGACACAGATTGATTTTGTATTCCGGACAATTGTTTATGTCAGAAAATAAGGAACTAAGCAGCTGCAATAATAATTGTTGATCCATTAACATTAAAAAGGTGCCAATGCAGACAGGAGCCCAGTACAAAATGCCAGCCTGCAGCGCTGGCAGAAACAAAATGAGAGAGTGAGAAGGGGGTGAGCAAGCTCAACGGAGCTGTGTCGGGACTGCTGTGGATTTTTTTGTGGGCAGAAAAAGCCGCCGATGCAGGCAGGAGCCCAGTACAAAAGGGCAGCCTGCAGCACTGGGAGAGACAGAATGAGTGAGTGAGGGAGGGAGAGTGAGTGAGCTCAATGGAGTTCGTTGAAACTGCTGCAGATTTCATTGTGGGCAGTGCACGCAGGGACCCAGTACAAAAGGGCAGCCTGCAGCGGTGGGAGAAACAGAATGAGCGTGTGAGAGGGGGGAGTGAATGAGCTCAATGGAGCTCTATCATGACTGCTGCAGACTTCTTTGTGGGCAGAAAAAGGTGACAACACAGGCAGGAGCCCAGTACAGAAGGCCAGCCTGCAGCGCGGCAGAAATGGAATGAGTGAGTGAGACAGGGGGAGTGAGCAAGCTCAACGGACCTGTGTCGGGACTGCTGCAGATTTCTCTGTGGGCAGAAAAAGCTGCCAACAGAGGCAGGAGCCCAGTACAAAAGGGCAGTCTGCAGCACCAGGAGAAACAGAATGAGCGAGTGAGAGAGGGGGTGTGAGCCACCTCAACAAAGCTAAGTTGGGACAGCTGCAGATTTCTTTGTGGGTAGAAAAAGGTGCCAATGCAGACAGGAGCTCAATACAAAAAAGCAACCTGCAGCACCGGGAGAAACAGAATGAGTGAGTGACAGAGGGGCAGTGAGCGAGCTCAACGGACCAACGCAGTCAACATTCGGCATTGATAAATGCTTGTTTAATATTGTCATTAAAACACTAAACCAATATCCTTCTTAATAGCTCATATTGTACCAGATTTCCTTTTTTTAGGGCTAGAGAAGCTAAGGTGTGATCTTGTCTTGTAAGCCTAATGCAATACTTAATTTTCCTACTTTCAATAAGTGCACTTGTATTATCAATTGCCAATTCAGATCTGAGGCAAGCAGCAGGGCACGATTGTCCTAATTTCAGTGTAGCTCACAAAAATTTATATAGTGGAGAAACTACTTTATGAGCCGTAAAGAAGTTGAGCATCAAATTTTACTTTCATTGTTTGTATTAATGGTTTTATAATTAAACCACCATATTTTAAGTTAAAATGTGCCAGCCCTGCTAATGTATTTTTGAGTTTCTCTGTCAATAATTCCATTTGTGAAGTTCAGTTACAATTTTCCTGGACTGCAATCCCTAGATATGCATAGCTTTTGACTATTTCAAGTTTTTGTTTACCCACAGTCTAGAAGGTGGAAGCTCTCTTTTTTCCTGAGCCAAAAATTATTACCTTTGTTTTATTTAGATTAATTTTTAACTTTAAATCCACGGATCTCCTATAACTATAGTCCAATTTCCTTTGAAGTCCTATTTTAGTGAAGGAAAAAAAGGACTAGATTGCCCATATACGCTAATAAAGGGCAAGGAAGAGAGGATATTTTTGGAGAGTCTTTGTTTATATTTTGGCATTCTGCTAAAAGTTTTTCTAAATATAAAGAAAATAATAAGGGTGCCAGCACACATCATTGTCTGACCCCTCTATTGATTTTAAAGGAAAAAGATAAAGCTCCCCAGTTACCAAGTCTAATCTTAGCCCAATTGTTAGAGTGTAATTGGGAAATTAAAGCCACCAAATTGATATCTATTCATCTGTTAACCAAAATATTCCACAAGATATTTCTTGATAAATAACCAAATGCTGAGGAAGAGTCAATGAAAACTGTATATAGTTTTTGCTGTCTTAGTTTCACATATTTTTCAAGTAAATGTTGTAGTACGAATATATTGTCCACTGTTGAGTAATTGGTTCTGAAACCAGCTTGAAAATCTGTTTAAACCTCCAGTTCTTGCCACGTCCTCTTTTAATCTCTGTACTATAACTCTGGATATAATCTTTAAGTTTACATCCAGTAGACTTATAGGTCTATACATTGGTGGATCGACAAGGCTTCCTTTTTTATGTAAAGATATTATACTGACACCTCACCATGTCTCTGGAAAGTTATTTTTCAAAATACACTTATTAAAATATGTCACCAGAAATCTACTCCATAGCAAAGGAGAGCACAAAAATACAGTAGCAGCCACAGACACTGCCAGCTATTTCCTGAAATTTCTGTGATATTTCCAGAAATATCTCCTGCTTTCTGCATTTCCACAGTAGGGTAGCAGAGAGAAACTCTTCAGAAATTTCGCAAAATATCTGGAAATAGCTGTCAATGTCTGTGGCTACTACTGTCTTTCCACTGGAACTCCATCAGGACCTGCTGCTTTATGCTTTTTGAGAATAAGGATAGCAAAATGAATTTCATTTAGTGTTATTGGTTTGAATGCTGCATTCACAACTAATGTTTGACTAGTTTGTGTCTCTTCTGTTGACTCATAAGATACCGTGGAAAAATGCCCTATCCTTTTCTCCTCTGTAATGTATGAGTCTAGCTCCATGTTGTAATTATTACAACCCTTTGCCACTAGGGTTCAAAATGTTTTTGAATCCTTTTGTTTAACTGCATTCAACACTAATTGCCATTGTTTTTATAAAAACATTTTTTTTGGATTTATTAGAATTTTGTAACTCATTTTATGACAATTTAATACATAGAGGTCCTGTTTAGACCTAGAATATTTACAGATTTTGTAAAATGTCTTATTCTGTCCTTTCATTAACTTGCATTCAGTATCAAACCAGTTACTAGATACAGAAGAACACAGATTGATTTTACATTCCAGACAATTCCTTATGTCAGAAAATAAGGAACTAAGCAGCTGCAGTAATAATTGCTGATCCATTAACAGCAATTTCTTACAATCCTCAGTAAGAAAGGAATTTGACAGTATCAGACTTATATATACATCTCAGTTATGTTTATAGATAATTTTCTTTGCTGCTCTGATTTCAGTAGGGATAGGTAAAATTGTATCTTCCTTGCCATGTTTAATTCCAGGGGTATTAATCTCCAGTATTAGTGGAAAGTGGTCACTTTCCGCTCTCACTGGAAGATTTAAGGAGTTCCGTGTCTTCAATGGACCTGATCATAGTGCATAATCAAAGATGCACCTTTGGCAAATATATGAGAGAGATTTCCAACTAGGTCACCTTTTAACCTTCCATTTAGAGGATAAAGGAAATGTTCCTTCATCAGCTCAATTAACTTTTTCCCATTATAGTTTATTTTATCATCTTTTGTGATTCTTTTGGTTAAACTGATACTCAACCACATATGTAGGAAGAACAAATCATCTCCTAGCCCATCATAATTATCAATATGGGTGTTAAAATTGCCTCAGATGAGAATTTCAGCATTTGGGTTGCCGTGTTTTATGTTCAAAATCTCATTACTCAAATTGTTCCACAATTTGTCTGAATAAAAAGTTGAGTTTTCCAGTGAGACATAACAGTTCATAATAACAATGTCTTGTTTACTAACTACAATTTGTATAGCAATCATATTTAAACTTAAATTCTTTCTCAATACTTTCCCACTTTTACCAGTCCTAGGAAACATTATCAAACCTCCCAAATGCCTGCCAAATTTAGCTATCTTTACACCAGGCACATGGAAACATTCATATCCAGTCAGATTAATTTGATCATTGGCTACATGCCATGTTTCTTGCAGGGTTATACAGTCATATTGCAACAGAAAGGTTTTACAGTCATCATAACTTATACTGGTAAACAATCCTGCAATGTTCCAAGACAGAAAAGTCAAGGATTGGACATGTAAAGTAGAATAACTAGTCAGTTATTAGTATATCCTGCAAACATCATAAATCTATTACTTATAGGTACGGTGAGGGAATCCGATATTTTGACTCCTGGAAAGCATTGCACATAATTTGTCGCTAGAGCATCAGATTCTACAAAATTGAGCCCTACATGGTCTAATTCAGAGCTTTTTTTCATTATACAAGAAGCTAGATTGGAATTAGACACATATAGGTCAACCTGACAGTTTGCATGTATTCTAACAGCTGAAATGAATCCTAATTTGTCTATAGGGATTCCCAAAAAGTTTACCAGCAAATCCTTACTAGCATTTGTTAGTTTGAAATCATTCTCCTCTACAATATGAGGCCTTCCAAACATGCTAAGTACTGTTTCAACTTCTGTTTTAAATAACCGTTTGTTGAATAGTGTCCTGTTTGGGAAGGTAATAATCAAATCTGGTTCCTATAGTAATCAGCTATTTATCCAGATGTAATTTGCAGTTCTTGGAGAAAGAAGCAATATATCAACCAGTGTTGCTTCTAGAAGAGGAATATTTTTGATTTCCAGAATATCATCTTCTGTTGGATTTATATCCAAGTTTTTGTTTAGATATTGTAACACACCAACCTCCAAATTTGAAGGGTCATCATTATCCCACTTCGCAGGGCCATACAATCTAATAAGAGGGTAAGTTTTTGTCCATTCATTGGACTTGATCCTGGTTTTGTCTTTTCTAAACTGAATACTGCTCCTTTTCCATTTTAATGATTCTTTGTATGAATTATTTACATTACCAGCTGCCTTTACTGGCACTTGTATAACAGCCTCACTAGTATACATAGTCTCACAGCTAATTAAGTCCAGACACTGATCTTTTAATGGTTGACCAAGTTGTTGATTTAATTTAACAACTTCCTCCTCCAAATTGCCCAGTAAAACCATCAGGTCAGACTTAATGTTGCAATCATTCTTAGCCTTGTGATTTCCCATATCAGTGTTGCTCTGCTCATCTAGTTGCTTATCTAATTGAACATACAGTTCTTGTTCAGATAAAACCTTGACTGTCTCTGTGTTGATCCTTTCCAACTCACAAGACTGTTTAACCCTTTTATTCCCTTTAACTTCTTTCTCCTTTTTTAAGGTATTCTTCTTCTCTTGCCTCTTTTGTCTCTAAGATTTAGGCTTATCTTTAGGAGAAGGGGGAATTTCAAGTATACTAAAGTCTGGTCTGATGCCTACACTTGGGCATTCTGTGGATTCTATGGGTTCATTACAGGTTTCTATGGATGGATCTCTGACTTTTTTCCTTGTATCTTTCTGTGCTAATATCATGTTACTTTTTAATCTGTTTACCGCCACATCTTCCCCTAATGTTTCTAAAATATTTTTATTAATAACCAATTGTTCCATTAATATTAAATGAGCATTCTGAGTATTTTTTAATAACTGTACTAGATCGTCACTCAGACACATGGGCTTATATGTGTCTACAATGGGGATTGCCTGTCCTATACTAATGCCACAATTAATGCAAATTTTGGGGGCTACATAATGCACCTCTAAATTTTTGAGACCATTAATGGTTTGTTGTAGGTCACTAATAACTCCTCCCAGTTTTAAAATGTAAGCCCTCTTTGCCATTGTTGGCTTGAATGTCACTAAAATCAGAGTTATCTGATTAACAAAGTTTGGGTGAATTTTCTATATCTGAGAAGCCTGTCATGTTTGTCCCCCTGTCTAGGAGTATCCTCTGTTAAAGATGTTTGTATATCCTGCAAATTCATCTTGGCTGGGGACCCACTAGGGGATTCTTGCAAGTTAGAGTTAACATTTACCATAAACCCAGGAGAAGATAAAGAAGATAGAGCCCCTTTTGGGGTATTAGTACCTTTACTCTGAGCCTCTGAATTGCCCCTGTTGTTACGCCATCCTGGGGAGATCAGAACACAAGTTCATACAGCTTTCCCCATATCATTTTCTTGAGTAGTTGGGGTGCACAACACCTGTTGAAATTCACTTCTTGGGGTACAAGTTTTATTGATATTAGATATCATGTGTTCCGTGATCTTTGTTTGCCTTGCTAAGATTTTGTTTAGATTTATTTATCATTTCTTGCAAGGGAGATGCATAATTATTCTGTAATCTGTACAACCTTGTATTAACCATGTTTTAAAATTGTTATAAAGCTTCCAGACTGTGCTCACCAAAACAAATAAATATCTGCTTACAATTTTAACAAGATATCACAAACCCTTACTATTGGATTTCTTAAAGAGAGGCTCAAGCAAGCTTTAGGGGTGCCTCTCTGAGTGATTACTATGTCACTATATTGCTTTACCACTCTAACATAAATAATAGTGATAATAATAATAACTATAATTGTTGTAGCACTTAGCGGCTAGCTCAGTCCAAACATAGCCACTAGTGTCCAGTGCTGTAGTTTGCTGTGAGGCAAAAGGACCACCTTGCCTGGAGAAGAACCTAGCACAAATGCCTTCTGGTAGTAAGAAACCAGCTCAGTACTCAGTTCTCAACTGCAGCAGTGGGTATATTTTTTAATTCCTGCTGCCAGTTGACCTTCCTTAGAGTGGAGCACTTCTAGTCCATGCCAGACCACAAGCAGTTTTTACTGATCAAAACACCAAACTGGATGCCTGTCTGGGTCCAGTAAGCTTTCTGAAGACACTTGCAACTTCAGAAACAGTGGTACAGTCACAGAGACTTGTTGAATAGCCACACCACCAGGGATGTAAAGTTTTATAAACACTTGGAACTTCAGAACCTGCAGTACAGTCACAGAGACTTGCTGGATAACTACATTGCCAGGAATGTAGAATACCTCAGTTTTTTCTCCATGACAAGCACTGGAAAAAAGACCAAGAGAACAAACTAAGCAGGTGCTTGTAATTGTCATGTACTTAAAAACCAAATAATGAATACAGAGAATAAAATGCTAATACCAATTGCCTCTCTGAATAAAATGTCTCCAGTATCACACATAAATAACTTACTTTTATTCCAGTAAGGATGAATTTATAAAGTAGGCCTGACCACAGGAGCAGGAACTGGCCACCATAAATTTACCAGTAAACCATCATTTTACTAGTAACCAGTACTTCTGCCAAAATATGTAACAAAATATCTACCAACTCATTCAGAAGCTAATCCATATGTAAACCATAAACAGGAAAAAAGGCTCTTTTCATGCTCTTCAGGAAGGCAGTAAATATATCCTTTGCGTTGTCTGGTATGAGACTCCACAATGATCTGCAGACAACTCTACTGCATGTGTATTATATGTAAAATGCATATGTGACCACACTGCTCCCAGTAGCGTGAAAATTAGAATCATATAAAATGACATAAATAAAAAATTTATGCCTAGCCAGCCCGGTGGCATAGAGGGTTGAGGTGCTGTAGCCTTACCTCGACCCATGCCGGCGACCCAGGTTTAGGAATGGACTCAGGTCATCGGGAGTCGGCAGGGGGAGGATAGGATTGAGCATTTGATGGACTGCTGTCCTATCCTGGGGTGGGTTAGGGACTGTCTTCACTCATGCAGTGGTCCCCAATGGAGACTGGAGGCACTGCATGAAGCGACGCAAAGGGGGAACAAGAAAAATGGAAAAAACGCTCTAGAAGTTAGCTGGATGATGGCTGCTGGCCCTAGGCCACATTCTGTAGGCCCTACATGTGTCAAGGGGGGGAAGAAGGGCACAAACCAGAAAAATTCACACATGTAGACAGTTCTTCTGTATTTCAAGTGTCTAATTCTTTTATTGTAAATATTGGCCCAGGTCCTCTACATTTCACCAATATAATATTGGCTTCCTCAGGAGGTGCCTTTTAAAATTCCTTAAAAAACATAACTATATATAAATAGTCTGTGTACATCACATATCTTATAATACAAACAACATCCTAATTTATGTAATAATATTAGGTCACTTACATCCTTTCATTACTGTAAGTCAAAGTTGTCCACTTTAAATTGACCAAAATCAATGTCATTTCTAAGATAAGAACAAGAAAGACATAAATGTAACTGATCCAAACAGTCTTATTCCCCAAACCCTTTAAGTAATCACAATGTACAGCTCTTTTTAAATTCTAAATTATTCCCTATATTTTTATAACTAAAATATTCATCTTAACAGTTCTCACAATTATCCAATAGTAGAACCTCTTTCATTACCTGTTCAGGCTCTTGTTGTTCAGCATATCATTATTTTAAATATTTATAACATGCTGGCCCTAGGCACCTTTGAAGACTCCCTGAGAGCCACAGAATATCTCAGCAGCTCCCAGGACCGAAAGAAATAGTATGCTGGTTCCTCCCGCTGGTGCCTTCCCCCTCCGAGGAGTGGGAACCCATCTGGTGAAGGGTTACACTGGGCTACCTAGCAGAAGGTTGCAGATGTGATGTAGGGGGTTGGAAGTGGGATATTTGGGGGAATGTCTGTGACCATGGCAGTCTGAAGGAGAAGCAGCTCCAGGGCACGTAGGGGAAGATAAGCAAATAATGCAAAAAAAAAAAAATTATGCCTGAATACAGAATTGTATACACCTTAAATATAACATTTAATTGTATAAAACATGTAAAACAAATAAAAAGAACTTCAGCTAAATGCTGAATGCTAAATACCAGTGTCAATGCACCAACCAAAATCCAATGCTCTACAGTTCAATCAGATTTTAAATTTAAACTCCTTTTGTCAGGGTTGCAGGGTTGCAATACTTCCCTCCTGTTTTCTAAATCTGTATGGGGAATCCCTGGAAACCCCTTGATGCCTTAGCAGTTTCTCATCTTCATGAATCTTCCCGTATCAGTACAATGTCCACTTTTCAGCCAGTTCAGCATCTCTCAACTGCCCTTAGCAACCTTCTCTCCCCTCCACAAGCAAACAAAGTAAGCAAAGCCTCGACTGCAGCCACAGTCAATCACCTCACCAGTAGCCTTCCTGAAGGGCATCCTCTGTTGGAGCAATCTTGGCACTCGCCACCTTCAGCGTCAAACCTCCTACAATGACAGACAAAAGTGAGGAGAGAAAACCAGTAGCAAATAGGGATCAACTTAAGCTGGACTGGTAAGTCCACATTTCAGGCAACAGTGGATTACCTGCTTGAAATAAAAATTTCACCTAGTGAACCTGTTCCTTGCTGCTACTCCATAGCAGCAAGAGTGAGACACTATCACCGTCTCAGCTGTAGCTCAAAAATCCACAACAGGACTTAGCCAGGTGGTTCTTGCTTCCCTCTTTAAACAATTGGATAGGATTATTAGGAATCTTCTCTGGGACATGAAACCAACAAGGCTGAGTATCATCAAGTTGAGGGCCCCACAAAAGCTGGATGGTTTTGCTCTCCCCTGATGGGAACAATGCCAATACACATTTAGCCTAAAACAGACCTTAGCTCATAGGCAAAATCCACATGATGCCCTACCAGTTTAACCACTATGGCTATTTATAGAACAACAGTTGCTTAAACCCCATAGTTTGTTTGACCTCTTTTATTTTTCCAAAGAAGAATGAAAAAACATGGTACAATCTACCTTAATAAAAAAATGTATTTATTACGCTCATGAATTGATTACAGACAGTACAGTAAAATCCAGAAAGTACCACAAAGGTGACACCAACCACTACTCATGCAAAGGCCCGACTGGTTTTGAGCATGCACACTTCCTCAGGGATGGCCTTTCTCAGTCCACACATTCACATAAATAGGAAAATGCCTGAAAATGATAGTGTAATTAAAAACCTTGTGAAAACAGAGAACCGAATGAAAATCTGATTTTGGTACAATCAAAGAGCTAAAATTCTAATTTATTTATTTATTTTTTGTTGACCTGGTAGGGTGCACTAAGCACACAAATGCCTATTTTCAGGCATGACTTGGGAGTTAACAAGGAAAGAATTACACATAGTGGATAGCAACAACTATCAATGTAATATTATACAGGGTTCAAAGAGGATAAAACCAAAGCAAGTTAGGTTTTGAACAGAACTAGAGTAGGAGAGCATCATGTACAACAGGTTCTTCATCTTCATCATCATTGTTTATTGAAAACAAATTGAGAAGAAACTTCTCGTTTACAACTGCGTTCAAGAAAATTAAGCAATGCAATACCAAATTAGACTAATAAATACATGCAAAACAGTACATTAAAGTTGCATGCATACAAACATTATCATCATTAAAAGATCAATATCATCATTCCTCAATCAACATTTATAAATCAGAACTTATCCAATGTAAAATGGTAAAATGGTACACAGTATTAAAGTAGTCTCTAATGTGCAGTACAGTTACATTGCGGGTAGAATACAATTTGCAGTAATACAAAATTTGTTGAGTTGGCAATAGTCTAAGTTTGCTAACAAGTAGGCAGGGCCCCTGGTGCTCTGTGGCAGCATTTTCTGATTTCTGCGGCATGATTTATTCATTTCTCTGGCAGAACGCAGTCCTGTCATTGGCTAAATATGATGTGATGTCACCAATTGCATCATATGCTGAGCATGGAGGAGGGGCTTCAGGATAAACGAGATGGGAAAGAAAGCCTGACACTATGGAAAAACAGTATATTTATACGAAAACTCACCAAAAACAATGAATTCTGTGGCACTATATATCTATATATATATATATATTCTGTGGCATGATGCAAATTCTGCCGCAAATTCCGCAACCACAGAACTGCAGAATTCCAGGAGCTTGCAAGTAAAGTATTTTTCTGGTGAAAGTAAATAGATGAGGAAGATACTCAGTTGGCGAAGAATTGCTAGTGTGGACAAAAAAGCTTGGTTGTAGGTTCAATGACTGAGCAGGTAATATAAATATAAATACTCTGAGTACCTAAAATATAATTACATTATTAACTGCTGAATCTGACGGTGCCACCAAATTATAAAATTTTTACTTGAATATTCGCAATAAATATTATAGAATTCCAAAAGGTGGCACACAAAACTTGTGTTCCAAGACAACCACATGAAATGCCACATATTTCTTCTAGTTGTCTATTCCAATTACTAGAGCAATTGTGGACATTCATGGCTGTAAAAGGAAATTAAAACAAACAGAAAACTTATTGTTATTAGTAGGCTGCCAAAAATAACAATACATGACTTAAATGGCAAGGGGTAGTCACAATTCTGAACAGAAAATAATTAAAAGTTTTTAAAAAATCACCTTTCCAGGGTACTATATAGATCACATTCTATCTAAGAAATGGGGAGACAGCAAAGGCATCATTTAACCCTGGAAGTTTTAGAGCCCCCAAATTGTAGGTCCAAAATGCCTCTCTGCATAGAATTTTGTTTTCAAGATCACCCCTTCGTGGCCCCAAGGTAACCTTTTCAATTCCACAAAAATGGAACTTGTGTGATCTGGTTGTGGCCTGCATTATATGTTTTGCCAAAGCATTCATCTCATTTTTACATTGTATCAGTCAGATGTTCCCCCCAATCTCTGTTTTGACATTCTGGTAATTTTCCCTACATAAAAGGCATTACATTTGCACATTGCTAGATAGATGACCTACAAACTAGAACATTTAATGAACTACCTAATTTCAAACATCCCATTTGTATTGGCAGGTGAGAACAGTTGCCCCTTTGTAATTACCTCACAAAACTTGCAGTGACCACACTGACAGCATCCTTTAGTCTGTGGTGGTAACCAATCGGATGCTATTTTGTTAGAAGGATGTAATGAGTGTACAAGGTAATCAGATACATTTTAATCTCACTTATAGACTGTTCTTGGGGAATTTACAACTCCCTTTTCTACAGCTGGATCCGTGGAGAGGATTCTCCCATTACTTTCAACAATTTCTTTAATTTTTGTGTTGAATTTGGGCCTTAAAGAGCCCCTGACACCATTAAAAAAAACTTGGAAAAAATGTGAGATTTAGACAGTTCGGTTTATATTTCATGTATTTTCTATAATTATTTACCTTATTTCTTTATTACCAAGGACAGCTGTATCAAAGAGGCTTACTGTCCCTTAGACCTTATCTGCTCTTTCTGCTATCCTACATATGATATCATAATCCGGGTTGCAGCTGGAAATGAGCTTCTGGTCATGGTGCTTTTCCAGGTTACCAACTTTTAAATAAATAAATAAGTAAAATAAATAATCCCCCATTTAAGGCATTGTAATTATTCCCACAGCAATAGACTGTGATGCTCTATACAGAACTGTGATGTCATATGTAGGCAAGTAGCCAGAACAGATAGGTCAGTGATCCTGTTTACATGCAAATGTCCTTAGTAATAAAGAAAAATGAGAAATACAGAAATAATATTAAAACATAAGCTGACTTGTGCTAAACATTACATTTTCTCAAAGTTGTCACAATGGTGTCAGGGGCTCATTAAGTTGTAATAAAGTTAATATGGTCCCTATCCTGTTCCAGACTTGTTCGGTACTCCAACATTGAAGAACGTGACATACTCTGTTCATCTCTTGCTGCGTCCTTCATAATGTCTGACCTATACCCCCTTTCAGCAAATCTGGTGGTCATTTCTTTTATCCGCTTGTTAAAATCAGAGTTATCTGTACAGTTATACTTTATTTTCATGAACTGAGATTTTTGGATGTTAGTGATAGTGTGGTGGTGGTGACAGCTGGAAGCATGTAATATTGTGTTTACATCAGTGCTTTCACAGAACAGATAGTCTTAACACCTCCATCTTCCTGTTTAGTAATGTACATGTCCAGAAAGTTGATTTGACTTGTTCTTGATTGGACAGAAAACTTCAAATTTGTATTTGTTGAGTGTAAATAGTCCACAAATTGATTTAATTCATCAGCTGTTCCCTGCCACACCATCAGTACATCATCAATGTAGCGCATCCAAAGGCCTATCCTGTGAAAAAAAGAGTTAGTATTTTGGTCAGAAATAACCTCCTTTTCCCACTGTCCCAAATAAAGGTTTGTATAACTGAGGGCAACGGTGGCCTCAATGGCTGTACCTTTTATTTGATGATAATATTTCCCTTGAAAACTGAATACATTTGATGGCAATACAGATTCTGAGGGTCTAATGAGAAATTCCTGCTGCCCCTTCCCCAAACCAGTGACATCATCCAACCATGTGCACAGTGCCTGCAGTACACCCTCATGGGGTATATTTAAATAGAAGGACTCAATGTCCATTGAGACCAGAAGCCAAAGCTGTTCCATTTAGAAGTCGTCCAGCGGCCATAAAACTTCATTTGTATCCTTTATTAAAGAAGGGAGATCCATCACAATAACTTTGATAAGGGAATCCACATATTGTGACAGTGTCTCCATTAAGGAGCCAATGCCAGCCACTGTAGGTCTTCCTGGAGGATACGCCAGACTTTTATGGACTTTGGGTAGCACGTACATGGTGGCACATATTGGGTGGCATACCTGTAAGTATTCAATAGTATTCCGGGAAATATTGCAATTATCATATGCAAGAGACCAAAAAGCATCAGTCTTAGTATTAAAGTCCAGGGTAGGGTCTTGTTGTAAAGGGCAATAGAACTCAGAGTTCTGTAGCTGTCTAAGGGCCTCTGCAATATAGTCAATAGAATGTAATGCAACAACTGCTCCACCTTGCATTCTGTTTAATTTTTTTACACCCAAACTGACTAGTAAAAGACAACTTCTATGTGTTAGGCAGTTCCGGTCAGGAACGTCTCGGACAAAATATCGTGGCACACAACAAAGCAGACAACACATCACCGTCTAAAATGTCGGCATGTAACAACATCACCAACCCAAATCCCATGGGCAGTGCACTGGAGGAATAGGCCTGGTGACCACCAATTCCCCCATCCCACTGAATGATGGCCCCAGGAACAGTAACAGCAGCCAGCTGCAATGTGATGGCCAGTCCCCCCCCAACTTGCTGCCACCACCGATCGCTTACCTGTGTCCCATGACATGATGTAGTTTACTTTAACCCTGGTGTCTAGTGGACCCCCCAACCGCACTCCACCCCAGCAGATAGATCCCCCCCAACATACCCATACAATGGACAGGTGGCCAGCAAAGCCCTTTCCTCACTGCTACATCTGGTCACTCAACTGAACAAACTGAATGAGCACGTACATGTATACATGCTCATTCATCCAGTTCAGTCAGGTGGCCACCCATGGCGGTGAGTGGAGGGCTGTGCTGGCTGCCTGCTCATTGTTGGGGTATGTTGGGGGGATCTACCTGCTGGGGCGGAGTGGTGGTGGTGGTAGGGTAAACTAGTCACCAAGGATAAAGTAAACTGCATCATGTCATGGAACACAAGTAAGCGATCAGTGACGGTGGCAGGTTGGGGGTGACCGGCCATCACATTGCAGCTGGCTGCTGTTACTGTTCTTGGGGCCATCATTCAGTGGGACAAGGACTGGGTGGTCACCAGGCCTATTCCTCCAGTACACTGCCCACGGGGTTTGGGTCAGCGATGTTTTTACATGCTGACATTTTAGACAGCAATGTGTTGCCTGCTTTGTTGTGTGCCACAATATTTTGTCCATGATGTTCCTGACCGGAACTGTATTAGGCACTGTTACAACCCTTTAAATGAGTTAACTTCATTATTAATCTAGATAAATTGCCACTAGATTTTATGCCAATCTGGTCCAATCCTCTGTTAGCTTATGGTAAAAAAATGCTCTCCAGTCCACTTTGGGCTAAGGCAGGCATTACAAAAATGAGTGCTGTCATAGATCAAAGTAGTGGTTCCCTATTATCTTTTGAGAATGTTCAAAAGAAATATAGGATACATCAATCACATGTTTTTCATTACCTGCAACATAGAAATATCCTTAGTAAACAGGTCTTAACAAGGGAACACATATTACCGAAGTGTGATGATTAGAACCAACTGCTGAAACATGGATCCCTTAGAAAGCGGCAGGTTTAAAATTCCTAACTAACACTACCTCATCTATGTCTCTAACCTTTAAAGCCAAAGAATTTTGGAAAGAGGAGCTACATATCAATATAACATCAACAGATTAGGAATCAGCCTGGAAACTAGGAAGTCAAAGCTTCAATGGCTCTAAGGTAGGCTCATACAATTCAAAATATTGTATGGATTTTACCTGGCTCTGATAAGATTGTAAAAATTCAAACTGTTGGAGATGTAACCAAGTAAACATAGACTTGCTCACATGCTATAGGTGTATCCAATGATTTTTAAAAAATGGCATCTGATTTATAACTTGTGTTCCAAAAACACTAAGACTTATAGGCCCTTCTTTCCCATTGCTTCCTTTCAGGGGGTTTTCCATTCCATGTTAACCTTAGAAAGTACCAGTACATTTGAGTTTGCCATGCAGCATTAAGTCTAAAATGAATTTTGTTAAGGAATTGAAAAATGAGTTTTTGCCCTCAGTAATAGAATGGAATGATCAAATGTCATTCCTTGATAACAAAGTGGTTTGCCCCAATTAAGGGGCAGACCCCATTGTCAAAAACAGAACCAATGGGTGTGGGGCTCAGCTAGCTATACAGATGGGAGGAAGGGAAGGGAAGGGGCTGGGAGGGTGGGCTAGGTGACATCAGCAGATGGAAGGAGCTATGAGGTCACATAGAATGGGATGGCAAGGATTAATTTGGTAAAATTGAAGAGAGAGGGTCAAGTGAAAGGGTATATATATATATATATATATATATATATATATATATATATAATATATAGTTAGCTGCTTGGAGTAAGAAAGCTCATAATTTTGCTTATTTGGGACTTTTCCAAGAAGCACATCAGTTTGGGCAAATTTCTAAGTTAAAATTTAATTAATTGTGCCTATCTAGGCCTTTCTTTAGTTTTTCTGTTAGGCTAGTTTTTGGCTTAAGCACAGCTGAGGGCTTTTGTTTTCAAACAAAAATATATACATAGAAGTTTAATCATAAAGTTAAGTAGAGGTAAAGATTAGTTTAATTTAATTGTTTCATCAAGAGACTGGTCGAGGTCAGTAAGTGAGTATACAGAGCATCAAGCAAGCCTGCAAGAGGTAAGTTTAAAAAAAAAAGAGAAAGCCAATACAAGGGTTTACTGCAGAGATTACAGCACTGCGGGACTATCGTCAAGTATGGGGGGAAAGTCTGTTATTTGGCTGTAGAGAGATCTGTTTCCCAGCAGCTCTTTAACTGGGGAGCTATGAAGTTATTTCTTGATGTTAACAGTGCCTCCATGTTTTCTTGTAACTGCAGGCATGGTGTTTTTTCTGAGGTTAGCATGCTGGCTTTCCCTGGCGGGTCATAGAATAACGCCTCAGTCCGCTATAATTTTTCCTATATGGTATTTAGTCTTGGTGTTGGGTTGATGGTCTGTTTTTTAGGAGCAAGAGTCAGTTCTGTTGCTGGTGATGCATATTGTTTTGGTAATTCTGGGCAGCAGTCAGGTTGGCCGTTCCTGGCGAGGACAAGGAGAAAGGCCTATCAGCATGGCCTTGTGGGATGGCATCTGACATCATCATCATGTGGGTTCTCAATGGCTTTCCCTTGGTAGCATTTCCTCACATGCATTTTGAGGTTATTTCTTTGGATCTTGCTGGTTTAAAAAAAAAAAGGAAACAACAGCATCAAGGGAAGCGATTTTATTACTGCATGGCTGCAGTGCTGGAGATGCTACTTCAGTATGTGAGGGGCATTTAAAAGCCAGCAGAGCGGGTGTTTAGCCCCATACAGGCATTACACAAAAAGCTGGATTTTCCTGCCTTTTCAGGAATGCCTATGCAGTAAATCCTGCACATCAGCCTAAAACAGGGAGAAAGCAGGCTTATGGCAGCTTGGGGGCTGATCGCTCAATCCAGTTCATGAAACTGCACCACAATGATTCGGGCTAGGAGAGGGTACAGGAGGCTTTGGGCAGAATGAGCGGTGGGTGTTTGGAGGGCAGGAATGTTCTTCAGTAGGTGCTTATGCTAAAAAGAACACTGGTCAGCAAGGGTCTGACTTTGTTTTTTCAAGGTCATGGCATCAAAGGGCTACTAGAGGGTTGCCAGGCTGGGTTTGGTGAAACATGTGTGCTGTGCATGAGCATTTTGCAGTATAAGTTGCCTTTAGTGATGGTTCTAGTTGGAGGGCTGTGGGTAGAGGTGCCTGCATGGGAGAAGCATGGCTGTGGCTAACAATGTGGAATTGGGAGCAGCTCATGGTGGGAGTTTTTGCATGCTGGGTTGCTGCCACCATTTTGATTTAATAGGTGTGGCCACTATTTTGATTCCAGCAGGGAGGCTGTCATTTTGGGGATGGTAAGATTGGCACCTTTCTTACAAAGGCTTATTGTGGCTGCATTTTCTACGATATCTCTCCTTAGGCTTATGTCTTACTAGTATTATGGTATGTCATATATGACGGGTGGCCATCAGTAAATTAGTATGCCATTTAACCGGTGTGCTGACTTGTGGAGGAAGAGTGACAGCATGTTTTACAGCTGCAGGCATGGAAGATGAAGTTTAAAAAGGATTGCTATTTTGAAAAATGTCAAAATATAGAATGGCTATACGCTATGTAAGAAGCAAAAAGATATATAATAAAAGCAAAAAATCATGACCTAGCCATGAAGGCAGTGACTAGATTTGACATGGCCATAAAAAGGGGGTTATGCCTCATGTCAGCAGGGATTTGGGAAGCATGCAGCCAGGGAAAAGACAAACATGGAAGGCTCCTTGGCCCTTGGAAATGATGTATGCCAGAGCAAACTGGGCATGGAGAGGACACTGGGAGGCCCCGGGAAGGGCAGGCAGTCTACAGGGCAGTTGATATTAACATATCCATTTGTGCTTATATTCTTGGGTTTAATTCATGGCAACAGCATGGCACTCAGAAATACAAAGCCGAGCAAGGAGGATTGTTACCAGGCAGTGATGGAGCTGGTGGAAAAGGCCAATAAATTACTAGAGGTTGCTAATACAGCCACTTTGGCATGAGGGGAGAGGTGGAAGGCAGGCAAAAAGCAGGGCAGAAAGAGCAACAACATAAAAGCACCTAGGGCCCTGCCCACACCGGCCTGCAGATACCATCCTGGAGAACCCTGTGCCTGTTGCCCCAGTACCATCTCCATCTCCTGTGGCCACACCAATATCTGCACCTGCTCTTTTACCCCAGCCAGAGTCACCTTAGCCTCAAGGTCAAACGATAGTTCCAACCCCAGTGACCCCTCCTCCTGCTCCTCCCTTTCCACCTGACAACACCCAGCTGCCTCCACCAGCAGGGTCAGGCCCACAGCCTGAGCTCCAGACCTCTTGTAATAAGGACATCATGCTGGAGAGTAGCATAAAAGAATATGTGGAACAGATGCTAAAAATAATGGGTGATAATGGTTTGGGGCAGCTGGAGAAGATTTGGGGCAAAACTGAGAAGAAATAAAGAGGCGGGGAGGCAGGCACAGAGACAGGAAGCATAGGCATTAAAAAATGGATAACTTCAGAGATAGGAGCCCCAGGGGCACAGATAGGTGACAATGTACTGTTGGCCATGACAGAAAAGATATGGAAAAGGGAGTACGTAGATATAGTTGCATTAGCCAATGTAGATAATACGGAGACATATGAGGAGAAGGAGCGTCTTGAAAAAAGGACATGGCAGTAGCAGTGGTGCTTTTAGGAAAAGGAGAAGAGGAGAAGTCGGCTGAAATTACAAATTTTAAATATGAGCCGTGGCTTCTATTCAAAGATATATGGTACGCTCAACTGACAAGGGGTTGTTAGAGGTTTCCAGGGTTTGACTGAAAACATCTGGGGCCCGGGCCTTTATGTTTGGTGCCCCATCCCTGTGGAACTCTCTATCTAATCAGATTAGAGAGTGCGGGACCGAGGAAAGCTTTAAAGCAGGCCTAAAACATATCTGTTCAAGCATGCTTTCAGTATTTAGTCTACAGTATTTTGTTATAATTTTAACTGATTTATCTAAATTATATTGTAAATAATTTTAGATTGTGTTGTTCTGTTTTATGGTTCTTCTAATTATGTACAGTGCTTTGATTCTCAGAATTACGATTATTATTATTATTATATATCATTATTATTATAAAGAGCTGCTTGAAGTGAGGATCTCATTATTTTGCTTCTTTGGGACTTTTCCACCCACCCACCCAACAGAAGGAAGGGAAGGAGGGTTTCTGCAGGAGGTGGAGCGCAGTGCCCCGTGGACTGCCGAAGGTGGATGGCAGAGGAATGTGGATAATGAAACAAAATAAGAAAACATTGGAAAATAGGATGGGGGAGGATAGGATGGGGGGTAAGAAAGGGGAAAATAAGAAAAGGACCGCAGGATTAAAGATGCAGGAAGTAAAATTCTGCCTGCGATGTGGTCACGAAATAGCAACTTCATGTTAGTATTCTGCTATGCGGAGTGCCCATTTTAAACCCTCACTTCGCCACTTTGCATTGTAATTATGACTTCACGTTGTGCACTCTGCTTGATTCCGCTTTAAGGTGGAGTGAGAATTCACAGGGAGCCCACAGACATAACATGGCTTACACAGTGTAGGTCACTTGCTTCAAGCAGGCAGGCAGGAGGTTATGGGCAAAAACACTCTCCAACATGGGCTGACTTACACGTTTTGCATGGGGTGTGACAAATGGCTTGGCTCTGTGAATGGCCGGGGGTGGGGTGTGGACATGTGAGGAAGAGGGGAGTACAGGTGACAAGTCCACAAATGAAGTTATTTTCCCCATTTTACATACAGGGGTTGATGTACCACTTGCACTAGACATACTGCATTGACCACCACCACCACCACCACCACTACTACTCTGACCACCACTTGACAAGATTTCTAAATCATAATCCTCCCCCTCATTATGCCTGCAGTAATCCTCTGGTGTTATTTCATGGCTACTGCAAACATTCCTACTTGGTCTTACACTGAGGGAAGGGGTTAACATGCTCAGTAAGGTTGATGATGAGGGTGAAAACCCTACTATGGCATTAGCTACCATCTGGTGCTGGGTCCACAGTGCCATGTGCCTGTTCTTAAGATGTATATGCTGGCCCCCATGCCCAGATGACTCCCCTTTTTACCTTGACTCACACATGCATGGCAAAGCTGGCAGATTGAAACTGACTCATCATTTGCATCTTGGACAAAAAAAATCACTAACAAGGTATTGTGATCCCCTACTTTTAACATGTCCCTGATGCTGCTTATTGGACTCCATCTTTTTAACCCCTGAAATAGGGAATGTACTACATGATTTTTTCAGGCTGGACACACTTGGACTCGAACTGACCACCATGACTACCTATTATTAGTACTGGGTCATCATCACCATCAACAGGAACTGCTAAATCACAACTTTTTTGAGGGGTAGGGTTTAACATCAACAAACCCAGACACAGCCACCTTGACTTTCTTTTTCTCTGGTTCCCAACAGGGTTCACTGACATAATTATCATATTCATCAACATCATCCACATCCACTTTTTCAGGTTGGATGCTGTCATGTGGAGAACATGTTTCAAACACAGCATCGTCATCATCATCACCCAATATTTTTGCACCACACTTTGAATCATTGGATGGCAAAGGCATGACCTCAACAGTGCTGGAAGAAATGTGACATTGTGAGTTATCGTTGCCAGGATCAGAATCATGTTCAACTACCATGGGGATGTTAATGAAAAGTATGACATCATCTACACTGTCAGTCATAGCTTTAGACTCAACTGTATTTTTTTAAATGGTTAACTGGTCAGAAGTGGAACTTGAGGCAACAATACTCATGCCAGCAGAAACTGTACTAACACCACCAACTGGGATAACATCTCCTGCAACTATGAGATAAGCTACAGACTGCATTGTAAAAAACATTAATGGAGAAATCCTCTTACTGACATCAGCTATGCACTTCTGTGTACTATCACGCCCATGTACAATCTTGCCACTGGCAGCAGTGCCATGGCTAAAAACAGCTTTGCTTGCACGTCTCTTTCCAGGCATTTTGGGGGATCACCAAGAAAATTCTGAACAAATTTAGATTTCTGAACTTTCAGTCTGGGCCGGTGGATGTGAAGACAAAAAAAATAACAACTGTGGCTTACAGATGGAGATTGGAGACTAAACATATGCAAAAGCACAGGCAGATTAAGACTGCATTGTGCAATCAAGAAGAGAAGCAGATGAAAAGTCACAACAACACCTTAACCAGTGCTCACAAGATACAATCCAATTTGGAAAAGAATACCTTTTTCCGGTTGGGGAGGTGGGGTACAGTGCACTGCAGTAACAGTCCAAAATCAAGATACCACAAAGCAGTACAAAATCACACAGGTGCGGTGGATAACAGGTTTACACTGCTGTAATTACTCTGTGGCTCAAATAAAATGTATCTGATTTGATAGCATGTGTCGCACACACACTCACACACACACACACACACTACAAGTAATCTGTAGCAAATTGAAAACTTCAGTAATACTGTATAACCAAATCTTTTAAACAAACTGAAATCATTCACTGCTGCACCACAAGAATCAGCAAAAGAAATGTCAGGAATTACTGAAAATATTACTGTGTGTACATTAACATAGCTATACAAGAAAAATATTACAAAAACAGAAAGATTTCCTTTTTCTCCATTTTAACCTACCTCCACCACACATACGCCCCCCCAAAGCACACCTCAAGTGGCTGTCAGTACACAGACTGAATGTTCTAAATTAATATTAAAAATCCACACACAAACAATAAACACTCAATGATATGAGCACAGCAGGGTCTCCTACAATCGATGTACTAAATTTTGAGAAAGAAATGGCTCAAAAAGACTTTTTTAACAGCTTTTAGGGGATTTGAATCGGAGAGCTCTGCGAGGAAACTGTCTCCATCTACCATTACGCACACACACTACACAGAATTGAGGCTGTGCAGAACAGTCTAGAGCCCATGAGACCTGCAATCCCATAAATCACTGCAAAATTCTCCCTGGACCTCAATAACAAGGCAAAGTGATGAGAAGCACATTTTTTTCTATGTACTTCGCATTAAAATCAGTGCAGAAGTGGTTGTGGGAAGGTGGAGTAATGCAAAGTCATTGTTATCAATGGACTTTGTGTTCCTCATTATAACGCAAAGTACTCTGCCTCATATTACAGTTTACTTCATAGATTCCACATTACTCCGCTTGGCCAATTCGCCCACCTCTACGCTGGACAACCCAAGACGATTGAGGGGTATGGGTGTACTCTCGTACCCAGGCTGAAAGTGGAATAGAAAAAGCAGCCCCTAGTTGAACATCTGGGGGGTGATGAAGAAAGATAAAACATGGAATGGGGATTTGTTAAAGTGTAAATATAATGAGAAGATTGTGGAATCTGTACTTGTGGAATCTGTATCACATACATATGCATATGCTTGCAATATGGTTTGGAATTGTTGGGCAAGACTAGAGTAAATTAACTGCCAAGCTGGACACCCATGCATCATTTTTCAGTGTCTTCATTGGTGGGGATCTGGGGAAAATGAGAGGATATGCTACTCTATTAATAATAGAACAGACATTTTCCCAAAACTCTGAACACCTTTTTTTTTGAATTTACATAATTCTTATGTTTATTAGAGAAACAGAATAGAACTGCTGTAATAGCTCTCGTTGTGGATTGAAGTTTATTTTCTGTATGTGTCCATGTAACACTCTAAACTTATTGGGCCCGATTCCAAGATGCAGTATGCATGGCGCAAGGTGATTTACCCCAAACCCCCTGGTGTAACTCACAACTTGCGCCATGCATTACGCAACTTGCAATTCCAAAAGTTGCCTTGCGCAATGCTATATGTGGGTTGCACCAAGTGTGGGTCATGCCAACCACTACACCTGCAAGTTGCAGTGGCATGGCACATGGGTGAGTTACAGCAGCAACTGTGCCCTATTCCAAAAGGGCAGCTGCTGTAACCCACTTATGCTATTCTAATGGTCACAATAGTGCAGTGGAGTTAGACCAGCAGGGAGATGGTCTAAGGGGCATCCATCAATGCCAGTCGATGGATGCCCACTCTGCAATGCTGCAGCATGGACATTGCCAGACTTCCCATATGCCCCCCCAACACACACATGCCCCCCAAGTGGTGGGGCTCTCTGGGTTGTGTTCTGCAGTGTGCCTCTCAAATGCCATTGCCACCTGGCAAGTCCCCCCAAGCCCCCAGTGCATGCTGCAGTGTTCCAGGGCAGGCGTGGCTTCAGGGGCAGCTCTCCATGGGCTGTGACTTGCAATGCCCAGGTCCATTACACCATTCCTGTGGTGCTAGCCTGTGGCTGCTGCAAGTCACAGGATGTCAGTGCCAGGGACTCTGTCTGTCTTGGAATATGGCACAAAGTCCTCTTCATAGCGCTGCATGGTGCAATTCGCATATGCCAGTGAGTTGTACCATGCGTCTTGGAATCTGGCCCATTATGTTGTAATACTTCTCATCTTGAACATGTTAATAAAGATGTATAACAATCTGTTTTGTTATACTATAAGTCTGGTTCAATATTTGTTATATTTGAAAATTAAGTAATAGTTATTATAAAAAAAAAAAGCCTATCTCCTTTAAATGTTTAAATTGATATGGTTATAAGGTTTGCAACACACATTCAGTTTTAAAATTCTGGGAACTAAACAACTCCCCAAAACTAATTGGCCGGCTCCACTGAGATATATTTTAAATGGTCAGGGTCAGATGAGGGTACTGAACAGCTGTGTATGCATGAAATTGTTTTTTCAACATGCAGAAATGCTTTTTTTTTCAGAATACACAAGTGCTATACCATCAAACAGTAGTACCTCTTTTTCAGGTGAGCAAAGAAGTAAATATGCTTTCATAACCAATTTAATTAGCTTACTTAACGCCCACATTTCACACAAACAAGTGCCCCAGTGTGCTTCTAATAATACCAGCACATCCTCATTTTCAAAAGCATCACTATTAATCTGTTCTGGAAAGCCAAGTTTACGGTTCCTTATACTTGACTAATTTATAAGTATTATACTTTCAAAACATGTTTTTTTCTTCAGTAGAATTGCATTGGTTCCTGCATGCATAATACGGTTTAAATAAGCAGACCCTATAAAATTGGTACCAAATCATATGTCCAGGTAAACTCCAAGTTAAACAAATAGAGACTTGCACAAATAAAATTTTTGGCTTCGGTGTTGCTTTTGAATGGTATCCTGTGTAACAGGCAATTTTCAGTATAGAAAGTTCATGATTCTGGAATGTGATGTAAGTTTTGGAAGAGTTTCTTAATAGGTAATACAGTATGTTGGTTTACAAAGAGTAATACAAAAAAACTACAGTGAAGCTACTGTGCTATTTAACAAGAACAAGGGGACACAACTGAAGATAGAGGGGGACAGCTCAGGGGTAATGTGAGAAAGTATTTTTTCACAGAGAGGGTGGTGGATGCATGGAACAGCCTTCCTGAGGAGGTAATGGGGTCAAAAATAGTGGGGGAATTCAAGAATGCATGGGACAGACATAAGGCAATTGTAGTGGTGGGTAGGAGGAAGTAGGCTGTTGGTTAACTAGGATCTGCAGCTTATCCAATAGGTAGGGAAATGGGCAAACTAGATGGGCCCAGCGGTCCTTATCTGCCATCAAAGTATATGTTTCTATATTTAAGTCATGTTTCCCCTGTAGAAGCTGTTTTTAAAATACTGTTTTAGTTATTTTCTTTCTTTCTTTCTTTCTTTCTTTCTTTCTTTCTTTCTTTCTTTCTTTCTTTCTTTCTTTCTTTCTTTCTTTCTTTTTCTTTCTCTTTCCTTCTTTCCTTCCTTCCTTTTTTCTTTCTTTCTCTGTTTGTTTTTGATAACCAGGTAGATCCACTGGGACTAGAAATCTCATTTTTAGGGGTGACCAACACTTTATACCAGTAAAAAAAATACAATGTACAGATATTAATATATTAGTAAATAAGCAAAAATGAATTATACAGGGCAATTGCAAAAACTATTAAAACTGGCAATGACACATCCAGTGTATACAAATTATCATGCTATTTATTTTATTTTTATTTTGTTTTTGTTAACTAGGTAGGTGCACTAGACATAGAAATGCCTATTTTCAGGCATAACTCGGGAGGACATAGGTCGGAATTCAAAACATCACTGTGACTTCAGTATAATGAACAGAGGGCGCAAGTCAAATACAATTCAAAAAATCACAGTGTATACAGTAGTTAGTCGTGCAACATAAATTGCAAGGTGATCAGAGAAAGAGAGAGAAAGAGGAGCAGAATTTGAGATTCTGATACATACTGGTGTTAACTATGGAATTATTTGGAACTGCATGATATAGTATATGTCCCTTTCAGTACAGAGTTTTATGTTTTATACTACTTAAGTGATTTCAAACAACCAATGCTCAGAATCACAGTGAACAGCAGGACTCCTTATTCTGCATACAGTGGTCACTTGTACAGGAGCCATAGAGTGGAGAATTTCTCTTTTCAGTCAGGAAGAAAATGGCTACAGCAAGAAACATTTGGTTTAAAACTTATTTATAAATCACTCTAACTTTACTGATTTATAATAAGTTAACAGGTGCTCCATGTGATGCCTCATGGTACAATGAATGTGGAGAGTTTTAAGCGGGCAATGAAGACCTTTTTATGGGAAAAGGTATTTCCTGATTTTCCTTGATTTTATGCTTATTTATTGCTTAACTGAGTGCGTTTGTATTTGTAAAGCGCTTTGATATTCTGAAAGGTGTTATACCAAATAAAAAGTATTATTATTATTACAAAAGAGCCCCTTGCATGATGTTTAGGTATCCAGAACCACTCAACTTTATTTCACATTCCTCTCACCCAAACCTGATGTGTGCACTCTTATACCATAAAAGACACATTGCAAGAACTTAATAGCTTTCAACAGAACATGAATGAAGACAAGGGATGTTCATGAATGAAAAACTCAGCCACAGTATTTTCTTAATGCATTTTGTAAAATTTGGCATGGCTGAATACCAAGGTTCATCCTTGAAAATTCAGCAAATGTTTTATTTTGTGCATGATAATGGGCGTATTTGTCATTTTTATAAACCTACATAAGGTTCTGAAATTTAAAAAACAGGTAACACTCTAGCTAACTCTTCTGATTTATAATAAGTTAATGCATACTCCATTGGATGTCTGATATGGTATAAGAGAGTCTCTTGCATGATGTTTGGGCATCCAGAACCACTCAGATTTACTTTCCAGTCCTCTCACCTAAACCTGATGCATGCACTCTCTTATACAATAAAAGAGACCCTGTTAAGGATCTACTAACTTATAAAATAGCACATGGATGTGTTAACACTAAAGAAATTCAGGAATTGGAACAGGCAAAATATACCACGCTAAAGTAACAGGTGCTGCTGAGACAGCAGACATACAAGTAAGGAATGTGGTTGCACTGAACAAAAAATCCACTGGCTTGTGCAAAATTGTTTTGTTTAATTCATTGTCTCTGGTACAAAATTACAAGCAGGCTCCACACAGACAAGCTGCCTGATGCATTTCCATTATTAAACAAATATTTTTTGAAAGACTAGGCACCTTGGCAATAATGGTATAAATAATGGTTCAGTTTAAAGGAAATCCAGACAATTGCAGTAGAAATTCTGTGTGTGGGGGTTTCAGATCAGTTTGTTTTGTCTTTCTTTTCTCTCTTTAGTTTTTCTTTCCACTCTGTCTGTAGTGACATGCCTGAGTCATGCTAGATTCAAATCTTACAGACTGTACTAAGCAGCTTGCATTGCACAGAAATATGGAGCTCAGTTTTTAGTATTGTCAATGTATTTAAAAGTAATATATCTGTTGTAGTTTGTGTGTGATCATGTCACTTTGTATTTTTTAGTAATTTGGGCCCCTGGTCTGACAGTTTTTTCAAAAGTTGTGCATGTTCCTTTAATGGGAGCTGCTATTTATGCTGTCATCAGACTCATCACCAAGGCACCTTGCTTTGAACAAGTACTTATTTAATAGAATGAAACGCATCAGGCAGCTTGTCTGTGTGCAGCCTGCTTTTGTCTTTGAATCTGAATCACTGTAATAAATGAAATAATTCTGTACATGTCAGTGGGCTATGTGGTGTCTGTATCAGTGATGAGTGCCTGCATTTCCTTACATCTTGTTCAGGCATGAAAAACTGTGCAAGCAAAATGAATGTGAAATCATTATTCTGCATCCACACCATTTTCTTTATGCATTTCTAAATAAAAGTGGGATAGCTGAATATCAAGTTCACCCTTGCAAAACCTACAGAATGTGGACTTTCTATGTGATAATGGTCATATTTGTCACTTTTATAAACACTCTGGATAGAAACAGAAACATAATATCATTACTTCACCCACTGAATGGGGATATCCTTTTTAGTTGCATAGTTTTATATCATAAATTACTCAGGTGATTTCAGAAAATCAACACTTATTCTGCATACAGTGGTCTCTTATGCAGGAGCATTAGAGTGGAGCATTCCACTTCACAGCCTTGGGGGGGGGGGGATGACTACATCAGGGTTTGAAATGTAAAACACAGGTGGCACTCTGGCTAACACTTATGATTTATAAGTTAATAAGTACTCCATCACATGTCTCTTATGGCAAAACAGAGTTCCTTGCATAAAGTTTGGGCATCCATAACCAGTCAACTTTATATACTCTCTTATACCACAAGAGGGACCCCGCCAAGGACCTATTAACTTATTATAAAACATAGATGCGTTAAGCAGGGCACCGTGGTTACTGCAACAAACTGGACCTAAATTCTGCATCAGGACCTCATGCTTGCTGTGGTCAGACTATAAGCAATTCTGCAGCGATTCTGTGGCGATTCTGTGATGGGCCTTACATTCTCTGGCGACTCAGATGAGCCTCTAAATAAAATCTCATTACCCAGAAAGAATGCTCAGAAGAAGGCAGCCTGGGCAGTTTGGCAGATGCACAGAAAAGGCAATGCAATGCAAATCCATTCTGGCACCATGATTTGGATTGGATGTAGATAGGCTTGCCAGGATCTGATATAAATCGGTATCTGTTGATAAACATTGATTTCCGTAACTAGCCCCAAACTGGCATAAAAAAATTAACATAGATATTAATCTGTGTTTTCTACTGACATTGGAGCAGGCACATGTGATAAACAAGCAGCTTTACAAGCAGCTAAAACTGAACTGTTGTGTGACGGGAATCATTGCACTGCTCCATTTCTAAAAGAAGTCTTGTCTCCCACTACAGTGGATAACGTAACTGCAGCTCCATCAGTTGTGCCTGAGGTCCCATTTCATCTCCAACTACTGCATTGCACATACGTATGGCATACATACATATGGCATTTCTTAGGGCAATTTATTTACTGTTTTTAATTGGGTATCTGTTGTCACCTTACTGAAACTACATCTTTTTAAAACTTCTTTGATGTAGTGTTGTTGGCTGATTTCTACTGTCTCATATGAAATCAGACAGAGTATCATAGTTATATATTTATAGTGCCTTTCAAAACTTCCTGTCTTTTAAACTACTATAAAATAACTTATTTTAAATAAGTGTGATTGTTTTCTGTGTATGTGTTGATCAAGATTTCTTATAATGATGCCGTTTACTGTGGCATGTGGTATGTCACATACCGAAGCAAGTTAACTCTGATGCTTCCACTCTTTAACTTCCTGGATCCAATTACCAGTCCGAATGCTCTGTGTGACAGTTCTCAGAGCTTTGACAAATAAATCAAAATAAATCAAAACTAATGCTTAAAAACTAATAATTCCATGCATCACAATCAGTTTCAATCAAAAAATATCAGGGAAAAGGCTAGAAAATAAAAATCAATATTTTCCAACAAAATCCTAAAAAAATAAAAATCAAATTCTGGCAACCCTAGATGTAGAGCAAGGGGGACAGAAGGGTTATTTTTTTTTCTTTACTGCAGTCTGTTTTATTGCCCCACATGGCTCCCTCCCACCTGCCCAGTACTGGTATACCATAGCTATGCTCCTGAGAATTTCTTCCCCTGCCTGCCCAGTTGCTTGAAAACCAGTATTGCCTGGTTGCAAAACAGTGCTTCCCAATAGCTCCCTCCCACCCATTTGCTTGAAGCCTGGTGGTGACGTTTGTGATGTAACGCCGCTCTAGTTGATTCCTTCTGCTCATGCAGTTTAACACTGTTGGTGTCATTTTTGTCAATGCCACTTGACTTCCTCCCATATCTTCTTTTCTCCCACTCTGTAAGGATTTACTGTGAGATTAGAGAGTAGCTAGACCATTTTACATCAGACAAAGGTCCAGAAAGCCTTCCATGTTTAGTCTTCAATACTTACTAATACCTTCATTTCACAGTTCTGCAATTGGAAAATAGAACCACTATTCCTTGTCATGAAATAGACTTCTTGAAGTTCCCTCAGTGTTTCTAGAAGGCCATAATGATCATAAACTTCAGGACTGAGTGCCAGTGGATTGGATAGGGGTGGCTCTACCCACTACTGCAAGCCAGAGAGATGGATGTATAATGGTCGGGAGCTGCCAACAACTCACATTAATGTCATTTTAAGCTTGCTCACAATCATTTTAGTCATTTAGTTGGGGTTTTCAGCGGTGATGGCCATTTTTACTTCACCACAAAATGTTGTTTCTGTGGCAGAAACTTTTTCTGTGGCAGGACCATCTTTCTGTTGCAGCTGCTGCAACAGCAGAATCAGAGAAAACATGGGGCCCTGATATTAAGACTCGAGAAGTTTAGGCATGGGTGAAGGCAAATGAAGGAATGGAAGAAAGCAGATGTAGAGGTAAGGAAGGTTGGGGCACTGACTACTGCTATTGAAGCTGCAAAATCCACTACTGCCTTGTGTAGAATTCTTTTGTTTAATTCAGTGTCTCACACACAGAATTACAAGCATACTCCACACAGACACGCTGCCTGACACACTTCACATTATTAAACAAGTACTTTTTCAAAGGCAAAGTACGTTGGTGATGATGATATAAATAGTGACTAAATGAAAGGAAATTCAGACAATTGCAGTAGAAATTCTGTGTGTGTGTGTGTGTGTGTGTGTGCGTGCTTATGCTGACCATACTGTGACCACCCCACAGCAAACCCCCCACAGCGACATCCTGATGGTGATGGACTTTGCTGTGATGAGTGTTTCACAGTGACCGACTTTGTGGTAACAGGGGAAATGTATCTAATTCAATTGCCTGTGCAACATGGAATTAGATATCTAAACTAGGGGAGTGCGGGGGGGGCAAACCCCCCCCACATTATTTCCTACAACTGTGTCAGTCAGTATCGCGGTGTTACCAGTCATCATTGGTTCATGTCAGTATCAGGATGTCACTGTGTGTTCATCGCTGTGGGGGACAGATTGACTTTTTGCTCTCTTTTTCTTTCCACTTTGTCTGTAATGACATGCCTGAGCCCTGCTAGATTCAAAGTCTTAGCTTATAGTATGTAGTAAGCAATTTGTATTGTACAGTAAGAATGGAGCTCAGTTTGTAGGATTGTTAATGTAACCTAAAGATCAATTGCAATGGTTTTAAAATACTTTTGGCATACTTTATTTGCTCACTAGGGAAACAACCAGTCCATATACTGTATGTTGCAAGTAAAGTGCTAGAACTGTCGGTTATCATGTCCAGATGATATTTTTTGCCTGCTTTTTTTGATAGTTTCCATGAAAATCTTCCAGGTGTTTTCAGACCAGCTGGAGGAATCTTGGGTGAATACTGATGTCATTCAAACAAAATTACATCATTTTCTTCAACATCCTGGTAGCTCAGTGCATACTGAGTACACCAAATAATGACATTAAAATAATCAGTATTTGCTTCCAATTTTCTGCTGGTTGCTTTTATTAATTGAATTTTTCTAGTAAAACACCAGGAGTAAATATCTGGCAGTTTCATTAAGCTGATTACCAACACTTTGTGCTCAATATCACCCCCCCCCCAAAAAAAAAATGCAAACAATAAACTGACAGGCTCTTAACATGTACATTGTTTTCACTTATATTTTATTGTTTTCATTAGTTACATACATCATGGAAACAATGATAATCAATCAAAGAAAAAAGAAAAACATTGTTACTTACAATGTATGGCATGTCTAGCCCAAAAACATAACTGGAGTGGAGGGGGAATTATATTCTTGTTATAGTCCTAATTAAATAACAGGTGAGAAGCTGCAAATTCACTTTTTGATGAGCATATATTAAATTAAACAATTTTAAGCCATACCACACATTTTCTTATTATAAAAATGCATCAAAACTCCAAAGAATAATATCTTCCACTATTTTAGAATATTTTTATAGTCTCCCTGCTCCTTTAATTTATAAACCAAGTGAACAATTTTCAGTGCTATAACAAGAATTGATAGTCCATATATTAATTCTACATTTTTTTGTCATTTCTTCTTCAGACAGGGTTGGGGAATCAACCACTGCTTTGTGTATACAGAGAACAAATGAAAGAAGACAATTGGTCAACATTATGGAAATAATGGTAGACTATATCCTAATGGGTGACTTCAATTTTCCTGTGATTAACTAGCAGACACTAGAGGGAACAGGTAAACTAGAACAGAGTTTTATTGGCATTACTAATCAATAAAAACTACAACAATTAGTAGAAGAAAATACAACAGGAAATAATATATTGGACTTACTTTTCACCAACATGGAGGCTACAA
This sequence comes from Neoceratodus forsteri, assembly GCA_016271365.2. Classification (NCBI taxonomy): domain Eukaryota; kingdom Metazoa; phylum Chordata; order Ceratodontiformes; family Ceratodontidae; genus Neoceratodus; species Neoceratodus forsteri. The sequence continues at coordinate 157,888,738 of CM028138.1, forward strand.
CCAAATCTACTATATTATATCCCCTTGGTGACAGTGACCAAAGAATAGTCCAATTTAACATAAATATTAACAACAAATATATACCAGGGAAAACATTAACTAAGGATTACCATAGAGCAGATTATAATAAAATGAAAAAATATCTCTTGACATGGAATTGGAAAGAGGACCTAAGCAACTGAGATTTTATAATATCTGGAATAAACTAAGTCAAAAAATAAACCAGTGTGTAGACACTTGAGTGCCTATAAGGACAAAATATAGTAACAACCATAGAGTGCCTTTATGGTGGTAAAACAATATTAAGAAAAATATAAGGAAAAAGAAGAAATTATTCAGCAAATATAAGAAACAGCCAACTGAGGGTAACTGGTTAAAATATAAAAAGATAGCTAATACAGTACAACCAATAATTCAATCAAAATGGCAAAACAAAATCTGGAAATGCAGTTAACAACATCAACTAAAGATAAAAAGAAAACACTTTATAGTTATGTTGACTTTTTGAGAGGAAATAAAAACAGCGCAGGACAAATAGAAACAAACGAGGGAATAATAAGCAATGAAGCTGATATGGCCATGGAGTTAAATAAATATTTTCTCAGTGTGTATAAAGAAAAATCAATTATTTGCATAGACGATAAAACTGATACTGAGGAATTTACTTCATTCACAATGCAAGAAATAATAAAGACAATAAAAACTATAAAAGAAAACAGTTCACCAGGTCCTGATGGTATTGCAACTAAATTTATTAAAGAATTATCTGACCAATTGAGTGGTCCTATTACTTTATTATTTAACTCACCATTGAAAGATGGTAAGACATTACCTGCATGGAATGAGGCAATAATAACCCCCATACACAAGGGTGGCAGTATGTTAGGAATTATAGCCCCATAAGTATAACATCTGCCATAGGCAAAATACTTGATAGACTCATACAACAGCGTATAACAACTCACATGCAAGGAAAACTGACACACTGACATCACCCAACATGGTTTCTTTCCTGGAAGATGATGCCTGACAAATTTACTACAGTTTTTTGAGCCATTTAGTGCAACACTGAACAAAGGTCCCCCAAGTGATATAGCCTTTCTGGACTTCTCAAATGCTTTTCATACTGTGTCCCACAGAATACTAGTAGAACAACTAATAAAACTTAATTTTCATCCCAATATAGTGAAGTGGGTAATATCATGGTTTGTAAACAGGAGACAGAGAGTAGCTATTAGGGGTCACTTGTCACCTTGGGGTAGGGTTACAAGCAGCACCCCGCAAGGCTCTGTTCTGGGTCCTGTCCTTTGTAATATCTTGGCATCCACAATGCAATCATCAAATGATGCCTGGCTATGAAAGTACTCTGATGACTGCAAAACTGGAGGAATAGTGAACAATCAACAAGCTATACCGAAACTCCATGATAATTGAAGATTACTGGAGGATTGGGCAGTGCTCAATAAAATGCAATTTAATGAAAATAAATGTAAAGTAATGCATTTGGGGAACAATAATCTGAGTACAACATATAAGAGCAATAAAATAAGCCTACAAGTAACTACAGATGAAAGGGACCTAGGGGTTAATATTTCAAAAAATCTAACTTTTGGTAAACATACCAGAAACAATGTTAAAAAAATATTTGGGCATCCTTGGATGTATCTTTAGGAATATCAAAAGCAGAGAGCCAGAAGTCATTAGGCCCTATTCTAGAAAGGTCAGATACAACATGCACAAAGTATGCCAATGAACAAAGTAAGGCAAAGCAGTTGCAACATGCCTGAAACATGCAATTCTAGAGCACTCTGAACATATGCCATGCCTGCCGCAAGTATGATGTGCACAATATAAGACAGCGCATATTGCACCAGTAGTGTATACAACACCAAACAAGCATGTCACAAAACAGGGACGCAGAATGCAACATGAGCAGGCCAGCTACTGGGACAGCCAGGAGAAAATACAACTTTAACCATGATGAGGTGGACATACTGGTCCGAGAAATACTAAAGAACCCAGGCCTGCTGTTGAGCCGTGGAGGTAACACAGCAAAAAGAGCCAGTAGAAAGGCAGCCTGGGACAGAGTGGCCAGGAAAGTAAATGCAGTGGCCACCCAGAGGAGGACCTTATGTGACCTCCAGAAAAAATACAGTGACCTAAAGAGGTATGTGAAGCAAAAGCTTTCCCGTAACTGCCACAGTGCCCAGGCCATTGGGGGAGGACCTTGCCAGCAGCAGACACTGACGTCCCTACAGTAGAAGCTAGCTACACTGTTGAGCCAGTGCAGCATCAAACGGGATACTGACCTGGACACCTTCAGGCTGCAGAGAGGCACAGGTATATGGATATCTAGGGAACAGAAATAACATGCCATAAGATAATGCACACAGGACAAGCAAGGCCGAATGTACAATCCGCTAGAAGCCCCACACAGCAGTGACCCATGGGTGGAAGGTCAAATGTTCAGTGGCACATACAGGCTGAGGGAGGGAGGGAGACAGCGGTGTGTGCCATATCATGCTGTGCAACAGCACATGCCTGACATTGAGGGGGTGGAGGTAAATGGTCCTGTAGCACAACATGAACCGCATATGCTGTCTAGTGGGGTGGAGGGTACAGTGTCATGTAGTGAGGTGGAAAAGCACACACTGTCCATGGGGGTGATATATACTGTCCAGTAACATTTCCTGGAACAGCACATGACACACATGGGGGTGATGGATGGCACTACTGTGTGTGAACTGGTGGTGATATGGGACATATACTAGAAGAGCCACATGCTAGCCATAGGTGGGTGCATGACATGTCACACACTATGACCTGTAGTGGCATGTGAGGGGTGGAGGCACACATTTGCCGCACACACACTAGCCATGGGGTGTGGTATGGGGTGGGAACACACACACACACACACACAGACACCAGTAGCAGACACAGTGTACTGTGCAGGAGACCAGGGACTGAGATGTGGCAGGGACCACTGTGTGAGGCAGGGTATAGGTGCATGCCAATTGTGTGGGGCGAACACTGAGAGCATGTTCACTCCACAGGGATTGTAACAGTGCATGGTGCTGTCAGGGTCAGCGGCACTGGACTGAGCAGACAACAGCAGCCCAGCAGGGGCACCGAGGGGACAGGGGAAGCCAGCAGCTTAGCAACAAGCACCTCCACACCAGCAACACTGGAACAGGAAATTGGCAGCTCAACAACAGCAACACCACTGCAGAGACCAAGCATCACCTCACCAGCAACACCTGAGCATGCAACAGGCAGCTCCACACCAGTGACACTGGTGCAGTCCGCAATGGACAGCTCCACACAAGGGTCATCAGCTGAAGATGCCACCAAGAAACTGACCACTGGCAGTACTAAGATGGAGGATGAGGACAGTGGTGTGGATGGGAGAGGGGCCAGTACACAACACTGGGCAGATCAGGACAATGCAGCAGGTGCTGGTGACACTGGCCATGCATCCAGTGCTAGTGACCATACCCTTGGGATGCACAGTGTGGGTGGGAAAGTGACAGCAGCCAGTCAGGGGATGGTGGTAGGGGAACAGAGCTCCAGCAGTTACACAGCCTTAAAGGCCCAGCTGCATGACGCAGTCAGGGAGCTGCAGGGCCAGGTGTCACCACCAGCATACATTGGTGACTACTGCCAGTCGGTGGTGGCAGGCCAGGGGGATATGAAACAGGAGCTGGTTGCTATCAGAGAGGTCCTGCATGAGCACCATCAAAGGCAGGAAGGCCACCTGACAGGCATCAGCGCTGCCATACATGACAGCAGCAGGGAGACCTCAGCAGTGCTTGAGACCGTTGCGCAAGCTATCCATGGTCTACGCCACTGCACACAGGGGCACATGGAGTCTGTGGTGCAGTGCACCCAGGTCATGGAGTGCATGATGGTACAACAACAACAGGCCCACAATGAGGCCATGATCAATGCACTGCTGGTGATAGCTGATGCCATGCATGTGCAGCACCTACCCATGCAACAGTGGATGCCGCCACACACAGTGCCACAGGTGTACCCCCAGATCCCCATACCTGGCAGCAAATGTACACAGAGTGGTGCAACACCTACAGTGGCAGGGTCTAGCACAAACTGACAGGGGATGACACAGCATACACTACACACACATTGTGGCCACTGTGGGTGATGGTACCAACAATGAACAGACTGTGACCACAACAAGGGAGGAACCATCAACATCAGCAGCAACACAGACAGTCACCCATGCATCACCAACATGTAGCACCACAACCACCAGTGCAGGTGCAAACCCAGTACCTGCACAGCAGAGCACCCCAGGTGTGGCTATGCTTACACATACTGCACAGACCGGCAGTCCAGATCAACGGGGTGGGAATCATGGTAGGGGCGCTGTCACACCTACAATGCCCACAGTGACACAGCAACACAAACGGGGTGGGAAAAGGAGGAAGGGAGCTGAGGAGGGGACTGACACATGGTGACAGGAGGATATTCTACGTGTATCACAGCAGGGGGATGACTGCCAGTGTGGCACAGTTGACAGTGCACAGGGAGCTCAGACTGCATAGGGAGCTGGTGTATGCACATGCAGCAGGGCTGAGCAGCAGAAATAACAGCATACACAACAGTAGTAGATGACAGTATAGTATGCAGTCATGTGGGTGGGTGATCACAGAGACAGCTGACTATAGGCAATGTGTCATTGGTGGCATCCAGTGCAACAGTGTGGACATGTATGCGTATGATACTGCACAGTGGGTTGGGTGGTGGTGTAGACAGCACAACAGTATGTGGGTGTGTGTGTGTGTGCATGCATCTGTGGGGGAATACAGTACTCAACATTTGTAACACTGTGTACAATGTCATAACACTGATGAACTGCAAATAAATGGCTACAGACCAAACAGTGTTGTTGTTGTTGTTGTCAGTGTCTGCCATAGTACTGTTAACAGTGACTGCAGTGCCCTGCAACTAGGCCATCCCTGTATTTGGGTTTGTAGTATGTCATGAGGTGGCGGACTGTGGTGGCATGCTCCACCGATGTCATGGGACAGCATGGGACATTGGGGAATGTATACCATGCCACTGTGGCATGTATGCATACACATGTCTGTGTCTAGGTTACATGCAGGTGATGGTAGGGAGGGGTGTTGTCTGTCCCATGGTCATGCCCCTGGCCAATACTAAGGGATGGGTACAGCACTGTGTGGGGGCAATGCAGGGTGATGCCATGCATGTGTGGGGTTCTTGAAGGTCACATGAGTGTTGGCAGTGCAACTGTTGGGCACGATATGTAGCACGGGTGCACCATACATAGACAGGACAGGACAGTGTTCAGCAGTGTGCCACGGAATATGTACTGTCTGTGTGTGTGACAGCACCCTCATAAGAGGGGGTGTACTGCTATGTACAAGTATGGTCTGCAGCCTGGTTGGAACCCTGCAGTCTGCCACATGGGTGGGCATCTGTGAATGTGCACATGTGGACTGGTATATGCACACATATTGTGAAGGCATGACCCACCACTGAACATGATGCAGCATGGCTGTGGCATATGGATGCATGTGGACAGGCCATAGACATCACCATATGGGAAGCTGTATTTGGTGTGAGGGTGTGTGGTCCATGCAACAGTACCTAACCCATACACAGGCATGACATGATGGGGGGGTGGTAAGGTATGGTGTTGGGACTGCCGCCACCATTGCAACCATGATCAACGGGGTGGGGGACATATTGCCACACACCCACCATGTCCCACACGCTGTGGGGTAAACACCGCTATGCCTGCTGCATCTGCAAGGCCCAACAGTAGAAAACCAAGCACAGGGTTTGCATTGAGACAGTCAGTGCGGGGCATCTGAACATGGCACATGAACAGTGTGCAGGGCACTCTGGATAGTGACTCTGCACCACGTAGCTGTAGCCGCCAGGCACTAAGCACCCGCCATGGTCACTGGTTGTAGTATACAGTGTCACTACGATGGGTGTTCAGCACCGAGGAGTACGTCTCTGCCATTGGCTGGTGTTCTGCAACACTATGACCACATGCCAGTGGTGCCACCTGCAGGGTCAGTGACACATTCAGGTGGGATGGTGCCATACAGGCCCGCAACCTGCACATTGTCCCAACTCCTCTGTGCAGGGGTATGTGTACATGCTCAACACAATGCACTGCTGCCAATGCATTTCTCCATTTATCACTGTACTATGTGTCATGCCAATAGCTGTGTGGTGTACAGCCAGCACACATAGGCCATATGGCTATAGCAGACACACATACAACACCACCGTGGTGCTGCATGCATGCATGTGACCACATATGTACTATGCCTCCCACTCATGCAGCACAGACACCTTTCCAGAAGGAGACGGCAGACAGAAACACGCTGACTGTGTAATGCACAAACAATTCACTGTGTGAACAAATCAAAGAAACATAACATGTTAGAACACACACTGAACTATACATTGCACAATACCATATAACGGTGTAACCCCCTCCCCCAGCTGACACATGCACAGTGTTGAAGCACATGTACAGATCTGCCCACCCCAGATGAACAACACTAAACAAGACATGATATATACAGGTAACCTCCAGGACTACAAACCTTTGTTAAATGTATTTACAGATCTGCCAATCCCCCACCCCAGACAATCAACATACATAGCCACCACAGTTCAAAGGGCATGCACCCCCAGCATGACACTGTCCAGACAGGTGTAACCAGCACAGTTAATGGTCCCTCAAGGCAGCCAGCATGTCCCTGAGGGACCCATGCAGTCTGGCAACATCTCCCAGTATGACCTCAATGAGGTCTGCAAGTTGCCTGTCCTGGTCCATGGGCAGTGCCTGTTGTTGGTTGGCCAGCTGCCCTCATCCACCACTACATCATTTTGTGCCTGGCCCGGGTCCACGTCTGATTGTGGTGGCTGTGGGTCCTCCACCCACGGTACCTGCATGTTCATTGCCACTATGGATAATAATAATAATAATAATTTCATTTATATAGCACCTTTCACATGTATAAAAATATACCATAATAACTTAATAAATTATAATAAAATTCCAATCATACTAAAATTAGCTTAGTTATCCAAGAAGGCCATTTTCCATAAATGTGATTTCAAATCTTTCTTAAATATCTCCCTGGAGGTGCATTTCTGTAACCGGATGCTGGACTGACACTGTCATCTGCTGCAGCCTCTGCCTGCTGTGCCTCCAGTAGCTGCTGTGCTTCTGATCCTTCCTGAGGTGGCTGCTGTGCACCTTCCACCTCAGCTTGGTGTTGGGCCTCTTCTCCCAGCTTCTGTTCCCCCAGCTCACCCACTGTGCCCTCCATAGCTTCCTCCGCATTCTTCTTGTCTGTCTCTGATGGGAGTGGTCATGCTCTGCGTCGCATACACCTGGTCCATTGGCAGTATGCTCTGGCATCCCTGTGCTTCTGCTCTGCCATGGCCCTCAGGAGGGCTCTGTGTCTTGGGGCCACTGGTAGATACACACCTGTTGCAGGGGAATGTAACACATGTTACTGACTTGTCATTGCTAACAATGTATGTGCATGCAGTGTGTATGGATGTCATGCTGTATGCACATTCATCATGGTCCACTGTCACACTCTTACCCTGCTGGTGTCATCCCTTCCTGTCCTGCTGCTGCCCAGCCTGCTGTACCTGGTCTGCCCTTCCTCTCTCAGCCACACGTCTGGGACCTCTCTGACCTGTAGCACAAGAGATGTGACATATGTTAGTTTACCTTGTACATGATTGTGCATGCAGTTGCAGTGCTGTCTAGCAGTGCTCCTACAGGGTTGACTACTCACCTTCCTTGTGCCTGCCTCCACCCATCATGTCAGTGTCCCTACGAGTGGACATGTCCATCAGAGGGACAAATATGTCCCTGTCCCTCCTGTACATGTCCTGCCACTAATGTTTCAGCTGCTTCGTGGTCCTCTTGATGCCTGTCATCTCCTGCAGCTGGGCACCTATGCTCCTCCACACCCTGTCCTTCTCCTGTGGTGTGTGTCTCCTGAACCTTGGTGGCAGAAGTTTGTTGTGCCACTGCTGCACAAGGTTGACCAATTGTGCAGTCTCCAGAGGGCTGAAATTGGGTGCTGTTCCACTTAAGGTGGACATTTTTTGTGGAATGCAGAGATACACCCAGTAAACAGTTGGCAGTGGCCTGTGTGAGGTGTGTATAGATGTCAGGCCTGTTGCAACACCTGTGGCATCATTAGGATTCATCCTCATGTGTATATCGCACATGCTGTGAACATAACATGTGCAGGCCACAAGAACGTTGTTCTTCTCGCATGCCACTACTGCATGTTGTCTTCTATGCAATTGCCCTGTGTTGCACATGCATATGAATACATTTTGATGCTGTCTACCACTCTCACACTGACAATGATTTTTGCATTTTTTTTCAATGCAGTTGCATTTCTGCTGTTCTACATGCTATTGCATGTTATGTATTTCTCCCAATGCACCAGGTCACAGTGTTCAGGACTATGGCAGGCTGTTGGGAGCTGCTTACACTCTCAGTTGCCTGCTGTTGCCCTTACTGTAGCATCTGATTCCCATCACATACACACAGAGCATCATCCCCCCACTATGTGGTTTTTGCACTGCAGGGTCCTTGCAGCTCATAATCTCCCCTGTGCAACACGTCATACCTGGCTGTAGTATGTACATCACAGTGGCCATGGCTAGTGTGCTGCACTGGGCTGTATATGATTGTGTTCACACACACCTCCCTTGCAGCACACGGTGCTGTAGCAGGCCATGCTGTGTGCTGTTGTTCCTCCTCTCATAACATACATGGGCGCTTCACACACTGCAGTGGCTGTCTATTACTACCAGTTGCTGCCACCACACATGGCCACTGTTCACATTGTACAGTGTCACCATGTTGGATGTACAGCACCAGGTGTCATGGCTGTGTGCTGCTCCACTATAGATGGCCAGGATGCAAGGAAGCACATAATGGCACTCACCTTGACATCCACTGGTACTGGGTGACCCCTATGGGTAGTACTCTGTAGTTCATCCCATAGGTCATAGCACAGTCCTGCAATGATGGCCTTTGGCCGCTGGTAGCATGCGATGCATTGGTCCTCCATGAGGTGTTGGTATGATGTCCTGGCCCTGTACAGTTATGGTGCATGTCATCTAGCTGCTATGTGCTACACTGGCTCTGCCTGTTCCCCTTGTTCCAGCAATTGCACCGCCTGTAATGTCTCTACCACCAGTCTAGTAGCACTGCTCCCAGTATGGCGGCTGGTGCTGACATCTCTCTTTCTCTCTCTCTCTCTCTCTCTCTCTCTCTCTCTCTCTCTCTCACACTCCCTCTCTCTCAGCTGGGCATCTTCACACTGCTTGCTCAACAGTGACTCTGCTGACTGTCTCCCACAGACACCTTTTATATTGTGTAACTTACACCTGCTCCCCCCTGGTGTATGTTATGCCATTTGCAATTGGTGTTCCTTGTGTCTTGAATGTTTCCAGAATCCTGCTAGTGCGGATCCTACCACTGTGTTTGGTGTATGTCTATTAATGCAACCGCATATCTAGGGGTTTGGCGAGTATGTGGCATAAGTGGTCTTTGGTGTATTGGTTTATGACATGGCACATGTTGCTGTCTAGAATCCCACATATCGCAACTGCTTGGCACATCTCACAATTACGGCATTCATACTGGCACATCTGCATTACGTTTGGCGTACCCCTTTCTAGAATCGTGCCCATTATTCCCTTATATTCCAGCTTGGTTAGACCACATTTTGATTATTGCTCACCCCTTTATTCCCCTATCACAATAGGTGGGAACAATGATAGAGAGGGTATGAAGAAGAGCAACCGAAAGAATTAAGAACATGTAAAATTTAGAGTATGGTGAAAGACTTAAAAGTCTAGGACTCTATTCCATGGACTACAGGAAACTTAGGGGGGTTCTCTGCCTAACATTCAGGATGAGTCAGTCATGGAAACAATAGGTCTAATAAGACACACAGGCAATAACAAGACCAGATCACATCAACTGAAACTAATAGGAGAGCCTAATAAAACATTTAAAAGGAGCCAGTGGTACACACTCAGAATAACTTCTACCTGGAATGCGTAGAATTCCTCTAAAAACATAGTAGAAAGTGAAACAATGAATAAATTCAAGAAAAACTAGATGTGTACATAGATAATGATACATTCTCTTTCCACCGCTAACCTTAGAGGTGACAAGTTCATAAAAGGCCAATGGCCTCCTGAACTTGAATTCCCCCTATGAACCTATGAACCAATAAAACAAATACTGAAACCCCTTACATTTTATTTGAAGTTTAGCAGGGGTGAGAAGCTGGAACTCCACTTCCATCTCTAAATGTTCTTGATGGAAGCCAAGGAAATGGCATATTATTTGCTGTGTGGCAAATGAATAATCAGGAAAAATTTTAAATTTTAAGGATTTGTAAATCAAAGTAGTTTTAATTCTAGAAAGTCTAACAATAAGGCCTCTGTCTGAATCAAAGGTGAAAAATGCCATTATTGTTGATTTGTTCTGATATACAGGTTCAGATGGAGTTTGCAAGACTTTCAGACTCAGATCTATACCTTGAATATTTTGTTTAGGTACTATACAATGTGCTTTAGAAATAAAAGGTAAGTTATCTTCCAGGAATTCAGTTAAGTGACAAACATATATTTAGGTATATCCCATGTATTTTGAAAAGCTGAGTCCACAGACATGGATAGTCACACAATCTGAAGATTCTTGTAACATTGCTGGTTTTCTAGTATTTCAAATCTTCTAACCATTGAAAAATTATCTCTAATTATGTTCGGTGTTGTAGCTTCCATTCCAGTTATTTTATTTGCAGTTTTGTCAGTTTCCTTTTTATTTGTCTCAGCATCTTTTGAAACACGTTCAGCCTTTTCCCTGTTTTGTTGGCATCTCATTGAAGAAAAAACACCTTTTCTGAAAGAGCCTGAAATTTACGATAAAATTATTGAGTCAATTGGAAACGTTTTTCTAAGGTGTCTCCCACAGAGTTATTTGTGTGCCTAACACTTGTAGCACCAGTATTCACTGCACTTGCAGTCATGGCAGTTTCAGTTCTAACTATCTTTCCCAACCTTTCACACTCAAGAAAGGTGAAAGATAACAGGGCAGGTGAAAGAGAAGATGAAAATAGGAGCTGAGATTTAACAGGTGATTGTATGGAAAGTGGTTCAAACTCTGAGTCCTCAACCACAGTCTTTGCAGTTACATTTACTAGTGGGACAGATCAGGAGGACCTGCGAGAAGGGTAGTGTGGTGATTGTGGGGGACTTCAACATGCCAGGAGTGGACTGGAGCACCCCAACAACCAGAAACAGAAGGGAGCAGGTACTGCTGGATGCCTTCCAGGACAGCTTCCTGCTGCAAATGGTCAGTGAACCAACCAGGTTAGGAAATACCCTTGACCTTGTGCTGGCAAATGGGGACTTTGTGAGAGAACTTACTGTGGAGGAACTGCTGTCAGGGTGACCACCGCTCAGTATGGCTCACATTGGATATAGGGCAAGGAAGGAGTGGAATCTGGCACAATAGTGCTGGACTTCAGGAGGGCCAACTTTGGGAGGATGGGGGAAGTGGTAAAGGGTACCTGGCCAGAATTCAATCTAGTATGGACACTAACCAGAGGTGGGAGCTCATAAAGCTGGGGATAGTGGGGCAACCAAAACCTGCTGCAAAGCCCAGAGCAAGAAGGCTAGGGCTAAGAAACTGATCTGGTTGAGCAAGGAGGTCATGGAAAAGGTAAGGAGGAAAAGAGCTGCCTTTAGGAAGTACAAGAAAACAGGGAGGGGGAGGACAGGGAGGGTACTTGACAGGAATGAAGGAGGTGACAAGGGGCAGTGAGGAGCCAAAGCATCTGGAACTCAGGCTGGCACAAGGCATTAGAAGGGGAAGGACTTCTTTAAGCACATCAGGGAGAAAAGGAGCTGTAAGGACCACATAGTAAGGATTAGGAAGGAGGGGGGTTGGGTGAAAGCAGGGTGCGATAAGGCGGAAGCACTAAATGAGTACTTCTGCTCAGTATTTACTAAAGAGAAGAGGGGAGTGACACCCAAGGTGGGAGAAATGGCAGAAGCAGGGGAGGAAGTGGTGACAAATGGGGAAATCGTGGAGAGCAGAGTTCGAGAGGGTTTGAAGGCACTGAGGGTGGACAAGGCACCAGGCCCAGATGGCATCCACCCCAGGGTACTGAAGGAGCTGACAGAGGTCCTTGCAGGACCTTTGGCAGACCTATTTAATGCTTCACTACATTCGGGGTGTGTACCTCAGGACTGGAGGATGGCTCATGTGGTGCCCATCCACAAGAGTGGCCCCAAGGATGAACCGGGAAACTACAGACCAGTGAGCCTCACATCCATCGTGGGTAAGCTAATGGAGACTATCCTGAAGGAGAGGCTGGTGGCCCTCCTAGAGGCCAAAGGACTACAGGACAGCAGACAGCATGGCTTCATACGTGGCAGATCCTGCCAAACCAACCTGGTCAAGTTCTATGACTGGGTAACTAGGCAACTGGACAGGGGCCATGCAGTGGATGTCCTGTATCTGGATTTCAGTAAGGCATTCGACTCAGTGCCACATGGAAGGCTGGGAAGGAAGTTAGTAGGCACAGGGGCGGGTGCAACGCTGGTGAGATGGGTAGGAAACTGGCTGCAGGGAAGGCAACAGAGGGTGGTGGTGGGTGGGGAGCTCTCACACCCAAGGGCAGTGATAGCAGTGTTCCACAGGGCTCAGTGTTGGGACCAGTGTTGTTTGGGATATTCATTGCAGACATATCATGGGACATCACAGAGCAAGATCAGTCTGTTTCTGATGATACCAAGGTAGGCGCGGTGGTGGATGACCTAGGGGATGGCAGGGGTTGCAGGATGATCTGGCAAAGCTTGAAAACCTGGTCAGACAGCTGGCAACTGAGCTTTAATGCCAAAAGTGCAAGGTGCTGCATTTTGGGATGAAGAACCCAAGGAGGAGTTACCAGCTAGGGAGTGCAGCTAGCCCAGACAGAGGAGGAGAAGGATCTGGGTGTGCTCTTTACACGGTCAATGAACAACTCGGCACAATGTAGGAAGGCAGCTGCAAGGCCAACAAAATGCTGGGTTGTATTGCAAGGGTATATCCTCGAGGAGGAGGAGGTGATTCTGCCACTGTATAGGTCATTAGTTAGACCACACCTGGAGTACTGCATGCAGTACTGGCATCCGTATCTGATGAGGGACATTAAGTTACTGGAGGGGTGCAGCGCAGAGCGACAAAGATGATCAAGGGGCTGGGGGACTTATCATATTAGAGGAGGTTGAAGGAGTTGAACATGTACTCACTGGAGGAGAGGAGAGGAGAGACAGGGGTGACATGATTGAAACCTTTAAATACATGAAAGGAATAAACAAGACGGGTACAGAGGGGCTGTTCAAAGTAAGGAAGGGGAGGGACACTAGGGGCCATGATATGAGACTGGAGCGAGGAAGGTTCAGGAGGGAGATGAGGAGACACTTTTTTACAGAGAGGGTGGTGGCTGGGTGGAATATGTTACCTGATGAAGTGGTATGCAGTAGAACAGTAGACTGCTTCAAACGAGAATGGGACAGGACAAGGGGGAGGGTTAATGAAGGCAAAGGGTGGAAGGAAGGGGCAGCTGCTGAATAAGGGGTGCTAGCTGCACATTCGAGCAGACTTGATAGACCTCTAGGCCTTTATCTGATGGCAAATTTTGTATGTTCGTACATTTGGCATTGCCAGAGTTATCTCAACTGTTACTGAAAGAGTATTTACTGGAGAAGGAAAATCATGATGTGGCAAAAGAGTAGCAGATTTATGGCGTATTATTTGAGATTGAGCTGTAGCACAAGCAGTGGACTTAGCAGCGGCATACAAATTTTTGTTATATTAGGGGAGGTCACTTTGTAAATTTGTACTGTAGGCTTGTGCAGGTCAGTAGTCAGCATCTCACTTCTAGAGAAGGAGCTTCCTTCTCCTTCTCTGCTGATGCCTGTTGTGCCAATCCCTAGCTTGAAATATTTCTCAAGTGGCTTAATACTTGGAGACAAAAACTCTTCAGAAGACAACGAGGAAACCATTTTCCACTTGTCAGCCATTGGAGGAATACAGCCATAAGTTTATTTTCTGATATTCCATAATATACAGAGCCACTTGTACACAGCATTTACTGAAGGCAACTGCCAGTAGCCATGTTAAACTCCTCCCCTACATGTATATTTTTGTTTCCTTTATTTTCTTCCAGCCCTTAATGAAGTTTCCATGGCTTCCTCCTTATTACGTTCACTTGTGCGCATGCGCAAGGAACATCTTGGGAGAATGGGACACTTTGGAGGTGTGCCTCTCCTGAGCAATCCCTTGCTCCCTTGAGCAGGCGTGGCGGTCCTGCAGCAATCCGCACCGGTGCTGTGTATGACAGCGGTGGTCTTCTCTTCAAAGAAAACCACCGCTGTGTATACACATCATACCCTCCCCATAAATCTTTTTTGCCACGAACCACCCCAACATGGCGATATCACATCGTCTGCCGACAGGTGCCCAATCCCCATCGGCTCCACGCCCCCTCAGCCATCCTTCTGCCATGCTGGGAGCCCACCCCAGCATGGCAAATGTCCCGTGTTGTCTGCCGACGGGGGTGCCCAATCCCCGGTCGGCGCCACGGCTCCACCAGCCGTCCTTCTGCCACGCTGGGAGCCCACCCCAGCGTGGCAAACGTCTCGCATCGTCTGCCGATGGGGGTGCCCAATCTCCCGTCGGCTCCACGGCCCCACCCAGCCATCCTTCTGCCATGCTGGGAGCCCACCCCAGCGTGCAGACATCCGTCGTCTTTTTTTTCACCTGCAAAATAAAAACAGTCCCAGACACTTCTCCCAGCCCCTTCCACAACCGCACCACCCACTCGCACCCTGCCTCCCACCCTCTCACCCCATACTACCTCTGGAGCTTAGCGCGATGATCTTTGGTGGACCGGAACCGTCTGCACTCTTCAAAGCCGACCCTTGAACTGAGAAATGCTGAGTAAGCTGTATAATGGGCTACAGGGGTTTTCAACTTTATTGCATATCTCAGGCATTTTTGGAATTTTGCACCAAATTTTTCAACATGGGGTTTTGGGACCCCTTCTCATGAACAATATCACTGTCATGGGTTATTCGGGCCGGTGGTTTATGATCTCGTGAAATCACCCTTTGGGCCTGAATAACCATGACAGTGATCGTCGAAGGGTCTAAAAGCATCGACAAAATTGATCCTCGAGGTCAAAAAATGACTGTTCTGAGCGATGCATTGCGCGGTTCCTACGCAGGCTCGTAAGTTCATGAATTTTCAATATTATCACTCCAGATTTTCAACATTGCCATTTTACCACACCTCCTTATGAGCAGTACAGCTGTCATTTTTCACATCCTGCCCAAAACGTGTTTCCGCCCATGTAGCGCACAATGGCGCAGTCGGTGTGCAAAATCAATGTATGGGACACATTAAGAAAATCACAGTGACACTGTTCATTAGCAGAGGTCTTAAAATGGCTATGTTGAAAATTTGGTGACAAAATTCCTAAAATGACTGTTTTACAAGTGTGGTTGCGCAGTTCCTCGCATGCTCATAGGTTTGCAATTTTTAATATTTCCCTCCAGATTTTCACATTGCCATTTCACACACCTCCTCATGAGCAGTACAACTGTCATTTTTCACATCCTGTCAAAATGTGTTTCCGCCCATGTAGCGCACAATGCGCAGTCGGTTATCTTGAACTCAATGTATAGGACACATAAAGAAAATTACAGTGACACTGTTCATGAGCGAGAGGTCTTAAAATGGCTGTGTTGAAATTTGGTGGAAATTCCTAAAATGACTGTTTTCACGAGTGTGCGTTAGCAGTGCTATACTGCACTTTCGTAAGTTCACAATTTTCAATATTTTCACTCCAGATTTTCAACATTGCCATTTTACCACACCTCCTTATGAGCAGTGCAGCTTTCATTTTTCACATCTTGCCCAAAACATGTTTCCGCCCATGTAGCGCACAATGGCGCAGTCGGTGTGCGAACTCAATGTATGGGACACATTAAGAAAATCACAGTGTCACTGTTCATGAGCAGCTATCTTAAAACGGCTATGTTGAAAATGTGGTGAAAAAATTCCTAAAAATGACTGTTTTACGAGCATGCGCTGCGCAGTTCCTACGCACGCTCGTAAGTTCGTGAATTTTCAATATTTGCACTCCAATGAGTTCCAGATATCTAAACAGCACATAGAAGCAAGCAACATTCGGCACTGACAAATGCTTGTACTTCTTTGTCACTGATTTTTCTAAGCCATGTCCAAATGCCAAATACCACTGCAAATACCTGCAAGCGAACGTTTGACATTGACAAATGCTTGTTTTAAAGTACTGTCTCCTAAAAATTACTGATTAATTTTTGAAAGTAACAAAATATTTATCTGTAATGCAATACTGATGTAGTCCAATAGGCAAAGAACCTCAGAAAATTTGAAAGTGAACAGGAGTGGTTGCTATTTTACACTCTGAAGTGTGTGTGTGTGTGTGTGTGTGTGTGTGTGTGTGTGTGTGTGTGCTGAGCTGCCAGGACCTTGAGGAAAAGATGTCATTGCCACCTGAATGACATGAGCACTCACCCAAGATTCTGCTAGCTGGTCTAAAATTGAGGGATTTTCTGTGAAATCATTAATTAACATAGAAACATAGATTTTGACAGCAGATAAGGACCACTTGGCCACCTAGTCTGTCCACTTCCCTACTTACTGGATAAGCTGCAGATCCTAGTTAACCAACAGCCTATGTTTTTCTTCCCCCCACAAGAATTGTCTTATGTCTGTCCATGCATTCTTGAATTCTCACACAGTTTTAGAACCCACAACCTCCCCAGGAAGGTGGTTCCATGCATCCACCACTCTCTCTGTGAAAAAATACTTCCTCACATTGCCCCTGAGGTTAAGAGAGCATTACAATAGTATCGGTACATGACAAATGGCAGTTTCTTCATTTCACATGTACAGGTAATAAATAAGACCTAGTTGTCATTATGCTGGGGGAAATGAGTAAAGTTTATAGTATGGTTATAATGTATCTGTAGTTGATCTTTAAAAGTTATATGCCTGTTGTATTTTTATGTGATCCTGTCACATTGTGTTGCCTAGTAATTCAGGCCCCTGGTCTGACAATTCTTTTCAAAAGGGGTACATGTTCCTTTAAAGGGAAAGTCCCCTCATCTTTTTTTATGTTGATTGCATGCATGCGCAAGAAACATATTGCGGCAGCTTTCCCCAGAAACAGGTTGTGGAGGCTCAGCACTGTTGTGGCCAATGCTCCCAAGGCCCGCTTCCCGCAATGCTGTGGCATGTTGCTGCTGACACTAGTTCAGCCAGCGTGCCACCAACTTGTAAAAATTTAGCCACTGCAATCAGAGGCCGCCTCGTCATTGCAGGGTGAGACCTTGAAACACTGATTTTGTTTGTGAACATGCGGGTGGCTTGCCACCGTGTTCATAAACCATATTAACTCCCACCACCGAGGGGGTGCCCAATCCCCCTCAGAAGTATGTGCCCCTCGACCGTGTTTATTTGCCGATGGTGTAGCCCACTCCCCATCAGCATTATGTTACCCCCAACCGCTTTTGTTGTCTGTCGCTGGGGTGCCCAATCCCCGTTGGCATAATGTAATATCCCCCCTTTTGTTGTGTGCTGATGGGGGTGCCCAATCCCCTATCAGCTATAGCTTCCCCCTAAAAGAAAGTCTCCAGTGGCATGCTGGCAGCTCACCCCAGTGTGCCACATGCCCCTGTAAAATAAAAGACAGTCCCGAAATACATATATTTTTTAAACCTGTAAAATGGGAAATGGTCCCTCGGCAGTCTCCTTGTCCCCTTCCCACAACCCGCACCCACCCACTGTGCACCCTGCCTCCCCACACCCCCCTCACCCCATACTCACCTGCAGAGTCTGGCATGATAATCTTCGCTGGACCGGGAACATGTCTGCACTCTTCAAAGCCGACCGCGAACTGAGGAAATGCCAGTAAGCTGTATAATGGAATAAACAGAGTTTTTTCAACTTTGATGCATATCTCAGGCATTTTTTAGAATTTTGGCACCACATTTTCAACGTGGGGTTTTTAGGACCCCTCCTTATGAATTCTGGAACTGTCATGTCGTTATTTGGCCCTGAAAGGTGATTTTGCAGCTACTGTGTAGAATCCCCTTTCAGGACTGATTAAGGAAATGACAGTGCCAGTGCTCATGAGGTGGGCTCTCAAAAAACCTATGCTGCAAATTTGGTGGGGAAAAATCCCAAAAATGACTGTTTTATGAGTGTGCATTGAGCAGTTGCTATGCACACTTGTATTTTGTGAATCTGCAATATTTTCATGCCAAATTTTCAACATTGGCATTTTTTAAGTCCTCCTTGTGAACAGTACAGCTGTAATTTTCCACATCCTGGCTGAACCGTGTTTTCGCACTTCCGGCACAGAATAGCGCGGTCGCTGTGGGAATCACTGTTCAGGACAGATTAAGAAAATGAGAGTGGCACTGCTCATGAGCAGAGTTCCTAAAATGCCTATGTTGAAAATTTGGTGATAATACTTCATAAAATGACTGTGTTATGAGCATGTGTTGTGCAATTTGCATGCATGCTCGTAACTTCCCAAATTAATAATATTTTTACTCCAGATTTTCAACAATGCCATTGCTCTGCACTTCCTTATGAACAGTGCACAATTGCACGGTCGCTGTGGGAAATCAGTGTTCGGGACATATTAAGAAAATCACACAGACTGTTCACAAGCAGAGGTCCTAAAATGCCTATGCTGAAAATTTTGTGATGAAACTCTATAAAATGACTGTATTACAAGCGTGTGTTGTGCAGGTTCCATGCACCCTTGTAAGTTTGCAAATTAGTAACGTTTTCGTGCCAGATTTTCAACACTGGCATTTGTTCACACCTCCTTATGAACAGTACAGCTGTCATTTTTCACATCCTGTTCAAAATGTGTTTCCGAGCTTCCGGCGCACAATACTGCAGTCAATATTGGAAATCAGTGTTTGGGACAGATTAGGACTGAGCAACTGGGGGGGGGGTGACAGAGCTCAATTGAGCTCTGTCTGGACTGCTATGGATTTCTTTGTGGGCAGGAAAAGGCAACAACGCAGGCAGGAGCCCAGTACAAAAGGGCAACCTGCAGCACCAGGAGATACAGAACGAGCGAGTGAGGGAAGGGGACTGAGTGAGCTCAATGGAGCTTTGTTGGTACTGCTGCAGATTTCTTTGTGGGCAGGAAAAGGCAGCAATGCATGCAGGGGCTGAGTACAAAAGGGCAGCCTGCAGCAGTGGGAGAAACAGAATGAGCAACTGAGAGAGGGTAAGTGAGCGAGCTCAACGGAGCTCTATCATGACTGCTGCAGATTTCTTTGTGGGCAGAAAAGGATGGCAATGCAGGTAGGAGCCCACTACAGAAAGGCAGCCTGCGGGGCTGGCAGAAATGGAATGAGCAAGTGAGACAGGGAGACTGAGTGCGGCCAGCGGAGCTTTGTGTGGAATGCTGCAAATTTTTTGTGGGCAGAAAAAGGTGCTGACAGAGGCAGGAGCCCAGTACAAAAAGGCAGCCTGCAGCACCAGGAGAAACAGAATGAGCAAGTGAGACAGGGGGAGTGAGTGACCTCAACGGAGCTCTATCAGGACAGCTGTGGATTTCTTTGTGAGCAGGAAAAGGTGCCAATGCAGGCAGGAGCCCAGTACAAAAGGGCAACCTGCAGTGCTGGGAGAAACAGAATGAATGACTGAGAGAGGGGGAGTGAGCGAGCTCAACAGCAGTCTATCATGACTGCTGCAGATTTCTTTGTGGGCAGAACTGGGCAGCAATATATGCAGGAGCCCAGTACAAAAGGGCAGCCTGCAGCACCAGCAGAAACAGAACGAGCGAGTGAGACAGGCGGAGTGAGTGAGGCCAACAGAGCTCTGTCAGGACTGCTGCATATTTCTTTGTGGGCAGTAAAAAATGCCAACAGAGGCAGAAGCCCAGTACAGAAAGGCAGCCTGCAGTGCCAGGAGAAACAGAATGAGCGAGTGAGACGGGGGAGTAAGCTATCTCAATGAAGCTGTGTCGGGACTGCTGCACATGTCGATAAAGCCGGCAACGCAGGCAGGAACCCAATACAAAATGGCAGCCTGCAGCAGCGGGAGACACAGAATGAGCGAGTGAGGGAAGGGGAGTGAGTGAGCTCAACGAAGCTCTGTTGGGACTGCAGCGGATTTCTTTGTGGGTAGAAAAAGGTAGCAATGCACGCAGGGGCCCAGTACAAAAGGGCAGCTTGCAGTGGTGGGACAAGCAGAGCGAATGAGTGTGAGAGGGGGAGTGAGAGAGCTAACTCAACGGAGCTCTATCATGACTGCTGCAGATTTCTTTCTGGCCAGAAGAAGACGGCAATGCAGGCAGGAGCCCAGTACAAAGGGGCAGCCTGTAGTGCTGACAGAAACGGAATGAGCGAGTGAGAGAGGAGGAGTGAGCAAGCTCAATGGAGCTCTGTTGGGACTGCTGCAGATTTGTTTGTGGGCATAAAAGAAAAAAATTACTCACCTTAGTAATATTGTTTCTTCTAATGGAGTCTTGCTGTATTCTGACATATGCAGTTAGGTCCTGCCTTTCAACTGCCCCAGAGAACAAAAGTTAAACTTTCCATGGCCAGCATGGAATGTTCACCATGAGCTTAGTTTGAAGCCCGTCTGCTGTTGTTTAAACTCCAACCGTCAGATCTTTGGTAATACTCACTAGAAGTTCTGTGTGGAAACTGTAAAACTCACACTAGCCAACTGGCAACTAAATTTATATAAAAGGGTTTTTTGGTTTCAAAGCAAAGACTCAAGTCAAGAAACCCAAAAAACAAAACACATCCCAAACACAATACTCACCCAAAATAAAGGAGGGTGAAAAAGGGACACCCCTAGGGTGCCAACACTGCTCCTGCCCACCCACATCCCAAAAAACAGGTTCTGAGAGGGGAGGCGGGGGGAGGTCAGAATACAGCAAGACTCCACTAGAAGAAACAACATTACTAAGGTGAGTAATGTTTTCTTCAAACAACATGAAGTCTTGCTGTATTCTGACATAGGCAGACTACCAAGCAGTACCTCCATGGAGGAGGGACAGAACCTACTTTGGAAACATGCTCTGAAGTACTGCTGTGCTAAACCGAGCATCACCCTTAGCCTGGATATCCAGAGAGTAATGCTTGGTGAATGTATGGACTGTTTTCCAGGTGGTTGCTTGACAGATTTCTAAGATAGAAATATCCCTGGTAGCAGCCAGGGAAGCAGCTGTACCTCTAGTTGAGTGAGCCGTCAGGCCTGAGGGTGGAGTTCTACCCAGTTTTTCACAGCAGAATTGTATACAAGAAACAATCCACCTGGCAACAGATCTCTTAGTGGCAGGTTTGCCCTTACTAACCTCTTCATATGTGAGGAACAATTGGAGGGACTCAAACCTGTGACCCTTGTTGCACTCTGTGTAGTAGCTGAGGGCCCTTTTAACATCCAAGCTGTGCAGCATCCTCTCTCCAGAGGAGGAATGGTCAGTGAAGAAAACAGGGAGAGACATAGACTGGTTAAAGTGGAAATCTGAAACCACCTTTGGTAAAAAAACTTCCTGTTAGTTCTTAGGACCACTTTATCTCTGTGAAAAGAGATGAAATCAGGCTCCATTGACAGGGCTTGCACTTCACTGATACACCTGGCAGAGGTAATGGCTACCAAAAACACAGTTTTCCAAGTCAAGTATTTAAGCTCTGCAGAGGACAAAGGCTCAAAGGGTGGTTGCACAAGCTGAGCAATGCAAACATTAAGGTCCCAAGCAGGAGCAGGGTCCCTAAAGGGGGGATTGGTGTGCAGCAATCCCTTGAAGAACTTACAAAACACAGGATGGGCTGACAGAGGAGAGGGCTTGCCTACTAACAGGAAGGCAGAAACAGCTGACAAATGCACTTTAAGTGTAGCTGGCCTAAGGCTTAGGCCATTGAGATGGACTATATAATCCAGAACCGTAGGCAACCCAGCAGATTCTGGAGAAATATTCTTATTAGAACACCAAATAGTGAACCTTTTCCATTTGGAATTGTAAGTCTTTCTGGTGGAAGGCTTTCGAGAAGCCTTAAGGATATTCAGAACCCCTTGGGAAAGATGCAGATCAGCAAACTCTATCTCTTCAAGAGCCATGCCTTGAGATTGAGTGACCTGAGGTTCGGGTACCAAATCCTTCCCTGAGAGGATGTCAATAGGTTGTAATTCCTGGGAAGAGACAGGGGAAGGTGGACTGCTAAGGACAGCAACAAGGAGTACCAGGGCTGTCTGGCCCAGTCTGGAGCAATCAGAATCACTTTGCGTGGCTGTGACCTTATCTTGACTAACACCTTGAACAGGAGAGGGAAGGGGGGGAAAGCATACAGAAATTTCCCTTTCCAATTCAGGATCAGAGCATCCAGGGGGACTGAGCCCAAGACTGTGGGTCTGCAACAAAAGAGAGGAAGTTGGTGATTGTCTGGGGCTGCAAAGAGATCTATCTGTGGAGTGCCCCATCTCAAGAAAAATCACTTTCAAAACTAGGGGATCTAGGGTCCATTCATGATGGCCCTGGGATATCCTGCTGAGAGCATCTGCTAGGGCATTGTCCTTCCCTCGGAGGTGAACTGCTATCAGAGAGGTTTGCAGGGAATAGGCCAGGGACCACAACTTCATTGCTTCTGTGCACAAGGCTGTAGACCGTGTGCTGCCTTGCTTGTTGATGTACCACATGGTGGTGGTGTTGTCTGTTCTGATCTGGACCACCTTGTTCTGTACAGGTTTGGAAAAGGCTAGCAGTGCCAGAAACACTGCTCTGAGTTACAAGAGATTGATGTGAAACAGAGATTCCTGTGGTGACCACAGCCCTTGGGTGGTAAGATCCCCCAGGTGGGCTCCCCAGTCCAGCAGGGAAGCATCTGTGGTGCGTATCACCGAATGAGACTGAGTGACAAAAGGAACTCCTTGTCTCAAATTGTCCTGATCCTGCCACCATTGCAAAGTCTGGATCAGGGTTCGAGTCACTAGGACTAGTTTGGTAAGGGAATCCTTTCTTTGGGACCAGAAGGCTTTTAAGTGGAACTGAATGTCCCTCATCTGGAATCTTGCTCCCTGGACCACTGCTGTGGAAGCTGCCATGTGGCCCAGAAGCTGAAGGAAATGCCTTGCTGGTCGAGACACCTGTAGGGTGAATGAAGAGGCCAGTTCCATAAGGGTCATTGCCCTGTCCAGGGGAAGGAAGGCCCTTGCCCTTACCGTATCCAGCTCCACCCCTTTGAAGGTGAGAAGCTGTACTGGCTCGAGAACTGACTTTGGAAGGTTGAGGAGGAATCCTAAGGAAGTGAGCACTTCCTGAGTTATTTGCAAATGTGACTTGACTTGGTCTGGAGACTGACCCACTATGAGCCTGTCGTCCAAGTATAGGAAGATGGAGCCCTTTTTTCTCCTTAGGAAAGCAACCACTTCTGCCAGGTACTTTGTGAAAACCCTTGGGGCTGATGTTAGGCCAAAGGGCATTGCTCTGAATTGATAGTGGCATGAGGGCAACCCGAACCTGAGGTACTTTCTGTGGGAGCACCTGATGGGAATGTGAAAATGGGCATCTTTGAGGTCCAGTGAGGCTAGCCAGTCCCCTGGCCTAAGAGAGGGAAGGATTATTCCCAGAGTCACCATTTTGAACTTTGGTTTTAAAAGGTGTTTGTTCAGATATCTTAGGTCCAGGATGGGCTGCCATTCCCCTGCCTTTCTGGGGGTTAGGAAGTACCTGGAGTACAATCATTTGCCCTTGTGTAGGCTGGGAACCCTCTCTATGGCTCTGAGAGCTAGGAGGGAAGAAACCTCTGTCTCTAAGTCAAGGGTCTCTGATGGATTTGCAGGTGGAAAGGATCTGGTTCTCATCTTGGGAAATATTTTGAAGTTGAGAACCAGTCCCTTGCTTACTACTTCCAGGACCCACTTGTCTGATGTCAGAGAGTCCTGGACAAAGTAAGCCAGCTTGCCCCCTACTGGTATTGGTGAATCGGCCTGGGCAGACTCAGCAGGGTGTCTGCTTGGCAGGGGCTTTAGGCTGAGTGGTGGATGCAGACCTGCTCATTCCCCGTCTACCTCTCAATCTGAAGAACCCCCTCTGAGCATAAGAAGAGGAGGCCTGAGCTTGGTAAAAAGGCCTTTGGAAAGGCCTGCCCCTGCCCCTGGACTGCTGCCTTTGAGGAGTGGCTTGCCTTTCTTTGGCCTGAGCACTCCTGTAAGTGGTCCTGTACTCATCCATCTTTTTCATGTAGTTCTCTGTCTGCTCCCCAAACAGAGAATTACCAATAACAGAGAAATCCATGGCCTTAGCCTGGGTATCCTGTGATAGGCTAGTACATCTGAGCTAAGCCATCCTCTGAAGAGCCACAGATGTAGCCATGACTCTTGATGAAACATCATTGGAGTCCACAGCAGCATGAAATTGCACTTTGGATGCCTCAGTCCCATCTGCAGCCACCTGCTCCAGTTCCTTGGCAAGCTGGTCAGGGGCTTGTTTAGCCAGAGCCAGCACAGTGTCCCATCTGGCCTTCTGGTATCTAGCTGTGTAGGCCATATAGTTAGCCTGCCTGAGTCCCAAAGATGCTGCCATGTACTGTTTCTTTGCCATGGCATCAATCCTCCTGGATTCCTTATCTGGGGGGTGTGATGCCAAGAGGATATTTGCCTTAACACAGGCAGCAGCCTGCACTACCCCAACATGGCTGTATTGCTGAGAAAGGAACTCCGTGTCTGAGCCTGAAAGAGTGTACCTTTTGTCCATTCGTCTGTCCACAGGAGGTATGGAGTTAGGAGTCTTAAGAATTTTATTTGTCTGTTTCCCAAAAAATTTATAGAGGGGAATACACAGTCTCCTGGACTCTGGGATGTCCATCATTTCAACAAAATCAGGCTCCTCCTGATCCTCTACTGCTTCTTCCATAGGAAGCTGGAGGGTTTCAGCCACTTTTTTGTAAAACATAAAGTGGGAAGGGGACTCAGAAAGCCTAGGAGAAGAAACACCTGAAGGTCTGTCTGGGGAGATGTCCAGGTCAATAGGCACATCCAGACTTTCATAATCACCATCATCATCCTCATACTCTCCCTCCTCTTCATCTGGTTCATAAAATTCTTACAAGGTGTAATCCGGAACCGGGGGAACCGACCGAACTGAACCCCTACCAGATGGTGCCGGTTCGGCTGGAAACGAAGTAAGCGATTGCACTATTCTTATTGCCTTGGCTGTCTCATCAGTGGTCGGAGTATGAATTTCTGGATCCGAACTAGACGATTTATCTCTTCTTTTTCTTTTAACCGGAACCGACTTCTCAGAATCAGCTCTCCTTTTGCCCAAAGAAGTATCGCCCTGGTCAGAGGGCACTCCTTCTGGTTCGGTCGGAACCAAACCGGGCTGGCCATCTGGGTCAGCGGACTTCTCGGCCTCCCTTTTCCTCAGTCTACCTAATCTCTAATCCAGGGTAGTTTTGGGAAAATTCTTACAAATTTGGCAGTCTGAATCGAGGTGGTCAAACCCCAGACAATAAACACAGGTGGTCTGGGGATCAGCCTTAGCAAAGACTTCCCCACACATACACTGCAGTATTGAAACCCAGTGGGCCCGCTTTTTTTCTTGGGTTTCTCAGACATAGCCAATCCTATCCAAAATTTACCCTTTTTTGGCAATCCGCCAGCAAGACTCCCTATCAGTTCCCAGACCATATTCGGTCTTGGAAAAAGCGAATAAAAATCCGTTTTTTAGAACTGATACGGACCGGTTACCAAACTCTAAGTAAATTCACAATCTTTTTTTAACCTCCACAATTTACAAGTTCCACACAGAAACTAAATGGAAAACCTATCTAGTACTCACGGTACCACAGACAGAGACTTAAACCGACAGATTCTGTAGCAGCAATTCGGTAGAAACTGAGTGAAAAACAACACTTTAACCTACTTTTTTGAACCGAACAAAGAAGAAATCTCCAGAACGACTGTTCAGTGAGGCGAAGGAAAGAATCTGACGGTTGGAGTTTAAACAACAGCAGACAGGGGCTTCAACCGAGCTCGCAGTGAACATTCCATGTTGGCCATGGAAGTTTAACTCTTTGTTCTCCAGGGCAGTTGAAAGGCAGGACCTAACTGCATATATCAGAATACAGCAAGACTTCATGTTGTTTGAAAGGTGCCAACAGAGGCAGGAGGTCACTACAAAATGGCAGCCTGCAGTGCCAGGAGAAACCGAATGAGTGAGTGATAGAAGTGGAGTGAGCAAGCTCAACAGAGCTCTGTTGGGACAGCTGCAGATTTCTTTGTGGGCAGAAAAAGGTCAATTCAGTGTAGGCACAGGCATGCTGCTGCAGCGGGAGAAACACAATGAGCGAGTGAGACAGGGGGAGGGAGCAAGCTCAACAGAGCTCTAGCATGACTGCTGTGGATTTCTTTGTGGATAGAAAAAGGTGGTGATGCAAGCAGGAGCCCAGTACAAAATGCCAGCCTGCAGCAATGGCAGAAACAGAATGAGCGAGTGAGAGAGGGGGAGTGAGTTACCTCAATGAACCTGTGTCAGGACTGCTGTAGATTTCTTTGTGGGCAGAAAAAGCCACCAAAAGGGGCAGGAGCCCAGTACAAAAGGGCATCCTGCAGCGCCAGCAGAAACAGAATGAGCGAGTGAGAGAGGGGGAGCGACCAATGTCAATGGAGCTCTGTTGGGACAGCTGCAGATTTCTTTGTCGGCAGCAAAGCATGCCAATGCAGGCTGAAGCCCAGTACAAAAGAGCAGCTTGCAGTGCCAGCAGAAATGGAATGAGCGAGTAAGAGAGGGGGAGTAAGCGAGCTCAACGGAGCTGTGTCGGGACTGCTGCAGATGTCTTTGTGGGCAGAAAAAGCTGCAATCACAGGCAGGAACCCAGTACAAAAGGGCAGCCTGCAGCAGTGCAAGACACAGAATGGGCGAGTGAGGGAGGGGGAGTAAGTGAGCTCAACAGAGCTCTGTTGGGACTGCAGCAGATTTCTTTGTGGGCAGAAAAAGGCAGCAATGCATGCAGGGGCCCAGTACAACAGGGCAGCCTGCAGTGGTGGGAGAAACACAACGAACAAGTGAGAGAGGCTGAGTGAGTGAGCAAGCTCAATGGACCGCTACTGTGACTGCTGCAGATGTCTTCGTGAGCAGAAAATGGTGCCTACGCAGGCAGAAGCCCAGTACAAAAGGGCAGCCTGCAGTACTGGGAGAAAAACAATGAACGAGTGAGAGAGGGGGGTGAGCGAACACAACGGAGCTCTATCGTCACTGCTGCAGATTTCTTTGTGGGCAGAAAAGGGCAGCAATGCATGCAGGGGCCCAGTACAAAACAGCAGTCTGCAGTGGCAGGAGAAACAGAACAAATGCTTAAGAGAGGGAGAGTGAGTGAGACAGGGAGAGTGAGTGAGAGAGCTCAATGGAGCTCTATCGTGACTGCTACAAATTTCTTTGTGGCCAGAAGAAGGCGGCAATGCAGGCAGGAGCCCAGTATAAAAGGGCAGCCTGCAGTGCAAACAGAAATGGAATAAGTAAGTGAGAGAGGGGGAATGAGCGATCTCAACGGAGCTCTGCCAGAACTGCTGCAGATTTGTTTGTGGGCAGAAAAAGGTGCCAACAGAGGCAAGAGGCCACTACAAAATGGCAGCCTACAGTGCCAGGAGAAACACAATGAGCAAGTGAGAAAGGGGGAGTGAGCAAGCTCAGCGGAGCTCTATCGTGACTGCTGTGGATTTCTTTGTGGGTAGAAAAAGGTGGCAATGCAAGCAGGAGCCCAGTACAAAATGCCAGCCTGCAGCGCCAGCAGAAAAAGATGAGCAAGTGAGAGAGGGGGAGTGAACTACCTCAATGGATCTGTATCAGGACTGCTGCAGATTTCTTTATGGGCAGAAAAGGCCACCAACAGAGACAGGAGCCCAATACAAAGGGCAGCCTGCAGCGCCAGCAGAAACAGAATGAGCGAGTGAGAGAGAGGGAGTGACCCACCTCAGTGGAGCTCTGTCAGGACAGCTGCAGATTTCTTTGTGGGCAGCAAAACGTGCCAACGCAGGCAGAAACCCAATACAAAAGAGCAGCCTGCAACACCAGCAGAAATGGAATGAGCGAGTGAGAGGGGGGGAGTAAGCGAGTTCAACGGAGCTGTGTCGGGACTGCTGCAGATGTCTGTGGGCAGAAAAAGCCACCAACACAGGCAGGAACCCAGTACAAAAGGGTAGCCTGCAGCAGTGGGAGACACAGAATGAGCGAGTGAGGGAGGGGGAGTGTGTGAGCTCAACAGAGCTCTGTTGGGACTGCTGTGGATTTCTTTGTGGGCAGAAAAAGGCAGAAATGCATGCAGGGGCCCAGTACAACAGGGCAGCCTGCAGAGGCAGGAGAAACAGAATGAAGGAGTGAGAGAGGGGGTGAGTGAGTGAGTGAGCTCAATGGAGCTCTATCATGGCTGCTGCAGATGTCTTCGTGGGCAGAAAAAGGTGCCTACACAGGTAGAAGCTCAGTACAAAAGGGCAGCCTGCAGTGCTGGGAGAAACACAACGAGCGAGTGAGAGGGGGGGTGAGTGAGCTCAAAGGAGCTCTGTCATCACTGCTGTGGATTTCTCTGTGGGCAGAAAAAGGTGGCCATGCCGACAGGAGCCCAGTACAAAAGACCGGCCTGCAGCACCAGCAGAAACGGAATGAGAGAGTGAGAGGGGGAGTGAACTAGCTCAACGGACCTGTGACAGGACTGCTGAAGATTTCTTTGTGAGCAGAAAAAGCTGCCAAAAGAGGTGGGAGCCCAGTACAAAAGGGCAGCCTGCAGCGCCAGCAGAAACAGGATGAGTGAGTGAGAGAGAGGGAGTGACCCACCTGAACAGGACTCTGTCAGGACTCCTGCAGATTACTTTGTGGGCAGAAGAACATGCCAACACAGGCAGTAGCCCAGTACAAAACAGCAGCTTGCAGAACCGGGAGAAACAGAATGAGTGAGTGACACAGGGATAGTGAGCGAGCTCAACGGACCAATGCAATCAACATTAGGCATTGACAAATGCTTGTTTTCTGTTTGCCTGTGTAGTTTGTAGACATCAGCAATGATTTTCTCTCTCACATCCCCTAATTTCATCCTAATTTAAATTTAAAAGAAGTTGCTTTACTCTGTTCTTCCCTGTTTTGAAAACCTGTTTCACTCCATTGCAAAGGTCATGACTTCACTCATAAAAGGAAACATGGGAGCTGATAATGCTTATTTCCACATCAAAGGGACTGGGAGTAAGCAAAAAGCTCCAAGCACATAAGAATTAATTGGTTGAATAGCAAAACATCACAAGCACCAGTATCCTTCCAATTGCAGTTTCCAACTCAGACACACTTTAAACAACAGAAAGCATTAGGAAACTTACCTTGAAAAGTTTGATGGCCAGTACAAGACAAGAATACAGGGATTTCAGATGACGTACAGCAGAACTGACTCACAGTAGCACTTCTGCTGGCTTGTGCATGTATGCATCATCAACTCCCATGATGCCCTGCTGGACTGGGGTCATGTCCTCTGCAATGGAGTGAAACAGGTTTTCATGCAGGGCAGAACAGAGTGCAGCAACTTCATTTAGATTAGGATGAAATTGAGGAGCGTAGGCGAGGGAATCTACAGACTACACAGGTATACAGAAAATAGGTTGAGGGGACTTTCCCTTTAAACAGAGTCACTATTTATAGATAGTGTCATCAGGCTTATCACCAAGACACCTTGCCTTTGAAAAGTACTTGATTAATACTGTGAAATGCATCAGGCAGCTTGTCTAGGAGGAGCCTGTTTTAGGTTTGCATCTGAGGTACTAAATTAAAATAATCTTGCACATGCCAGTGGATTCTGAGGCCTCTGTATTGGTGGTGAGTGCCCCAGCTTTCCTTACCTCATGTTTAGGAATGAAAAAACTGTGCCAGCAAAATGACTGTCATGGAAGAAGAAGAATCAGCATTCATATAGTGCTTTTTATACACAATGTATCCTAAAGTGCTTTACATGCAGTGCTAGACTGGTAGTGAAGTGACTGCATAGTGGCGGCCATATCGCACAGCAATACCCACACACAGCCTAGACACTTGCATGAACCAGTTTTATGAGAAGGGGAGTATTGGCCAAGACACTGGGAATGTCCCCTACTCTTTGTGAAGAATGCTTGGGCTCTTGGAATCTCTATTCTACATGGACGTTTTCTTTATGCATTTCTAAAAAATTGGCCTGGCTGAATACCAAGGTTCACCCTTAGAAATCATGCAGAATATGGAATGTTTGTGCAATAATGGTCATACTGTAGTTATCATTTTTATAAAGATTATGGATATGCACAGAAACTGAATTTTGTTACTTCACCCATTTTTAATCATAGCAACATGAAAGAGCTTAACAAGGGATGCAAACAATATCATGAGTTCTAAAATGGTCTTTACTTGTCATATTCCATGTCAACTCAGAGACACCCACTGAGAAGCAAAGGGAGGCAGGGAGGCAGGGAGGTCAGTAAGGGAAGCCAAAGCTCAGACAGAAGAACACATTGCAAAATCAGTGGGTAGAGGGGACAAAACCTTTTACAGGTACATAAGTGAAAAAAGAAAGACAAAGGGAGGGATAGTGAGACTGAAGGGAGGATGGGGGCTGCATGGAGGATGACAACAGTAAAGCTGACATATTGAACAGGTATTTCTGCTCAGTCTTTACTGAGGAAGAAGAGGGTAATGGGTCTGAAGGGAGTACAAGGCGAGAATGGTACAGAAATGGACACAAGTCCCTTTACGAGAAAGGGTCCTGAAGGAACTGGAAGTAATAAGAGCTGATAAAGCAATGGGGCCAGATGGGGTGCACCCCAGGGTCCTTAAAGAGCTAAAAGAGGTGGTGGCTGAACCTCTGGCTATCCTGTTTAGCCGATCACTGGAAACAGGGGAGGTACCCAAAGACTGGAGCATGCAGATGTAGTCCCCTTATACAAAAGCGGGAACAAAAAAGAAGCAGGGAACTACAGACCAGTCAGCCTCACCTCGGTAGTGGGGAAGATCATGGAAGTACTACTGAAGGAGAGATTGGTGGAACATCAGGTTGTCAATGGACTACAGGACCCAAGGCAGCATGGTTTCACCAGAGGGAAGTCATGTCAGACCAACCTCGTTGAATTTTTTGACTGGGTGACTATGGAGGTGGATCAGGGGAAGGCAGTGGACATGGCCTATCTGGACTTCAGCAAGGCCTTTGACACTGTGCCACATAGAAGAGTACTACACAAACTGGGGAATATGGGTGTGGGCAGGACCGTAGTGTGGTGCGTAGGTAACTGGCTGGGTGGCAGGACACAGAGGGTGGTGGTAAATGGCTTTCACTCCACAGAGGGAAGAGTGACCAGTGGGGTACCACAGGGATCAGTGCTGGGACCGGTCCTATTCAACATCTTCATCAGTGACATTGCACAGGACCTAGAAGGCAGAATTTCACTGTTCGCTGATAACAGAGTAGACACACCAGAGGGTGTAGACAGAATGAGAAGGGACCTGCAGAAACTTGAAGAATGGTCAGGGGTTTGGAAGTTGAAATTCAATGCAAAGAAGTGCAAGATAATGCATATGGGGCACAAAAACCCTGGTACTATATATCAGTTGGGGGGTGAGGATATAGCATGCACCAAACAGGAAAGGGATCTTGGGGTTATCATCTCTGATGACCTCAAGGTGAGAAACAGTGTGACAAGGCAGCAGGTAAAGCAAATAGGATGCTGGGATGTATAGGCAGGGCATCACCAGCAGGAAAGGGAGGTCATAATTCCACTATACAAGACACTAGTGAGGCCCCACCTGGAGTACAGTGTACAGTTCTGGAGACCATACCTACGTAAGGACATAGACAGGGCAGAGAAGGTTCAGAGGAGGGCAACAAAGATGGTGCATGGATTGCATCACAAGTCCTATGAAGACAGGTTGAAGGAACTGAACATGTACTCCGTGGAGGAGAGGAGGAGAGGGGATATGATAGAGACATACAAGTATCTCACAGGGAGGAACAGGGTGCAGGAATACACTATTTTTAAGCGAAAAGATGTACCAGGACTAGGCGCATGGGATGAAGTTGGAGATAGGACGATTCAGAGGAAACATGAGGAAGAATTTCTTCACAGAACAGGTGGTGGACAAGTGGAACACCCTGCTAGAGGAAGTGGTGGGGGCTGAAACAATCATGGGATTTAAGAATGTATGGGATAGACATAAAGGAATTCTGGAGGTCAGGGGTAAGGGGCAACAGACTTCTAGGAAAACATAAACTGAACTTACAAGATCAAATGGGCAGACTAGGTGGGCCATAGGCCCTTATCTGCCGACACTGTCTATGTATCTATGTATCTATGTATGAATTCACTAAAGAAGCCAGTAAAGATGGAACAACTGTAGAACATAAACTGACATTTGAAAAATAGCTTCTAACAGACACAGAGATTTGCAGATTAAATGCAGTTCTCCTTTAAATGCATTTCCTGTTACTTCAGATTCACATTTTTCTGATGCACCCAAAAACATTGTCAAGACTGTATCTGGCCCAACTACATTCATATATATATATATATATATATATATATATGCAGTATATATATATATCTATATATGTTTTTTTATGTTGCCGTGCTTGCGCAGCCAACATCTTGCAGTAGTGCAGATTTGGAGGTGCGGTCACTGTTGGGCGAATGCAGGGCACGCTTCAGTAGGTGTGTCCCTCATTCTCCAATCAGCATGCATGCTGGCGCCACACCTCCCGGGCAAGGACATCTAAGGAAAGGTCTGCTGCAATGCGAGCTAAGCTTATCACAAGCAGTGGACCTCCGGATGTGCTTACCCAGAAACACAAACATGGTGGCACACTGCCAGCCAAACTGTCGACTTTGGTATATGCTGAGGCGGGTGCCCAATCCCCCTCAGCTTTTACCCCCCCACTTTCCTTGTGTGCCAATGGGGGTGCCCAATCCCAGTCCGCATAAAGTAACCCCCCCTTTTGTTGTGTGCCGACAGGGGTGCCCAATCTCCATTGGCTACAGCTGCCCCTCCAAAAAAACAAAGTTCCGTTGGCACGCTAGGAGCCCACCCCAGCATGTCACATGCCCCTGTAAACAGAAAAGCTGTCCTGTGATGGGTTTTTGTTTTTTTGTACCTGTGGAAAAAGGAAATGGTCCCTCGGCGGTCTCCCTGCCACCCTCCCACAACCTGCGCCCACTCACTGTGCACCCTGCCTCCCCACACCCCCCTTCACCCCATACTTACCTGCGAAGTCTGGCACGACGATCTTCAGCGGACTGGGAACACGTCTGCATGCTTCAAAGCTGACCTAGAACTAAGGAAATGCTGGTAAGCTGTATAATGGAATAAATAGGGTTTTTTCAACTTTGATGCATATCTCAAGCATTTTTTGGAATTTTGGCACTACATTTTTTACATGGGATTTTTGGGACCCCTCCTCATGAATTCTGGCACTGTCATGGCACTATTCATTCCCAAAAGGTGATTTCAGGGTCACTATATGGAATCACCTTTCAGGACTGAGTAATGAAACAACAGTGTGACTGTTCATGAGGGGAGCTCTCAAAAAGCCTGTGTTGCAAATTTCATGACAAAACTCCCCAAAATGGCTGTTTTATGAGCGTGTGTTGTGCTGTTTCTATGCACGCTCGTAACGTCATGAATTTGCAATATTTTCACTCAAGATTTTCAAACTTGCCATTTTTCCATACCTTCTGATGAGCAGTACAGCTGTCATTTTACGTATCCTGACCAAAATGTGTTTTCACACGTCTGGTGCAGAATAACGCGGTTGCTATGTGAAATCACTTTCTGGGACAGTTTTAGGAAATTACGGTGACACTGTTCATGAGCAGAGGTCCTAAAATGCTTATGTTGAAAATCTGGTGCTGAAAGTCCATAAAATGACTGTGTTGCAAGGGTGTGTTGTGCAGTTTCCACACACCCTTGTAGCTTCACAAATTTGCAATATTTCCATGCTAGATTTTCAACACTGGCATTTTTTCACACCTCCTTATGAACAGTACAGCTGTCATTTTTCACATCCTGCCGAAAATGTGTTTCCGTACCTGTGGCGCACAATGGCGGGATCGCTGTGGGATATCAAATTTTGGGACAGATTAACAAAAACGCACCGCTACTGTTCATAAGGGGAGGTCCCAAAATGCCTATGTTACAAATATGTCTACCAAACTCCCAAAAATAATTGAGCTACAGACGTGTGTTGTGCAGTTTGTATGCATGTTCATTGCTTCACCAATATTTCATATTGTCACTCCAGATTTTCAACGTTGCCATTTTTTTATGCCTCTTCATGAACAATACAGTTATCATTCTCCATATCCTGCCCAAAAATGTGTTTTCATCCCTCTGTCACCAAATGGCACAGCTGCTGTACAAAACCACCTTTCAGCTAACAAAGTGATTGTGCCGCTTTTCATGAGGTGGTCTGACAAGCAGCCCATGTTGAAAATGTGGAGTGAAACTACCACCACATGTCTATGGTGTTAGGGTTTCCAACTGCAGCACCCCACCCAGTAAAGACTGACAGGCATCAGGGATGTGACTTGGGATCATCGGATGTAATGCTCGCACATTCCAACCCCCACCCCCACCCTGCAGCCACTGACAGGCATTGTGGTGTGCCTAGCACTGTTCAGCCACAAAGTTCACCCCACGCTCCTATAGTGCACCCATGTCAGTGTATTTCCTTATGGAATGGGGTAAGTATAATGCCCAAAGACCCCAAAGCACACCCAACACTTATCAGTATCTACAGGGTAGGGTGAGGTACGATGGCATGAGCGTTATAGCTGATGACCCAAAAGGGATACCTCAATGCCTGTTGCTCTCTACAGGGTGGGGGTGGGGTTGGCATCACTTCAATACTTCACTGCCATTCCTATTATGCATCTCTAGCTCTGGCACTGCCAATGCCAATGCCAGCTTGACAACATTTGGCATTGACAAATGCTTGTTGTTTATTGTGCTTAGTGGGTAGGCACACTGGACATTAAATCCTTTTACATGTGTGACCCAACAAATTCAGACAAACAAGACATATGAATATACATAGGGTAAAACAGTTACAATAAATAACAGAGAGTAAAAATAAAATGAATTCAAATCAGTCATAACACTTACATTCAGACAGAGATGATAAATACTGAAACAACATTCTAGAAAAAAGCTCAACTGATCCTACATTCCTAATATCAATAGGGACCCCATTCCAGTTGTTAGGAGCGGCATAAGCAAATTCCCACTGCCCCCAAGAAGTCCTCATGAGAGGGAGTTTAAATACAGTATTATCAGACCTAGCTCCAGAGTAATATTGAGATAGACGTGATTGAAAATATTTTAATAAGCCTTCAGGGGCTCCACCAGGCATCAGCCTATGTGCAAAGTTCGCTAACAAAAATGTATAATTTAGCAGGATGGGTAACCAACCCATCTCATGTAAAATCACACAATGATGTGTGTGCCCATCAGCTGAAAGTGCAAAGTTACCAACCGATTGCAACAAAACAGATTTCTTTAGTGCAAAACTTGCAGAAGCAGTATCTGTAATTATGGCAGCATAATCAACTAGTGGGTATAAACATGATTTTGCAATTGCCAGTCTTGTTTCATTAATCAAGAATGGCCATAGCCTATATAACAATGCAATTTTAGAATAAACCTTAGACGTTATTTTAGCCAAATGAAAATCATAAGTCAAAGCAGGGTCCAATATAACCCCCAGGTACTGGAACCTCGTTACATTCTCATATGTTGTCCCGTCAGAGGTCAAAAGTTTAAGAGAACAACCCATATCCCTTAACCTAGGTACAGTCCCAAAAACCATAGTTTTTGTTTTCGTTTTGTTCAATACCAATTTATTTGAGGCTAGTCAATGGTACTACTATATAATATATATATATATATATATATATATATATATATATATATATATATATATATATATAACACACACACACATATATGTAATAGATTACCCACTCTTAGGAGTGCGGTCACACTCTGATATACACATGTCTTGGTGTGAGTTGTATGCTCGAGGCCACAGGCTGAGTGCGCCAACCACCCAAAGTTTGCGTATATCAGAGTGTGACTGCACATCCTAGAGTGGGATATCTATCTTATAAAACGGTAAAATTGTTTTTTTTGGGGGTAAAAGTGCAGGTGTGTGGCTGTGCTCTGATATACGCACGGTCATGTGATGTGTTTTATATGATCAGAACACTGGATTTGGAGGAGGATGTCCTCCTCCATTATATATATATATATATATATATATCTATATATATATAGATATATGTATATACTGTATATATTTATAAAATGGAGATGATAATATCCTCCAAATCCAAACTTCTGATTGTGTAAAACACATCACATGACCGTATGTATATCAGAGTGCAACCACACACCTCCACTCTTAATGCCCTCCAAAACAATTTTGACATTTTATAAGATAGATAAACCCCTCTGAGGTGTGCGGTCACACTCTGATATACGCACGCCTTGGGTGGTTGACTCACTTGACCTGTGGCCTTCTGTGTAGCAACGCACACCAAGGTGTGTGTATATCAGAGTGCACACCACACACCTCAGAGTGGTTTGTCTATTATATATACACACACACATATGTATATATATATACATATATATTTATTATAGTGGCATGGTTGCGCCACTATAGTTAGAGTTGAGTGGCCACTTACATACTAAAGTCAAAAGTTTGGACATTAATAACTTTGGACCTGTTCAATGGATTTGCCTGAAATTTTGTACAAGCATTGGGGTGCACTAGATCTCTTGATTTGCCAAATTGCATTTGTGTCAGAGTGCTGGTCTTCATGTACGAAAGAGCTGAAAAATGCAAAATTATCCATTTTTGAAGGCACCTTTTGGCATTCGTAATGTGGTCCTGCACGGCCATCATGTGGTGTGCTGCTCTGCAACATGGCTTGTCTGAAAGAGCTTTGCTGGCTGAACATGCCACTTTTTGTTTGGTGAAAAATTATTAAGGCATTCAAATGTTATGGCACTTTTAAGTTCCCATTATAAGTCAATGGGAAAATTTATTTGTATATCTTGCGATCAAAGAATTGGAGTTCTGGCCATCTCGTCCCAGCTGGCGGTGAAACAATTTGCAGCCTTGTGGTTCAAGAATCTTTGTTCCCGAGGAATTCCAAAAATTCTTTGACCGCGAGGTCTGCCATCTTGTTTTCAGTTTTTCGATCACACAAACTCAAATATCTCGGCTCGGGGGTAATTTCTGAAGTAAAAGTTTGATGGGTTTTACTCAGAGGACCCTGATCTATCGAGCCATGGCTTTGGTTCCAGTGAAATCGGTCAAAAAATAGAGTTATAAGCTTTTAAAATCTTAATTCACGGCTCGCTAACTATCTTTGATCGCGAGCCTGCAAATTCTTTGATCGTGAGATTCTTTGATCGCGATCATGCATCGTGAGAGAGGAATGAGATGGCCCAATTTAAAAATGTATTTTCTCAGCCCAGGGGTGTTCTAGGAAGTCAAATGAGGGTGGGTTTTATTCAGGGGGCTTCGTTCTGTCGAACCATGGCGGTGGTTTGCTGAAATTCCTTCAATTTTTTGATGTATAATATTTTTAATTCTTTGTTCGTGACTGCAAATTCTTTGATCATGAGCCTGCAAATTTTTTGTTTGTGAGATTCTTTGATCGTCATCTTTGATCGTCATCTTTGATCGAGAGAAACGGACCAGATGGCCAGATTTTTTATAATGGAATAGATAGGGAAATTTAAGTAATCTTTATATTGAATATCTTGGGAACAGTTTGGTCATTTGAGCTGATACTTGGAGGGAAGAAAGGCAATATGCTACAGATGTGTATTTTGGTGGTTTGCGGAAGAGTTCCATGTCCGATTTCCAGGTACTTTACTGTTCCCCTCTCCCTGCGTACTTGAATTGTAAAATATTAAATTCATTTTATTGACACTTCTGTGGTAGTCTGTTGCCCGC
Source organism: Neoceratodus forsteri (assembly GCA_016271365.2). NCBI lineage: Eukaryota > Metazoa > Chordata > Ceratodontiformes > Ceratodontidae > Neoceratodus > Neoceratodus forsteri. The sequence continues at coordinate 157,926,898 of CM028138.1, forward strand.
CCTGTCCAAGTTCGAAGTGGACAATAATAAAACATTTCAAATCATGAGTTCCTGGTGGTCTACTGTTCCTATCCCTCCTGTACTTGAACTGTTAAATATGAAAATTCATTTTATTGCCAGTTCTGTGGTACTCTAGTGTTCCATCTTGTCCATGTTTGAACTGGACAATTATAAATTTTTATTTTTTTTAGTTTTTATTTTTCAGCACCTCCTCTACTATCTCTTAACCTCCACTTATTCAGGCCACCAAGGTGCATTGCCTCCTAATCATGCTGACTATCCTGGAGTCTGCTCATAGAATGCCACACAGTTGCGAATCCTCGGGGTCCCTTGATGGCCCGGATTATCTCCTGGGTGGGGTGAGGAGGGAAGCCTCCTTAAGTGTTCTCTATCCCCAAGTGATCAAGCTGCGCAAAGCATAGTCTGCTCCTTATTAGTTGGCGGGTGGTGAAGTAGGCAATGGTGGACATCATCTAGGAGGCTTGGGAGATGTTTTTTCCTCTTTTTGTGCTTTCCTGTCCCCCCGCCCCTGAGGACGTCATCTCAGGCAAGTGCGTGCTGATGCACGCCTGCCAAGTGCCTGATAACATCTTCTCCTCCCTGGGTCCAGCTGTTCTGAAGATGCCAGTGCCCCGTGAGAGCCGGTGCTCCCACCAGCCCCCAGGGATGTCGGGTGCATACAGCACTCCTGGTAACCCAGCCCGAAGGAGAAGAGCATCTCTACTGCACAGATACTTTCAAAAGTTACTTTCTGAGCATGCCTCCATTAACACTAGTACTGCACTCAGTGATCAACTGGCCATTGACATGACGGATACACTGTACCACTTACCAAATGGCAACAGGTGGAGACACATGCAGGGTGGGCTAGCACAGACTCCTTGCTATTTTACTGTTCTCCCCACACCCCAACATGCCAACTCACCCTCCACCTCCCCCCACCCATTCCCAGTCATCAACTGTCACAACTCACCTGGCACATCCACAACCAACTACCAACTAAGTGCAGTATTACCACTACAGTACATACAAAATGAAAAAAAAAAATTCTGACAGCACCTACAGTACTACTAATACTGCACTTAGCAGCTGCCCATGGACGTGACACTTACAGTGTCCCACTTACCAACTCAGGACACATGGACTATTAGTAGCACATAACAGTAACTTCATGAAAATAAAACTCAGGAGACATAGAAATAGTTTTAAGATTTGTTTATTATTTGAATATTATTTTATATATATATATATATATATATATATATATATATATATATATATATATATATATATATATATATATATATATATATATATATGTGTGTGTATATATGCATCTATGTTTATAAGTCCAAACTGATTGGTTGTCTTGGGATGGGCAAAAACACAGTCCATTAGTTATTTCTGTTATTGTTTCTTAGGATGTATTTTTTTTGTTACCATGAACCTGAGCTGAGATATAGTCTCTGCTTTCTCTGGGCCAGATATTCAAACTGTGCTATTTTGTGGTGCAAGCCCTTGTGCTGCACAAAATAGTTGTGCAGGGGTGTGGCCGGAGCAATATTCAAAGGAGTTGCGCTATTGAGCAACTCCTTTGAATATCAACCCCCAGCCACAGCCACTGTGCATGGTGCAGTGGAACTTGCGCCACCACAAGTGGTCAGAGTGGAGCATTCAACTTGCGGTGGTGCAAGTACCATTGCGCCATGTGCAAATTTCTGATATTCAAAGGTGACATGCAAATGGGGCCATAATTCATGCAAAGGCGCAGGGGGCCATTTGCATCTGTTTATGACTATTGCATGCCGATTAGCATGCAGGTGCACGATCCCGAGGACTTAGCCTGGCGCCTACCAGGCAGCAGCCATTGGGGACCAATGCCCCTGCAGCCCAATCATGGGCAAATGTGTCAGAAAGCCCCCTCCTAAAACTGGCCCGATCCACGGGCATAAGCATACATCCCCACCAGCCTGATCGCAGGCAGCAAAGTGTCCCCCCCAGAAACATAACCCTGGTGGTCCAGTGGACCACTAAGCCCGATCGTGGGCTGCAGAGTTGTAAACCCCCCCGAATGTATCCCTGGTGGTCCAGTGGACCGATAAGCCTGATCGTGGGCTGCAGAGTTTTAAATCCCCCCCGAACATATCCCTGGTGGTCCAGTGGACCGATAAGCCCGATCGTGGGCTGCAGAGTCATTCATTCACATATCTGGACTGCCTTGTATGGTATGGGCTGCACGCCCAGTGGCTCTTGCTCTGCACCAATGGGCATACAGCCTACCAGCTGATCCAGTCGCCAAGCGGCGGGGCTGCAGGCAGGTGGGATGCTGCCGCCCGCCAGCTGTGGGGGAGGGGTGGTGGGGCTTTGTGGGTGGGTGGTGGGGGGGACACTAGATCACCAGGGATATGGTCTTGGGGTGGGGGGTTTCACCACCTTATGCAGCCCGCCATTGGGCTTATCGTCCACTGACCACCAGGGATACGCTCGAGGTGAGGGGATTTAAACCTGCAGCCCGACAGATGGTTATCGGGTCCACTGGACCACCAGGATATGTTCGGGGACACTTTGCTGTCCACGATAGGGCTGGTTGGGGGGTGATTTAAGCTTATGCCCACGATCGGGCCAGTCGGGAGGGGATTTTTCTGCTTTTGCCCGCGACCGGGCCAGTCGGGGGTGGGCGATGTTTTACACTTTGCCCGCGACCGGGCTGCCGGGGCAACAGGGAGTAGTTGAGGGCCAACCACAGGTGGCAGCTGCTGTGTTGCACCCTGCAATGCTGCAGCTACCTGTGGGTGGCCCTAGACTTGATCCTTTTTTTTTGGCTCAAAGTTGTGCAGGCGCAGGTTGGGGGTTGTGCCTGCACAACTCTGCACATTCCGGCTGAATATCGGGCTGTGCAGTTTATGCATGGTTCCTCCCCCTCCAGTTCAGCATGCATTCATTTGCATTGCGCTGTTGCTCAGCAGGTTTTCAGTGGCGCAACTGCCTCCTGCTGAATATCGCAGAAAATGCGCAATTTCGTACTTGCACAGGCACAACCCTATTGCGCATGGCGTAACCCTTTTGAATATCTGGGCCTCTGTGTATTGTTTTGTTGGCGCTCTATATTAAGAAGTATGAATTGAAAAATTTGAATAGTACTTTGTATGGGTGTTTATGGTAGATAATATTTTTTGGAAAATACTTATTTTTCAACATTTATTGCTGAGTAGTATTAGTTATGTGTGGGCTAGCAGTACTTGATTATTGCTCTGACTTAGCAGTTCTATTTTTACAAAAATGGATAGTAATAAAATAGAGAATAATAGATGGGGAAGGTTTTGATATGAGAATTTAGAATACGCACCTGAGCTGTGGGATGGTACAGTGTGGCCTTGGGGTTTGTCAAAGTATGACACAGTGAAGGTGTGCATTTAATTATCATATCAAACATCCTCACCTTGTTTAATGTTTAATAATAACAGAACAGCAATTTTTGTTCAGTAGTTTCTGAGACGGTTTGGTTCTGGTCATATACATAATGTTGGTAAATGAGGCAGCAGCATACTTTGACTGACATGGTTTATGAATGTGATAACAACCAGCTGGTTGTTATGGAAAATATCAGTCTGTGAGTATATTGAGGGGAATTGTGACTAGTTATTATAAATAATTAAACGTATGCTTTTTGAGTAATTAAGTGGTGATATTGTACAACCAGCTAGAATATTGACATTTACTAACTGAGTTATTTTTTATGGTATTTAATATTTCAGTGCATGTTCACATGATAAAGTAAGAAATGTTACGTGATGGGCATGCTAGCATTATTACATTTTCCTGCAATTTCAGTACATGTGTAGATTCACGTGGTGGTGTAATAGTTCCTGTAAATGGTTAACATCTGAGGAATAACGTTTAGTCAAAAAATGACACTGACATAATGAAGACCAGTGTTTGGCTATTGTTCTATTTTGTGTCAGTCACACGTGTGGTTCTTTTTTACGTGTGATTTGGGTACCACTGTATCCAGTTAGTGATAGGTCAATATTTTTTGGCACAAGTTATGTTTAAATAGCAATTATTTTTTGTAAGTTAGATGCTGTTATGTTAACTGGTTACAAAGAAATTAAAGTATCACAGACATGTGCCACATTTTTTTCACTTTAGGGTGTGGTGATGGTAGCCATGCCAATATTGTTGGTAAAACTGGTAATAAATGAGTTTTTAGAAGTATTATTTATTTGTTGAACTGGGAAAACATTCCTCATCTGACCTCCAAATATATGGGCAATCCTGTTACAACAAGAGCAGACAAATTGTTTGCATTGTATAGCAGAAGTAGACAATCATTGTTAGTACTGAACAATAACTTATGATGTGTATACTTTTGCAGAGATGTATAGAGATTAATTATACTACGGCAGTAGGCCAGAGAACCTCATGTATAGATCTCTTTAATGAGGTATTCCTTATGAAAATAGTAGCACTTAATGTAATGCAATACCATTAAGTGCTCAAAAATGTTTAATTTGGAACATTGTGTAGGAAACAAATAACAAGCATTTGTCAATGCCAAATGTTGCTTGCTTATATGTGCTGTTTAGGTATTTGGAAGTCATTGGAGTGCAAATATTGAAAATTGGAACTTACGGAAAGTATGAGACGCGCAATTCATCGCCAGAAACAGTCATTGTTAGGACATTTTTCAAAATGTTCAACATAGCCATTTTAAGACCTTTGGTCATGAACAGTGTCAGTGTGAGTTTGTTAATGTGTCCCATACATTGAGTTTGCACACCGACTAGCCCATTGTCGCTACTGGAAACACATTTTGGGCAGGATGTGAAAAATGACAGCTGTACTGCTCATAAGGAGGTGTGGTAAAATGACAATGTTGAAAATCTGGAGTGGAACTATTGAAATTAAGAACCCACGAAAGGCAAGGTGGGAACCGCGCAACGCACACCTCGGGTAAAAACAAAGTCATTTTTAGGAATTCTTTCACCAAATTTTCAACATTGCCATTTTAAGATCTCTGCTCATGAACAGTGACACTGTGATTTTCTTAATGTGTCCCATACACTGAGTTTACACACTAACTGCCCATTGTGCTACATGGGCGAAACATGTTTTGAGCAGGATGTGAAAAATGACAGCTATACTGCTCATGAGGAGGTGTGGTAAAATGGCAATGTTGAAAATCTGGAGTGAAAATATTGAAAATTTGTGAACTTACGAGCCTGCGTAGGAACTGCACAAATGCACGGTCGTAAAACAGTCATTTTTGGAATTTTTTCACCAAATTTTCAACATAGCCATTTTAAGACCTCTGCTCATGAACAGTGTCACTGTGATTTTCTTAATTTGTCCCGTACATTGATTTCGCACATTGACTGCACCATTCTGCACTACAAGGGCGGAAACACATTTTGGGTGAGATGTGAAAAATGACAGCTGTACTGCTCATAAGAAGGTGTGGTAAAATGGCAATTTTGAAAATCTGGAGTGAAAATATTGAAATTTCGCAAACTTACGAGCCTGCGTAGGAACTGCGCAACACACACTCATAAAACAGTCATTTTTTGGATTTTTTGGACCAAATTTTCAACATGGGGTTTTTGGGACCCCTTCTCATGAATGGTGTCACTGTCATGGCAGTATTCAGGCCTGAAGGGTGATTTCACAGTCACTGTGCAGTCACTGTGCGAAATCACCCTTCGAGCCTGAATAACGCCATGACAGTGACATCATTTACGAGAAGGGGTCCCAAAAACCTCATGTTGAAGATTTGGTGCAAAAATTCCCAAAAATGCCTGAGATATGCAATAAAGTTGAACCCCTCCTATCTAGCCCATTATACAGCTTACCGGCATTTCCTCAGTTCGCGGTCGGCTTTGAAGAGTGCAGACATGTTCCCGGTCCATCAAGATCGCCACACCAGAGTCCAGAGGTAAGTATGGGGTGAGGGGGTGGGGAGGCTGGTGCGCAGTGGTGGGTGCGGGTTGTGGGAGGGGTCGGACGCTGGCCATGGGACCGCTTTTTTTTTTTACAGGTTCAAAAAAAAGACTACGAGGACCGAGGGACATTTGCCTATGCTGGGGTGGGCTCCCAGTGTGGCACAAGGATGGGGGCGTTCAGCTGACAGGGGATTGGGCACCCCCGTCGGCCAAACAATTTAAAAAAAAATAAAAAGACCACGAGGGATGTTTGCCACACTGGGGTGGGCTCCCAGCGTGGCACAAGGGCGGGGAGAGGGGGTGTTCAGCCGATGGGGGATTGGGCACCCCCGACAGCCAAACAATTGATTGCCAGGCTGGGGTGGGCTCCCAGCGTGGCACCAGCTATGGGGGAAGACAACAGCAGCTTAGCCGGCAAGGATTGGGCACCCCGTCGGCTACACAGGACGTGCCGGGGCGCGCATGCCTGTGCATGGGGGGGAGCTATGCTTATCAGTGCTCACTGAAGCATAGCTCCCCTTCAATCAGATGCCACTGCATTTTGCAGCGTGTCATAGACAGCTCCAAAATGCATTGGCTTACAGGGGCCCCGCCTGCCAGCTCACTGCCTGAATTGGAGGAGGAGGTGACACACCTTCGAGATCTCCGATGATGGCACTATGTTTCTTGCACATGCGTGCAAGCAACATAAAAATGAAGATTTATGATTCGATTGAACTTATATACATTCATATTGAATCTCAGTATTATATACATATATACAAGTCTGAGTCACATTCATTTTCAATAATTTGTCAAATCCAGTGCTGTAAGTCATAGGCCAGTGGGAGATAATGGCATATTCAGTCTTCAGAGTGCAATTACTGTGATAGCAAATTCTATCATACTGTTTTCAACAATTTCGTCATAGTAGTAGAGATGACACTGTGGTGGAGGCAGTGTTACTGTCAATGTGGGTGTGATAGCTACATTTACCAATACATAACTTACTAACTGATGTTGAGTAATATCCAGTGCCCTCGAGTCTGCTTGGATTTGGCGGAAGTCAAATTAGTAAGTATCATAGTAAAGGTCAGTAATGTAGGCAACAACAGGAAAAGGAGTGTGAACTTTTCCTGATGTCTGTTGTTAAAACAAGTGGTATTCTCAACTGAATATGTTGAAAAAGTTGTTGCATCTCTGATAAATGTTTATATAGGTTAATTTATTTGTGATTGCCATGTAAGATAGTACTGTGACACAAGTGAGTACACAGTAATATGTGCTATGGTATATGACATTAAGTAAGGCATCTGCAAAAACATATGACTGACTGGCTATTGATTACAGCTCAATACCCTCAAGTCTACTTGAACAGTAATAATGCAGTTTTTGTTGTTAGTATATGGAAGTTGCAAATGGTGAATATCACAATACAATGATTTTGGTAATCAATTATGATTTATGGTGAAAACAGTATTGTTTTGCATCCTAATTATGATGGTAGCAGTTTGATACACAGGGATTTCTGTACCATAGGTAGACACATTGCTGTACTGTTGTGTTATGTTTGTTCAATGCCAGAGAAATGTGGTACATCAGCATGGGCTGTGGTTATTTTATGCAATAAGTAGAACACATTGGTCACCATGGGTGTCATCAGAGGCTAGTGGTGTTTGATAAAGTATGTAACGCTAATGTGTATGTACATTGGTGTTTGAGCACAAAACATCTGGGTGGAATATGCAGATGAAATGTTATTTTTTCAGAGAGACTGGTCTTGTGATATGTTGTGATTGGTTATCATTACTCTTTCATACGTTGTGCAGCATTGGTGCAGTGGAGTTTTATGACATATGCATCCTTTACATTTCTTGGGAGCCTTTCCTTTAAGGTGCATACTGTATCATTACACTCTACCCATCCCTTTCTGAATCTTCACCACATGACATAGTGTCCAGAGTGAATGGATAGGCCATGATGGAAGATTATTGCATGTGTGCTGGACTGAGTACCTGAGAACATAGTTCTTCCAGCAATAAAGTGAGAAATTGGCATTGTGGCTTTCATGCATTGAGAGTTAAAGCACTGCAGTACAATAATAATGTATGAGCTTGAATATGTAACTCTCAGAGAGCATACACAAGAGCGCCACATCTTCGACACAGTCAACCAGTTTCTGCATTAGCAAATAATTTGCGGAATTTCACAGTTCTCTGTTCAGGGACATAGATAGAGAGCCACAGCATATCCTGTGTTGTTTGAGATTCTCTGTGTCCACATGACAAACATGTGTACTTGGACACATAGTCAACCATGAAGTGTTGACGTAGATCTATGCCATCATCTGTTAAACTGTTTATTATTCCCATCATGAACTCTGTGATGTCTTGTTTTGCATTGTTAGCAAACATAGATTGTCCTCCATATTGACCAAGAGTTAGCCTTTGAGGAGTCAAGCTTTGTAAACTGGGTAGCTCATCTTGAGTACCTCTTATGGCTCTCTTTAATGCCTCTGAGAGAGGTGTTGATGGGCAACAGTTTAACACAGTAGCAAACTCAGGGATGTGGAGGAGTGCTTGCATAGTTGCATTTGCATAGCAGTTGACTCCTGTACTGTTGTCAAATGTTGGCAGTGTGTTGACTCCAATACATTTTTTTTCAGGGGGTGATGCAAGAAGTTTCTTCAGAGATTGCTGCTTTGTGCAGTACTCAGGTGATAACTGTGGAGTTTTAGTATGCTGTCTTTATGAAGTGTGATACCACCAATGTTATAAGCTGCCAAACCTGTAGGAGCTGCAATAATAACAGATGTTGGTGTTCTGGTAAGGTCATGCACTCCTTTACTTATAGCTTCGATCAAGAAACTTTTCCCAGTCCCAGCAGCACCACTTACAAACATCCTGATTGGTGTTTGTTCTTCACAGAGACAATGCTTTTCATAGTGTTGGATTGCATGTTTAACTGCGTGCATAATAGAGTGATACACAACTCTTTGATGTGAGTTTAACTTGCCGACAATGTCGGTGGCTGACTCTGAGAAGTACACGCTTTGTTGCATTGTGCCCTCAACATCTGACATCAGCACAGCTGGGTCATTAGGAGGAAGAGGAGCACCAAGTGTGCCTTCTCCTTCAACATCAACCATTTCCTGTGATGTGACAGGTGTGTCATCATCTAGGACTTTCTTAATGTTATCTATCTGTTGCTTTTCCATTTCAAGTCTCTGAATGTGTGTCTTAGAGACATGACTCTGGAAGGAATTATATGTTTGGATGAACTCTTGTTCATATGAGTCAGACAATCCTTTTAATTCAGATTCTGATCTCCAAGGTTTGAATAGAAACACTAGAGCAAAGTAATAAAGTTCTTTGCTTTGTGTTGTACTCAATGTCAGTTTGCAGTGGTCAATTAGCCATGGGTTGCATTTTTTGACAAGTGAGCCATCAAAGCCAGTTACTTTATATTTTAATTTTTCTGGGTCTGAAGTAACAGCCCACTTGTAGTCATACCATTGAGCAACCTCAAAGAGACACAGATCATCCATAGCACTGTGGCACTGTGGATAGTAGTTGTCAATTAAGTTGCTCTTAAGAATAGATGTGGATGTTGGTGCTGTGGCAGCCAACTCCTCAATCTCTTCATGGCTCTTAAGAACATGTCACCTGTTCTGCTTGTGATTTACATTTAAGAACTGTATGGCCTCTGATTTGCCATATAGACATACACCTGTAAGGTGGTCACTTTCTTCATAGGCTCCGCACTCACGGTGTGATAGAGTCTTAAGCCCTAGTTACCAAAGTCTGGAAGACATTGATCTATCACAGTTTGACAGCTCTTCCCGCATTTCTTGGAGGTTGCTTTGCTGATGTTTAGTAATGTATGATGTTATGTACCTCACAAGAGCCATTGAGTTGTCTGCTACAAACTGGACATCAATGTTTGCTTGCCACATCAACAGAAGGGAAGGACTATAGTCATTGATACAGACTTCTGCTTCTGTGTGAGGTAGTTCATACACTTGCTTTGCTGGCTTTGCTTTCAGGTGGTGTCACATGGCTGAAAAAATGTCATTAAGTGAAGCAGCTAGGCAAACTCACCTTGGGCAAAACGGCAGCGAGTATACCACTGACCTTTGTTTTTCACTTTCCTATGACAGTACTTTCCACAGAGGTGTCGTTGGAATTTCTGGACTAGTTCCCACAGTGTTGCGCAATCATACTTGTCTTGTATCTGACATGTGACATACTTCAAGATAAAGCGTAGAATGTCAGATATTTCATTGTCCCCAATTTGTGGGGCATCTTTAATCCACAGCAACATATGAATGTGTGGTGCTCCACGGGCTTGGTACTCAACCCTCCAGAAGTAGAGCTCAACAATACTGAGGGGAGCATTTGTCTTAGACAGTGTGAATTTCAAAATACTCTGTAACCGGTGGTGGAAGTAACGTGAAACGGTTACTGGATCAAGTGAACAGAGCTCATTTAGAGTCATTGTTTGGATGTTCTCAACATCAGAGTTTACCCATCTCAGTATATCGAGCAAATCATCCCAATAATATTCTGCACAACTGAGTGTCACAAACCATGTTGCTGGGCCAAATTCTCTCAGCATGCACATTGCCTCAGAGTGACGTCTGTACCAATATTATTTGGTACCATGCATGCTAGACAAAATAGAAGTAAGACTGACTTGCAGTATTTCATCTTTGGTCTGCAACTTGTGTAGCAACTGTGCAGCTGTCATATTGCTAAATTCTGTCCCAAGTCTCAATGTGTGAACAATACTAGCAGATAGGACACTAAGCTCAGTTTCCCAAAGAAGGTGGAAGAGGCATGCAATGTTTCTGTGAAACTTGTCATCCTTATGTAGTATTTGTGAGGTCCTATACTCAGCTCCTGGTACTCGTGCTTCTCGTCCTTCTAATCGGCCTCCTGTATCAATTGGAAACAGATCAGGGAAACAACGAGCTTCTAGGGTGGCCTCCCATATACTAACAGGATTGCCCTCCACTTGTTTCATTTGATATAAATCAATGTTATCCATTACTGGGTCTTTGCCGTGCAATGGGTGCATCATAAATTGCTCATACACATTCTGTGCAGTTGCTATGTCAACTTTCTGAAGTATTGCCTTGTCAGAGTTGTCTGTGGCAATATATGATGAGAATGTAGTAAATGTGTCAATGTCAGTTTCAGTATAGAAAGGATTGTGCTCTTTTAGATATCTCAAAGCGTTCTTTACATTGTCTATGTTGACTATCTCTTGCCATATTGTTTTTGCCTTTGTTAGCACACCATTTACCAAGATGACTACACTATTGTCTTTAGAAACAGTGTTGACATTGTCTTGCAAAGGTAAAGGCAGGTAGACAATAGAGCCTTTGAGAGAGCATGCAAGTTCTTTGTTTGGTAGGTCTTGTGTCCTTGTATTCAGCCTGATGATTGCTTGAAATAGCTTCATGGTTTGAATGAGAATCCTTTCAAACAAATTCAGCACTGTTATCTCATTAGGTGTTGGTTGTACTTCCATTTTATTGAGTACTGACCGAGGAGGTAAACTATCACTCTTGATTTCGTTATGACAGTAGGAACAGAGTAACACAGTTGTGAGTTCTTCAAAGTCAGACTTTAGTAAAAGGTATGCATGGAGACGTCCCCACACTTCATTCCAAGATGGGATGTTTTGAAGGTCTACTTTCACACATAGGTGCCTGTAGAACAATCGTTCACATGACACACATATCGTGGCAAATTTCTCTGTTTTGCTTAATTCACATTTAGCAAATCCATGACCAGATTGTAGTAAGAGTTGCTCTTCTTTAACCAGAGATGTCTGAGGAGTACTTGTTTCTTCAGAAACAGTAGCAGTAGATCTCAATCTTTGAGTTCTTTGCAAGTTTCTGATTAATTCACTAAGTCTTACAACATCTCCATCATCGAGCAATGCTTGGAATTGCATGTAGTCTCGAATGAGAGATCTGATGAGATACAACCTTTGCACAAATTTGTGGATGCCAGAGTTATGGACTGCTAGCATAGGAAAGTGATGAAATGTGCTGTTGCAGTTCATGAATTGTAAGCATGTGAGAGAGTGACCCATTAGGCCTTTGTGAGGCCAGATCTCACACTTGTCAATGTTATGGAGCAGTGTGTGTCATTCTAATCTCTTTGTGTTAAGAGTTCTTGAGAGGAAAGTTTTTACTGATATAATAGATTCCGCTCTAATGTTACATGTTCTGTCACATGGGCATTTTTTTGCTGAAGATTTTTTGTCACTTTCAACATCTTCGGCTGCATTGTCATTGTTTGGATGGATGGCTTCATGAGATAGAGGTAAGACATTTAATACTTTTCCATGCTCATCTAGTGTTAATGTAATGTCTCCACTGTGTGCATGGTATGTCTCTTCCCAGAAGAATGCTTCTGAGTACTCTGAATGAAGCCAGTCTCCTTGGAACACAAGAGAAATATTGTCTGTGTTTAAGTGCTCAAAAGATAAGATAGTGTTTCTCATCTCTTTGATCTTTGTAGTCAATTTATCAATGGCTGACATCATGTCAGTCCAAAGTTGGGAATGTACTGCTAGAGCCACATTGACAAATCGTCTTGCTCTTAAGTGGAGTTTCATCAATGATAGCTTAGAACGTAGGCTGTTACCTTTGCATGTCACTATTTTGGAGATCACACATTCAATCCTAGCTCTGTGGACTACTTTTTTTGTAAAACATTATCTTACTGTGTCAAGCATTAGGAGAGATACTACGCCTAGCATTTTTTTCTGTCTCACATGTGTACACTTTGGTGATGACAGTGCTGTACGTTGTGATTGTAATTTTTCTCTAGCAAGGCTACTTGTGGTAGTTTTCTTAGAGGATAGTTGCTGTCTCTTTAGTTGTGTATGATTTTGTCTCTGTGTGATATGGAGAGAAGACAGTTTGTGATGCTTCTGTTTAGAAGCTTTACCTTTTGTTCTTACATGGCATGATAATGATCAACTAGTACAGCTTGCACGTTCTGTGTGTACTGACTTTACAACAGATGCCCATGATGAAGCTGATGTAGTATTTCTTCAATATGTTGTAGAAGTAACCTAAGAAAAGTGAGAAAACGTATATTTAGTATTATACAATGGGCACAAACAAATAGACATAATGCTGCATTTTGATTGGCTGGCTAGCACCTTTTCAGCATTGCAAAGCCTCCAGTGTACCCACTGGAAAAGGTACCAGCCACCAGTCAGCCACATCAGTAACCTCATCGAGAATTCCTCCAACCATGCCAAACACACCACTGGCATTCTTGCAAACAGGTTGTGGGATGGTTATGTGCTCGCCCACAGAATGCCATGGTTCAAAATACCACCTGTTCTGACAAACAAAAATAAAAAATGTAAGTCCGAATTCCAGCCGCAGTTCTTGGTAACAAAATCAAACACACACTAAACAAAACTACCATCACTTCCTTCATGAGAGTTTCTAATAAGCACATGCAGTATCCACTGTTAAAACTAAACAACCCGAGACAAAAAAAGAAACTGTGAAAAACAGAAAGTGTGATGAATCTATTGCTCATCTCTCCACACTACCCCAAAACACTTCTGCTACTGTTTACTGTACTACATGCCATATAGCCCCGTTTGACTTGATTGCAACTCCTGGAGCACAGTACAATAAAATAGCTGACAGTTTTTATTTAATTTCTATGCACTAACAAGTCCTCTTCAAAACAAAAAAATAAAAAAACATTACAATCCCAGAGAACATGGCTAGCGTAGTGCGGTGCACATGTGAGCATGCATACTTAGTGTGCAGCTCTGTACCCAGTCATTGATGTGTGCCACCAACCTGTACTTCACATCTAAGGATCCTGATAGCAGCTGAAGAAACAGCACATAAAGATTACTGTTAAAAAAACAACGCTACAACCAGTCGGTCTTTTCTGAAATATCCAGCAATGACCCCCTTATTCCTCAAGAAGCGGTGCACACACTAATGCACTACTGACATGTTAGCATTTGATGCAATTGCTGTGCTGTATATGTAAAAAAAAAGCATCTCAGTCTGAACCAAAAGCATGACAGCAGTTTTGTTAAATTAAGGTGTGCACTACTTCCTTTTGTGTAGTGAACAATGATATTTTTTATTGACAATTGGGATGGGAATTATAACATGACTATAATGATGATTGGGTCTTATAGTGCATGTATAGAAAGCTGTATAAGTTAAAATTGGAGAATTTGTATTTTTTGACACGGACAAAGAATTTGTCAACTTGAGAATGATCGTCGAGATCAAAGATGGTCGCAATCAAAGAATCTGCAGTCTCGCAAACAAAGAACACATAAATTGTATGGTATTAGTGTTGAAGCGTGTTTATGTTGGTTTTATGACATGCAGAACTTGTGAACTGTCAATAGACATATGTGACCATTGTGTGGTGGCATAGTATGCAAATAGTTGACTTCTTACAGCTGTTACTGTTTTTTTAGTACAGTCATGTGGTTTTCTTCATGACCTAAGAATTTGTAAAGTCACGGTTCAAGCTCATGATCAAACTGATTGGCGATCAAAGATTTTGCATGCTCATGGTCAAAGATCGTAAAAAAAGCATGAGAAGTATGTAAAATGTTAATAAAACAAATAAGACAACTATGTTTTTTTTGCTGTGGCTCATTTAAATGCTAAGAGGGTTTCTGTAGTGTTTTGGTGTTGAAAAATATTGGGTTTGTACTGCAAGAAACGTTTAATGTAAAAGCCTTGCGTTATTCTCACGATCAAAGAATTTGTAAGCTTGCGGTGTATTTTCACGATTAAAGCAAGTCGTGGTTTAAGATTTTGCACTGTCACGATCAAAGATCATAAAGACACTGTGATTATTTGAAAATAGATACAAAACAAAAAATATTCTTTTACTTATGGGCTATTAATATGCTGGGAGGGTTTATCTTGTTTGGATGTTTTTAAAAAAATTAGGTTTAGACAGTCAGATGCAGCGTACATCAAAGTCTCACGTTATTCTCGAGATCAAAGATGTAGTAAGCTTGCAGTTAATGCTCGCGGTCAAAACAAGTCACGATTTAAGAATTTGCATGCTTGCGGTCAAAGATTGTAGAAAGTGTGGGAATTATTTCAAAATTTGTTAAAATTATATAAAAACAGTTTTTTGGTTGTTTATTAATTTGTGTAATGTTATTAGGGTCTGTTCTGGTTAAAAAAGTTAGGGAATTATTTTTTTTTAGTGTGGAAGACTGTTAATGGCCAAAGCTCGCGTTAGTTTCGCGATCAAAGATTTTGCATGGCCGTGATCGATGTTGGCAATCAATGCGCGTCGCGGTCAAAGAAATTGCATGCTTATGAACAAAGAAATGGCTAGGTTAGTCATGTGAGTTTCCTGAACCAATAGAATTGAAGAATAACACTCTGTGGGCCATTTTAGATTGAGTGATCGAGAAGGGAACAGCACATTACTTAAAAAGTAAGTACTTCTGCGAAATATGTTATAACTTTGATACAAATGGTTTTAAAAGTTTTAAAAAGTTATTTAACTGTCTTTTGGGAAGTTAGGAACTACTGTATGTATTTTTTACCACTGATATTGGGAGGAACTGTTCAGTTTAGCTAGGTCATTTGTGGAGTTTTCAGTTATTTTGAAATATTAATAGCAGCATGGCCTGGCAAACTGTGACACAGTTTAGCAATGTATGGAAGTTTTAATATATATGTGTCACCAATGGATTGTTTTTGGAAAACTAATGGAAATAGGTATTTAAGAGTGTGATTTGTACAAGTGAAAAAAATGTATCATTTTTTGAAAAGCTTTATGTTTTATGCATTTTGTAATTTGGTCAGTCAAAGT
This sequence comes from Neoceratodus forsteri, assembly GCA_016271365.2. NCBI lineage: Eukaryota > Metazoa > Chordata > Ceratodontiformes > Ceratodontidae > Neoceratodus > Neoceratodus forsteri. The sequence goes on from CM028138.1 coordinate 157,942,676, forward strand.
ACTGTGATTGCTTTCTAATAGTTACTTATTGTTCTTGGGAGCTTTCTTGTGGCTCCAAACAGTCTTTGTTATTAACTGTTTTGCAGGTTTATTTTGGTATCTCAGACTTGCTGGTCTGTACAAGTTGATAGTGTGCTAAGGAGATATATTTTTACTCAGTGCTACTTTAGTTTGTGACAATTGCTGACTAATCTAATAATAGTGGCAGTTTGTTGTTACATATGTGTGTGTTTAAATTGTTGTGGAATCCTGAGTTGGAATCATATTGTGTGTTGCCTAGCTTTACCATGTACTGCTTTTGCACTTGTTATATAGAGAGAGAGACTAATAGATATATTTAACTTAGGTAATTAAGTCACAGTACTTCTCACTGCAGATAATGTGTCATTAAATTAAACTGGTTCTGAGACATGTGCAATCAAATTAGTACAGTACTATCGATTACAGTTGTTCACTATTTCTGTCAAGTAGTAAGAAATGGCTCCACTCACCACTCAAGCAGCTGGCTCAGTAAGAGAGGGAATTTAGTTTGCTAGAACATTATGGCTAGTCACTTAGACCACTCAAAATTTGTGTTATTGGCAAGTTATGAGGTGTGCCAATCAGATGATAGTATTTTCCCCAAAACAAAACAAGTTTAATAAATATCATGCCAATAGAAAGACAGCTTACATGAATAGCTAGGAGTATATGGTAAATTAGCCAATCTGTGAAAAGGTTATTGTATGTGATTGTTTTGTCTGCATTTATCTGGATGATGCAATAGAATAGTAGTCATTGTGGTGGTTTCACTTCTTAGTACTTGGTAGTCAGACAGACACAATTGTGATATTTCTACATCTGAGTTATTAAGATTTGATACTCAGCATGGCAGAAAAATCTACAGTTACTGTACGGATAGCAGGATCAAGTTTGGTGAGAAGGGAAGCAGTGTTCAGTAGATGTAGTCATTTTGGGAATGATTTACAACTACCTGAAGGCTCTGTGTCTAGGTTTGGTAAGGGTGGCATGAGATGGGAGCAGCTCATACCTACCATATACCATTTATTGAAGACACACCCAGAACCAGACATACTCCTTATCCATCTTGGAGGCAATGATTTGGGTTACAAAAGGGCTATTGACTTAATAGAGGCTGCACAGTCTGACTTACAGCAGCTTATCAGTATGTTGCCATCGTGTAAAATTCTGTATTCAGATATTACACAATGCATGGTCTGGAAGGATGAGTATTACTGTCCTGCACTTGAAAGATCACGAAGGAAGGTTAACATACAAATATCTGTATTCCTATGTGCTATGGGAATGCACACTATTCATCACCCCAAAATTATGTATTACAAGTATTGACTATTTTTAAAAGATGGTGTGCGTCTCTCTAACAGTGGCAATGACATTTTTGTTGGGGACCTTCGGCATGGTATCCTCACAGTTTTGTGATTGTGTGCCTGTACGATGGTGATTGTCAAGTATATCACATTAACAGTGCTAAAAAAAGGCTCTTTTTAGAGCCAACAAAAAATAGTCAAAAAATAGAACTAATCACATATTGTGCATTGCTGTGTGTATGTTAGCGTGTGTGTGTCTGGGAAACACATAATTTCACTTGTTAACAGCAGAGAAGTGTGATGGTGCTTTTTGATGTATGAGTAGGATGTATATTATTACTTGATATTGAATGTGCGTTTTTTTAGCTGGGTAGTATGGTATTTTGTTGACTGTGGTTGTTGTAAAGTGTATGAATTTTTAATTGTTTGTTGATATCCAGGGTGTCTCTTTCGTTAGTGATAGAGTCTGTAGGTTTTTTTTATGTTTTGTTTATTAATTGTTGAGTGTGGCTTGTTATTGGGGGGGTGTATTATAGAAGTATAAGTGAAAATGTGGGATAGGTTTCTCAGTATGAAGTGAGAAGCAAAGTATGCTTAGTGCTATGAGGACATATATCCTGTTGATGGAGTGTACTATGTGTTACTAGGGTATGTTGATAACTGATGTGAGTCATACTGTTTCTGGCAATAGTGGAGAGTATTGGAACAGTACTGTGGTAGTAGTGTAAAAGTTTTGTGAATACAGTGCATGCTTGTATTTACTATTGCTGATGTTTTAGTTTGTTTGAGTTGGGGCGCTTTGCACCCCACACACACCCTTTTTTTATGGGGGAGTGTTGAGACTGAAGCACACCAACTCAAAATAACCCAACGACTCACTGAAGACAGTAGCATTACTTACTCACACGCTAATAGCGTAGCTCTGTTGATGGTCCAATACTCTACACTATCACTGTGTTTCTGTGTGAGAAATGTTTGTGTTCTGTTAAAGTTTTTAAAACATTTTTTATGTTTTTCTTTACACAGGTAGATAACTATCTGTTTATTGTCCGCAGAGTCCACTGCCTAGTAAGTAGTTTGCTTTTTTGTTTTATGTCAGTGTTGAATTCAATGTATTTTGTTATGCTGCATTGTAAGTGGTAATTTTTTGGGGGGTCTGGTAACAGGATAAATAGGAAAAAATGTTAAGCAAGTGCAGGCATCACTTGTTTTACATGCAAGTGGAAATAAGTAATAATATGGAGAGTTTGTAACATATGTATTCTCAATACATATGGAGCCAGATATTCAAACTGCGTCAGACTATAGCGCAAGCCTGGGTGCAGCACAACTTGATTGCACAGGGGTGTGGACTGGCCAGTATTCCACGGAGCGGTGCCATGGGTCAGCATCATTGGATATTTTACCCAGGCCACCCACAGTGCATGTGGCACAGTGCCACTGCGCTAGTGCAAGTGGCTAGAGTGGAGCAGGGGGTGCACTAGTGGAAGTTCTGTTGTTTTTTTTTTTTAAATCTTCTTTATTGTGTTTTTCTTCCAGTAGTCATTAGACAAACATGCACATACCCAGGATAGCCCCGGGTCCACACCCCAAAACTGAGCATGGCCACTATGTACACTCCATAACTATATACATACACAGCTGCATTGCACATCCTCTAACAGTTTGTTCAAATCTGCATTTATATTATAATAACTCGGGCAGCCCCTATCAAAAAAAAAATATTTTCATACATCAAACTCTGCATCCCAAAAGGTCCTTTTATGCCTATAGGGCCCTACATCACTTATAAGATCCCCAGGGTAGTACCCTACAGTTGCGTCCCAAGGGAAAAGAGAGAGCCCCCCCACCACAATCTGACAGATTCTGTGGCACCTACTATCAATTCTAACAAAAGGACTTTTAATTTGGGCATATATACTTCAATAAACATACAGTAATTAAGTAAGCCCACTATTACTAAGACATCAATCCCCTATCTGGAGATTATTAATTACGTACTTTCCGACAGACAGACCCTTGTCTGAGGTATTTTATACTGTAGGGTGTATACTGCCTCTAAAGCCCTCCATCTTTTATCATAAGTTGCCTTTCGTGCGAAGCATTTGCCTTTTAAGTCTAGTCAACATTAACAGCAAATCTCCCACCCATTGGTCATATGCATAAATAAAGTCACTTTTCCAATGTCTCAAGACAAATGTTTTTACCAAGGAGGACATTAAAGCAATATGTCTTTTAATAATCGTATTAGGGATGTCTGCCATATCCCCCAACACACAAATCTTAGGCACGATGAATTCTTTATAATTCATCACTGGGTCCATATTGCATTTAATTTGGTCCCAAATGGGAGAAATTTTGGAACAATGCCATAGTACATGGAGTAAGTCCCCTGGGTTTACACCGCACCTAAAGCATAGGTCTGTCTGTCTGAGGCCCCTAGCACATAACTTAGTAGGGGTATAATATATATTAGAAACTACAAAAAATTGCATGATCCTATATTTAGGAATGGGACTATGTCTACTACTCCTCCATATTTCTTCCCAATCAGGTCTCTGAGGGCCAATATCTTCTTGCTTATCCCAGTATGAGATCTTAACAGAGGCCCCACTTAGAAAATCTAGTAGCAACCTATAGATCTTAGACAGGGGGTTTCTAGCACAGTTTACCTCCTTAAGGGTGTTCCATGTAAATTAATTATCATAAAGTCTACCCCTCCCCTTTTCCATTTTTTGCATCAAATTTGTAAGTTGCATTTTCTTAAAGAAGTTCAGGTTCTTGCACTGATCTGGGAGAACCAAATTATTGCCTCTTATGAAGTCTGCCCACCTTGAATTAAGCAAGTGAGTAGCCCATTGTGATTTGCCTTCCAATGAGCATGTTCGGATTGCCCAAAAGAGGTTGATTCCTAGAAGCTTTTTGGGATTTTCTTTGGTTGGGGGACAAAATAGTCCACCAAGCCAGCATTGCTTTATAAATTGGGGTTTGTCTTCCCCCATCCGGTAGCTCTCCTGGGTTAAAAAACAATACTGCTTCCGGGGAAAGGCCCATATCCGAAAGGGTTTGCTTCTCAACCTGAAGCCAGGTTGGGACATAGTCCCCCTCATTCACCGGCCTACACCACCGAGTCATTAACCCAAGTTGCCCAGCTACATAATATACTTGTAAGTCCAGAACTTTGAGGCCTCCCATGTTATAAGGTAGTCGTAAAATATTATATTTTCTTCTAGGAGGTTTAGCATTCCACAAAAAGTTAGATATAAGTTTTTGTATTTTAATAAACCAACACTTAGGGATGATATATGGGGATAAATGTATTGGATACAGGAGTCTAGGCAATAGATTCATTTTAACCAGACTCAGCTTTGCTGCCCAATTTAGAGGGAGTTTATTCCACCTAGTTATATCCTTTCTAATTGTTGATAGAATCTCTCCCAGATTTGCTTCAAGGCCTTCGTTCTCATTAGGTGTGACCCAAATACCAAGATACTTAAGCTTTCTTGGGGACCACTTCACTTGGAATGGTTCAAAATCGGCTTTATAAGTAAACAGAGTAAGAGGGAGAACCTGCGTCTTACTCAGGTTTAATTTGTAATTTGACACCCTAGAAAATCTTTCAACTATATCTAGGATCCGCTTGAAACTCTCTGCTGGGTCTTGGAGGTGCAGCAAAATATCATCAGCAAAAACAGATAATTTAATTTCTGGCCCCCCAATAACAATCCCCTGTACCGCTGGATCCTTTTGAATCACCCTTAATAAAGGTTCCAAGTAAATATTAAATAATATTGGCGAAAAGGGGCATCCCTGCCTGGTCCCATTATCTAAACCAATTTCCTTCGATAGATAGCCATTACATAGAATTCTAGCCGTAGGAGCAGCGTATAAATTTTTTATACCCTTAAGAAAACCTTCCGAAACCCTTACATCCCATGGTTGCAAATAGAAAATCATGAGAGACCCTATCAAGGCCTTCTCGGCGTCAAGCGCAATTACCGCCATAGGCAGCTTGAAGTAGAGGCCTTATGTAATATATGGTGAAGTTTCCAGAGGTGCATGAAGCTCCTCTACCTGGCATAAACCCCAGCTGTTCTTGACTAATTAAACCAGGGGTGACTCTCAAAATTCTATTGGCTAGTGTCTTTGTCAACAATTTCAAGTCCTGGTTCATCAGGGCAATAGGTCTATAACTCTCAGGGAGTTCTTTGGGTTTCTCTGGCTTTGGAATGAGTGTTATATAGGCCTGATACAGCTGCAGGTGTGGGACCCCATCCTGCATAATGTTTATAAATAAGTCTTTCAATAAAGGCAATATAACTGCAGCATGAGATTTATAGAATTGAGCCGTTAGACCATCAGGTCCTGGTGTCTTACCATTCGGAAGTAAATTGATCACTTCTAATACTTCAGATTCTGAGATGGGGCCGCTAGCCACTGGGCTTGTTCTTTGTCCAACCTCGGAAGAGGTATATTTTCCAAGAACCCTTTAATGTCCCCTTCACTAGCCAAGACCCCCCTTGATAAATCCCCTCAAAATAGGCAGCAAAGGTATCAGCCATTCTCTGGGGCTCTGTTATTATTTCTCCCTGGTATTTTCTAAATTATATTACCCGAGACTCCTCCTACTCTTTTATTCTATTAGCAAGAAGCCTTCCTGGAGCATCCCCCTCCATTAGATAATTTGCTTGTACCTTTTCCGACCACCGCTCTAACTTACCATAAAGGATGTTTGCCATCTCCTCTCTAAGCTCCTTAAGCTCTAAGTCTAGCCCTTTTGCAGTGCCCTCTAGGGGAGCCAGTGAGTTAATAGCACCCAGAATAAACTCTTCCCTCGCCCTTCTCATATGAGCTCTCCTAGCTATAAATCTCTGGACCATACCCGAATATAAAACTTTACATGTAGGCCACCTTAGTCTGCTATCTGAGAGCATAGGAAGTTGGGTCTGGATAATTTCCACCAGTACCTGCTCTGATTTAGCTAACATATATTCATCCAATAATAAGGATCATCAAACCTCCATTGATACGGTTTCATTGGGAGAGATTCTATCTCCCAGGTTAACTGAACTGGAGAGTGGTTTGATAGAATTCTAGTGTGATTAATCAACTCCCTTACCCCCTGAATTGCTTCCTTGTTAACCAAAAAGAAATCAATTCTTGAATGGGTTTTGTGCGCCCCAGAGTAGAAGGTCATAGTGTGCCCCCCCTTGCTACAGACCACAATGGAATCAACCAACGCCACAACTTCCAGGAGTTTAGTCAAAGCTGCCTGTGCTATAGAAGGCGGATGATTAGATGGGTTTTTTTTGTCCACCCTATTATTGAGACAAAGATTCCAGTCTCCTGCAAGGATTAGAGGATGGGGTGGAAGTAGAGCTAAATCAACTTCTATCGGAGCAAAAAAGTCAGGGTTAGGTGGTGTAGGAGCATAAATGGAAGCAATCGTTAACACTTTACCCATAATAGAACCCGTAACATAAATCCCTCTGCAGTCTTCTCTAGTTTTAGCTTGCAAGACTATAAACGGGCAATCACGCCCAATCAAAACAGCCACTCCCCCCGAGGCCTTAGCGTTTCCATCTCCTAGAACCTGCCCTACCCATAATTTTTTAAGAAGACCCAATTCCTCCTTAAGAAGATGTGTCTCTTGCAAGGCGACAATCTGAGCTCCCAATTGGCGGATGTACTTTAATATCACCATCCTTTTCCTCCACCCTCTGAGGCCTTTAACATTCCAAGTAATAATTTTAATGTTGATCATGCAATTTTCTTTACACCCCTAACTTCCACACCAACAGAATCTGTCTGAATAAACATAAAGAACATTAGGCTCTCTCTTTTCCCATTTCCCACAAGCCCACCCCCCAGTTCAACCCCTGATCCTTGGATCGTCCTCCTAACTCAATTGGATACGTAAATGAACTATCCGGTGAGCAAGCCTCTGGACCCTCTAAAGCCCTAATATCACCCTTATAGCTGCTTACATTCCCTTGAGAACAGGCCCAACTTTTCATTCACCCCCTACTGCTTGCTCTCATAGTTTTAAGTATCCTCTACCATATTGTATAAAGCTAAGGAGGGCAACAATAACATCTTAATCTAGAGTAAATACCATTCACCCTACACAGCTAAAAGATAATATAACAACCCTTTTTAAAGTCATATATTCCTGTCTCAGTGGGGTCATAAACTTAAGATCTAAGCTCTTTAAATCTCAAATTAACATCAAGAACCTATTATAAACCTACGGTTCCCTTGAAATACAATACAACTGAGCCACGATTTCTCAGATCTGAGTAAAAACAATCAGTCCCTCCTAGACCACTGGCTTAGCTAAAGTTAATATAGAAGGAGTACTCCAGCAAAGTAGGTGTAACACTCCTCCTTAATCTTCGGAAGGAAATACTGAAAAAAAAGGGGAAGGAGGGAGGGAGGGAGGGAGAAAAGAGAGTATGGGAGGGTAATAAGAATGGGTAGAGAAGGAGGGGACAGAGGACTCTCATTCTTCCACTCTTTTCTTCCTTGTCTCCCTTCTTCTCTTCCTTTTAGTCTTCTTCTCTTCTTCTGTCCTTCATGTCCCGTTTTCCCCCTCCCAACTGATTATTTAAACCAATACTTTGTTATTGCCCAGCAGTCCTTAACATGTCCAAAACCTTATTAAGAACCACCGCTAGATAGTGCCTTCCTTGCGGAACTTATTCAGGTTTTCAAATTGAACAAGTCCGGAAATTCCAGTCTCAGTCCCTCAGCCACCTCCTTAGCCGTTAGGTACCTCTGATCACCAGATTGTAATTTCACAACCAAAGTGGCAGGATACCAGACTCTAAACTTCACTCCATCCATATAAAGCTTTTTCTTAATGTCCCCATATTCCTTTTGTTTCTCCCGAATCGCTGGGGTTTGGTCTTGAAACACTGACAAGGGTGCACCATTCCACTGCAGATTTTTAAGTGCTCTGGCTCTGCTTAAGACATGTGTCTTTTCTTTAAAGTTTAGAAAACGCATGATGATGACCCTCGGTCTGGCCCCTGGTGGAGGTATCTCTCTGAGAGAGCGGTAGGCCCTTTCCAAATTATAAGAATCGCCATATGGTGTTGGACCTACGAGCTTCAACAACATCTCCTGGATAAAAGTGATACAATCTGCTCCTTCCGATCGCTCTGGTAAACCCACCAGGATTAGATTATTCCTTTGGCTTCAAGATTCCTGGTCCTCGACTCGATCCTCCAATTTTTTAACTTGCCTACGAAGAGCCACCAGATCCTGCTCTTGAGAAAGAGCTTTACGCTCCTGAGAGGCCATACGCACTTCCACATCCCCCATTCTTTGGGCCAGAGCTTGTAAGGTAGGTTTAACTGATGAAAAATCGGCAACTAGTCCCTGAAGCAAGGTTTTAAGCTCTGCGATATCTTCCAGCGATGTCTGACCTCTTCCTGCATTCTCAGAGCTAGGCCCTGGGTCTTCCGGAACAGGTGATGGGGGCTTTGGGCACTTCGTTGCCGGTGCTTTAGCCTCCAGGCCCTCCGGAACTTCGTACTCCATCTCGGACGTTGCACCTGGTTCCGTGAGTCGCTATAGTAGTGCAAGTGAGCAGCTGGGATTTGAAAAAAAAAATTTGACAAAGGTAAAAGGAGACCCTAGGGAGTTAACCCTTCTATTTCAACTATCACCACAGGGTCTAGGGTAGTTTTGTAGAGCAATTAAATCGATAGGACCCGGGAGCTCTGCTCAATGCTGCCTTCCCCGATCAGCTCATCACGTGATCTCTGCCATAAAAACCTCTTGATGCAGAAGACACAGCCTTATTGTCGTGGAAGTTCTGTTGTGATATGAGCAGCGACCACGATATTGAAAAGCACACATGCAAATGGGACCATAATGTAAGCAAGGCACAACTGGGGCCATTTGTATGTCATTATGGCCTCATTTGCATGGAGGTGCACCGATCCCCGGCGACTTGTGCCTGGTGCCCTGCCAGGCAGCAGCTGTCAGGGACAGAGACACACTGCAGCACGGCAATGTTCCCCACAGCCTGATCACATGCATTTGTAAAATATTAACATATCTAATATCCCTGGTGGTCCACTGGACTTCTGTCAGCCCAATCACATGATTCAGTAAAATAAAAAACAATCCAATGTCCCTGGTGGTCCAGTGGACCACTGTCTACCTGATCATGGGCTTCTGTAACATACAACACAATCCAATATCCCTGGCGGTTCAGTGGACCACTGTCTGCCTGAGCGCAGGCTTCTGTAAAGTAAAACACAATCCAATATCTCTGGTGGTGCAGTGGATCGTTGTCTCTGTGATCGTGGGCTTCTGTAAAATGAAAAACAATCCAATATCCTTGGTGGCCCAGTGGACCGTTGTCAGCCCAATCACGGGCTTAAGTAAAATTAAAAACAATCCAATATCCCTAGTGGTCCAGTGGACCTCCCTTCCCACCTGCCGACTGAGCCCCACCGCACTGCTCCCCCCGGTGAGCAGCAGTCAGCAGCACCCCACCTGCCTGATGCCCCGCTGCTCGCTGACTGACACCATCGGTATGGCTGCATGTGCATTGGTCCACAGCATGAGCCAATGGGTGTGCAGCCCATACCATACTACACATTCCAGATATGTGAATGGATCTATTCTCATATCTGCAATGTGTACTATGGTATGAGTTGCATGCCCATTGGCTTACACTGTGGACCAATAGGTGTGCAGCCCTACCAATGGTGTCAGTTGGCGGGTGGCGGGGTGTCAGACGGGTTGGGTGCTACCGCCCGCCGATGACCAGGGATGGGGGAGCGGGGCAGTGGAGCTCAGTGGGTGGGTGAGAAGGGGGATCCACTGGACCACCAGGGATATTCAATTGTTTTTCATTTTACTTAAGCCTGCGATTCGGCAGACAGCGGTCCACTGGACCACCAAGAATATTGGATTGTTTTTCATTTTACAGAAGTCCGCGATCATGGAGACAGCGGTACACTGCACCACCAGAGATATTGGATTGTGTTTTACTTTACAGTAGCTTGCAATCGGGCAGACAGTGGTCCACTGAACCACCAGGGATATTGGATTGTGTTGTATTTTACAGAAGCTCATGATCAGGTAGACAGTGGTCCACTGGACCACCAGGGATATTGGATTGTTTTTTATTTTACTGAATCACACGATCGGGCTGACAGTGGTCCAGTGGAGAAACAGGGATATTGGATTCTTTATTGTTTTACTTAAGGCTGCGATTAGGCTGTCAGTGGTCCACTGGACCACCAGGGATATTGGATTGTGTTTTATTTTACAGAAGCCTGTGATTGGGCAAACAGCAGTCTACTGGACCACAAGGAATATTGGATTGTGTTTTATTTTACAGAAGGTTATGATCGGGCAGACAGAGGTCCAGTGGACTACCAGGGATATTGGATTCTTTTTTATTTTACTTAAGCCTGCGATCAGCTTGACAGCATCCCACTGGACCACCAGGGATATAGGATTCTATTTTTAGATACCAATCCCTGTGATTGGGCATGAGGGGGTGCCACCATGGAGGCGCAGCCAGAGCTCAGGTGGCCATCCACAGGTGGTAGCTGCCATGTTGCATCCTGCAATTTGGCAGCTCACCTGTGGGAGGCCAGCTGTTGTTCCTTTTTTTTTGCAATCAACTTTGAATGGTGCAAGTAGGGGTTGTGGATGCATGGCTCAGCACATCCTGGGCTGAATATTGGTATGTGCAGAGTATACATGGGCACATGCCCTCTAGCTGCACCTGCATAGGTTGCTGATGCATTCCAGCGCATTGGGATTTGTGTCAGGTGCAATTCCTGTTTGAATATCGTGCTGTGGTGCATCAGTGGGTTGAGCATGGTGCAAGACTGTTGTGCCATGTGCAACCCTTTTGAATATGTGTGTAATGATGTTATTATGGTTGTAAATGTTTTAGAATGCAGCATAGTATGATCACTTTTTGCCATTCCGTGCCTGCATATTTTTAAATGTTTTTAACTGATTGTGCAGCAGTTATGTATATTTCATGATTATGCTTCTTTTGGAATCTGTGGGAGATAGTAGATCTATGTGTTTTAAGAACAGAGTTATTGTTAGCTTAATTTACCAGTTATCACAAATATTTGATTGTGATTGCCATGCAAGATAAATAGTGCTAATGTAGAACAGTAGTATATAATATGCAATAGTTTTAATGTTTTTTTTTTTTGCTGTTTCAGAGAACTGCGATGCCAAAATCATGGAGTGATGCAGAGGTGCTGGCCCTAGTTGAGGCTGTGAGGGAGCATACCAACACTACAGTTGTCATGCGTGCAACTAACCTGATCCTGACCGATACATGGGCCAAGGTAGGTGTTTGTTGACAATAAGCCTTCACACTTTTCATCAGAGGTATCAATGTGATTGAGGACAATGGTATGGTCAGCTGTATTTGTTTAAGATTTGTTGGATATTCCAAAGATGCTGTAGTCAATAGTTGTATCATTCTGCTGTATGTACTGTAAATAAGATATATATTTTCTTGTGTTAAAGTGGAGTTTGTGTGAAAACTACTTGTGGAGATTTTGAAAGGAGAGTTATAAAATGGTCAAAGGATTTCAAGTCATCTTATCTGTACTTAGGTGTGTATTAGATGTGCGTGATGAACATCTTAAACAATTACCATCATCTAGAATGCACAGATACATGTAATAAGCACAATAAGACAGTGTAGGGATGTGCATTGGACAGTTCCAATGCATGCCTAGGAGACTAGGTGTAGTTGGTCTGTGGCTTCATACCTCAGTATGAATGTGTACTTCTGCATTGGAACTGTCTAATGAACAGCCACTGTCTGTTATTGCTACACACAGGCATGGCAGCAGTGCTCTGCTGTGTAGAGAGGTACTGAGACCTGTGTGTATCCTGATAAGTAGTTGTATTGGAAAGGATATTATCACATACAAAAGTGTTCAGTAGACTCATGTGAGATGACATACTGCATCTCTCTGTCTTTAGCTGCAGAGGAAGTTATCATATTTGTTACTGTATTGTTGTATATAATAGTCCAAAATTGTTATCAATTTACTGTGATGCTTATCAATGTGTTATATAGTATGGTGTGCATTATATTAATGTATGGTGTTAGCAATTGCTGTTCAGCTTAACTGTGCTCTACAGTCAGTAGTTGCATAGATTACTTGTGGGTGGGGATGTGATACATGTTCGTGAGTAGGTTATATAGTGTTGGTGTGAGTCAGTGGCCAGGTAGGGAGGGGAATACTAGTTAAGCACTGCATTTTTTCCCAAGGATCTCATGCTTAGGTTTAAGAGTACACTTTCTGTTCTGCTGGTAATACTGCATTTGTAGTATGTGTTGGTAGGCTAAGCCCTGTCTTTGTAGATAGGAGAAGAAACATGACAACCTATTATTTATACTGTGGTATGAAAGATTTAAAATATTTTTTTTTATGATTTTTTTCAGGTTAGTCACACCTAGGAGAGGCAGGAGATTAGAAAATCTCCTGACAAGTGCCATAGGAAGTGGAAGATCATCCGCCAGACATTTTTCAAGGCACAGTCTGCAGCGGGTGATATGCGTTGGATTGTCCGGGAGTGGTATGACATAGTATATGAAATGTGGGAGGATGCAGGGAAACCAGAGTTCGGTGATCGACATCACACATGTAAGTAAATTTTGGAAGTGTTGTAATACAAATATTTGTTTGTAACTGAGAGGGTTGTTTTTTCCTATATTTTAAATGAGTATTGGCACTTATTATTTAACTGTTAGTGATATGTACTATGATAGTTATGTACAATTGATATTTTAGTAGAGGTGTGTAAGAATGATAGGTAAGCAATTGTTACTTTACTAATATATTTGTGTTGATATGATTGTTTTAGAAAAAAAAAATTACATGAAATCTTAGAAACTTGTAAATGATACTTTTCTGTTGGTGTTGTAGTATATGTAGTATTCAAAGTATTGGATGTTGTGATGTTTACATATTGCAAAACAATTATTTTTAAAGGTAGATACCTCATATTTGTGGACAGGATAGTGGTCATAATAAGAGTGGTGTATTGTGTGATTGACAGTATGTGTTTTGGGGTATGTTGATTATTAGATTGCTAGCTGATGGTGTTGTTTGTATTAATCTTTTTTGTGTTTTTTTTTTATTCAGGTAGACCAACTGTGGAACCTGCATCCCCACATCTGGTACAGCTTCAGCCACTCCTGGAAGGTGCAGCTCGAGGGGCTCCAGTCGAGCAACTACTTGTGCGTGACTCTGCTGGTAAGTTATTATGATGTAGTGCTGTCTGTATTATTATTCATTAGAAAACGCATTTTTATTTCCTGGTATCTGATTGGTTGGTACCTTTGCCAGAGGGCAAGATTAACTGAGAGTAGATGACCTGGAAATAAAAAGTACCATGTCAAGTGCTCCTCACAGATTCGAATATTCTTGTGCCCACCCTGCTTGCTCATTGGGCAAAAGCACCACACTGAAATTTAAACTGACACCATTATTTTTTCTTTTGCTTAGCGATAGATACTGTACTGGCAATAGTGTCTAAATGATTACCAGCTGCTAGACAAAGTGTTTTCCAGCCTCCACTAGGGTCACTGGCAGCACACTAAGCAAATAAAAAAAAGGTAGTCACAAGAAAAACAAAGGAAGCCATCATTGGTACCCCATTCACACAAGTGTTTTTGCAGCATGTTTTTCAAAACCACAATCTGTATGTTCCATAGTTGTAATCACATGATTGCTGGAAACAGGTACATTATGCACTTGCTCAGTGCCATAGCTTGCTAGCAGATGTTATCTCCACACAAATTAAAAATTACACCCTACATACTGAAGTGTCAGACACTCTATCACTTTTGTCACAATTTCACCAGAAAAATATTTAAAGCATATTTATTCTGTTTTACTTACTAGCTATAGCATAGCATGCATTCAACAGTACTAATCGTAAACCGTAGTTCTGTCACTTGTCCCTGATTAGGTGTGGCTTCAGTCCTGCCACAGTAAAGCATTTAGAGATTTTGTTTTTGTTAACACAATTCCGCTTCTGCTTACAACACCAATGGCATATCCTCTGTCTCATGTACATTTCCCTGAGCAACCATTTGTGCTGCTACAGTCACTATAGAGTACTGTGCTGTTGGAAAGAAAAATTTAGTTGTGCTGTAAGTTGGGAGTTTCACAAAGGTATCACCCGCAGAAAGACAAAAAAAGAAATGAGTAAGACAACTAAGTTGAGTTTGGTGGGGGGGGGGTATGTTTCCAAAACAAAGGAGGGACATGCTGTATACTGCAATAGAAAGCACAAAACAAGTGAAAAATGCTGGTCTGCCATCTACTGGTAACTTCTAGTAAGTAAAGTAGTAGAAGGACTACTTTATTAGTAAAGCAACTATGACTTCATTTTTAGTACTTTATTTGATAACTTTTGATTTCTTAAATGCTAAAAAAAATGCTTGCATACACACCTTTTTCTAAACATAATAATACTCTACTGGGTGGTTGCTACGGGCAATACTGCACCTTCCAGGGGGTATAATGACCTCTGCCTGTGGTGTCAGGCCTCATTATGCCCCTGGGTGGTTTGGTATTGCCCCATGCCACCAACCCTGTTGGGTATTATTTGTTGCTTGTATCTAGTTTGTATATTGCTACAGAATGTGTATTCAAATTTGAGGCATCTTGTTGAATGAAATAGTTGTGTTGCTGGTCATCTATCAGATAATTGACACAGACATGTGTGTGTGAACACTTACAGTGAATACTGTATAGTTTTTAAAGCATATTGTGATGGGGGTTATGACATGTTGTATCACAAAAGAGATATTTGACATGTTTTTAAAAGAAACAATTTTCTGTTACAGTTATTGTTCAAAGTGAGATATTTTCAAGTACTATAATACATTCCAGAGTGGGTGGCGTGGTCAGTTGAGGTCCATCCACAGGCTATAAAGCCATGTGCCTGTGATAGAAGGCACCATCATACTCCTAGGTGGTGCGTATTGTACAATAGCACTTATATAGTCAGGTATGATTGGTTGATTATTACTTATTTAGTTGTTATGTCTTAAACAGGTAGTCAGGGTGACATTTTCACTGTGTTATGTATCTAATGTATACTTAGGAAGTGATATAAGAAGAAGTGGTACTGTATGTACTTAGTATTACTATAGACATTCATGTGTGAAGATTTTTATCAGTGACAGATTGTAACAGTTTGTGAATATGAGACAACATGATTGCACATAGATGTGGATTATTAAATTTAGTATTCCAATCAGTGAATCAAATGTGTGTTCTATGATTTAGTGGAACAGTATATAGTATGCCACATCTGTAGCGTGAGGAATTTGAATAACTGATTCTTGTGATATGTATACTCATGTATGTAGATGTTGACATTGAGACATGAATGCTTATTTTGTTTTACTGTGTTTTTCAGAGGATGAACCATCTGCAGAGGGTGCTGCTGGAGGGGAAGACTCCACAGAGGGTGTATAAATTGTTGAGATCAAGCCCTCTGTGGAGGAGACAGCACAATCTCCAGCAGCAGGTCATCCTTCATCACCTGCAGGTCTAGGTGGGCCTCCAGCTGAGGAATGTGAGTACTTGTATATTTTGTGTTTTGATTATTAAAGATTAGTATGAAGTGTATACAACATTAATACTTTCAGACATAGTATCACTGCAGTTACTTTACATTACCACTTCAAAATGTTGTACCTCAACACAGTAACTTAACTTTGCAGGTTTATTATACTGTGGTAAGAAACAATGTTGGGTCTAATTTTCAATTCTGCATCTCAGCATGGAGCTATGAAATAGTTAGAGAGGAGTATCACATGAGAGAATTGCATCTGGTGGAAGTATGCAGTGCTTAATCAGCATGTCTAGCTTTAAATATCGGTAATGGTAATCTTTTTTAATTTTCTTATCTATTGTGTATATGGAGAGGTGTGAATAAAAGTAATAGGTAGGTTGTATATGTATATTTTAAACATTTTTCTTAGATAATCTACGTGCCATCGTTAGTGTTTTGTATAAATAAATACAACAAAGGTTAGAGAATGTGCTACAATTGTGCATCGTGTTAATTATGCAGCTAATGTTAAACTGTGTGGATTTTATTGCATTTCATATGTATTTTATCTCTGTCTACTGAAGAAGTTCAAGACATACACAATGGTGCGTGGGTAAGTATGAATAGATACACAGTAGTAAAAGTTTATTCCTCTTCAGTGGGGTTGACTTTAGTGTATATGTTTTATGTTTGTATCTTTGATATGTAGTTAGGTTGTGAAACAGTGTCAGACACTGATGAATGTGTGTATTTATTATTGAATACATGCATCTCAAGAGATGGCACAGCACTAAAGTTTTCGTTATTATCAAAGTGGTATGTGTTACCATTTGAGATATTGAGTAACAATGTTTAATTTGTAACATACTATCAGTGAGTTACAGTGAAATGCTCTTGTTACAAATCAGTTGATTATAGAGTGTGGCACAGTAGTATTGACTGTTTGAATAGACAATATATCTGCACATGTTATGGGGGGTTGCTGGTGTTCTTACTGGTCCAATTTCAGACATCGTTTGTGGTTGAACTAGTTTCCAACTGCTGTTACATGAATATATTTAAAAGGTGTTTACTGTTGGGTGTTATTACATATCTCATATTATACAATGGCAAGAAAGAATCTTGGAGTGTGATTGGTCAGCTTTGACCTGGATCCATGGCGTTATCCCAGCACGATGCCACAGGTCTAGTCTCAGCTTCACTGTGAACATGTAGATGATTTCTGGGATGAGCTTGATGATTTTTGGGAGCAAGAGCTCTTTTTTTTGTATCTCCTCTGAAGAAACAAAAATATTTTTCCACACTAATTAAAAGATTCTTTAAAATTGTTTTTTAATTTTATATATAGCAACAAGCCATTGTATAATAGGAATAATGCATTTCAGGGTGTGTGTCATTTGGGATAACACCATGCCTGGATCATTGTATGCACTCAGCCTGCGGCCTTGTGCCCAACGCACCCAGGCATGGTGTTATGTCAGAATGACACACACACTGTCATGCATTATTGCTTTAGTGACAATTGTTGCAGTGTGCACATGTCATTCAACATGATAGTATTGTGCTGTGGAGTGTTACAACTGTAACAATATAGATGTTAAGATTTTGTTTATTGTACACGTTATACATAATTGACATATTATGATTTATACACTACTTTAAGGGATATTGACAATAGAGAAGTATTGTTGACTTGAGAGAATGTAATGTAGCTACAATATGTGTAGTATTATTCTATATATTTCATGTTGAGGGTAGGTGTGTATGTAGGAGAAAGTGATAACTCTTATCTTAAGTCTACTAATTTATTTAATTTTTAATGCAATATCTTGCAGTACACTAGGAATTTTACATATATTGTTAAAAGACAGCTTCAGTGGTCTATTTTACAAAAGACCAGTATGGCTCCATCTACTAACATAATTTTTCTTTTTTTTTTTCTTTGTCTATGCAGGGCAACTTACCATTCTTAATAAGATCAGTGACATCCTCAGCCAGCTGCTCGAGACTGTGTGGAGTGGCAATGAGGCTGCTGCTGAACACGCCCGTGACTCTGCAGCAAAGTTAAACTATTTAGTAGGCCAGACAGGGCAAATAATACATCAAGGTGGTGAAATTATTGATTTGCTGCAGTGTCACGGGTGTGTAGGGCATGCAGCATTAGTTGCTACTCGTGGGCTTGAGCAGAGCAACAGGGGCCTCACCAAAGTGATCGAGTCATTGAGGGACTTGGAGGAGGCCTCTGTTGCTTCGCTTGAGTCCACACACGGTCTTATGGTGCTGCTGGCTGAGAACCAGCTGAAGGCCACAGAAGCAATTCACAAGCTTCTGCACCAGGACCTGCAACACCTAGAGGATGACCAGTCCTCTGAAGAACCTCAGCATGAGCTCCTCAAAGGTGCCCCTCCACCACCTCCATCACAAGCTGCAACAGAGGAGGGGCACCTAGCTGCACCTACTCCTGACGAGGCTTCCACTTCCTCAACACCGTCACTTCCCCAAGTCTCCACAGCTTGAGTGGCCAGCACCTCTGCGTCACTCCTGGACACTTTTTTTGTAAATAGTTTCCAAAGTTTATAATATATTTCAAGATCTTTGCTCATGCCATTGATTTATTTATTTAGTGTGGTGTAACACTTTATTTTATGAACCTTTAATTTTATGTCTTTTTTTATTTATTCTTTGTATTTAACTTCTTTGTATACTTATTTATGTCTGAGTTAAACTGAAATTTTTGTACAAAAAATGTTTATTTTTTTATGCAAAAAATATTTTTATAAAGAGTTTAAATTTTGTAAACATTTGTTTGTCTCATTATTATTATTAGAAGAGGTATGCATATTATTGAGTTACTGGCTAGTGTGGGTGCAGGTTATTACATCAGTGACAGTTAAGTGACCACCAGTCTTACACCAAGGAGATAGTTTACATGAATCGTACACATTGCTACTAGTGTTGGTTTGCTTAGCGTTATATTTTCTGCATCCATTAGTGAGCCAGGCACTACTATCTACTTCAAAAATGTCTGTATTTTAATGGACCATTTGTTTTGCTTTGTGTATTTTAGTTGTACGGAGAGCAGATAAAGTGGAACAGAAATTCTTTGAAGTATTTAGAAATAGTTATGATTTTCTGCACTGGAATTACATGAATGGATAGTGTAATACAGAGATGACGCCTCAAGATGGATATTGGATAGTGTATTTAATAGTACATAGGTAAGGTAACTTTTACTTTAAGGTGTAGTAAGAGAAACAGCATTTTGTTTTCCTCAAAAAGTAAGGAAATTAATTGCTAAAAACAGCATTAATGCAAGAGTTAGGGTTCTTTTGCAGCAAAAAAGTGAGGAAATTCGTCATAAGGGTTTCCAACCCTAACGCTGGCATCCCCCCCAACCAACATGACTCAACCCCCCTAAGCCCTCATTCCCACTGGCACACACACACACACAGGCAGAAACATACACACACATACACAACACACAACTATGGGGGCAGTACAAGGAAATACAACCAATCACACAGACCTGATCTACACAAACACATATACAGAGTGCAACCTGTTCAGAGGAGGGTAAACAAAATGGTGCAGAGTGTGCAGCAGCAAAGATACAAGCAGAGAGAGTAAAGCATTGCTTTATACATAATGTCAAACACAATTTAATGACACACAGGCTTCTGAATGTATGTATCAGGCTTCATGACAATGTTGTATACTAATGAGAACTGCTACAATTGTAGAATTAATAACACATAAGACTATTATAGTTAACATCAGCACAAAGTAACGTATTAATTAACTACAATCTTTACCTTGTTGATGAGATATTAAATGGGCAGTGTTACTATGCAGTAATTGCTTAGCTGATCTCAAATCAATCTCTTACACGAATGTTTCTATCTGCATGGAAAATCTTTTATTTTAGTAGTATCATAACATGTGACTGGAATACAGCAAGACAATATTTATAATTTTGTACACTGTTCATTGCCCTACACACTATTGTGCAATACTTGAAGCATGAGCACTATGTTTTTGCAATTACTCTGGCAACAACATTATTATGACAGGTAGAGACCATTCATTCAACTATGCCACATGATTCTACATACCAAGAGAAATTACTTTATTTTCTAATGGTCACTTTTGTTATTTGTAAATGACATTTATACATCCAATAGAGCACACCAGACTGTAATTCTCAAAAGCAGAATAGCAGTAGTTGGACTGTAACTAAGTGACTTAACACACTACAACTTCTGGGTTAGTCCTGAAAACATGTACTTGTTCTTAGTTTATATCACACTGTTACAAAATATCACAACATCTATATGTATATTAATTGTTCATAGTAAGTGATAAACATGTTTTCTCAAAGAAGTCATATATTACAGCCCTACTTTGTTCTTCTATTTTAGTATTTTGTGTGAAATTCTATGCTTTTGTACATTTTACATACCATAAATGCAAAATATGTTTAGTCTCTCTGCTTGTATCTTTGCTGCTGCACACCCTGCATCATTTTGTTTACCCTCTTCTGAACAGGTTGCACTCTGTGTATGTGTTTGCATAGATCGGGTCTGTGTGATTGGTTGTATTTCCTTGTACTGCCCCCATAGTTGTGTGTTGTGTGTGTGTGTGTGTGTGTGTGTGTATGTTTCTGCCTGTGTGTGTGTGTGCCAGTGGGAATGGGGGCTTGGGGGGGTTGAGTCATGTTGGTTGGGAGGGAGCCGGAGTTAGGGTTGGAAACCCTAATGACGAATTTCCTCACTTTTTTTGCTGCAAAAGAACCCTAACTCGTGCATTAACGCAGTTTTTTGTAATTAATATATATATGTGTGTGTATATACATATATATATATATGTATGTATACTGAACTATTAAGAGTGATGATTTACCCTACTATGTTATGTCCCACTAAGACTCTAAATAGGATGACTGTGAGGACAATTAGCTCCTACAGTTATAGCTGTTGGCATCTTTTATGATGTTTTATGTACATGTCTGTCTGTCTTGGGTTTTGTTTCTTTTAAATTAAAATTTTGGGGCAAGATTCAAAAAGGTCAGTGCAAGCTGTCCTGAAGGCAGCTTGCACTGATCGCTGGTGCAACAGAAACCCTGTGCCTGATTCACTATTGGGTAGGGTCCTGGTGGCAAAGTCCTGCACCTTGTGGCAACCCTGGCCCTGCGCCTAACAGATAGTGCATCTGGAAGGTGTGCCGCAAGCCATGGGGCAGCCATGTAGCAATAGCACCATGGACAGCAGTCCCTGGTGGCTATGATGCTCCCTCCAGCCCCAATCCCAGTTAGCAAACATAAAAAAAATCCCTGGTGGTGTAGCAGACCTCCAGTCAGCCCTGATCCCAGTTATTAAATAACAAAAAAAATTCCCTGGTTGTTCAGTGGACCCCCCCAAGTCCCGATCCCCGATTCTTACATACTCTCAACATTCCTTGTAGTCTACTGACCCCCCCTTCTATGGCAGTCAGTTCCCCACCACCCTGCTACCCTGTCCCATCCCACAGCCTGTGCCCACCACAGCTCTTTGCTCTCCACCCTGGCCTGGCACTGACTGAGCTGTCAATGAGCTTACTGTATGCAGTACGCTCATTGACAGCTCAGTTGGCATCTGGCCATGGTGGAGTGTGAAGGGCTGTGCTGAGCACTGGCTCTGGGATAGGACAGGGGTGGGTGGTTGGGCACTGACTGCTGCAGTGTAGTGGTCCACTAGACCACCAGTGATGTTGGGAGTTTGCAAGAATAAGGGATTGAGGCTGGGGGTCCTCACTGGACCACCAGGGAATTTTTTTTCTTATTTAACAATTGGGATCAGGGCTGATCAAGGGTCTGCTAGACCACCAGAGATGTTTTTGCTCATATTTTATAACTAGGGTTGAGGTGGGGGGCATGGCACATTACTGCAAATGTCAAAACCCTCCTGGGTCACACATTCAATTACCCTTAGACCAGCCCTGGCTGAAACAGACTTTTGGGAGGGTTTCTGGGAGGGTTTTGTGAATACCACATTGGGGGATATTGCAGCCTGCCTATGCCACAAGCCCCCAGTGCCATGTTGCAGCCCCTTTTACGGTGCAAGCCCTCTTTGGTGCATGCAGCCTGCATTTGATGCAGGCTGCTTTTCTGAATAGATCCTGGGGCATATTTTGGCACAAGGTACCATATGCATCATTTATGTTTGATGCAGGCACCTTGCATCAGTCTAGGGGCATTATGAATCAGGCCCTTTGTCAATCTGTAACATGTTTTATTTTGTATTGGGATTTTTGGTTGCTTTTGTCTTGAATCAAACGACTCTAATACTGCTACTTTAAAAGCAGGTACAGCCCAAAGCAGCATGACAACCACTGTATTTCTTTGTTTTGCTATATATTCTCAACCATCTACAACTATCGAACATGTTTTATGAAAATTAGAAGGGATTTACATGGCTTTATGCATAGAAACATATAAATATTCCCCATATAGAAACATAGAAACATAGATTTTGATGGCAGATAAGGACCGCTTGGCCCATCCAGTCTGCCCATTTCCCTATGTATTGGATAAGCTGCAGATTCTAGTTAACCAACAGCCTACTTCCGCCCACCCCCACTATAATTGCCTTATGTCTGTCCCATGCATGTTTGAATTCCCCCACTGTTTTAGACCCTAAAACCTACTAAGGAAGGTGATTCCATGCGTCCACTACTCTCTCCGTGAAAAAAAAAAATCCTCACATTGCCCCTGAGCTGTCCCCCCTCTATCTTTAAATTGTGTCTCCTTGTTCTTGCACAACTCTTTTTCTGAAAGATGCTACCCTCCTGAACTTTGTTGATTCCCTTGAGGTACTTGAAAGTTTCTATCATGTCCCTCGTCCCTCCTTTCGTCAAGGGTATACATATTAAGCTCTCTAAGTCTCTCTTCATATGGTTTCTGATGCAGACCCTGCACCAATTTAGTTGCCCTCTCCTGGACTGCCTCCATCCTGTCTATGTCCTTGTGGAGATGGGGTCTCCAAAACTGCAAGCAGTACTCCAGATGGGGTCTCACCAACTGTCTAGGGGCTTTGTACACTTCATGTATTAGTGGGAAAAATAATGCAAACACCATGACAAATGTTGTGTCCTTGTTTATTTTTCTGTTCACACTTATGTAGATGTCTAAACCAATGACATTATAACTATGAAAACAATTTGACCCTTGCATTCCAGTGACGTCATGGATCCAGGAGAGAGCGAGTGATACGAGCTCCCCATCTCAAACTCCTCTAGAAGACTAAAAATACCCACATTGTTTAATTAAAACACTGAAAATGACTCCCATGGGACATGTAAGGGATAAATCCAGTGGAGACAAGTCAAAAACAAAGCAAATGGTACAGGATGGGAGAGGATTGCGATCACCCTCCAGACAGCAGAGCCATAGCCCTTCTCCTTCCAGCATTGCAGATGCGGAAGAAGAGAACGAGCATTTGACTCGATCACGGTTTGAGCAGCTATTTCGGGAGATCAAGGAAATGAGAGCAGAAACAAAAATGGAATTTAGAAATTTAGACCAAAAACTGACAGGCTTGGAGAAACGAGTGGAGGGAGCGGAGAAACGAATAGCACAGGCGGAAGATGGAGTTTACCAAAATGGGAAAATACTGTGGACCTTAATAATGCAAACAGAGAAATTGCAGGAGAAATGTATTGATTTAGAGAGCCAGTCACGCAGGGAGTATATCAGGTTGTATGGCCTACCTGAGGGTTCAGAAATGGGTCTAATGCACACATTTCTTTCAGACCTTTTGACAGACGTTTTGCAACTACCTGCGGGGTATCAATTGAACATTGAGAGAGCACACAGGGCTCTTCAGCCTAAACCAACAGAGGAGGGTGCACAACCAAGATCTATCATTATCAAATTCAATAGTTACAAAACGAAGGAGGACATTCTAATCAGAGCCTGGAGATTAGAGGAAGTCACATACTTAAATAATAGATTGTATTTTGACCACGATTATCCGCAGGAAATACAAAGACAGCGTGCACAATTTACGGAGCTGATTAAATCACTTAAAGCCAAGGGTCTGCATTTTCATACTCCTTTCCCTGCAAAGTTAAGAGTATTTTGGCCTGAAGGAGTTAAAACTTACGATTCCCCCGAAGAAGCCAGGGAGGTACTCATGGAGAAAGGACTGTTGACCTCACAGAATATGGGACAGAAAAACTCGATTTCCCAGAAGACACCAGAAGGGTATCAGGACTGGACGGTCTCATTGGGGAAAAGGAAGAGAGGTAGTGGCAGAGAGACGTCATCATTCTTCCCCCTCCTAGCGATGAAGGCCCTGCTCAAGAAATTACAGGATAGCAGAGAAGGCGTGCAGTGCGATTCTCAGGACTGAGCTGAAATGCAGAAGATCGGAATGGGTGTAGTGAAGCATCGGGAATGCAGTTAAGCCCTTTACTTGTAATAAATGCTGAAAAATAGTAAAGGGCCTTGTAGAAGTGGATTGATGTAAAGCTGTAAACTGACAGGGGTCTAAAATGTGTATTGAATTAACACGGTATTAAGACTGGCTTTTTCTTGATCAACAGCAGGAAGGCACAAAGCAGACCTGCCCCCTTTTTATACAAAAAAGGATGGACAGTCTAATGGGACTATAATTCAAGCTGGAACTTTTCACAAATTAGAGAAGCCTTTAATACCTCATAGCAAACATATGTTGTTTTTTCCTTACTCTTTACACTTACCCATTATAAGGCTGTAATGCGGGTACAGTTATTCTCCAGATTAAGAGGCAAATGGTAATGTCTTCTCGGGGTTGGGGATCAGCACTTGTAAGGGCACATGGTTTAGTGACTCTTGGTCTCCGAATAGTTTAGGAGCCTGGTAAACTTAACGCACTATTTCACGGGCCCTTCGAGGAAAGCTGCACTTGTTGCAGCACGAAATATTCCTCACTCCAGTAGAAAGAAGCTACTGGTAATAGTAACCCCCTTGGAATACAGGGGGTTTACACTTTTGGAAGGATTTAAATTGAAGTTATAGTTTTAAAGAAATACTGGAGTTCTCACATCCATGATTAGGATGTGGCTTTGTTCTTTATGGTTTATTGTATTCAATGTTTGTAGGGACCTAAATAAGGCTGATACGAGGGGGGCGAGATGGGGGTGGGGGAACAAAATATCTACTGGCAATAATGTAAGGATTTACACAGTGCTAATGGACTACGGATAAGTCTGAGCCAGTGGTATTGTCGCTTAATGTAAATGGCCTGACGCACCCGATCAAGAGAGGCAGAATTATGTCTTTTCTACAGAAATCACAGGCGTCTTTTGTAATGTTGCAGGAGACACACCTGTCTCAGGTAGAGCACGATAAGCTCAAGAAATTTGGGTACCAAATAAATGTATCATCCTCGTATAAGAAGGGAAGGAGAAGGGGTTCCGTCATTTTGATCCCTAATAAATGTCCTTTTGAGGTTCAAGACATTATAAAGGACAAAGAGGGGTGCTTTGTGGGTTTGAAGGGCAGATGCGACGGAGTAACTATCTCACTGGTCTCGGTATATGTCCCCCCTGGCTCAGATTTTTCATTTTATAGATAATTCTTTCTTAAAATTGCTGAGTGGGCAGAAGGTCATTTGATAATAGGAGGGGACATAAACTTACGACTTAATCCTCATATGGACACATCAGGGGTAGTGATTCGACAAGAGAGGGGGATAGCCAATAAGGTGGTAAAATTGATGGGCGAACTTGGATTTATGGATGCTTGGAGGCAAATGCATAGAACTAACAAACAATATACTTTTTTTTCTGCAGCACACCAAACATACTCAAGGATAGATTATTTCTTGGTATCAAAAAGCTTGATGTTGATATGCACAGATACCTGGTTAGGTGATATAACGTTATCTGATCACGCCCCAATCTATCTTAAGCTTAAGCTGGGTCATATTAAGCAAAATACCTTTTGGAGACTGAATCTTTCATTGCTGCATAAAGATGACACTAAAGAGATAATAAGAACAACTATTGAACAAGCAGTTAGGGAAAATAGAGACCCGGAAATAGCACCAGCAATTTATGGGATACGGTAAAGCCATAGTGCGAGGTAAATGCATAGAAATTTCATCCAGAATTTAAAAAAAGAGGGAAGCGAGGAGAGTTTATTTACAAGAACAAATAGCTATATTGGAACATCAACAGCAGCAACAAATAAGTAGGGAAAGGGGAGAGGCCCTGAAAAAATTAAAAAAGGAATATGTTGAAATCTTGGACTATCAGGTAGAGCAGAAGTTAATATACTTAAGGCAAAGATATTATGAAGGGGGCCCGAGGGCACTGAGATTTTTATCTAGCAGGCTGAGGCAATGGAAGGCTAAAGCATGTATACCAAAAATCTTTGATCCTAAACATAGGACTTGGAAAACAGATGTAGAAGGAATAACTAAATCCTTTAAACACTATTATCAAACATTATACAGCGAAGGAGCAAAACCACCTCCCAAAATTATTGAAAAATATTTATCCCCTTTGCAATTACCAAAAATAAATACTCAGCAACAAACAATTTAATTACATCTATCTCAGAGAAAGAGATTCATGCAGAGATCTCCCGTTTAAAGGCAGGAAAATGCCCTGGCACAGAAGGACTCCCTAATGAGTTTTATAAGACATTTAAAGAAACCATTACACCTTTACTGAAAGAGGCATGCAACTCGATGTGGACAGAGGATGGGAGATGCGCCCCTTCGTGGGCTCAAGCCATTATTTCGGTGTTGCCAAAGCCAGCCAGGGACCCCACGCTATGTACTTCATACAGACCAATTTGTATTTTAAACACAGATTACAAAATAATAACAGGGGTTTTGGCTAGAAGGTTAGAAAGTTTATTGCCGGAATTAATCAATTTAGATCAAACGGGATTTGTACTGAGAAGGCAAACCTCAGATAACATCTGGAGGTCGGTGGATATTATAGAACATCTACAAAAATCAGGGACACCAGCTTATTTCATGAGTTTAGATGTGGAAAAAGCATTTGACCAAGTCTCATGGGCCTTCCTATGGGGTGCCCTGGCCGGCTTTGGCTTTCCAGCCCCTTTCTTAGCTTTCCTGGGAAAGTTATACGCCCACCCACTAGCATACATTAGAGCAAATGGTCATATTTCTGGTTCCTTCACACTGAAGAGGGAAACTCGGCAGGGATGCCCTCTCTCTCCCTTGCTCTTCGCCTTATATATAGAACCATTAGCGCAGAGTATCCGGAAGGACAATATGATCATGGGGGTAAATATAGGAGACTCTATGCACAAAATAGCCCTCTACACGGATAATGTCCTTCTCTATTTGATGAACCCTAATGAGTCCTTGCCTCAAGTTTTTAAACAAATTGACCATTTCTCAGCCCTATCTGGTTATACTCTTAACTGGTCAAAGACGGAGGTACTGGTGATGTCTGTGGCTCTACCAGAGGAGATTAAGACCAAGTACCCCATGAGGTGGGAGTGCAAGACTATCAAATACCTGGGAGTTAATCTAGGCAAGTACCCTGCAACATTATATGAGGATAATTTCCCTCCTTGATTAAACAAATTCATGCAGACCTTCAAAAATGGAATAGTATACCCTTCCCGTTTCACTCAAGGTTACAAATAGTTAAGACAAATATTATGCCGAGAATCTTATACTTGTTCCAAACAGTACCATGCTTGATACCCCCAAAGGAAATGGCAAGTTGGCAAAGACTGGTCATGATATACATATGGGGTAATATAAAGCCTAGAATAGGCAAGCAAATGTTATTCTTACCGAAGCGAGAAGGAGGCAGGGCTTGCCCCGCACTAGCGGACTACTGGACTGCAGTTCAGATGAAAATAGCATTGTTATGGGTACATCAAAGTTATAGGGCTCACTGGCAGCAGATAGAGTTACAGCAGGTAGGGAGTATGCAGCTTGGTTCCAGATTATTCGATTTAGACAATAAAAACCAAGAGTTAGGGGATACGTTGACCCCAGCAAAGGTAACCCTTGCGGCTTGGTTTCAGGGTGTCAGACGAGGATATACAGCCAGAGATATGTGGAGATATATCTGGTGGTCAACAGATAGGAATTTTCCTCCAGCTAAACTCTCGAACTGGTATAAAAAGCAGGTAAAGAAGGGTATATATGCTACATGGCAAATACTTCAGGGCATGACAATCATACCATTTGAGAGAGCCCAAGCTCAGTATCAGTGGACGGAAAGGGATCGATTGTATTATTAACAATTAAGGGATTACATAAATGATAAAATACAAAAGAGCCTTCATTATGAGGACAAGAGACCTTTTCCTAGAGTGTTTGAATCAATTTGGAGTACAACACATGGAAAAGGAGCAACAACAATGTTATATTGGAATTTAGTAGCAGACAGGGAACACAACACATCTCATATACAGAGGAGTTGGGAGCAAGAGCTTGGGATAAGACTCAATAATACACAATGGAACCAGGTCTTTAGAAATAGTTGGCACACTACATTATCCCCAATGTGGCAAGAATTCTCCTGGAAGATTAAAGTGAGATATTTTTTGACCCCAAAGAGGCTAACTCGAATGAACAGGAGTCTGACTGCTGAGTGCTGGAGAGGGTGTGGTAGTAAGGAGGCAGGTATGGCACATATCTTTTTGGCCTGCCCAAGGATACAGACGTACTGGCAGGTTGTACAGTTTCAACTGAGTAAATTGTTCGGTTTAAGCAGCAATATAGGCCTAGAGAACATAACATTGGGACTGTGTCCCTCAGAAATTAAAGGCAAGGAAGGGCGTTACCTTTGGGCGGTGGTACATATTGCTGCAATGAAAGTAATAACTAAAAAATGGTTGCAGCGATCTGTGCCGCAGCTTACTGATTGGGTACAAATAATCGATCAAATACAAACAATGGAAAGAATTACATTTGCCGGCAATCATAATGTAAGTCAATATAATAATAGATGGACTCGGTGGGACTTATACAAAGAGTCACTGTTTTAAATAGACTGCCCCCCCTCTCCCCTTCTCCCCCCCTCCTCCTCCCTTTTTCCCTCCCGCCCTCTATGTGTGTATCCCTTCTGTGCCTTCTTCTTAGGTAGATATCAGCCATGAGTTTATTAGTTAAGGGTCCCTCAGAATTAGTAGTTCAAGAAATACTAGAATTGTATGTACTTTAGTGGTTCGTAGAGAAATGTAAGAGCTGTGTATTCAGAAATATGGAATATGAATAATATGTATTGTTCACAAAGAAAATGGACATCAAATGTAACCAAAGAAATGAGATATTGAGAATCTGTAATGTCGCTAATAAAATAAG
Source organism: Neoceratodus forsteri (assembly GCA_016271365.2). Taxonomy (NCBI): domain Eukaryota; kingdom Metazoa; phylum Chordata; order Ceratodontiformes; family Ceratodontidae; genus Neoceratodus; species Neoceratodus forsteri. Next base: position 157,971,915 of record CM028138.1, read on the forward strand.
TATAAAAACAAAGAAAATAATTTGACACTTTACTGATTTGTCCCTGCAAGAGACATTGAGTGTCAATGCGCCACTCAGACAAAAGCATAGTAACCCATGTTTTATTTTTCAGATTATTTTTTTTTGTTAATCTATTTTTCCATTGGGTCCCGGTTGTCATCTATCCTTCAGCCACCCATCCTGCCCTGCACCCCGACATCAGGCAGCAGACCCCCTCTTCCGCCATAGTTTACCCTCCATGGCAGAGCAGTTAAGTGCCCCCCTAGCTCAACTCACCTCGACCAAGATCTAGTTTGGGGAGAGCCATTCGGAGTTGGGGCCTGCAGCAGGTGATTGCTTCATCCTGCTTGATCAGGGACTGTTTTTCCATCTTTTCCCCTTGCGTGAGTGGGGCATGCAAAGACACTGGTAGAGGGAGCATGCACTTGTCCACACGCGCTCCTCCAGATGTCTGCCCCATCTCCTCCCCTCTTCTACAGCATCAGCAAACTGCCCCCCAGAATCTGCTAAGGGCCAGTCAAGCACCGGTCACTGGTCCCCCCCCTCCCCGGAGAAAGAAAGCAGTCCCTCGGATGTTGAATTCTTCTCCTCCCCTGCCAACCCCCAGTGGCCCTAGCTTGTTCCTGAACATGGGTCACCAGTGTCGTACGAGGTAAGGTGTCCAGTGCTTCAGCTCTCAGAGCCACCAGGCTGGCTTATTTTTTGGAGTTTAAATGTTTAGATAACCATATCATGTACTGGGCAAAAATTTAAACATTGGCATGGGATTTCATGAATACCAGGGGATGTTTTTAATGTAAAATTTCCTTGGAAAAGCTGGCCCAGTGGCACTGGAGGTTGGGGTGCTGGTCACTACACCTCACGTCATGCTGGTGACCCAGGTTCAGGAATCAGCCTGGGCTGCTGGGGGTTGGCAGGGGGAGAGAGGACTGAACATCCAGAGGATTGCTCTCCTCTCTCGGAGGGAGGATGCCATGTCGTCCCACCCACTGATCACCTTGTGGTGGTGGCTGGAGGGTAATACAGGTCAGAAAGCATGCTTCAATGTAACCACATTGGTAGGGAGGAGGGACAGGAGAAAAAGGAGGAAAAATGAGCCTGGCAGGGCTTCATGATGGTCCGCCACACCCGAGTGCTGACCCTGACTTCTGGATTGAGTCTCCAGGAAGGGGGTTCCACCTTCCTGGTCCCACCATGGGAGAACCACCGAGGTCGGCGAGTGCAGGAGTGGCGGAACCCAAGAAAGAGTCCTCCTCCGGAGGGCCCTGCCAGGGCTCAGAGCAGGAAAAAATATGTTTGCAGTATGATACATTTTAAATCTAGGAAGATATTCCTGGATGAGTGTTATTGTGGGATATTCCTATTTTTCAGGAGGTAAAATGTACTCCCCCCACTCCACCCCACCCCACTCATACCACACCATCCAAGGCATGCTGATTATCACAATGATACTTACCATGTGATGTCTCATTGCTAGGAATAGTCTGTGAAAGCAATCTGATATGAAATGTGAGTGGTACACTAAGTAATGTAAAGTAATATAAATGTAGCTGAATGTATCAACATGCTGGGTGTGGGAAAGGTAATATAATTGCATTTAATTGCATATTGTAGATGTGATGTATTGGTAAAAATACCATGTATATGTATTTTAAAGAGCCCCTGATGTCTCAGAAGAAACACTGGAAAAACATTATTCTTGCATACAGTTTTAGTATAAATTTGATCTATTTCTTATATTTAGCTTAACTTTTTTACTGCTGCAGAAGCAGAGTCTGCACATGTCTTGCTTCAGAAAAGCACTCACTGGATCTGAAACGAGCGAACAACAGTAGTAAAGTTGAAGTATGACACCTTCTCTGTACCACACCCCTGTCTATTTCTCCACCTTACTTTTTTTTCTACCTTGCATAGCTGCTCACCCTTGCAGAGTGTTTCTGGAGATCTAAGGTAAAAAACAAAGGCAACGCATTGCACAGGTTGCCCGAGAGCTCTGTACAAATGAAGAATTAAGCACTGTCACAGCTTGCACAGGTTGTGTACTGGTTTGGAAGGAGACTGGAGGGGGAACAACAATGATCAGTACCTGCTTCATTGCACTGCCTAAGTTGCTTCAGTGCTGAGAGAGAGAGAGAGAAAAGAAAAGTTCTTGTAAGAGAGTGAGGCATGTCCTGCGGTAGGGTCTCTCTCTCTCTCTCTCTCTCTCTCTCTTTTTCATTGTCTTTGTGTATGTTGGTGAATAGGTGATAGTGTGTGAACTTGCCACTTAGTAATCAGGTGTCTGGTGTGTGTTCTGGGCAAGCACAGTACGCAGTGGTCACAGCGCACACTAACTACGTAAAGGTGGCTGCCTCATTTACTGTGCCTCCCACATATATGCATGATCCCACTGTGGCTGTTTTCTCTCTCCCTCTCTCTGTCACTGTATCCTTTAAAAAAATAAATAAAGGCAGCCTGTTGTACAGGTTGCCAGACAGCGACGTACAAATGAAGAATTAAAACACTGTCACAGCATGTACAGGTTGTGTACTGGTTTGTGAGGAGACAGAAGGGGGAACAACAATGGTCAGTACCTGCTTCATTGTGCTGCTTGAGTTGCTTCAGTGCTGATAGAGAGAAAGTACTTGCGAGAAAGTGACACTTCTTGTGATAGTTCCCCCCCCCCCGCCGCCGTCAGTGTCGGCCCATGTCACTGATCAAAGGTGAGTGTCCTGGAGCTAACATCGGCATGTACTGGTGAGACAGCAGCTCCAATCTGTAGGAGCAAGCAGGACAGGTTCAGTGCTGTTGTGGGGAGGGGAATGCACCATGCTTGACAGTCTAAAGCAAAGTCAGAAGCAAACCAGCTGCCTGCCCACATACAGAGCTCCCTCCTGGAGCAGGACCTACACAGGTGCTGAGAGAGGTAATTAAAGTACCTCAGGAAGCAGCACACTTGTGGGGAAGGTTAGCCCGTCGACACACTGCACGCATCGACTGCCCCGCCCACCCTGGCTCGTCACTACCTATATAGGCGCTGTCTTTTCACAACACTTCCCATCTATTGTTTTACTAAGCCTCCACTTCTCCATTTGCAGGTTATACCTGCTAGCCACTAGAGGGACCCTCTGACTTTTCTCCTCTGACTCATCACCTGAATATCCTCCTCCTCCTACTTCCTGGAACCTCTCTACCTACTTACTTACACTATTTCTCTCCCCTACTCGCATCTCTGCCTCTGCCAACACCTCACCCTCACACCCAGCCTCCTAGCTAGCCCTATATACTGACCCTCTGCCCTCCCACCGGACCAACACCCAGACCGCCATTAACCCCAGTGACCACTAGGAGTCACTATTTCCACCCTGATTTTGGCCCAAACCCAGCCTGCTCTGAGCCCCCTAGAACCTGGATCCTCGCTCTCACCCAGGTCCTAACTCAACTGCCCTACCAGGGTCTCGAACCTTACCCTGTCCACCAGAGTCCATGACAGCACCACTACTCCAAAGTGGTATCTACACTTTCTGAAGCACAGGCAAGATACTTGAACCTTTCTGCCCTGCCGCTACCTTAGGCACTATGTTTGTGCACCTCCTCCTCAAATACCTTCCCCTCATTTACATGCTAGTACCCACATCCCATCAGCCAGACATCTCCCCTGGCCCACTTGTACCAGCACCCATAACGCTCCCTGACCTAGTCCAATCCCACCCTACACTGACCATGTACCCTGGCCCATGGCACCCACCCCCTGGATGGCCCCCTACAGCTTACTCTGGCTCCCCATGGTTACTACTCATCCTCGCCCTCTTGACCCCTTGAACACTGCCCACTGCTTGTTCCCCATGGCCTCCTCCCCATCCCAGCATACCGCCTGGAAGCTTACATATTACCACCCCATGATCAGAAGCTTGGTCTTCCTACTACTCCTATCAGGTAATATACATCCAAACCCAGGCCCTGCACCCTCCAGCTCACCAGCTGGGTCCACTGGTCTCTGCATAGCCTCCAGGAATATATGCAGCCTACTGAAAAAATGTGATGCCCTCCAGTGTTGGGCCATGCTACATCAACCAGACATCATTGCCCTGGTGGAAATCTGGCTGTCCAAATCCACCCCTGACTCCTTTGTCTCCCTCCCTCCCTGGCTATACCCTATACCGGGAGGACCGAGTACGCAAACGCGAGGGTGGCTGTGCAATCTATACCAGGGATAGAATCATCGGACAAGCGCTCCCTGCCCCTGCTCTTGTAAATGGGGCCCAGGCCCTTACCCTCAAACTTGCTCCTGATCCTTCCAAGGGCCCTCTCTATCTCACCACTGCATACGTTCCCTCAAAGAACCTGAACCCTGTGCTGATATCTTTAACAGAATATCTTGCCACCCTCCACCACAAGGCAGAACAAATCCTGATGGGGGACCTAAACGTGAACTGGTTCAGCGCCTCCTCCTCCACTACCCGAGATTCTTTTGCTGTCCTAGACCTGACACAACTCATCTCCCAGCCCACTACGGTAAACCCAAAGAGAGGTACCAGTACCCTACTGGACGTAATAATCACCAACCGCCCCATAAAAATCCATAACAACCAGGTCCTTCCAGACTCACTAAGTGAGCACTCCCCTATCCTATTCCTTTGGGCAGCCTCCACTCCCAAACCCACAGCCATAACCACACTCTGCAGGTGCCTCCTACCTGGTGGGCTGAAAAAATTCAAACAATTTCTCTCCCAGACTAACTGGTCCCCCATTCATGATGCACCTGACTTAGACACTGCCCTCGCCTTTTTCTTCCAAATCTTTAACAAGGCCTGTGACCTCTTTGCACCCCTCACAAGAATTCGATCCAAGAAACATAATGCACCCTGGGTTACCCCTGCCCTACTACAAATGCTCAGAAATAGGGATAACCTCTGGCACCTTGCCACTGAAACAGGCCGGATGGCTGATAGACAGGCCTACAATGCTGCATGGAACAGGTGCACTTGGGCCATCTGTAAAGCCAAGGCCGACCATTACCAGGCCGCCCTCACCTCCTCCTGGGGGTGTGCCCAGACATTCTGGGACAATGTTAAACAACTAAATGGGAAATCACGCTCCTTCACCCATCTCAACTCACTATTGATAGCTCTACATCCACTGACCCTGCCTGCATAGCAAAGTACCTTAACACCTCCTTTACTGACCTTAGCTCTGTCCTTCCCAGTAATTTCTTTGACCCTCCCCCCACCCTACCTCCCCCTGTCCTCCAACGTCCCAGCTTCCACCTATGTAGGGTATCTACCCAGGAAGCCAGACCTCTCCTAATTAAAGCATTAAATAGCAATAATCCAGGCAGCGACTCCTTGGACCCCTGTATTCTCTGGCTGGTGCTGGATGAAGTCCTTGCCCCACTCACCAGCCTACTCAACCGATCCCTCTGCCTGGGGCAATTCCCCACTGCATGGAAAATGGCCATAGTCACATCCATTCATAAAGGGGGCGACAGGTCTTCCGCCGGGAATTACTGACCAATCTCCATCCTCTCCCCTCTCTCCAAAGCCCTGGAGAAAATGGTGGCCATTCAAATCACAGAATATCTGTCTAAGCATAACATCTTATGCCCAGAGCAGCATGGCTTCTGTGCTGGTCACAGTACCGGCACTGCACTACTTGAGTTCTCCAATTTCCTACACTCCTCCCTGGATACCAGCTCCCTAGCTGGTGCAGTGTTCGTTGACCTCTCAAAGGCCTTTGACACTGTCTCCCACCCTCTTCTGCTGGATGCACTCTGCCACACTGGTTTCTCTGCTGGCTCTCTTGTCTGGTGCATAAGCTATCTATCTGCTCACTCCCAACGTATAAAAATCAATGGGACACTCTCTGAAACTCGTACCATCTGCTCAGGGGTACCCCAGGGCTCCATCCTGGGCCCCCTACTCTTCTCACTCTATCTAAACACCCTGCCCAGTGCATGCTCTGGCAAAATTCTCTGAAATGCAGACGATGCTGTTATTTTTGCCACCCACCGCAATCCCACCTCCCTCCAGGACACCCTACAACAATCCTACGATGATGTCGAAGCCTGGTTTAAAGAGCACAGACTCATCATTAACCTCAAAAAAACCAAAACAATGCTTTTTTCCCACCCCCAAAACAAAGTCTGCAACTTCCCACTTCATATCCTCCCCAGTACCACACAACCACTTGAACAAGTCTGCTCATACAAATACCTTGGGGTTTCTTTCAACTCAGCCCTCACCTACCACGCCCACATCGATGCCCTTGCATCCGCCACCAACACAAGGCTTGGCATCCTCTACCACTATAAAAACTGTCTCCCCCCCGATGCTCTCCAACTTGCAGTTACATCTTCAGTACTGTCCCTAGTTGACTATGGCCTGCCGGTCTATGGTACTGCTGACACTACCACCCTCAACAAAATTAGGCTCACCCTAAATAAGGCCTGCAGGCTGATTACTGGTGCTCCCAGGCTCACACACACTTGTCAACTCTATGACGAGGCAAAACTGCTTAACCTACATGAATGGCTATGCTATCAAACCTGCCTCATCACAAAAAAATCTCTACTCGGACTATCCCCTCCTGGGGTGACAGCCTCCATCCGCCACACCCAACCCACTATCACAACCCAAACCTCTGACAAGACCACTCTACTGGTTCCCAGATTCAGGACCACCCATGGTAAGAGGTCTTTCTGCTACAGAGCCCCATCCTGGTTTAACTCCCTTCCTGCTTCCATCTCCAATGCCCCCACAATCTCCAACTTCAAAACCGCCCTTCAGAGCCAACTATTTAAGACTCACAGCTGCTCCCATCTCTAATTTGGCCTTACTCTCTACACACTTGACAATGCCCACTGGGCGGCACTCCACCTCACCCCCCAACTTCTCCCCCATTAATACCAGCATGTGCTCAGCTGTATCAATGTAATTGTAACTAAATTGTATCAATGTAATTGCAACTAAATTTGTATAAATGTATGAAACCACTCTGTGTATCTCTAAGGATGTTACTTTTATGCTGTAACCTAAATCTTATGCTGTACACTAAATTTATTCTGTCTGTCCTCTGTGTGACAAGGTACCTTTGGAAATGTGCCTCTGGCTCAAAGGTTGTAAACTGATGTACAAATAAATAAATAAATAAAAATAAATAAAGTCCCCCACAGAGGCAGACAAAAAAGAGAGGGAGAGAGCATGACCATGAGCAGAACATGAAGGGGTCAGCCTTTGCAGGGCCAAAAGAAATACATGAAAGGCAGCAGGATGGATTCAGAAATATGCACTGTACCCCCTCTCACATGTGGTGTAGTGTCACTTGTGAGAGCGGCATAAGTATAGCCCCTTGTACACATTGAATTCTTCCCCATTCATGTGCAGTGCTTGCACAAGCAGCACCCACCTGTAGTTGAGGTGGTGCAGGGTCCTGGATCAACATCACTCCCTTCTCTGTGTCTTTGTGTTGTTGCTCGCTGTGTCCCTATATCAGCTGAAGGAGTGTTTCTGTCTCTTTCTCTGCCTCTCTGTATGTACAGGTGACAGCATGTGAGAGAAACTGAGAGAATGTTGATGTGAGTGCCATGGAGGAGCACTAATCACAGTGTGTGTGAGAGATGAGAGAGATAGAAAGCAGGATGGAGGGCAGCACATTTGTGGATATTGTAGGGTGTGGTCAGCAGTGCCAAATTTCTGTCCCCAGAAAGCAGGAGACAAACTTAGCCCTGGCTTTAAAATATAGCTGCAAGAGGAGAACTGGTAAGGTCTGAAACAAGTACAATATGCAGGAAAACGTGGTTCAACCAGGAATAGCATACTAAGCCGAAGCTTGTTTCTAGATGTGACCTGAGAGCACAAGGAAGTTAAATGACTTGCTCAGAATCACACAGTATGCACTTTAGCGGTTGTGAGATTTAAAGCCAGGTCTTCAGATCTGCAGCCTAGAGCCTTAACCCACTATGCTATACTGGCTATAGGGAGGAGCACCATCCTCATGGATTCTACTCTGAAAAAAAGCCAAGTGGGAACTTGCTCCAAGCGATCAGATCTTGTGTGATGCTTTGGGTTATGAGTTAAGAATTTTATAGTTCAAAATTGTCACATTTTGTAGTGGGATATAAATGCCCAAACATTTCACTATGGGTCTGTTCCATTTAAAGGGATATTTCAGTTTAAGCTCTGAGGAAGGGATGTAGTTAAACTGCAGGAGTTCATTTTTTGTAAATGTTTTTAAATTTTCACAATTCTTTTTATTGTTTTTTTCCAAATGTGAGAGAAGAACACAATAAAATAGTTTCTTATAATGTATGTGGCTGCAAAAGGATGATTTAGACTACACATTATGAAGCAATTTTATTTTCTGGTACCGTGATATGGCTCATGCTGAAATGTAATAGTAAGTTAGGGGTTAAGTATTTGTTTTGCATAGATTGCAATTGCCCTTACAGATTTGTGAATAATGACACTCACAGTATACTGCTGTCATGATTAGGTATCCAAACTTTTAATTCAGGTTCACTTTCAGGTTTGGAGCCTTGTAAACCATGTCTTCAGTGGCAAAGCTGTAAGGTCAATCGAAATTAGTAGAAATCAAAGAGTTAACCCCCAGCATCTTATTACATTCAACAATAGGCATAATGCGTAGTCTAAGGCATCCTTGTGCAGCCACATAACGTATATTTATTTAGTTTTTGTTGACCCCGTAGGTGCACTAGCCAAAAGACTATTTTCAGGCACGACCTGGGAGGGTACAGAGACAAACTTCAAGAGAACATTTTTGTACATAATGCAAGTTACATGTAGATGTTTGAGCATTAACAGTGGTAAATATGACTAAAAAAATACAGCATTTAAGTTTAAGCTAGGGTATTTAAAAAAGTGGGTTTATTAATCCTGCTCTTTAATAGCATATATTTTATAAATACCTGGTCCTATGGGTGAACAAATCCTTAAGTTGCTGCATACATATTATTAATTTGATAAAAAATGTGGGTAAAAAACTGGGAGTGCTGCATCAGGACAGATCACTTCTGAATCTGAAAGTTATAAAAAGGATAGTAAATTCCATGATCATCCCCATGTTTGGTTATGGAAATATTCTTTATTCTGGGGGAAGAAAAGGTGATCTTAAAATATTAGAAGCCTGTCATGGTGGTCTTGCCAGATATATACTAGGGGCTCCCCGGCAAACCCAAAAGTGTAACCTATACAACCAACTGGGCTGGCAATATTTAAGTGAAAGAAGTCAGGTGCACTTATTGGCCTTTATAAATAAGGGCCTCTTAGGTAAATTCCAAGGATATGTAACAGCTGACCTGAAATACAGAAAGAAGCCAGACCCACTTAGAACATTTATGTCCCAGTTTTAGTACTACCCAGATGTAATGTGGAGGTTGGTCACCAGTTAGTATACAGTACTATAGGGGAATACAATTTTGGAATAAAATCCCAGCACATTTGAGAACAAGAGTTGCAAACAAAATCTGGCCCGAGGTAAATACATGGATAAAAAAAGAGTTGAATAACTCAAGACAATGTTGTGTATTGTGTGACTGGAATATAGTAGGTAGGATAGGCCTAAGGATAGAGCGCAAAATTGTTTAGGGTTTCGACTTTAGTAGGGGACTATAATAATGTTGAACTGTATTGCTTGCTTTGTGAATATTTTGTAAGTCATGGGCTATCCTTGATACACATGTTTAATATTTTGCTTTAACTGATTATAATGTATACTTTGTATAACTATATATTTTTGAAATGTTTACTGTACTGTGGCTCTTATTGAAAATGAGTTTTACTCAATCGAGTTAATCACTATTCATATGAACTATATGAATAAAAATATTTTACTACTACTACTTGACATTCAGCCACACAGTCTTCTCAGTATGGAAGGTGACAAGGGATCACAGTGATCTAATATGCTACTATTCAGCCATTAATAGTTTGTAGCACTTCCCTCCTTGTATGTTATTAATGGCACCACAGCTTTTAGGCTTGTAAATAAAATAATAAAATAAGATAAGGGTAATTGTGACAAACACCTTACCTGGAAAAATATGTAATCAATCTTACATCCTCACTTGACTGGCAAAATTTTTCCATCTATATTTATCTCTTAAATCAATCTGTATAGGTCCCAGCCAAACCATCTATTATAGATGGTAGGCTAGGAAGGTCAAGGGGAGCTAATATGCTCCTATCAAATTATTTGATGCAACATCTCCATTTAGTGTTCTCCTGGTATTATAATGTATTTATATTTACTAGTTAGGGTCAATAAACCATCGCTGGTAGACCCTTAGAAACTCTATAATTCACACTTGTGAATTACAGAGTCCTGTAAACCACAGTTTCTGGAACCAGGTGAGAGTCTCTCTCAGCTGTTCTCGGAGAAGATGTCCTCACACTGATGGCTGACTTGAGTTCTTCACAGAACACTACCAGTGCAGGAAACACACTTCTTGAAGAACCGACAGAAAAAAGCCATGAAGGAAAAAACAGGAAAAATATATCTTTTACTGAAACCTTCCCTCTTAATAACTTATCCATTCTCATTCACCGAACTGCTTGAACTTCTTAATGCACGGACAGACATAAAGAAATTCTGGAGGTCAGAGGTAAAGGGCAACAGACTTCTAGAAAAATCTATAAAGGGAACTTACAAGCTCAAATGGGCAGACTGGATGAGCCATAGCCCCTTATCTGCCAACAGTGTCTATGAATCTGTGTATCTAATTCAAAAACTGCCTGGGATGTTCCTAGGTGAAACAAGAAATGGGGTGGGAAATTCTAAATAAAAATTTTAAAATTTGATTAATTCAGTTAAAGCACTTGTTATAAGCTCTTTAGACAACAAAAGGTTATGCTGTTGTGAAATACTTATGACCTCTTGATTTACAGCTTTCCTCCATTCCATTTAAGTAAAATAAATGTTCTTCACATAAACAGTTGCAATCTCTTAATTTCAACATTAACCAGTACTAATCAGTAAATATAAAAAATAAAACATGGGGAAGTGTGATAATTCAGATTTTATGCAAACCCTCAGTATATGATGCCCAGATAACCCCAAGATCAAAGGGGCACCTCGGGTGTGCATAAAATCCTCATAAACCACACTTCCACATGCATTATTCTATATTTCTAGGACATGTACTGTTAATTGAAACAGCTGTTTCAGTGGGATTGTGCTGTAGGGTTATGCACGTTACACAGTTTTGCAGCACATTTGCTTAGGCTAACCCAGTTGAGATGCAATATCTCTTTCTTAATGGAGTTCTGTTTTGCCACGTTTTGTATTGCATTTCCTTAGGATAAGGGAAAATCACAACATATTTTAAAAAATAATAATTTGATACAAGCACATTAGCTCCCCTTGACCCCTGTGACCTCCCATCTATATGGTTTGCAAATATGCTCCTCAATTTAAGACACATATATGGGTTAAAAGTATGACCAGCCAAATAAGGAAGTAAGTTTAATTAAATAGTTGATCAGTAAGGACTGTGTGTAAAGTACCTTTATCCTATTGTATGAGTTTTTTTACATGCCTAACAGCCAGTACATTATTGATAGTGTAACAGAAGGGAACTGCTACAAACTGTAGTAGTGACCTAACAGTTGCACAGTATGCCACTGTGACTTTCATGATTTCCCATTAGGAGAAGACTGTAAGGTTGAATTGCAAGAAGCATTAATAAACCTCCCTTTTTAACGTCCAATAGTTTCATACGATGCATATGGCTACACAAAGATGAATTAGACTACACATTATACACCAGTGAGAAACAATTCAAATCTTGTCACCATGATATGAATCACCCTAGAATGCAATTGTAAGTAAGTGGTTAAGTATTTGTTTTGTATAGATTTCAATTGCCCTTATAGCTTTGCAATTAAGGATACTCACAGTGTACAACAATCACAGTTGCGTGTCCAGTCTTTGAACTCAGGTTCACTTTCCTGTTTGGAGTCTTGTAAACTGTGAGTGTCTTCAATGTCAAAGCTGTAAGGTAAATTGAAATCTATAGACATAAAATAGTTAACTCCTAGCCTCCTATTACATTACACAATGGGCATAATGTGTAGTTTAATTTATCCTTGTGTAGCCACATAATGTATATGATGCTAGGGTATGTAAAAATTTGGGTTTATTAATGTTACTTGACATTGGAGGTTGCCACCTAAAAGGCAGCCTGGGTTGTCAGAGGTCACTTGAAAGGAAGGAATAGAGGGAGAACTGAGGGAAGCAGAGAAGGGGAAGGGGAATGAGGTCAGAAGGGGCAGGGCTAGCTAGGCGAATGACAAGGAAGGTGACTGGCTGTGGAACAAACGGGGGGAGGAGCCGTTTGTGGTATGGGAAACTGCAGAGAACCAGAGACACTCTCTCTCTCTCTCTCTCCGTAGTTCAGAAAAGTTCCTGATCAACACAAAAGGACCTTTGTAAGGCTTGAGCAGATTTTCATCAGGTTAGGAGCAGGCTCTGAGCCTAACAGGGGAGACTCTAGCAGAGTTCGCTGGATGGTTTCAAGAAGTCCACAGGAATTATGTAGATTTTTCACTGTGTTTGCTGTTTATATTTTTCCTGCAGAATGGGAGAGTGCTATATAATGATGGTTTTGTGGCTTTCCTCTGAGGATTATCCATGGTGGGAAAGAATGAAAAAAAAAAAAAGAACCCATAAGGCTGTGTAAAAGAACATGGTAAGAATGGTGAGCACTGTATATTGGTTCAGTTTGGACAGTGGCATGTTTCGCCAGGTTTCCTTTGCCATCTTCTGGGCCACCACGGGGCAGGCAGCCACTCAGCACTCAAGGGAAAGAATGAGTGGGTGGGGAGACGCAGTCAGTGAGTCAGCTTCACAATTTACTCTTGGTAAGGCATGGCATATGTTGAGATTTTCTGAGGAAAGTAGGACCGGGTCAGGCTGGCATCTGAAATCGAGCCATGAGTAGGAGGCCTCGGGTTGCACTACAAGCCTAAGTTATACTCCAAGTTTATGCCTGTGGGGAGTAAAGCAATCAAATGCCAGGAGAGCATTGACATTTGTAATTTCAAAGGGTGTATGGGTGCAATGCAAGCATGCAGGGCCCAACGAGGGTGAGCTGCCACATGGTTATTTTACAGGTCACAGTTTTGCTGGTAGAGAGAGGTGACCAGGTCCGGTTAGTGGCTGACACAAGGCTGTGGTGGGGAGACTGCAAGTTACATGTCAGGCCTTAGGGGAGCACTCCATGGCACTGTGGTCAAGCGCCAGATGGTACCACATGGGGCTAGTAACAAGGGGGTTCGGGAGTAGCTATGCCTAGGAGATCATGACAGTTTTTGAATTTCTAGGGGTAGATGGGGGTTTGCTTTCGAAGGATGGATTAGGAGACTCAGGCATGCTGGACTCTACTGGGGCAGGACACCACATGGTCCTGCAGGTGGTGCAGAAAATGCCTGGAGAGCATAGATTGCCTGGTTTCAGCTGCTGGACCATACAGAGAATCAAGTTTAGCAGGCTTGTTTTTTGTTGGAATGATCAGGCACCACCCTGGCAAGGATTAACATGGTAGGGGGGCAGCATGGATGTTTGCTGTGTCATTGGACAGAGGTGAAAGGTGAAAGAGGACCTCTCAGGATGCCCGATCGGTAGAGTGGCATGGCATTGGGGGTTAAACATATGCAGGGCCATATTGGGATTCCATTTTGTGGGCTAGATGGAAAGGGGGCACGGCAAGGCTGGAGGAAAGCAGGCCTTCCTGTGCCCAAAGGTGAGGTATCAGTGGCAAGTAGCTAATGATCTTGATTAAAAAGCTAGTGTCAGCAGCAGCGTGCCACGGCATTGGGGGAACCGGGGCAAGCCTTTGCAGGCTGTGGGAGCACTGGCCACAACAGTGCCATGCCTCCACAACCTGCTTCTGGACAAACCTGTCGCAACATGTTTCTTGCGCATGCGTGCAATCAACATAAAAAGGGGTTGTTGGAAGGATGAAGGGTAGATGCATAAGATGCATAGTGGAGTGGGAACAAACACACAGAGCAAGGGCCATTGGGGGGAGAGAAAAGTGGTGCAATGGGGGGAAGCATGGCAGCCTCAGCAAGCATGTGGGTACCTACAAGGGTAGAGGAGGGAGACCGCATGGGGTGCTGGCACATGGGCAGCAGGTCAGCTTGGCTGTGCATGCCGAGAGGTATAAGAATGCCAATAGGAAGGAGCAGTTGGGAATTCCAGGAAGGAACCCCAAAAGATTATATATATACATGTGTATATATATATATATATATATATATATATATATATATATAAACACTGAAATGGGGTTTTAAGCTATAGGGCAAAATGGCTGGCCTGGGATAACAGGCTCTGGAAGGCACAAGGACCCTATGGAGGCCAACCATCTTGGGGGTGGGGGGAGCAAAGGCTGGATGCATAAGGACACCAAAGGCATAGCATGTGGCAATGGGGGTTGGGACTGGAAGCACTTCACAGGGGCAGCGAGGCAACTGGGGACAATCTAAAAAAAAACAGCAAAGGGAATATGCATAGTGATGCAAGAAATGATATTCATACATAGATAAACAGAGAGGAAGTGATCAGATGAGGGGGTAGGAGGACAGGAGTATGAGGATGGTGATACAGGATGGAACCAAATAAGGCTCCACAGCAGAAGGCGAAGGCCAGCAACCAGCTGGCGTTGAACATAGTGGAGCTGATGGAGCCAGTGCAAATGCTCATAAGGGAATCCAGGGAGGCAGAAACCAAGGAGAGGCATAGAAAGAATAAGAACAAGAACCTGCTACCATCGAAAAAGAGGCCTACAAGGATTAACCCAGGAGAGAGTATGGAGGCACAACCTGACTTGGGTAAGGAGCTGTTAGTGGATCTGATGGTAGAGGGCAGCCTGAAAGGCTATCTGGTGAACATTATGGCAGAAAAGGAAGAAAAAGGCTGGGAGGAAGTGGACAAGATCTGGCAAGAATTAAAAGGGGAGAAAAAAGTGGAAACCGAAACAGGTGGGGCGGAGGGTACCAGTCTTGGGGGAATAGGGAGGCCACCAGGTATGACCCTGGGCGATCATGTACCACAGTCTATCAAAAAAAAATTTGGATGGGTGAGTTTGTGGACATGTTTGCCCTGGTTGACAAGGACATGGCCAAGAAATATGAGCAAAAGGAGTCAGTATGCAAGTTTGAGATGGCGGTTGAGCTAACGAACATGGGGAAAACCAGTGAGGCCATTACGATGAAGGGGAAGACTTTCTGGGGATAGATGGAGGGCTTTATACACTTCAGTGCCATTCTTTTATAAAAGAAGCCTGAATTGGCAGTTCCCTTGTTAACATATTCAGCCATGATCAGGGACACTTACAGGGTAAAAAATGGGTATGGGTGGTTAATTTACAATGAGAGGCTTCATCAAAGAATGGCATCCCACTGGGACATCCACTGGGATGTCACTCTTACAGAATTATAGATCAGAACAATGTCAGCACAAGGGGGGGGCAGGCAACAAAGTGGGCATACAATAAGACAGCCTGCACATGGGCTTCAAGCATGTATGCTCTGGTATGCTCTGGTTGGGGGGGAGTTCCACCCGGTAATCCAATGTCAGATGAAGGTGGACAAACCAGGAAACAGGGAGCAAGGGCAGTCCTTTCAGAGGGGACATTGGGGGTGGAAGCGGTGGTATATGGGACAAAGCAACAGTCACTTGGGGCAATATGGGCAGGGGAAGGGTTTTGGAGGAAATGAGACTAGACCACTGAACATAATGGAGAGGTGGAATTTTAGCAAGGTCTTCTCCCCCATTAAAGTAGACATTTTATATGCATGGTCAGAAGGGTATCCAAATACAGACGCTAAAAGAATTTTGAAGGAGGGTTTCACAAAGGGGTTCAGCCTCTAGTACAGGGGTGCAAGAAAACTCATGAAGGCTAAGAATTTGGTTTCCATAAAAGGGAAGGAAGTTGTGGTTCAAAATAAGATTCAGAGGATGGTAGCAGCGGGAAGGGTAGAGGGACCCTTCATGGTTCTTCCTTTTCTGTGATTGAGGATATTTTCCATGGGTCTGGTCAGCCGGGTGAATTCCAGCTTTATTCACCACCTTTTGTATCCAGACAGGGATTTGGTGAATGACTCCATTGCACCAAAGGACAGTATGGTGTCATATGCTACATTAAACAATGAGATAGAACTGATACAAGGAAAGAGAGGGGCATGGTTAGTGAAAATGGATATTGAGGCCGCCTTTCAGCTATTACTAGTCTGGGCAGAGGACTGGGACTTATTAGGTTTCCAATTTCAAGGGGAGTATTACTTTGACAAGGCGATGCCCATGGGTTGCTTAGTCACCTGTGCCACATTCAAAACTTTCAGCACATGGCTGCAATGGGTCTTCACACACAGGCACGGGCACAGGGTGGTGGTGCATTACCTGGATGATTTTTTTGTTGGCAGGTAAGGGAGAAAAGGAGACCCTGCAGATGCTGAGAGACTTTGAGGAAATGTGTTGTGAACTGGGGTGCCACTGGTGGGGGACAAGACGGAAGGCCCAGGCAGGAGACTGGAGTTTCTAAGATAGAGTTGGATGTGGATTGCAAGTGTTCCAGTCTACCAGTGGTAAAGGTGGACAGACTGAGGGAGCTCAAAGGGGCAGTCATTGTGAAAAGACAAGTTCCTCCGAAAGTAGTTCAGCAGCTATTCAGTCACCTGAATTTCACCTGCTGGGCAGTAGTTCCAGCAGTGTGTTCACTTGCAGGTTGTCCAGGGCCACCACCAAGGACAGACTGCTACACCACTTTGGTGGACATTGACATAGGGGTGGTGAAGGATTTACATGCCCAGGGGGAGTTTCTGATGAACTATAATGGCATTACCTTTTGGCAGGGTGACTGGCTATGGGACAAAGATCTGGAGCTATACACAGGTACAGCTGGGGGCATATTTCCAAGATGAATGGATTTCCAAACAGTGGCCCCCAAAAGGGGCGAAACTGGGGCTCATGAAGGACATCAAATTCTCGGAAGCTTTTCCCATTTGGGTGGCTTTTCAGATATGACAACAAAGCAGTGATCACGGTCCAGAACAGACAATCAGGTACGGCACCACTAGGTAAGGTACTGCGACTCTGGGGGCTGGACACCCAGGCCTTAAAGGGTTTTATTGTTCTATAAATAGATAGTTTTTTGGATAAGAAAGTACATTTACTGCTGATTAGGAAGGTTGCTGTTGGTTAATGGTGTAAAGCCAGACATTGTTATCTCAATAGGTAGTTTTTGGATAAGAAAGTACATTTACTGCTGGTTAGGAAGGTTTTTGGTTAATTGTGTAAATCCAGACATGAGAGACAAGGAAAGTACAGGTTACTGCTAGGGGGAGAGGTTGGCTTGGGCCTACTGGCCACATGGCTGATCGCATGGCACAGGGGGCCTAGCATTCTGGCCTTGGAGTTGTTTCCAACAGAGTGTTTACCAGTTTGCTGGAGGCAAGGTAGAATCTGTTATCATATGCAAAATTGAGTAAGAAAATGAATTAAAAAACAACAAACAAAGAAACATCAAGTTACAGTGGTTTGGGCCACGTGGTGGGGGGCCTACTGGCTACATGGCAACAACGTAGCATGTTGTTGACCAGCCCCAGGCTACAAGGACAGTTTAAAGGTAAGGAGTAGTGATCTGAAGCAGGACAAAGGTTTTCCGGCAAATGGGAGGAGGGATCCCGATTTAAACTGCGTTTGGACAAAATAGGCTTAGGAATGTGGTGAATCAATAACGTTTTGAGGCATGATGCTAGTTTGGTCCAAACTGCTCAGGGGATATCCTCCAGTATTTGTCTGGCCACACCTGTGGGAGGTACAAAGCAGGATTTTTGCACATCAAAGAAAAGGTCAGCTGCAATCCAAGCAAAGCTCATCATGTGCAGCAGACCCTTCCTACGTGCTCGCCGACATTATGAGCATGGTCGGCAAGTGGGCGGCTCTTAACTACTACCGACTTTAGGGGTGCCCAATCCCCTGTCAGTTAACCCCTTTCTTTGTGTGCCAACATGGGAGCCCACTCTCCGTCGGCATAACCTCCCAATTGTTAAATGCTGAGAGGTGGCCCTCCCCTTAGCTAGCCCCACTTTCTTTGTGTACCAACCCCAATCCCCATCGACATTACTTCCTGATCCCCATGTTGTGTGCTGGCGAGGGTGCCCAATCCCCCATCGGCAGACACACCCCCAGACAGTTAGGTGTGCACGCTGAGAGCCCAACCCAGCCATTCAACCCCCTTAAAAAACATGTCCCACAATGTTTTTTTGTTTTTTTTTTCCCTGAAAATGAAAGCGGTCCCTCATAGTCTTGATGCCCCCCCCACCCACCCACCCCTCTGCGCACCCTGCCTCCTCACCCACCTCACCCCATACTCACCTGTGGAGTCTGGCGCGATGATCTTCAGTGGACCAGGAACACATCTGCACTCTTCAAAGCCAACCACGAACTGAAGAAATGCCGTTAAGCTGTATAATGGAGTGAAAAGGGTTTTTTCAACCTTAATGCATATCTCAGGCATTTTTGAGAATTTTGGCCCCAAATTTTCAATATGGGGCTTTTGGGACCCCTTCTCATGAGTTCTTGCACTGTCATGGCATTATTCGGTCCTGAAAGGAGATTTCGCAGTTGCTGAGTGGAATCACCTTCTGGGACCAAGTAACGAAATAACAGTGCCACTATTCATGAGAGGGGCTCTCAAAAAGCCCAGGTTGCAAGTTTGGAAGGAAAAGTCCAAAAAAATTACTGTTTTACGAGCGTGCGTAGCAACTACGCAATGCACACTAGTAAGTTAGTGCATTCGCACTATTTTCATGCCAGATTCTCAACATTGGCATTTTACCACACCTTCTTGTGAACCGTACAGCTGTCATTTTTCACATCCTGGCCAAAATGTGTTTTCGCACTTCCGGTGCAGAATAGCGTGGTTGCTGTGCAAAATCAGTGTTCAGGACACATTACGAAAATGACAGTGACACTGTTCATGAGCAGAGGTCTTAAAATGCTGTGTTGAAAATTTGGTGACAATACTCCATAAAATGACTGTTTTACGAGAGTACGTTGCGCAGTTTGCATGCATGCTCGTAAGTTCGCAAACTTACAATATTTTCACTCCACATTTTCAACAGTGCCATTATTCTACACCTCCTAATGAACAGTATAGCTGTCATTTTTCACATCCTGACCAAAATCTGTTTTCGCAGTTCCGGTGCACGATAGCTTGCTGTGGAAAGCCCGTGTTCGACACACATTCTGAAAATGGCAGTGACACTGTTCATTAGCAGATGTCCTAAAATGTTTATGTTGAAAATTTAGGGACAAAAGTCAATAAAATTAGTGTTTCACGAGCATGCGTTGTGCGGTTTGCATGCATGCTAGTGACTTTGTGAATTTGTAATACTTTCACTCCAGCTGTTCATCACTGGCATTTTTCCATACCTCCTTATGAACAGTACAGCTGGCTAAAATGTGTTTTTGCATCTCCGGTGCAGAATTGCATGGTCACTGTGCGAAATCACTTTTCAGGACACTTTGAGGAAATGACGGTGACACTATTCAACAGCAGAGGTCCTACAATGCCTATGTTGAAAATTTGGTGGGGAAAGTCCAGACAATGACTGTGTTGCAAGCGTGCATTGCGCAGTTTCTACGCACCCTTGTAACTTTGTCAATCTGCAATATTTTCATGCCACATTTTCACCACTGGCATTTGTGCACACCTCATTATCAACAGTCCAGCTACCATTTTCCACAGTCTGCCCAAAGTGCATTTCCACAGCTGTGCCGGACAGTGGTGTACTCGCTGTGCAAAATCACCTTTTGGGACGCATTAACAAACTCACAGCGCTATGCCTCTCCACCTCTGCCACTGCCAATGCCAGCGTGACAACATTCGGCATTGATAAATGCTTGTTTTATTTAAGAGGGATGAGTAAGCTATTATCTCCCCTCTGATTTCCTCCTTGATTGTATCCCAAAGGATTGTTTTAGAATCTTCTGGAGAGGGGTTCTCTCTGCAGATTTGAGGGCTGCACTCATATTTTGGATTGGAACTCTGTTTCCTTTAAAAGGGATAAATTTAGTCTCCACAGTGAAGAACTCTTTGATTGACCCAGGTTAATATTTAGAAGTAGGGGTGAGTGATCTGACATAACTTGTGCTTCTACTAAAACATTCGTTATTATATCTAAATTTTCAGAGGAGGTAAAAAAATAGTCAATTCTAGACAGGGTATGAAATCTAAGGGAAAGAAAAGTATACCCTCCTTTCAAAGAATAAAAATGGCCCCAAACATCAGTCAGACCTAATCGTGGAAGATGTGTGGGGGAATATCTATGGGCTTGAGGATGTGATGTATCCTTCTGGGGGTTGAGAGTCGCATTTAAATCCCCCCCAATCAACAAAACAGCTTTCTGAAAATCTAACTTGTTAAAGAACCATCTGAGCTAATTCAAATTAGCCACAGGTGGGAGATAAACATTGGCTAGGATGACCTCTCTTTCAAATAATCAGCCTTGTACAATCACAAAATAGCCATCAGGGTCAGACCATTCCTACTCTTTTACAAAGGCAATACTAGGAGGGATCAAAATCACCACTCCCCTGCATTTCCCAGAATTACTGGAGGAAGAGGAGACAACATATTTCCCTCCAGCTGAAAGTTTTGCATGCTCCTTTTGAGACAAATGTGTTTCCTGTAAGTATATTATATCCACCCCTTGTCTACGCAAGTACTGCTGCAATCTTGCTCTCTTTACTGGGCTATTGATACCATTAGTATTTAGTAAAAGCATTTTAATCACTTCCCCCACCATTTTTGTCCAGACAAGTGAAAATCCACCAGCATGATTGCTATATCCTCCCTTCTTTCTGATCTTTACCAACTGGCCTCTAAATCCACTATAAGCCCTTGTATGCCTGAAGCAGGAATGTCCCTGTCAGATTCCCCCCCCCCATATGAGCCCCAAATTGCAGCATAGGCCAGTATAATCTCATTATTTGCCATTGCTCTCTGGAGTCTGTGTTTGCTATATATTAGCTGCTTCAAAATAATATGTTGTATTAACTGAGCCTGTACTTTCAATGTCTCACCTGGAACAAAGAAACAGTACTGAACAAATAGCCCCAACCGGGAGCCAAATATAGCATCAACATATACAGAACTATATACAAGACTAGTACATTGTGTTCCCAGCCTTATCAAATAAACTTCCATCCTCAGGGAGAGAACGTCACTACTCCCTGTGTCCCCCAAGAAAAACTCCACATCTTCTGGCTCCCCTGAAGGTAGAGGTAATCCCAGCCTACTCAAGGCTGGGGCTTTTCCGGAACAAAATCTTATGTTCCTAAACAAAGGGGTAAACTCAAAAAGGGGGAAAAAGAAAAGGAAAAGGGAAATATAAACCCATCTTAGCTGATGACAGCACATCCATCTCTTCTCCCCCCCCCCGACGGTCAGAAATATCACATTTATCTAAGGCTACAGTCCTTCATATGGCAGATATCTAAAAATCTTCCTATTTGAAATTGCCAAAGAAAAAAGGCCCCCTCAGCAGCATTAACAGTCACTTATATGGGATGTTCATATATAGCCTGACTGTTCGCACCAGGCTAGACAGCCTGAGCATGGTAAAACTATATACAGTTCATTTTAAGTTGGAAGCAGGTCAGTTAGTGCCCAACTCAACCACGCTAAAACATTTAGTGAGGGGAAAGGGTGGAATTTGGACACCCAACCTAAATCTAGCCAGCCAACCAGTCAGAGTTAGCCCCAAAAAACAGAGGGTCTACCCTAATCCGGGATCTGAACTATGAGAGAGTGGGGCCAAAGTTCCCTTACCAGGGACAAGACTCCCCCCCCCCCAAAGGCCCACTCACCAGTCTAAATAGTTGACATCCACCAATCCAGTCAGTCAGGTTGCAGCTTTTGCAGTATCCTTCGTATAGATCTCCAAGGCTTTTCGCACCGCTCCCAAATCACTCTGTTGTCCTCGTTGTTTATTAGGTATGGACTGCCATCTCCCTGTGCGTTGATCTCCTGGTCTACTTTCTATAGGTCTTTCTGGAAACTTAAGCCCTTGTGTGATCAAATCTGCTCGGGCTTCCTGTGTTGTGTTATATTCTCTCTTCCCTGTAGGGAACTTAACCACAAGTCGTGCCAGGTTAGGAGTAGTAAATTTGTAGCCCGCTTTTTTATTACTGGTAACAAGGGGAGAAAAGCATGTCTCAGTCTCATAGTTTTAGGGGCATAGTCATGATCCAGGTATATACGAGTTTGTCCATAACACACCTTCTGTCTCCTCCATGCCGTGAGAAACACCTGTTCCTTTATAGTGTAGCTGTTGAATCTTGCTATTATTGATCGAGGTGGAACATTTTGGGCAGTTGGCTTTAGAGTTAATGCTCAATGCACTCTCTGCAAATATAAGTCCTTATCTGGTGGCAATTCTAAAGCCATGTGCAGTAGCGCATCAATAAATTCTTTGGTATTACTACCCTCTGACCCCTCAGGAATGCGATAGAGACAGATATTTTTTCTCCTGGCACAGTTTTCAGAATCTTCTTGTCT
This sequence comes from Neoceratodus forsteri, assembly GCA_016271365.2. NCBI lineage: Eukaryota > Metazoa > Chordata > Ceratodontiformes > Ceratodontidae > Neoceratodus > Neoceratodus forsteri. The sequence goes on from CM028138.1 coordinate 157,994,479, forward strand.
AGCTTCTAGTTGCTCCTGTATCTCCTGTTGCACTTCTAATTCTAACTCATCAGTGTGGTTCTCCATTATTGTGTCCTGGCGTTCCTGATCATCCATTCTTTATTCCAACTGTGCCACATATCTCCTTAGTTCATGATACATTCTTTAATCTCTGCTCAAAATGAGACTATCTCCTGGTAAAGTACATCTAATTTTGCTTTTTTGGCCTTCGGTTTAACTGTTTTAGCCTGAGATTTCATGGTGGTGCACTTTCCTCCTCGGGAGATTGAGGCCTGATGTGCAGTACTGTCTGACACCTCCGAGTCAGGCTTATCTGCCATTTCCTCCATTTCTTTTCATGTATAAAGTTATTTTTAGCCTTTTCAAAAGCACTGGGCTCTAAACTACCAATGCACAGATAAATTTCAGCAGAAAAATTGCTTTTTAGCATTGTTCAAAGCGAGTTTTAGTCAGGGTGAGTTCAGGTCGTTCGTTTAGGCTGCCATCAAGTTCAGAACGGAACTGGAAGTCAGCTATCTAAAATTTATGACTGCCAAACAGCATTATATCTTTATTACTCTTGGAACTTACCGTACCATGTATTTTGTATGTTATGTATTCTATCTGCACTTTTATTATTGTTTATTATTGTCTACTCCCTCTCCCCCTCTGCCCAGGACCCATCTGAAAATGAGCATGTTTCCAGTGCAGTGCCAGTATGTCTTTCCTGAAACTTTTGAACTTAATAAATAAATACATATTTTTCTTTCATTTGAAAAGTTCCAGTGGGCAGAACATTTATTTTAGCAAGTAACTTTTTTCCAGTATTGGCTGGTTTCTTGCCATGAAAATGCAGCAGTACAAACCACAATGCGAAACAGTAATGCTCCATATATCACAAAATGCTGCAGTATAGTGCAGGGAACAGTGTAATTAAATGGCAATTAAGCCCTTTTGTCATACAGTATTCTGTGGGATCCGTACATTTCTTGACATGCATTTACCTGACAAGAATTATGCTGACACCCATTGCTTGAAAAGTACTGTTTACCATCACTTATAATCCTGAAACAGAATTTCCCGACAAGTGACTCAAAACGAGTATATAATTGAAAACCAAGTAGCATTCTGAGCATTTTGAAAATCAGCTTATCAATGAAAATGAAGTTACGACTTGGCAAACCATATGGAGCAATAACAGTTTAACAGTTTTCATCTTGCGGCTTGCAATAAGTCTGCATTGGCCATTACTGAACAATGATTATTACTGAAATTAAAAAAGAGTGCACATACCTGAAATAATAGCAGCCATAGTGGCTGGAAATAATATGCATAATCCATGTTCTGGGTTCAGGGTCGTCAAGGGGGTAAATTTTATATCTTTATCCATGTTTCTGTGTTCCATTGATTTAGTGCCAAACTGTCTTTATTAAGTTGTGCAAAGTGATTAAAAACAAAGATTAAAATAACTATTCTTTATTTACAGTACCATATTATGCGCGATTCCCCTTACAAAGTGTTTGCCAGATCTTTGATCCCTGTCTGACACAACATTGCAGATTTTTTCCTCTCACTTTGCATATTTTTTCTTCGGGGGAGTTTTGGGCATACCACGGTTTATTTTCTCAATTGTGGAATCCATGACCATTTGTTCATTTCTTAGTTCAGTAACAAACCTAATAATGCCTACGTGTGAGCTCCCCATGAGTGTGCCAAGATGGCGGTGCCACGCTTCTACATTATTCTGTGTTCTTGGCATTGCATTCGCTGTCTGATCGTAAACTGACCAGAACTGTAGGGGGTACAGTGGGCTTGCTCTGATTATTGTGTTGTGCATTCTCCAATGGACTCTGCCAAAAATGTGTGTCTCTTCAAACCTCTCCTGTACAGCATGATTAGAAGCAGGTATGTCTGCCTTTATTTCACCATAGATCATAGGTAGGTCCTCTGGAAGAAGGAATGCCAGGGCAACAAGCTGCCTCGTCATTAAGCTGAGCTACGGGTCATAGCTGTTAAGTTGTGGCCAACCCACAGCTTTAAATTTTTTGCCACACTATTTAGCCTAGATGGAACAAGCAACCCTTATGTACAGTATCAGGAAATTCATCCTTGGTAGCATTGATTGCAGCCTGTTCAAAATCAGTCATGATGTATTTAGGTGACAGGCTGTAATCAAATTCATCCATGGCATCCTGTAGGTCCTGGAAAAGTTGAAAATAGCACTCTTGAGATTTGGCAGTTATTGAGGCATAAACAAGGGGCACAATCCGGCAGGCATCAATGGTATAATGTGATAATAGTGACCCAAAATGAGCGACTACAAAAATAGTGACTTATTTTGGGCGCTATTATTCTGGACTCCTCTGCACAATAGCAAGGGTATGGGACAGCGACCATGGGGAAGGGTGAATAGAAGGGGGAGTAGTGAGGGGAAGGGGGTTTCAGGCATTGGTGTACATGCTACTGCTGAGCTAGCCATGTGGCATGGTGTTGTGGGTGGCTAGCTCTGGCACAGCAGGTACTGGGTTCGGATCTGGGAGTGTGTACATTTTGCCGCAGCTTGTATATTTTGCCGAAATCCAGATTTTGCCCCCTCCCCAACATGCACCTCCCTGGAGTTAAAAATCCTAATTCAGCGGGGTGGGAGGGGCAAAGCTTCCTATTAGAAGGGGCGGGGAAGGCACAGCTCCCCCGGAAAACACTTTTTTCTAAATCCAGATGTTGAGTCGCCTTGAAGTATATATTGCCAATTTGCTTTTCGGTGATATACACTTGCCATAATAGCAATCATTGTTTTGTGATCACTATAATGACATGGAACCATATCAACAGTTCCTATGGGTGCGTGGATTGAGTATAGTTGCCTAAAAAAGAGGGAACTGTATGGAACGTCCCACCCACAAGACAGTAGCCTGTGACACTTAGTTTTTTCAGATTTTTCTTTATGCTGAAAAGTAACACTTTTTCTGTACCACAGACTGATTCTCTAAGTAGGAATTGCTGGCCATTTACAACTCTTAGTTCTGGAGGAATGTCAATGTCCTCCAGTATATGGGGCTCTACTGGCATGTTTTCCCTTCATGCCTGTTTCACTACCTGCTGTAGGCACTGAAGGCTGGGCATGTTCTGCCTAACCTCTACTGAAACTTTTGAAAGCTTGGCTTGAATTAAGTGTGCAGGAGCATCATGAGTACTCACAGCTCTTGACTTTAATGAGGCAACTGTGATTGCTGTGTGGCTGTCATTTGCATCAGGCAAATGATTGTGGGCCGCAGTGCTTTTCAGGTGGTGCTGTCCCCCAGCAAGTACGATAGATGCTTGACCATGCCATCCTCCAGATTTTCAGAGCTGGTAGCACCAATAATGTAAGTCCCCCTGCACCTTTCTTTAACATATAAATAACCAGCTACAGAAAGCTTATTGTGGCCTCTTTTGGGTGGTACAACCGCACACACAACTGTTACTGCACTGGTAATTTCTGCTAATTTCACAACAGCAAAACAGAGACTGCGTTACTAAAGGTTTCATTGACAGGCATTATACAGGATTGTGGCCAGCACATTGTAATTACCTGTAATTACACTTATTGTATTGTTTGTATGCACTACCTGCACTGTGAACTCTGTTCTAATTGTATGTGACATGGATCCATGTGAATAAGTCTGTAACATTTCCTGTATTGCTTTATTCTGCTCTAACTGTTTTTCGTATCTCTGTAACTATTATACGTGACGTGGAACCTTTGTAAAGGAGTCTTTTGACTCAAAGGTATTTCTGATTCCCTGAAATAAATAAATAAATAAATAAAATTACAGGTTGGTCACATGTTCATGACATCAGAATGACATTAGGAACTATCAGCTCTACCAGCTGTATATGGTATGTAGTTAAGTGCATACTTATTGAGTAGTTTTACAATATAGTTTTAGCATGACCACAAGAAACACAAGCTGTGGTCAGTTGTAAAAATTAGCTTTTATCGGGGGATCACATATCTGAATGACATCAGGACCAATCTGCTCTATTAGGTCTATCAGGTCTATCAGCTGGATATGATAAGTATAAAAACAATATTTGCAGCTAGGTATGTTTACATGTGCACACAGCTGTGGTCAACCTTTGTTGGGGGATGGTATCTTGGTAAAAAAACCAAGTCGAGATACCGCAGTTTGGGAAATCGGGGGTTGGGAAACAAGTGACAGGCTAATACATGTCGGTCAACCATACCAGACCCGTATTTTGTGACATTTCATTTTACTTCAAGTTACTGTGTTGCACTGCAGCTCACTTCGCTGTGTAACAACTTCTAAAATCTTAAAAGAAAAACATATACTTAAAATAAAACAAGAAAAAAGATACATAAAACAAGAAAACTCTATATATTCCCAGAATGCAAATTAATTTGCATATTAAAATGCACATGTGGTACTTTAACTTATTTAAAAAATCACACTGTTGATAGCTTTTACAATTTATAATTGAAACATAATTTACAGAAGGAAAATAACTATCTGAGCACAAAAAATATATATGTGAACTCGGTCTCAGCTAAATAGGTTTTCTTGTGAGGTGGTATAAATGGCAATTTGGTATTTTAGTAAACTCGACATCAATTGAAAATGCAAGGCATTCTCCTATAGGATGCGCAACATACCTATTTGGAGGTGGTAATTGAATGACTATAAATTTGAAAACCATTGTGAAAGTAAGAATTATTTTCTGTAGCGCTCCACATTGTCAGTGGGTATTCGGAGCAAATAGGTTATGTCCTGCTAGGGGAAATGGCACAGCCCAAAGCAGTGAACAGAACAGAATCTTGGGCACATGAACATTCCGGACAGCAACAACTCTCCAGTCTTTGTTGTGCCATTGAAGGGGAAACAACACAGAATTTTCTCTGAAGAAGAAACTTTTTCTTTTGCTGTTTACTCTTTGGGGCTGCAGTTCTGCATGCTGGTTGGGGCTACCTGGTGAAACGGAGCATCCCTAAATTTTAGTCATGCCTGTTAAGGTATAGCTTTCAAACTGGCTAACCTGCATTTTCTCCCCATTTCCACTGCCTGGTTGTGTCTGGAGTGAGGGCCACATCTGCCACTACTCTAATGGTGTCTATTTTTAGTAGGTCTCTGTTTTCCCACATTTCATGGTGCCTCGGGTAAGTACTTGTTTTTGGTCTTATTGTTAGGGTCTAGCTTTAGGGCATTCCCTGCATCTCCTTTCTGTCTAGTTTGGTGTTGGTCCCCCGGCCCCCCACCTCGGACCATAGGGTGACTATTCTATGTGCTTATTTCTTTTATTTCTTCTATTTCAGAAGAGCGGGAGCCACTGGTTTACTGTTTAAAAAAAAAGGGAAAAGGAGAGAAAAAAGGGAATGAACAGTGGCAACTAAAGCCTTTTCAGGTCATTTTTTTGGGGGGATCTTTCTCCACAACCTTTGTGGCAGTTCTTAATGGATCTCCTGAGTGTGCAGCTTCCTGGCAGTTGGGCTTGCACTGTGCTGTTTAGCTAGGGGCTTCTCAGAGCTTCAGCATGTCCTTTTTCACCTCTGCAGTTGGGTACATGTCCTTCACATGCATTGTGGCGTCACGCATGTGCACACTTGTGCGCCCTCATGCTGCAGCACTTTTCCAAGTGCTAGATGTGTCAGTACTGTTTCTGTTACTGAACAGCACTGTTGTTGAGTGCAATCTTTTTCTGCTACAGCCTTTGAGTTTGTAGGCTGGTAGGGACATTTTCTGCTGGTGCTTTTAACCACACAGGGAGGTGGTGTCAGCAGCAGCATTCTTTCTTTTCCTCATATAATTCAAGCAACAGTGTCCTTTGTTTTATTCTATGTTTTGAGCTTCTGTTGCACTAGAGTTTTGGCACCATGACTTATTGGAAACCTCTAATGTTCAAACAATAAAAGACCTGCAAAAAAGGAAATGCGACCCTTTCCAGTGGGCTCCTATTGCTGCCATGGTGTTTCTCAAGCTAATATGTCTCTTACAGTTTCCCGCAGTAGATTCTGCAAACTGGGGGAAGGGGGTGCACCTGGTTTACCAGCTGGCAGTGGCAAAACAGAATTGTGTAGGTGGTCATGTGATGCAGCCCTATGTATAGCAGCTTCTGAACAATGGCTTCTGCTCTATCTGTATAAATTTGCTTCTATTGTAACTTTTTTGGACACCTTTGCTTTCTTGGGCTATACCAGTCATCAAAGGAATCTCACCTGAGTAATATTAGAGGATGTTTCAGCTGGGTTCATGGTAGCGAAGGAGGCTGAAATGTGCCAGGCCCCTCCTCGTCACACACCGTTGCAAAGCCTGGACAAATGTACCAAGTGGCCCAAGGGCAAGCGCTCCACTGCTGTCAAGTCTGCCACTACCACCTCGGCGCCGGCCCTACTCATGGAAGAAAGATTTCTGGCAGAATTTCAACCCTTTAAGTCTGCCCTTCAAGAACTGACATCTGAACTTAAATCGATGTGGGCAGACCTTGGAGATGCGACTAAAAAAGATTACAGATGCTGCCACCCACATCTCTTCTCTGGAGCATTGGAAGGACAAAGTTGAGTCTGATATTGTTGCTCTTTGACAGAAGCTTAATAAGGTTGAGGCCAAACTGGAAAATCTGGAAGGCTGAAGCCGAAGAAACAACTTGGTCATTTTCGGCCTCCCAGAAGATGCTGAGGGGTGTTCACCAGTTGTGTTTATGCAAAAAATGCTTGCCAAGATTGCAGGACCATTACCTAATAATCCTGCCTATGTGGTCAAGCAGGCTTATTGTTCCCTATGCCCCAGGCCACCCGAAGGGTCTCCCTCACATCCCAAAGGTTTGAAAGTGATGACCCCCCCAATACTGCCTCTGTTGGCTGCCTATTTTGAAACTATTAAATTATTTAGATAAGTAACACACCTCGTCCAAGGTTCAAGAGCTCCGTGAGATCCTTTGGGAGGGTGCCAAGATTCGTATTGCCCAGGACCTCCCCTATGGCTACTAGGCAGAAACGGGCTGCATATCACCCACTAGTGAATAAACTAATTGTGGCTGGAGTGCAGTTTAGAGTGTCCTACCAGGCCCAGATTTCTGTTTTGCACCAGGGATCCTGGTTAGCTTATGACTCCACAGAGCAAGCTGCACTCAAGCTCCGAAAGGTTTTCCCTGATTTGTTCAGGGACCGATGACTGTCCATTACATCTCCCCATCTTGTCAGTGGAGGTTCAGGACTGTGTTGTCAGTGTGCCAGGTGCTGCGGTGGATATTTACTGTTCCTCGGACATCTGCCTGTCTGTGGCGGGACTCGCTGCTGCTGTTGCTCTCTCTGGGGGATTGCTGTTTACCTTTTTGCTGGCTCTGCATCTGGGATCTGCTCCCCTTTCCTTGTTGGTTTTGTCCTGGATGTTTGGTAGTGCATTTGCTGTGATTGCTGCCAAGATTTATGTTGTTTGCCCCTTCCTGCTACTTTGCCTTGATTAGTGGACAATGGCTTTGGTTCGCATATCGGTTTTGGGGTGCACAGTGCAGCTGATGCAATTCACTGTGGCTCCTTGATTTTGGATCGATGCAGCATCCTTTCACTGGAGGGAGTTTTTTGGTTTGAAGTTTTCTCCCCTCTTTTTTGTGACTGGAGATTGACTGGACAATCACTAGCCTTCTGTTTGGAGCTTTCAGGTATGTGATCCTGATCCATTGGAGTGGACAAGTTTATTTGGGGTGGCAGTGTATTTTACAGCTATCTGTTCCTGGAGCTCCCTTTTATCTGCCTGATGATGCACTTCTTTCATTCGCCGACCTCTAAACAATAAACTTGCAGCTCACCATAGGTCCCAGTATGGTGTTTTGAAGATGGAGAGGTGGTTATGCATCTTTGGCCTTTGTCCTGAAGGCATTTCTTTTGTATTTATTTGTCTACAATGTTTGCTGCTTACCATTTGTAGATATTTAGTATTTGATTAATTTCTGTAGTTTGAATACTATGTTTGGGTGCCTTACCGTTACTGTAGCCCATGGGGCAGTTTGCTTTTTGAGCGCTGTGGAGGAATCTCTTTGGGCATTGTACTCCGCTCTATGGTTTCTGTGGGCACATAGATATTTTCTCCTGTCTAGCTACAACATTAATATTGGATTAGGTAGGATAGGGCGGTTGTTGGAGATGTCTGTACTGCTCGGGGATTGTGATCATGAATCAGATAATCGGTGGGGATCCTTTTGCCCTATGGTTCTGGGGTAGCATTTATATGAGGTTTTTGATGTACATTCTTCAGGGTCGGGTAAAGGGTTCATTGGGCTCTTTGGGGCTGGGGTATGGGCTCATGGGTTGATTGGTTTGTATATTTACTGTATAGCATCGATGTTGGGGGTGGGTTGTTACAATTCAGGAACTTGTTACTGTTCAGTACTGGTTGGCCTTCCTTGCTGTTCTTATTTGGTTCAGTGAAGGGAAAAGGGGTCTGATTCTTGGGCACTGTTTCACATTATTTTTTCCGATATGTGTGGGTCTTTTGGGGTGTTGGTTTGTCACTGTCTTTGTGGGTGGAGGAGGGGTTGGGAAGTGTCCCTACGTAGTTATGGGGGGATAAAGATTTGTGGGTGGGGGGATGGTTCTCTCCCAAAGCACACTGTTGGGGTTTTGTTTTTCCTCAGTTATAACCTTTTTTGTTCTGAGTGGTTGTTTTTCTTACTGTATGGGACTAGTTACAATTTTGTGTCGTGGAATATTAAAGGGGCTAATAATTTGAAAAAGAGATATATGATTTTGGGTCACCTTCAAAAGTTGCACCCGAAGGTGTTAATGTTGCAGGAAACTCATTTGAAGAGGGGGGAGCTTGCTTGTTTACGTGGACATTGGGTGGCACAAGGTTTTTGGACCGGTGTTCATTCTGCAAGGGGTGGACTGGCCATTTTGGTCTTCAGGGGTACATAATTTCAGGTTATCCAAGAATGTTGGAATCCTGAGGGCCGTTTTATCTTATAGCATAGCCATTTAGGTATTAATGAAGTGGTTTTGGGTTCTGTTTATGGCCCTAACATTGATTCGCCTTCCTTTTTTTCCACCCTTGATTTTCACCTCTCCACTTTCCCACGCTTACTAGTAAGTTTGGGTGGTGATTGTAATCTTGTTTATCAGGATGACTTGGACAGATCAGGCTCTGTCAGGCAAGATCTGTCTCCTAGCTAGTGGGGATTTTGGGATTTGTTGGATCAAGAGGGTTTGCTGGACCCGTGTCAGGTACTACACCCCCGGGATCGACGATATACCTTTTTCTCATCAGCGCATGGCACGTCTTCTAGGCTTGATTATTTTTTTGGTGAGTGGGAGTGCTTTGAGTGGCCTAGTCTCCTGTGGATACTCCTGACAGTTTTGTCAGACCATGCTCCTCTGAGTTAATTCAGTATTTGCAAGTGGGAGAGGAGAGAGATGGAATATGGTGCCAGAATACTAATTTTCTTCCAGACCCCACTCTATTTCAACATTTATGGGAAGTTTTCTGCTCTACTGTCTCAGATAATGAGGGGTTGGTGTACAGGCTTGATTAAAAGCTGCCATTATGGGTGAGTGCATTAAATTGGCCTCTGAGTGTCAGAAGTGCCGCACTCAGGAGGAGGACCATCGGCATCTTTAGCAAGACTTACCGTCCACCTCCTTACTTACAGTTTGGCAGCGGCTTGAGTCAGATCATGTTACATATGCAGAATTTATGACTGAGAAGGCCAACTTAGCTCTTCCATGAATTAAGTCTCAGTATCTTGAGTCTGGGGAGAGGGCTGGCAGGCTCCTGGGCTGTAGATTAAGACAGTTGGATGAGCCAAGAGTTTTCCCGCATCTGAGACCTGATCCTGGGGTTGATGTGCTCATCCTTGGAATATTGTTGAGGCTTTTGGGGGCTTTTATAGGAACCTCTATGAGGCTCAGGTGCCCATCCAGAGGAACAGGGTGCAATTTGCTATTATTTGAATCAGGTCCCTCTCCCTTGCCGTTCCCCTTCGCAACAGGAATTTTTAAGGGGACCTATTCAATTGGCAGAGGTTCAGGCTATCATTAGTCAACTCCCCCTTGACAAAGCACCTGGCCCGGATGGTTTCTGTAATAACTTCTACAAGATTCTGTCAGATGATTTAGCATCCTTATGTACCCAGCTATTTAATTTCTTCTTGATGGGTAGTCTACAGAATTACTCCTTTACTCAGGTCAGGATAACCCTCCTCTGGAAGCCGGGTAAAGATGAGCTCCTGCTTGCTAGTTATCGGCCAATTTCTCTATTGAATTCAGATGTAAAGATTCTGGCCATGGTACTGGCGAATAGATTGAAATTGCTCTGGGACTCTCTTATCTTGCCAGTGCAGGTGGGTTTCATGGAGGGGCATCATTCTAGTGATCATGTGAGGAAGCTGCTCCACCTAATCTCTGCATCAGGACCCCTGCAGCTCTGGTCTCTGTGGACGCAGAGAAGGCTTTTGATCATGTTTCCTGACCTTTCCTTTTTGAGGTTTTGTGCAAGTTTGGAATTCTTCATAATTTTTATTCCTGGCTGTGAGTGCTATATACTGTACTAGACCCTCAGTGAGAATTCACTGTAATGGTTTGTCTTCTGCAGCCTTTCCTCTGGGAATTGGCATGAGGCAGGGCTGTCCCTTCCTGTTTAATTTATATTTAGAGTCCCTTTTTCTATGTTTACAGACCTCCCCAGCCATCCAGGGTATCTGTGTTGGGGATGAGCAATATACGGTTTCTGCTTATGTGGATGACCTGCTCCTCCATGTTACAGATCCAGTCTCCTCCATCCCTGCTGCAATGGCTGACACTGAGTCCTTCTCCAAACTGGCAGGTTATAGGCTGAACATGGAAATAATTCAGGTCATGCCCCTTAATGAATATGTTTTTAAACAAGATATTGTTAACTTGGGCTTATCTTGGGAACCCAAGGCTCTCAAATATTTGGGAATCTTTTTGCCTCGTCATCTCTCAGATTTAGTCTCCCTGAATTTTCCACCCCAGCTCCAGACCATTAAAGCCAATCTTGGCTAGATGGTCTTCCCTTCCTATGACATTCTGGGGTCATTTTAATATTCATAAGATGAATATTCTTCCCTGGTTTCTTTATCCAATGAGCACGGCAGGGTGTATCTCCCTAAGGTCTGGTTTACCTCTCTACAAAGGCTGCTGAACCACTTCCTCTGGTTTGCACCTCCCCCACTTTTATTTCTACTATTTGGCCCTACATGCTGCCACATTTATACTATGAGGATCTCCCCCAGATGATTCAGGGCTGGGGGGTTATTTTCCGCTCTGTATCTATATTGAATCGTGGTTATGCCTGAAAGCAGATGTCTCTCATGCTAGTCTTTTATACACTAAGTTTTCTAACCTCCCAGCTTCTCCCAAAATTCCTCCTGTACCCTGGTCCATTAAAGCTAGATTACAATTGGAACAATTTCTCAAGGAGTATTGGTCCCTTATCCCTATCCCAACCTATTCTATCAAATCCCAATATTAGTATTGGTAGCCACTGGATTCCAGTTGCTTTCTGCCCCCAGCTTGAATCCTCATTAGTTTCTTCTGTTGTTGATGATGGGAAGATTTTTTCCCATCGGAGGTTACAGGAACTTTTCTCCATTTCCACATTTCACACCTTTTAATACTGGCAATTGGCCACTGCCCTGACCTCGGTCTTTGGTTGTGCCCCTTGGGTTCAGGTGGTGGAAAGCGCTATTTCCCAGCTGCTTTCTTTGGCTCTCTAGTTTCATTCCATAGCTTGGTTATATGTGTGCTTATAGTCCCTTGATCCTGAAGCTTTATCAGGTGTTGGTATCTACTGGCAGCAGGTTTTTCAATGGCCACTCACTCTGGATGCTAGAGATGTATCTGGCACAACTTATATAAGTTTATTAAAAGGGATCATAATCAGTGGACCCAGTTTCGTATACCGAATCATCTCTACTACTCCCCTCTTAACTGTTTAGAATGGGATGGTCTGATACTTTGATGTGTACTGGGTGTGGGTCAGAGGAAGATCACTTATACTACATGTTATGGGACTATCCTAAAGCAGCTCTTTTCTGGTCTAAAATCAATGCCTCGCTTGATCCACTATTGGGTTTGAAGGATGCCTTTATCCCTGAGATGTGCTTGGTTGGGGACTTTCCACCCTCCCTGTTTGGGAATTGCAAGGCCCATGTGGTGTTGATTTCCATGGTGATGAAAGTTATCTTCTTCGTCACTTCATCTTGTGTTCCATCTTTTAGGGAATGGTATAGTGAAATTATGCAGGCGCTTGCAGTTGAAAAGCAGATCACCAGATTTCACCAGCATCCAGATCTTTTCCAGAATAGATGGGAGCAGTTTTATACTCTTCTGTCTATTCTGAGGCTGCCTGATTGAGCATGGTGGCGGGAGGATTGTGACCCTTTTCTGTGGAGTTTGAGCCCTGGTTGTTTTTCTCCCTTTGTTTGGTTTCTTTGTTGGTATGTGTGCTCTGGGAAGGGGGTATGGGGGGAGGTTTTTTTTTCAGTTTGGGGTTTCTTATTGTTTGTCTGTATGTTATCTTTCCGCTTCATTGTGCTTCGTTACTGTTTGTGGTTGGTGGTTGTAAACTTAAATTGCAAAAAAAAAAAAGCAGAATTGTGTAACTCTTTGTGGTTGCTCTTAGGAGAATGTTTGAGCCCAAATGTTCCACCTTACATCTCATTGGAGAAATCCAATCCAAACTCAGTTTCTCAGGTCAGGGGTGCCCACAAAGGCACGTCTAGGTGTGCCAGAGCAAGACAAATCTGCTAATATGGATCTGCATCTTATTTCTATCTGATAACCGAGGCTTTGGGACATTACAACCGAAGAAGGTACAATCCATGGAGGCCTTAGATGTGAACGCTATCCTGTCCCTGTCCTCCTCTGCTTCAAAGTGTTTTCCAAACTTTATTCACTGTGACCAGATTATTGAACAAGAATGGTCAGGTAAATATCTGACAAAACCCAAGGTATGGTGTTTCCCTTTGTGGAGGAAAATATCCACAAATGGGAAACCCCTCCCCAGCTGATAAAGCTGTACATAATTCCATGAGGCACACAATTATCCTAATTGAAGGGTCTTTGGCCTTAGCAAATTAGCATGGCAAGCAAGTGGATGCTTCATGCACAAAAGCCTTTGCCTCCAATGGTGTAAATCTCCACACCTCCTATGTCTCCTTTATTGTTGCCAGAGTTTTAATCTTGTGGGTTACAATACTGAGTAGCTTCATTCCACCAGATTCTGAGGGGGCTGAACATTTTGCAGTTGGTCTCCATGGCTTCCACCTTTCTGGGGGATGCCATGGTTGAGAACCTACACATGTCAGCTTGATTCACTTATTATGTTGTGTCCACCATGTGAGGGATCTGGCTTTGACATTGGGTTGCTGACCAGGCATCGAAGTCCAAGTTGTTTAACTTAGCCTTTGAGGGAGGCTTACTGTTTGGTCAGGCCTGGATGACATTTTAAAGGATATCCTTAATAAACAAGCATTTGTCAATGCCGAATGTTTGCTTGCTGGCATTGGCATTGGTAGTGTAGGAGTTACAGAGCTGCATAATAGGAATCACAGTGAAGTAATCAACTGAAGCCAACCCCACCACCACCCTGCAGAGACTGGCAGGCATTGGGGTGTGCCTTTGGGTCGTCAGGCATAACGGCCACACCATTTCACCACACCCAACCCTGCAGACACTGACAAGTGTCATGGTGTGCCTTGGGGTCTTTGGCCCTTATGCACACACCATTCCATCAGGAAATACGGTGAGATGGAAGCGGTATAGGAGAATAGGGTGAACTTTGGGGCCAAAGAGTCCAAGGCACACCTCAATGCCTTTCACTGGCTGCAGGGTGTGGAATGGGATAAGCATTACAGGCAAGAATCCCAAGTCACACCCCTGATGCCTGTTATTCTCTACAGGGTGGGGCATTATGGTCGGAAACCCTAACGCCTCAGGCATTCATTAGTATTTTTACTTCAAGTTTTCAACATGTTTTTTTTGTGACCCCCACCTCATGAACAGTGGTAATATCAGTTTGTTAGCTGAAAGCTGCTTTTGCACAATGACTACAGCATTTAGCACCACAAGTGCAAAAACACATTCTGAACAGGATGTGAAAAATGACAGCTGTACTGTTCATGGGGAGGTGTTAAAAATGGCAATGTTGAAAATCTGCAGTGAAAATATTAAAAAAACTGGTGAAGTCACAAGCGTGCATAGAAACTGTGCAACACACACCCATAATGTAATTAGTTTGGGGATTTTTTAAAGCAGATTGTCAACACAGGCATTTTGGGACCTCCGATCATGAACAGTGTCACTATGATTTTCTTTATCTGTCCCAAGCAATGATTTCCCACAGCAACCACACATTTCTGCGCTGAAAGTGTGAAAACACATTTTGGCCATGTTGTGAAAAATGACAGCTGTACTGTTCATAAGGAAGTGTGGAAAAATGCCACTGGTGAAAATCTGGACTGAGAATATTACAAATTCATGAACTTATGAGGGTGCGTGGAAACTGTGCAGTGCTCACTCATAACACAATCATTTTATGGACTTTTGTCACCAAATTTTCAACATAGCCATTTTAAGACCTCTGCTCATGAATAGTGTCACTGTGATTTTCTTAATCTGTCCCAAACATTGCTTTCGCACACCGACTGCACCATTGTGTGCTACATGTGCGGAAAAACATTTTGGGCAAGATGTGAAAAATGGCAGCTATACTGCTCATAAGGAAGTGTAATAAAATGGCAATGTTGAAAATATGATGTGCAAATATTAAAAATTTGCAAACTTGTGAGCATGCATAGGAACTGCGCAACGTGCACTCCTAAAACAGTCATTTTTGGGAATTTTTTCATCAAATTTTCAACATAACCATTTTAAGACCTCTGCTCATGAACAGTGTCACTGTGATTTTCTTAATCTGTCCCAAACATTGATTGTGCACACCGACTGTGCCATTGTGCGCTACATGCAGGGAAACACATTTTGGGTGAGATGTGAAAAATGACAGCTGTACTGCTCATAAGGAGGTGTGGTAAAATGGTAATGTTGAAAATCTGGAGTGCAGATATTGAAAATTCACGAACTTATGAGCGTGCGTAGGAACTGCGCAATGCACGCTCGTAAAACAGTCATTTTTAAGAGTATTTGCAACATAGGCTTTTTAGGAGCCCACCTTATGAACACTGGCACTATCGTTTCATTAATCAGTCCCGAAAGGTGATTTCACGCAGTGATTGTGAAATCACCCTTTGGGCCTGATTAACGCCATGACAGTTTCAGAATTCATGAGGAGGGGTCCCAAAAACCCCATTTTGAAAATTTGGTGCCAAAATTCCAAAAAATGCCTGAGATATGCATTAAAGTTGAAAAAACCCTATTTATTGCATTATACAGCTTACTGGTATTTCCTCAGTTATGAGTCGGCTTTGAAGAGTGCAGGCGTGTTCCCAGTCCACGAAAATCATCTACTTGAGCCTCCAGAAGTAAGTATGGGGTGAGGGTGTGTGGGAGGTAGGATGCACAGAGGGTGGGTCGTGGGAGGGCAGGAGATCACCGAGGAACTTTTTGTTTACAGGTTGTTTTTTGGGAAGACAGCAGGGACGTTTGCCACATTGGGGTAGGCTCTAGCGTGGCAGCTGGAAGGCTGTTTGGGGGCCTGGAGCCGATGGAGATTAGGCACCCCATTAGCCATAACAATTTTGCCACACTGGGGTGGGCTCCCAGCGTGGCACCTGGAACGCTTTTTTTGGGGGGGATGTGGAGCTGATGGGGGATTGGGCACCCCCGTCGGCCATACAGTGTGTGCGTGGGGGGGGAGTGCATGAGCACGCAATATCCATGTGCGCATGTGGAGGGGAGAGCGCTGCTCACTGAAGCGGAGCTCTCCCTTTCAACTGTATGGCAGTGCATTTTCAACTGCTGTCATAGACAGCTGCAGCGTTCATTGGAGAACTGCGGCTGTGCCTGCAAACACACTGATTGAATTGGAAGATGGGTGCCACACCTCCGAAAACTTGGATGATAGCACTATGTTTCTTGCACATACGTGCAAGCAAACATAAAAAGACCACCTTGCAGTCTCCAAACAACAGCAAAAGGCCATCTCAACCTCAAAAAGTCATGGAGGCAGCCAACAGAGGCAGTATTGAGGGGGTCACTTTCAAACCTTCGGGAACTAGAGGCATAAAGGATCTTATTCTGGATTCAAGAGCAATAGTGGCATAGGAGCCCTGACCCGATGAAGAAACAGTGACCTCAGGTGAAGAGGTGGCTGCTCACAATGAGGGTACACAGGCCCATCTTTGACTCCCTTGCTTTAGTGGAAGGCTGCACCATTTTTACAATGATGGGCCCAGATTACATCAGAGGCTTGGGTTCTCGAGATTTTGGTCCTAGGTTATGCAGTAGAGTTTTTAACCAATCCCTCAAAGTTACATTCTCTGCCATGTCCTGTACCAAAGGACCCACCCTGTGAAGAGACAAGCAGTATTGCAGACACTGGGTCACCTCTTACAGATCGGGGTGATTGTTCCTGTGCCTCCTGGTAAACAAGGCCAGGGATTCAACTAAATTCACTAAAAATACCACCAACAGCTTAATCTAGTTCAAGGTCAGTTGGCATTCATCTTTATCCCCTGGGTCATGCCTGAAAATAGACAGAATTTGTCTAATGCACTTACCTGGTCAACAAAAAATAAAATAAATAAAAATTAAAATAAATTAATTTTGTAGTTCCCAAGAAGTCAGGGGGTTTCAGACCTAGTCTGGATCTGAAACATGAAAACAAGTATGACCGCCACACAACCTTCAAGATGGAGTCCTTACGATCGATCATAGGGGCTGTACAGCCATGGGATTATCCAGCATCCATATACCTGAGGGATTCATGTCTCCACATTCCCATCCAGCAGTCTCATCAGAAGTTTCTCAGGTTCACAGTCATGTGGCAACACTTCCAGTACAGGGCACTACCATTTGGAGTGGCAACAGCCACCAGAGTCTTCTTGAAGGTGTTTATAGTCCTGGTGCCTCAACTCTGACAGCATGGACATCATGTCTATTCTTACCTGTACAATTTGATAATTCAAGTGCCATCTGCTGCACTGGAAAGTAAATTGGTGACCAGGACACTGGAGGTTTCAGAGTCTCATGGCTGGGTAGTAAACTAGGAGAAAAGCTCTCTCAAGCCATCACAGACCCTAAAACACCTGGAAGTGGTGTTCAGGATGGATGAGGGGAAGCTCTTCCTCTCATCAGCCAGAAAGGAGAGCTAGTTGAGAAAGGTTCAGTGACTGAGAAGCCAATTGTTGGCTTCATCTCACAGCTTACTGTGAATTCATGGCCTCATGGTGCTACAATAGACCAAGTCCCATGGGCTCACTTTCACATGTGACCCCCTACAGACCGAGTTGCTGCCAGCCTGGGATCTGGCCTTGAAGGAATATCAGGCCAGGATTCCAATTTCCCCACTACTGCATCAGTCTTTGAGCTGGTGGGCGAGTTTAGAGAATCTGAGCAAAGGGACTCCCTTGGAAGTCCCTCCAGAGTTAATCTTGACAACCAGTGCCAGCCTGTTGGGCTGGGGGGCAGTGCTGGACCACAATCTTATGCAGAGGACTTGGTCTGTACAGAACCAGCAACTACAGATCAACATCCTGGAGATGGGGGATGTGCGCCTCACTCTTCTCCATTTTGGAAATTGGGTACAGTCGAGAGCCAAGAAAATAAGTTCAGACAATGCTGTTATGGTGGTGTATGTAAAAAATCATGGGGGCACAAAGACCAGAGAGATGCTGATAGAAGCAATGATCTTTTGTTGTGGGCAGAGGACAATCTTTTGTCTCTGACAGCAGTTCTCTTGATGGCGGTGTTGAACTTTTAGGCTAATTGACTAAGCCACAAGAATGTCCACCCAGTGGAGTGGATGTGGAACCCGGAGGTGTTCAACCTTCTGAGAAAAGATTTGGTCATCCACAGATTGACCTGTTTACCTCTAGCCATAATGCCCAAGTGCAGCAGTTCATCAGCTGTTACCAGTGTCCACAGGTGGAGGCAGTGGACACTTTGTCATAGACATGGAAGTTCAGCGGAGCATATGCCTTTCCTCGTCTGCTGCTCCTTCCTGAGGTCATATGCAAAATAAGGCTCTCAAGAGGAAGTTTTCTTCTGGTAGCTCCGGAATGGCACAGAAGGTTGTGGTTCTCAGATCTAATGAACCTACAGTAGCTCAAGACACTCCGTTTCAAATCCCAATATGGGGGGACCTTCTCTCCCAAGGTCCCATTCTGCATCCATATCCAGGAGTGATGCAGCTCATGGCCTGAATCCTGAAAGGAGACACCTGAAAGAGGGTTTCTCAAAAAAGGTAGGGGACACCCTGACGACCACCAGAAAGAATTCCATGATGGCAGCTTATGCTCGCGTGTGTACTATCTTTTCAGCTTGGGCCAGAAAGAAAGATATATTGCCTTCTAAAGCCACAGTTACACAGATTTTGAACTTTCTGCAAGAAGGAGTGGAAACAAGGTTTTGCCTTGAGCAAATGAAAAGGTGAAGTGTCAGCCTTTGGAGCCTCCTTGACCTCATCCTTAGGCACAAACCAGGAGGTTATTCATTTTCTGCAAGCTGTCAGCAGGACTAAATCTCTATTCTGATCCCCTGCTCCTCTATGGGATCTGAATCTGGTACTGAATGCTCTTTGTAATGAACCCTTCAAACTACTGGCATCGGTTCCCTTCGATATATTGTCCTACAATGGGTGCTTTTTTAGTTGCTATTTGTTCAGCCAGGAGGATTCGTGATCTCCAGGCCTTGTCCCACAAACAACCTTACCTCCCCATTCATCAGGACAAGGTGGTTCTGATTTCATTCTGAAGCTTCTTACAGCTTTATATGTGAATCAGGAAATCTGTCTTCCATCCTTCTGTCCGCAGCCAACTCACCCAAGGAGAAGGAGTTGCACAAATTGCATTTGCGTTGGGCAATTAGGATGTATCTTATACAGATTGCAGGGTTTGGGAAATCAGATAGGTTGTACTTTTTGGAGCAGCCAAAATAAGAAGGTTACAAAACCCTTCAAGGTCACCCTTGTAATGTGGGTGAGGGCATGCATTGCCAAGGCTTATGAAGCAGTAAAGAAGAGGGATCTAGGTCTCATCAAGGCACATTCCACAAGGGCTATGTCAACCTCCTGGGCAGAGAAAGGTGAGTCATGTGTCTTAGAGTTGTACAAGGCAGTAACATTGTCCTCCATCCACACATTCACCAAGCACCACTGTTCAAAGTTCCGCCGATGTGACCTTTGGTCTCAGTGTTCTGCAGGAAGTGTTGTCAGGTAAATTCTTTTTCCTTTTTACAGTTTGCATACTGGACAATATTCCCCTCCACCCATTTTTTAGTGGATACTGCTTCTTAGAACCCATTTGTTCTGAAAACCCATGGACAATGTGGAATGCTACAGAAAGAAGAAATTTCTTCATACTTGCTGTAATTTCCATTTCTGGTAGCTTCAACATTTTCAATGGGACCTGTCCGGGAGCCTTGTTCCAGTGGAATAATATTGTATAGTATGCCATCATGTAGATGTTTGTCATTTTTTAATAAAATTCTGACTGTAAGCCTGTCAGGACATCCTTCCTTATTTTACCTGCCACGATCTTTTAGATAGACTATATATATAGAGAGAGAGAGATAGATAGATAGATAGATAGATAGATGGATAGATAGATAGATATATAGACAGATAATCAAAACAAGCATTTGTCAATGTCGAATGTTGATTGCTTATATGTGCTGTTTAGGTATTTGTAAGTGAAAATACCATGCCTAAGAACTGCCATGTCCCCCCCAGACATCTACTGTGTCTTTCTGTTCAGTATTCACAGAAGAGGGAGAGGGGTAAGGGCCACAGCAGTACAGCAGTTGCAAAGGCGTGAAGAGGTGGACAATAACCCATTCACAGGCAGAAGAATCCTGCAGAAGGTGAGTAAATTGAAGGTGAACAAAGCGATGAGACCACGTGGCATACACCCAAGGATATTAAAAGAACTGTGAAGGGAAATAGCAGTACCTCTGGCAGCCATGCTCACTGAGTCATTCAACACAGGGGTGGTACCTGAGAATTGGAGGAGGGCACATGTGATCCCTCTATACAAATCCACCAGTAGGGAGGAGGCGGGGAACTATAGGTCAGTCAGCCTCACTTCAGTAATGGGGAAGATCATGGAAACATTGTTTAAAGAAAGGATAGTGGGGCATCTAGAAGCCATCGGAGGACAGGACCATAGCAACATGGATTTACAGTGGGGAGGTCATGTCAGATAAATCTGGTTGATCTCTTTGACTGGGTGACAAAGGAAGTAAATCAGGGTGGGGCGGTGGACAATGCTTACCTTGATGTAAGCAAAGCCTTTGACATCATCCCATATAGGAGGCTGATAAACTAGCTGAGTAGGCTGGGCATGGAGGAAAGGGTGGTAAACTGGGTTAGAAGCTGGGAAACAGATAGGAGGCAGAGTGGTGGTAAATGGGGTGCATTCTAGGGAGAGGGGGTGATCAGTGGGGTGCCACAGGGAATGCTCCTGGGGCCAGTCCTGTTCAATGTCTTCATTAGTGACATTGCAGAAGGGCTGAAGGGAAAGGTCTGCCTGTTTGCAGATGACACCAAGATGTGTAACACAGTGGATACCCCAGCGGGCGTGGAGAAAATGAGGAGGGACCTGGGGAAGCTTGAAAAATGGTCTGAGGACCACCAACTGTAGTTTAATTAATGTAAGTTTAATTCAAAAAAGTGGTAATTATGCACCTGGGACACAGAAACCCTAGGGAAAGGTACAGGATGGGTGGGGGAGGGAGTTGCTGACAGTCACAAAGAAGGAAAGGGACCTGGGGGTTCTTATTTCAGATAACCTGAAAATGTCAAAGTGGTAAGGCATGGGAGGGTCAATGACATGCTGGGGTGCATAGGCAGGGGTATCACCAGCATAAGGATGGAGATAGTGATGCCATTATATAAAACCATGGTCAGGCTTCACATGGAGTACTGTGTGCAGTTCTGGAGGTCGCACCTTCATAAGGATATTAACAGGCTGGAGATGGTCCAGAGAAGGGCGAATGAGATGGTACAGAGCTTGCAACACAAGACTTATGAGGAGAAATTAAGGGACCTCAATATGTACTCACTGGAAGAGAGGAGGGAAAGAGGGGATATGATAGAAACATTCAAGTACCTCAAGGGTATAAATATAACTACTGAGAAGCAGGAGACAGCTGCTATAGACATATGTGCCAGCTTCTGTATGATATACTTTTGTTCTTATAAATCTGTAATCTCCAGTATTTCAGTAACCACATGACCACACTGCCTTCTTTAGGCAATTTTATGCTGGTTGATGCCTAGTGTCAGATGGCAGACAGAGGGCTCATCAGATTGTGTTGCTATTTGAAAAACTTCATAGAGTGTTCACTGGTAAGCGTTTTGGAAAGCTGGTGAAGGTTTCACAATTTTTAGTATGCTTTTACATAGATACATAGATACATAGACAGTGTCGGCAGATAAGGGCCTATGGCCCACCCAGTCTGCCCATTTGAGCTTGTAAGTTCAGTTTGTTTTCCTAGAAGTCTGTTGCCCCTTACCCCTAACCTCTAGAATTCCTTTATGTCTATCCCATGCATTCTTAAATCCCGTGATTGTTTCAGCCCCACCACTTCCTCTGGCAGGTGTTCCACTTATCTACCACCGTTCTGTGAAGAAATTCTTTCTCATGTTTCCTCTGAATCGTCCTCCCTCCAACTTCATCCCATGCCCTCTAGTCCTGGAACATCTTTTCGCTTAAAAATAGTATTTTCTGTACCTGTTCCTCCCTGTAAGACACTTGTATGTCTCTATCATATCCCTCTCTCCCTCCTCCTCCAGGGAGTACATGTTCAGTTCCTTCAACCTGTCTTCATAGGACTTGTGATGCAATCCATGCACCATCTTTGTTGCCCTCCTCTGAACCTTCTCTACCCTGTCTATGTCCTTACGTGGTATGGTCTCCAGAACTGTACACTGTACTCAGGTGGGGCCTCACTAGTGTCTTGTATAGCGGAATTATGACCTCCCTTTTCCTGCTGGTGATGCCCCTGCCTATACATCCCAGCATCCTATTTGCTTTACCTGCTGCCTTGTCACACTGTTTCCCTACCTTGAGGTCATCAGAGATGACAACCCCAAGATCCTTTCCTGCTTGGTGCATGCTATATCCTCACTCCCCAACTGATATATTGTGCCAGGGTTTTTGTGCCCCATATGCATTATCTTGCACTTCTTTGCATTGAATTTCAACTGCCAAACCCCTGACCATTCTTCAAGTTTCTGCAGGTCACTTCTCATTCTGTCTACACCCTCTGGTGTGTCTACTCTGTTACAGAGCTTTGTGTCATCAGCGAACAGTGAAATTCTGCCTTCTAGATCCTGTGCAATGTCACTGATGAAGATGTTGAATAGGACCGATCCCAGCACTGATCCCTGTGGTACCCCACTGGTCACTCTTCCCTCTGTGGAGTGACAGCCATTTACCACCACCCTCTGTGTCCTGCCACCCAACCAGTTACCTACCCACCACACTACTGTCATACCCACACCCACATTCCCCAGTATTTCCCAGTTCCCCAGGAGTTTTATCTCCTTATGTCTGTCCCATTTGGTCCCCCCATCCCCACACCCCAACAGTCATCGGTGGCCACAGCTGCAGCCTTCTTCTTGGCAAGATGGTAGGTGAGAAACATAGAAACATAGAATTTGATGGCAGATAAGGACCACTTGGCCCACCTAGTCTGCCCATTTCCCTCCCTGATTGATAAGCTGCAGATTTTAGTTAATCAACAGCTTACTTCCTCCTAACCCCAGTAGAATTGCCTTATGTCTGTCCGTGAGCAGATGCCTTCACAGTCTGTGAAGTCTGATGTCTTTCAGTGCCGCTTATTGGTTATCTTCCAACACAGGCGAGGCGCTGCCAGCCCAAAACTAACTCGGGACAAGCAGGTTTCAAAGTGGGGAAGAAATGGAGTGAACAAGAATCAAGTACTCATTCAGATGCGGCGTCGATTTTAAGATCAGCATACTGGTGTGGACACTGCAAATAGTACCTCAACTCTTTAAGCAGCCTTATGAAGAGTAAAGGCTTCTTGAAGGACTGGGGTTCTGTTTATTGTACTGTAAGTGGGCTGCATCTAATTCGGTAATTTACTGTACCTTACATCTGGATGTATGGTAGGCCCAACTTTAAATAAACACTGCACCTGAATTAACAGATGGTGCCATAGAAACATAGTATTTGTCAGCAGAAAGGGACCGCTCAATGCACCCAATCTGCCCAAGTGTTCTCTACCTACTTGTAACTCCTGCCTGTATATACCAGGGTCTGTCTGTCTGTACCAGGGTACAGGTTATTTCATAGGGACAGGGTGATTGGGAAAGGAGGGGGTGTGGCACTATATGTGAAGGAAGGATTGAAGTGTGTAAAGGAGGAGGGGGAGGAGGGTAGTATGGAGTCACTTTGGATGCAAATCCAGGATTCCAAGAATAGGATTCTTAGAATGGGAGTGGTGTACAGGCCACCATCTCAGACGGAGGAGTTAGACAGGGAACTAGCAGGACAGATCAGGAGGACCTGCGAGAAGGGTAGTGTGGTGATTGTGGGGGACTTCAACATGCCAGGAGTGGACTGGAGCACCCAACAACCAGGAACAGAAGGGAGCAGGTACTGCTGGATGCTTTCCAGGACAGCTTTCTCCTGCAAATGGTCAGTGAACCAACCACGTTAGGGAATACCCTCAACCTTATGCTGGCAAATGGGGACTTTGTGAGAGAACTTACAGTGGAGGAACCGCTGTCAGGGAGTGACCACCACTCAGTATGGCTCACATTGGATATGGGCAAGGAAGGAGTGGCATCTGGCACAAGAGTGCTGGACTTCAGGAGGGCTGACTTTGGGAGGATGGGGAAGTGGTAAAGGGTACCTGGCCAGAATTCAATCTAGTATGGACACTAACCAGAGGTGGGAGCTCATAAAGCTGGGGATAGTGGAGGCAGCAAAACCTGCTGCAAGGCCCAGAGCAAGAAGGCTAGGGCTAAGAAACCGAGCTGGTTGAGCAAGGAGGTCATGGAAAGGTAAGGAGAAAAGAGCTGCCTTTGGAGTACAAGAAAACAGGGAGGGAGGACAGGGAGGTACTTGACAGAATCGAAGGAGGTGGCAAGGGCAGTGAGGAGCCAAGGCGTCTAAGGAACTCAGGCTGGCACAAGGTATTAAGAAGGGGGAGAAGGACTTCTTTAGGTACATCAGGGAGAAAAGGAGCTGTAAGGACCACATAGTAAGGATTAGGAAGGGGGGGTTGGGTGGAAGCAGGGTGCAATAAGGCAGAAGCAATAAATGAGTACTTCTACTCAGTATTTCCTAATGAGAAGAGGAGGGTGACACCCAAGGGGGGAGAAATGGCAGAAACAGGGAGGGAAGAGGTGACAGATGGGGAAATCATGGACAGCAGAGTTAGGGAGGGTTTGAAGGCACTGAGGGTGGACAAGGCGCCAGGCCCAGATGGCGTCCAACCCAGGGTACTGAAGGAGCTGGCAGAGGTCCTTGCAGGACTTTTGGCAGACCCTATTTAATGCCTCACTACATTTGGGGTGTGTACCTCAGGACTGGAGGATGGCTCATGGTGCCCTCCACAAGAGTGACCCCAAGGATGAACCGGAAACTACAGGCCAGTGAGCCTCACATCCATCGTGGGTAAGCTAATGGAGACAATCCTGAAGGAGGCTGGTGGCCCTCCTAGAGGCCAAGGACTACAGCACAGCAGACAGCATGGCTTCATCGTGGCAGATCCTGCCAAACCAACCTGGTGGAGTTCTATGACTGGGTAACTAGGCGCAGCTGGACAGGGGCCATGCAGTGGATGTGTCTGTATCTGGACTCAGTAGGCATTCAACTCGATTGCCGCATGGAGGCTGGGAAGTAAGTTAGTAGGCATGAGGGGGCGGGTACAAAGCTAGTGAGATGGGTGAAAACTGGCTTCAGGGAAGGCAACAGGATGGTGGTGGGTGGGTGGGAGCTCTCACACCCAAGGGTAGTGACGAGCGGTGTTCCACAGGGCTCAGTGTTGGGACCAGTGTTGTTTGGGATATTCATTGCAGACATATCATGGGATATCAAGCGCAAGATCAGTCTGTTTGCTGATGATACCAAGGTAGGAGCGGTGGTGCATGACCTAGGGGGATGGCAGGGGTTGCAGTATGATCTGGCAAAGCTTGAAACCTGGTCAGACACCTGGCAACTGAGGTTTAATGCCAAAAAGTACAAGGTGCTGCATTTTGGGATGAAGAACCCAAGGAGGAGTTACCAGCTGGGGGTGCAGCTAGCCCAGACAGAGGAGGAGAAGGATCTAGAGTGCTCATTACAGGGTCAATGAACAACTTGGCACAATGTAGGAAGGCAGCTGCAAAGGCCAACAAAATTATGGGTTGTAGTGCAAGGGGTATATCCTCGAGTGGGGGGGAGAGGTGATTCTGCCACTGTATAGGTCATTAGTTAGACCGTACCTGGAGTACTGCGTGCAGTACTGGCGCCCGTATCTGAAGAGGGACATTAAGTTACTGGAGGGGGTGCAGCGCAGGGCAACAAAGATGATCAAGGGGCTGGGGGACTTATCATACAGGAGGAGGTTGAGGGAGTTGAACATGTACTCACTGGAGGAGAGAAGGGACAGGGGTGATATGATTGAAACCTTTAAATACATGAAAGGAATAAACAAGACGGGTACAGAGGGGCTGTTCAAAGAAAGGGAGGGGAGGGACACCAAGGGCCATGATATGAGACTGGAGGGAGAAAGGTTCAGGAGGGAGATGAGGAGACACTTTTTTACAGAGAGGGTGGTGGCTGGGTGGAATCGTTACCTGCAGAAGTGGCATCCAGTAGAACAGTGGACTGCTTCAAAAGGGGATGGGACAGGACAAGGGGGAGGGTTAATGAAGGGGAAAGGTGGAAGGGAGGGGCAGCTGCAGAATAAGGCGTGCTAGCTGCACATTTGAGCAGATTGATAGACCTCTAGGCCTTTATCTGCTGGCAAATTTCATATGTTCGTATATGTTACTGCATGTCTTACTCTGCCTGCGTCCATCAGAACCTCCTTGTAAATGAGCTTGCTTGATGGATTTTTCCAGCAATGAACTTGAACCTACTCCACTTCCATAGCCCTATTGATCTCCATTGACCCCCTCCTTCCCCTTTTTCTAATATACCCCTATATTTATCCCATGCATGCTTCATGCCCCCTACCATTTTAGCTTTCACCTTCTGGCAGTCTGTTCAAGGTGTCTACTACCCTTTCAGTAAAGAAATATTTCTTCACATCTATCCTGAATGCCCCCTTCCCCAGCTTCATTGTATTTTCCCTTGGTTTGGGTGCTCATCCTCATTTGAAGAAAACTCCCCAACTGTGCCATCTTTACCCCTGTGAGGTACTTTGTAGGTCTTGATCATGTCATCTCTTGCCCTCCTCTCTTCCACAGTGTACATGTTGAGATTCTTCAGCCTTTCCTTGTAGGGATTCCTGTGAAAATTCTGAACCATTTTAATTGCTCTCCTCTGGAAAACCTCCACCTTATGTCCTTTCTGAAGTGTGGACTCTAAAACTGGACACAGTACTCCAGCTGGGGGTATAGCAAGGAGTGATACAATGGCAGAACAACATCCCTCCTCCTCCTCCTACTGGAGATGCCAGTCCTTATGCACCCCAGAATCCAATTTGCCCTACCCATAGCTTTGTCATAGTGTATTGCCATCTTGAGGTCCTCTGATATTATAACCTCAAGAACTCTTTCATGCCTAGTGAGTATCAGTACCTCTCCCCATCCTATACCCAGCATCGGGGTTCCTATGGCCTAGGTACATGATTTTACACTTATTGTCACTGAACCCCAAGTAAGTAAGAAAATGGAACTGATTTAAATGAATTGCAGGCTTTTAAGCAGCTTTTCAGGGGGAGTGTGTGTGTGTGTGAGAGTTGGGGTGGGGGGGGCTCTGCTGCTGTAACTGTTTGCTTTTGATTTGGTATAATGTGCGAACAGACTAACTCTGCTCCTCACTCCGTGTGCTATATCAGAGATAAAGAGCCCAAATAGCATTGGGCCAAGCACTGAGCCCTGCAGCACCCCACTTGTCACTGATCTGGGTGCCGAGAGCTACCCCTTCACCACCACCCTCTGCACCCTCCCCTGTAACCAGTTCTCTATCCATTCAGTCAGAACACCTTCCACCCGTACCTCTCCTTCTCCTCACTCTTCTCCACCTTGGCCTGCGTCCCTCCTCCTGGTAGTCCGCACCCTTTCTCCTCCTTATTATTTCCGGGTGGTAGTGCCTTCTGTATTACATTCACACCACTCTGCCTGCCCCCTTCCAGGGTTACTATGCCTCCGCCTTTACCTATATCTAGGGCAGTGACCTCATCAGGCTCCCCTCTCTGGACCTTTCTACCAACCTCAGTCTTTTGCCCTCCCCCATTTGTTTAAATCCACTTTAGTAGAGATATACCCCTCTAATACTGCCTTTTATTTTTTAATTTTTTATATATTTTCTCACTGGACTATGGTCGGCTTGGTCATCCAGACCGACTTCCATAGCCCTGCCCCCGACATCAGGCTGAGCTGCTCACCTCCACGGATTACCCCCATGGTGGGGTGTTGAGGAGCTTCCCAGGTCGACCCACCAGAGCAGGATCTGATTGTGGAGGTGCCATTCGGGGCGGGCAGGGGGAGTCGGGAGCTCATGCTGCCTGACCACGGCCTATTTTCCACTTTTCTCCCCTTTGCGGAGTGTGGGCGTGTGATGACGCTTAGGCATAGCGTGCCAATGTCTGCCACATTCTGCCACCCTTTACTACACTGCTGTAGTAGCACTGGCTGTCATCACCAGGGGCCACTACAGAGTAGTGGGTCCCTGGATCCCACCCTGGGATAGGAGAGCAGTCCTCCGAAATGCTCAATCCTATCCCTCCCTTGCCAACCCCTGGTGGCCCAGACTTGTGTCCAAACCCAGGTTGCCAACATGGCATGAGGTGTGGCATCCAGTGCCTCAAACCTCAGTGCCAGTGGCCCGGCAGCAATGCTGCCTTTAATACTCCCCTTCCCTTCCTGCTTCAGTGTACCCTGTCCCCCGCGTACAAGTCACTAGTACCCCCAGACCCTACCCCAGTTAGTCACTAACCTATAATGTTTTGTGTGGCACCAGTCCCTCAGCCACTCAAACTCCTCAAGCCTACCCTTCCTCACCATGCTTGTACATGGTACCGGCAGTACCTCTAAGAATGCCACCAACTTCCCCACCCCTCACACTGCCTGCCCAAGTACTCAAACCTCCCCCTCACTGCTTCCACACTGTCCTCTGCCAAGTCGTTTGTACCCACATGCAACTGTAAATTAGGTTTCTTCCTCCCCCTTGCTGCACACTTGAGCAGTGCATGCCCTGCCCCTTCTGCAATCAACCTGGGAACAGCTTCAACCCAAATATGGCTGTGCCTTTCCCCCTTTCCTCCCCATCTCACCCATTTCAGCATAGAATCCTCAGAACGAGTAACCCCCCAACCCTTACCCTTTTTCCCTTCTAATGCCCCTTCCACCACCCCAGTATTCATTCTTCCCTGTCCCTTACCCCCGCCAACTGCACCCTCTGTGACTTCTTTATCTTTATCCCCTACTTCTACCTCACCCCTTTTCTCTGCCTTATTCCTCCCATCCCCCTTGAACCCCTTCCTAGTCTGACTACTTCCTACTGGGCTTCCCATGTCGACCTCCCCTCCTCCCCTGCTGATTTCCAACCCCTCTCCTATCCCCGCTGTTGTCAATTTAGAGCCCCCATTCCCTTCTACCTGATAGTGATGCCTCTCCCATCCTTCCCACTTCCTGTAGCCTTCTCTCCTTCAGTCACCACCCCCTCCTTCCTTACTAGCCCCCTTCTACACTTTTGTCATCGCTATCTCTTCCCCTACCTGATTCCATCCCTCTTATTCCCTGCTTGTCCTCCCCCGTTCAGTATGTTCCTGCTCCCCCTCTCTGTCCCGTAGCAGAGGTTCAAATCTATTCGTAGTCAATACCTGTCCTACATCTTTTCCCCCTATCGGTTCCCCCTCCTACTTGTTCCCCTCCGTGGCACCCCTGGTCCCTCCCTACCCACAGCCATCTGATCTCTCCCCTTGTACTGCTCGTGGTCTCTTCCTCCCCCATCAGGAAGCCCCCCGCCCTTGCCTCGGGCACCCCCTTCCTGCTTCTCTATTTTCTGCTACTGCCTCTGATACTGGGGTCGATTTCCCTCCCTAGTTATTCTTGCTCCATCTCCCTTTGCCATCCCTTATCCCCCAGGATGCCTACCATACTCATCTGCCCTGCCATTTCCACTCCTCCTAACCTCCACAGTTCCTCCCTCAAACTAGCCAGTCATCTACAGACTATACACCCACCTCCAATCCTATAAAAGCCCAGTCCAGGTCATGGCAGACCCACACCCTGTACACCCCTCCACCTTTCCAAAGATGCCTGCCCTATTGACATGTGGCACCTGCCCCATTTTGGCCCCCATCTTATGTTACAGGCTCTTACTCCCAGGTTCTGTACCCTACTACAACTGTTAGGCCCCTGTTTACTTAAATTCCTCCCCCCCCACACTAGTCCCCCTACTGACCCCTTGCCGACCGGCGAAATTCAGTCTCAAATCTCATCCGTTAGATGCTGTATTACTATAGCAATCCTAAAGCCTCCTTGTCCGTTTTTCACTCCTCAGCTACCATAATTTTTGTTCTTGGCTCTCATATAGTTTCACTTAGCCCTGTTAGAAATCCTATTGCACTCCAAGTATTACTCAGCTCAGTTAGAGAAATAAACAGAACAAATAAATATGTTATTATTACAGCAATCATAACAGCATAGCACAGTACTTAGCTCAGTTCGAGAAAGAAACAGAACAACTAAATCTGTATTATTACAGCAATCCTAAAGTATCCAGTCATTGATTTGTCTCCACTTCAGAGACGCTGCTGTAATATAGGACCACAGAGGACCCTGGGCAGGAGGGTGGGCAACTATAAAGTCCCAGCAGAGCTCCATTGAGCTCGCTCACTCCCCCTCTCTCGCTCGCTCGTTCTATTTCTCCCGAGACTGCAGGCTGCCCTTTTGTACTGGGCTCCTGCCTGCGTGGGCACCTTTTCTGCCCACAAAGAAATCTGCAGCAGTCCCGACAGAGGTCCATTAAGCTTGCTCACTACCCCTCTCTCACTTGCTCTTTCTGTTCCTTCCAGAGCTGCAGGCTGCCCTTTTGTACTGGGCTCCTGCTTGCATTGGTACCTTTTTCTGCCCACAAAGAAATCTGCAGCAGTCCCGACACAGCTCTGTTGAGCTCACTTACTCCCCCTCTCTCACTCACTCATTCTGTTCTCCCGGCATTGCAGGCTGCCCTTTTGTACTGGGCTCCTGCCTGCGTTGTTGCCTTTTTCTGCCCACAAAGAAGTTCACAGCAGTCCTGACAGAGCTCTGTTGAGGTCGTTCACTCTCCCTCTGTCACTTGCTCGATTCTAATCTGTCCCAAACACTGCTTTCCCAAAGTGACTGCATTATTCTGTGCCAGAAGCGCGAAAGCACATTTCGGCCAGGATGTGAAAAATGACAGCTGTACTGTTTTTAAGGAGGTGTGAAAAAATGGCAGTGTTGAAAATCTACCGTGAAAATATTACTAATTTGTGAAGTTACAAGGGTGCATGGAAACTGCACAATGCATGCTCTCAACACAGTCATTTTATGGACTTTCATCACAGCATTTTCAACATAGGCATTTTAGGACCTCTGCTCATGAACAGTGTCACTGTGATTTTCTTAATGTGTCCCGAACACTGATTTCCCACAGCGACCACGCTATTCTTCGTCAGAAGTGCGAAAACACATTTCGGGCAGGATGGGAAAAATTACAGCTGTACTGTTCATAAGGAGGTGTGGGAAAATGCCAATGTTGAAAATCTGGAGTGAAAATATTGCAAATTCACGAAGTTACCAGCGTGCATAGCAATTGCGCAACACAGGCTCATAAAACAGTCATTTCTGGGATTTTTTCTACCAAATTCATTACTCAGCTCAGTTAGAGAAATAAGCAGAACAAATAAATATGTATTATTACATCAGTCATAGCAGTATAGCTCACTACTTAGCTCAGTTAGAGAAATAAACAGAACAGCTTAATCTGTATTATTACAGCAATCCTAAAAGTATCCAATCATTGCTTTGTTTCCACTCCAGAGACCTTGCTGTAATATAGGTCCGCAGAGGACACTGGGCAGGGAGGGTGGGAAACTCTAAAGTCCCAGCAGGGCTCCATTGAGCTCGCTCACTCCCCTCTCTCACTCGCTCGTTCTATTTCTCCTGAAGCTGCAGGCTGCCCTTTTGTACAGTGCTCCTGCTTGCGTCAGCGCCTTTTTCTGCACACAAAGAAATCTGCAGCAGTCCCAACAGAGCTCCATTGAGTTTGTTCACTCCCCCTCTCTCACTCACTCATTCTGTTTCTCCCGGTGCTGCAGGCTGCCCTTTTGTACTGGGCTCCTGCCTGTGTTGGTGTCTTTTTCTGCCCACAAAGAAATCTGCAGCAGTCCTGACAGAGCTCAGTTGGGCTTGGTCACCCCCCTCACTCGGTCAATCTTAATCTATCCCAAACCCTGATTTCCCACAGTGACCATACATATTTTGGCCAGGATGTGAAAAATGACAGCTGTACTGTTCATAAGGGGGTGTGAAAAAATGCCAGTGTTGAAAATGTGGCATGAAAATATTACAAATTTGCGAAGTTACAAGGGTGCATGGAAACAGTTCAATGCACGCTTGTAACACAGTCATTTTATGGACTTTCATTACCAAATTTTCAACATAGGGATTTTAGGACCTCTGCTCATGAACAGTGTCACTGTCATTTTTATGTTTGCTTGCGTACAGGCGCAGAAACATATTCTTGATTTAAGTGCCCGAAGCAGGTTCTGGAGGTCTTTGACACTGTTGTGGCCAAAACTGGCATGGCATTTTGGGGCATGTGTGATGTCTACCAATAATGGGGACACAGCCGGTGACACTAGTTTGGAGCGTTGCCACCAACTTGAAGAAATAGCCATGCCGGATGCCTCCCCACGCGTACGCGCATGTTAACGTGCTAATGTCTCCCCACACATATGGCCAATGGGGTGCCAATCCCCATCGGGTCCACTGCCCCCGCCCCAAACAGCCTTCCAGCTGCCATGCTAGGAGCCCACCCCAGCATGGCAAAGTTCTACATCATCAGGAAAAAAAAGCGTAAAGAAAACCTTCCCTCGCTGACTGTCCTGACCCCGCTCCCCCACCCGTGCCCACCCTCTGGCACCTGCCTCCCACACCCCACCCCATTCTTACCTCCGAGGTCCGCGCGATGATCTTCGGTGGACCAGGAACACGTCTGCACTCTTCAAAGCCGACCACGAACTGAGGAAATGACAGTAAGCTGTATAATGTAATAAATAGGATTTTTTCAACTTTGATGCATATCTCAGGCATTTTTGGGAATTTTTTTACCAAAGTTTCAACATGGGATTTTTGGGACCCCACCTCATGAATTCTGTCACTGTCATTCTATTAATTGGCTCCGAAAGGTGATTTCGTGGTCACTGTT
Organism: Neoceratodus forsteri; assembly: GCA_016271365.2. Classification (NCBI taxonomy): domain Eukaryota; kingdom Metazoa; phylum Chordata; order Ceratodontiformes; family Ceratodontidae; genus Neoceratodus; species Neoceratodus forsteri. The sequence goes on from CM028138.1 coordinate 158,027,161, forward strand.
TGGAACCACCTTTCGGGACTGATTTACAAAATGACGAGTGTCACAGTTCATGGTGGAAGCTAAAAACCTATGTTAATTTGGTGGAAAAAGACTCCTAAAATGACTATTTTCTGATGTGCATTGCGCTGTTCCTATGCATGCTCGTGAAGTTCACAATTTTCAATATTTTCACTCCGTATTTTCAACATTGCCATTTTACCACACCTCCTTATGAGCAGTACAGCTGTCATTTTTCACATTTTGCCCAAAATGTGTTTTTCGCGTATGTAGTGCACAATGGCGCAGTCGGTGTGCAAAATCAATGTTCGGGACAAATTAAGAAAATCACAGTGATACTGTTCATGAGCAGTAGTGTTAAAATGGCTATGTTAAGAATTTGGTGAAAAAAATCCCCAAAATTACTGTTTTACGAGCATGCGTTGCGAGGTTCCTATGCACGCTCATAAGTTAGTGAATTTGTACTATTTTCACTCCAGATTTTCAACATTGCCATTTTACCACACCTCCTTATGAGTAGTACAGCTGTAATTTTTCGCATCTTGCCCAAAACATTTTTCTGTACATGTAGCGCACAATGGCGCAGTAGATGTATGAAATCAATGTTACATACTTACATACTAAAATGCCAGCAGAATAGGCCTAACGGTCTTTCGCGTCTGCTCATTTGGTCAGCCCCCACACTGGGAGCTGACCTTGCTGCCCCCCTCGCCTTCTCTGGTTTCTCCCTTCCCACTTCCAGATATTCTCACTGCATTGGATTTTGCTTCTAGAACCCTTCCCCTGCTGTCCCACCCCTTCTTGAACCCTCCACCATCTCTACCTCCACCAGCCCCCCTAGGCAGCACATTCCTTGGCTCCACCACCCTCTCAGTGAAGTAGCACCTCCTCCTTTCTCCCCTGAATCTTCCCCCCTCCAGCTTCCACCCATGCCCTCTAGTGGCCCCTTCTCCTTCCTTCGAAGCACCCTGACTGTTCCTCCCCTATTTACCCCCTTCATGTACCTGAAGACCTCTATCATGTCCCCCCGGTCCCTTCTCTTCCAATGTGTACATATTTAGCTCTTCAAGCCTCTCCTCATAAGTCCTGTCCCCCAAGCCCCAAATCATTTTGGTACCCTTCTCTGGACCCTCTCCAGGAGTTTAATGTCCCTCTTTAAGTGTGGCCTCCAAAACTGCACACAGTACTCGAAGTGCGGCCTCACCAAGCAGTTATACAGAGGGAGTATCACTTCCCTCCTTCTGGAGGTGATCCCCCTAGCAATGCATCCCAGCATCCTGTTGGCCTTGGCTGCTGCCCTCCTACAAGTCTCCGAGTTGTTCATCTTGACATCCACCATGACCCCCAGGTCCCTCTCAGCCAACGAGACTTGTAGCATTTCCCCCAGGGTGTACACTTGGCCCAGGTTTCTGGACCCCAGGTGGAGTACCTTGCATTTCCCTGCATTGAACCTCAGCTTCCACTTTCTAGACCATCTTTCAGAGCCTCCAGGTCCCCCTGTAGTGTCACCCTCCCCTCCTCCCCATCCACCACCGCCCCCAGTTTTGAGTCATCCGCAAAGAGACTCATCTCACTCCTGATACCTGTCCTTATGTCAGAGACATAGGCGTTGAACAGGAGGGGCCCAAGAACTGATTCCTGTGGGACCCCACTAATGACCCTCCTTGGGGACGAGACTATCCCGCCAACTACGACCCTCTGGGTCCGGTCCTGGAGCCAATTGCCTATCCATCTGATCCAACAGACCCATGTGAGGAACAGAGTCAAATGCCTTGTTGAAGTCTAGAAAGAGGACGTCCACTGGTCTACCCAGGTCCAAGGCACTCGTCACCCAGTCACAGAACTCCACAAGGTTTGTCTGACATGATTTCCCCGGGACAGATCCATGCTGTCTATCGTCCAGGCACCCTGACTTTTCCAGGTCTCCCCCTAGCCTCTCCTTGACAATGCCCTCCATCACCTTGCCCACCACCGATGTCAGGCTGACAGGCCTGTAGTTCTCTGCCACCTTCCTTGATCCCCCCCTTGTGGATCGGCACTATATGCGCCACCTTCCAGTCCTGGGGCACCCATCCTGTCCTCAGAGAGATGGTGAAAAGCTCTGCCAGGGGTTTCGCTAGGACATCCGCAAGTTCCTTCAGCACTCTGGGATGTAATTTATCAGGCCCCGGTGCTTTCTCTGCCTTGAGGGACCTGAGGGCTTCCCTCACTCTCTCTGCTGTGATTTCCACTTCTGCTACCACTTCTTCTTGCTTAGCCTTCCCCCCTCCTGCCAGTGATGCTTCCCCCTCTCCCCAGACCCACCGATCGGTAAGGGTCCCCCCTTCCTCAGTATCACTATCTCCTCCCATGTATGATGCAGCACCCCCATTTTCCTTGGTGACAACTGAGGTGAAGTACTCATTTAGTACCTCAGCCTGCTCCCCTGGGTCTTGTGCCCATCTCTCCCCTGTTTTAATCCTGCTAATCTGCCCCTTCACCATTCGTTTTTCCCCCATGTATCTAAAGAACCCCTTCTTCCCTCTCCTAATTTCCCTGGCCAGGTTCTGCTCCTTCCTTGCCTTAGCCGCCCTCACCACCCTAGTGGCCCTTCTAGCCATCGGCTCATACTCCCCTCGATCCCTTTTACTCCTTGAGCACTTGAAATGCCTATAGGTCGCCTTCTTTCCCCGCACCACTTCCTGAACCTCCCTGGTCCACCAGCAGGGTTTTTGGGCCCTACCGCATTTTCATCTTACTCTTGCACAGGTGCTGGTAGCATCTTGCACCCCTCTCCTGATGATTTCCCACCTACTATCAGTGTCCATGTCTGACCCAATCCCATCCAAATGCTCCTTAAGGATCCTTCCCATTTCCTTAAAATCCACCCCCATGAAGTCGGTTACTTCTGTCTTTGTGCAGCCTTCTACCCCTCCTAGGTCCAGGCAGAACCAGACCGTGGCATGGTCACTCCCCGCCAATGGGTCCCTTACCTCCAGACCCCCAATCTGGTCACTGTCTGCCAGGACCACATCCAGTACCCATGCCTCCCTGGTCGGTTCTCCCACCTGCTGAGTTAGGAACGCGTCTTGAAAGACATCCAACAACTTCTGTTCCCTGGCTGCCGAGGATGTCATAGTCTCCCAGTCTGTTCCTGGCATGTTTAAGACCCCCAACACCACCACCCTTCCCCTGCCCAGTCTGCAGTGTCTCCCAACATCTGCCACCAGACTCTCCTCCAGCTCCTCCGCCAGTGCAGGGGATCTATACACCACTCCTATTTTTACTCTCTTACCCCTCCCATGTTCAGGACAGATTAATAAAATCACAGTGATGCTGTTCATGAGCAGAGGTGTTACAATGGCTATGTTAAAAATTTGGTGAAAAAAGTCCATAAAATTACTGTGTTACGAGCGACCATTGCAGTTTCCACGCACCCTCATAAGTTCATGGATTTCTAATATTTTCAGTCCAGATTTTCGCCACTGGCATTTTTCCACACTTCCTTATGAACAGTCCAGCTGTCATTTTTCACACCATGGCCAAATTGTGTTTTTGCACTTCCAGTGCAGAAATGCGTGTTCGCTGTGTGAAATCACTGTTCGGGACAGATTAAGAAAACCACAGTGACACTGTTCATGAGCGGAGGTTCCAAAATGCCTGTGTTGACAATCTGTTGTATAAACTCCCCAAACTAATTGCATTATGGGTGTGCATTGCGTAGTTTCTACACACGCTCGTGACTTCACCAGTTTTTTTAATATTTTCACTGCAGATTTTCAACATTGCCATTTTTTCCACCTCCCCATGAAAAGTACAGCTGTCATTTTTCACATCCTGTTCGAAATGTGTTTTTTCACCTGTGGTGCCAAATGGCGTAGTCGCTGTGCAAAATCAGCTTTCGGCTAACAAACTGATATTGCTACTGTTCATAAGGTGGGGGTCACAAAAAACCCGTGTTGTAAATTTGGAGTGAAAATGCCAATGAATGCCTGAGACATTAGGGTTTCCAACCATAACGCCCCACCCTGTAGAGATTGACAGGCATCAGGGGTGTAACTTGGGATTCTCGCCTGTAATGCTCATACCATTCCACACCCTGCAGCCAGTGAGAGGCATTGAGGTTTGCCTTGGACTCTTCAGCTCCAAAGTTCACCCCATTTTCCTATACAGCACCCATCTCACCATATTTCCTGATGGAATGGGGTGAGCATAAGGACCAAAGACCCCAAGGCACACTGTGACACTTGTCGGTGTCTGCAGGGTAGGGTGTGGTGAAATGGCATGGCTGTTATGCCTGAAGACCCAAAGGCACGCTCCAATGCCTGTCAGTCTCTGCAGGGTGGTGGCAGGGTTGCCTTCAGTTCAATACTTCACTGCCATTCCTATTATGCAGCTCTCTAACTCCTACACTACCAACGCCAATGCCAGCAAGTAAACATTCGGCATTGACAAATGCTTGTTTAATCTGTCCCGAACACTGATTTCCCACAGCGACCATGCTATTCTGCGCCGGAAGTGCGAAAACACATTTCGGTCAGGTTGTAAAATATGGCAGCTGTACTGTTCATAAGGAGGTGTGAAAAAATGCCACTGTTGAACATCTGGCATGACAATATTACAAATCTGCGAAGTTACAAGGGTGCGTGGAAACTGCACAATGCACACTTGTAACACAGTCATTTGATGGACTATCATCACCAAATTTTCAACATAGGCATTTTTGGACCTCTGCTCAGGAACAGTGTCACTGTCATTTTCTTAATGTGTCCCGAACACTGATTTCCCATAGTGACCGCACTATTCTGCTCCGGAACTGCGACAACGCATTTCATACAGGATGTGAAAAATTGCAGCTGTACTGTTCATTGGGAGCTGTGGGAAAATGCCAGTGTTGAAAATCTGGAGTGAAAATATTGCAGATTCACGAAGTTATGAGCTTGCGTAGCAACTGCACAACACACGCTTGTAAAACAGCCATTTTTTTATCTTTTCCACCAAATTTACAACATAGGCTTCTTGAGAGCCCACCTCATGAACACTGGCACTGTCATTTTGTTAGTCGGTTCTGAAAGGTGATTCTGCACAGTGACCACAAAATCACCTTTTGGGACTGAATAACACAATGACAGTGGCTGAATTCATGAGGAGGGATCCCAATAACCCCAAGTTGAAAATTTGGTGCCAAAATTCCCCAAAATGCCTGAGATATGCACCAAAGTTGAAAAAACTCTATTTATGCCATTATAGAGCTTACGGAAATTTCCTCAGTTCGCGGTCGGCTTTGAAGAGTGCAGACATGTTCCTGGTCCACCATAGATCGTCGCAGCAGGCTCCGGAGGTATGTATGGGGTGAGGGGGTGTGGGAGGCAGGGCACACGGAGGTTGGGCGCGGGTTAGGGGGAAGGCAGGGACACCACGAGGGACAGTTTTCTTTTTACACAGGTTTAAAAAAAAATCACGGATGGTTTTTCCTTTTCAGGGGCATTTGGCACTCTGGGGTGGGCTCCCAGCATGCCACCTGACTGATTTGGGGGATCTGTAGCCAATGGGGGATTGGGCACCCCAGTTGGCACATATGGAAGGGGGGGCCACAAGAGTCGAGGGGATTGGGCTGGAGAATGAAAGCAGGGGACTTCTGCCGATGGAAGAAGGATCCCCCATTGGCAAGGGGGAAGGGGGACTGAAGCTGACGGTGATTGGGTGCCCCGTCGGCAAGCCCTGCAATGAGTGGTCACTCCCTCATTGCAGCGGATGACGCTGCAATGACGAGGCAGCCCCTGCTTGCTGCGACAAAATGTTTCAAGGTGGTGGTAAGCTGGCTGAACTAGTGTCAGCTGCAGTGTGCCACCCCATTGGGGAATGTGGGCCAAGCCTCCAAAGGCAGTGGGGGCATTGGCCACAACAGTGCTGCGCCTCCACAGCCTGCTTCTGCAGCAAGCTGCCACAATATGTTTCTTGAGCATGTGTGCAATCAACATAAAAAGGAATAGTTTCACATTTTATTATTGGTTTCTGGTATGCAGAATTAACAGGTTTTACTTTTGTTTTAAATACAGGGGCCTCTTTTTTAAAGGTAAGTGCTTACACTGTTTGCAGTTAATTTCCAGTGTTACCTGTTTTTCATTAATCCTTTTGGCAAGTCTATTTTAGTTGACTCTGTTCAGCAAAGAATTTCCACAACCTTGGAGAAGTAGACGACAAGCCTTGGTCAGCCCTTCCTCTCACCTGACAAGGTAGGAAACTGTTTTACTGTACCCTATGTTGGTTAGAGCTTTGTCTTTGTCTTTGTCTTTGTAGACAGCTTATATGTGTTGGTTGGTGACAGGCTGCACAGTGTAAACTATACAGATTTACTTTCACATACTTAGGGGCACTGCATAGACAAAAGTGACTGGAGAGCTGCTGCTGTCTGGAATGCTTATGTGCCCAAGATTATATTCTGTTAACAACCTTGGGCCATGTTATTTACCCTAGAAGGGATGCACATAACCCATTTGTTCTGAATACCCATTGACAATGTTGGAGCTAACAGAAAAGGAATTTACAGTATGTTTTAACACATTTCTTTGTACAATAAGACTATGTCATAAACCTTTTTTATGAATTAGATCTTAAAAAGAGTTATCTTTATTTACTATTCTGAAATAAGATTTAATATCTTGAAATAAGACTTCATTTCATAGAAACACAGACGTTGATGGCAGAGAAGGACCGCAAGGCCCATCCAGTCTGCTCATTTTTTCCACCTTATGAATGTGCCATAGGCATTTACTCTGTCAAAGGCCTGTCTATTCATACTCGCCTGTATTGCTCCCTTATGCCTATGCCATGCCTGTTTGAAGCCCTGCACTGTAGTCATATCCACCACTTCCTAAGGTAGGCCATTCCATGCATCCACCACCCTTTCTGTGAAAAAGAACTTCCTCACATTACCCCTTAATCGGCCTCCCTGTAATCTCATGCTGCGTCCTCTTGTCCTGCTATTTTTTTTATATTGAAACATGTTAGACTCACCTTATTACTGCCCTCAAGATGTTTGATTGTTTCAATCATATCACCTCTCTCCCTTCTTTACTCTAGGGTATACATATTGAGCTAACGTTAATCTGTCATCATATGTTTTCAGATGCAGTCCGTGCATCATTTTGGTGGTGCATTTCTTGAAATATGACTAAATATCTTGCAAAAATGGTAACATATTCATATTTTATGCTAAATTACTTCATAAGATATTCTGAAAATAAATCTTTAAATAATTATCTTGCCTCCTTAGCAGACACTTTGGCTTGTTTTAAATATAAACTGTGTTAATTTTTAGTTTATATTTCTCATCTAAAGAGGATTATTTTTTTCAGTGTAGTTCCATAGATATAGACATAAAAGGAAAGCAAAATACAGAAAAAGTATATGAACTGTAAACAGCATTGTGTCTAAAAATTATGGGGCTGATTCTCAAAGCCCTTAGAATGACGCAAGGTTCCTGCGTCAAGCATAAATGATGCAAGTGGCACCTTGCATCAAAAAATGTGCCCCAAGCTATTCTCAAAAGCATCCAAAGGCAAACACAGGCTATTTGTGGCAATGGAGGCTTGTGCCAGTCTTGCCCATAAAATGGGTTGTGGTATGGTGCTAGAGGGCTTGTGGCAGATGCAGGCTGCCATATCTCCACATTTTCTGTTCTCAAAACCCACCCAGAGGACAATGGTCGAAGTACCATTAGACCAGCGAAGGGCTGGTCTAAGGGTACCTAGCGATCCTCTGGGAGGGTGCATCAATGTGCCGCTTCCCTGATTCCAGGTACTATATGTATAATAAACTCCCTGGTGGGCTAGCACCCCCCAAGCCCTGATCTCCCATGATATTTATTTAAATGCCCTTGGCATGTTACCGAATTACCCTGGCCTTGATCCCCCAGTAAATGATTTTCCCAACATTCTGGTAATTTAGTGGACCTGAAACCTAGCAGTGCCCTACCACCCCACTCCACCGCAACCTGTAACCCAGCCTGTGACTGGCACAGCCCACCTCTTGACACCTCAGCCAGCTGCTGACTGAGCTATGAATGAATCTGTACTGTATACAGCACATGCTCAGTGACTGACAGCAGCTGTCAGTCACTGATCACGTACTATATACAGTACACATTCATTCATAGCTCAGCTGTCAGCTGACCTCAGTTGGCATCTGACCACAGTGGTGAGAGGTGGGCTATACCAGTCACTGGCTGATTTATGGGTTGGGGGAGTGGGGTAAAAGGGCACTGCCAGGTGAGGGGGAGGTGAGGTGTCCACTAGACCACCAGAATGTTGGGAAAATTATTTATTGGGGGATTTGGGCAAGGGCAGTTTGGTGCACGCCAGGGACATTTAAATAATTATTATGGGAGATCAGGGCCTGGAAGGGGGGGTGCCCAGGTATATTTAAATAAATATAAAGGGAGATTGGTGGGTGCCATTAGCCCACCAGGGACATTTAAATAAATCTAATGGGAGATTAGGGCTGGGAGTTTCGCTAGCCCACCAGGGATATTTGCATAAATCTAATGTGAGATCAGGGCTGGGAACGTTAGCCACCATGGACTGCTATCCATGGTACTTTTGCCACATGGCCACCCCGTGACTTGGGGTACACCTTCACAATGCACTGTCTGATTGGCACTGGGCCAAGGTTGCTACAAGCCAAGAGACTTAGCTACTGGGACCCTACCCAATAAAGAATTGTGTGCAGGGTACCCGGCACATCGGCAATTGGTGCAAGCCGCCTTTGAGGTGGCTTGCGCTGACTTTTTGAGAATCGGCCCCTATGGTTTTCTACATTTGTCCTGGCATGCTAGGTGCGCTGTAAAGGTATCTGTTTGTGAAAAGAGTTTTTTTAGACACGATTCAAATGCCTCATAACAGTTAAAACAAGCATTTGTCAATGCCAAATGTTTGCTTGCTGGCATTGGCATTGGTAGTGTAGAAGTTACAGAGCTGCATAACAGGAATGGCAGCGAAGTACTGAACTGAAGCCAACCCCACCACCACCCTGCACAGAGTGACAGGCATTGGGGTGTGCCTTTGGGTAGTCAGACATAATGACCACGCCATTTCACCACACCCTACCCTGCAGACACTGACAAATGTTATGGTGTACCTTGAGGTCTTTGGACCTTATGCGCACCCCATTCCATCAGGAAATATGGTGAGATGGGTGTGGTATAGGAGAATGGGGTGAAGTTTGGGGCCGAAGAGTCCGAGGCACACCTTGATGCCTCTCATTGGCTGCAGGGTGTGGATGGGGGTGGAATGGTATGAGCATTACAGGCAAGAGTCCCAAGTCACACCCCTGATGCCTGTCATTCTCTACAGGGTGGGGTGTTATGGTCGGAAACCCTAACGCCTCATGCATTCATTGGTATTTTCACTCCAAATTTTCAACATTTATTTTTGTGACCCCCACCTCATGAACAGTGGCAATATCAGTTTGTTAGCTGAAAACTGCTTTTGCACAGCAACTATGGCATTTGGCACCACAGGTGCAAAAACACATTCCGAACAAGATGTGAAAAATGTGAAAAATGACAGCGGTACTGTTCATGGGGAGGTGTAAAAAATGGCAAAGTTGAAAATCTGCTGTGAAAATATAAAAAAAAACTGGTGAAGTCACAAGCGTGTGTAGAAACTGTGCAACGCACACCTGTAATGTAACTAGTTTGGGGATTTTTTTACAGCAGATTATTACCACAGGCATTTTGGGACCTCCGATCATGAACAGTGTCAGTGTGATTTTCTTTATCTGTCCTGAACAATGATTTCCCACAGTGACCACGTATTTCTGTGCTGAAACTGTGAAAACACATTTTGGCCATGTTGTGGAAAATGACAGCTGTACAGTTCATAAGGAGGTGTGGAAAATGCCACTGGTGAAAATCTGGACTGAAAATATTACAAATTCGCAAACTTATGAGGGTGTGTAGGAACTGTGCAGTGCTCACTTATAACACAGTCATTTTAAGGAGTTTTGTCACCAAATTTTCAACATAGCCATTTTAACACCTCTGCTCATGACCAGTGTCACTGTGATTTTCTTAATGTGTCCCATACATTGATTTCGCACACCGACTGCGCCATTGTGCGCTACATGGGCGGAAACACGTTGTGGGCGAGATGTGAAAAATGACAACTGTACCGCTCATAAGGAGGTATGGTAAAATGGTAATGTTGAAAATATGGAGTGAAAATATTGAAAATTCGCAAACTTATGAGTGTGCGTAGGAACTCTGCAATGCACGCTAGTAAAACAGTCATTTTTAGGAATTTTTTCACCAAATTTTCAACATAGCCATTTTAAGACCTCTGCTTATGAACAGTGTCACTGTGATTTTCTTAATTTGTCCCATACATTGATTTTGCACACCAACTGCGCCATTGTGCGCTACATGGGCGGAAACACATTTTGGGCGAGATATGAAAAATGACAGCTGTACTGCTCATAAGGAGGTGTGGTAAAATGGCAATGTTGAAAATCTGGAGTGAAAATATTGAAAATTGTCAAACTTACAAGGTGCGAGGGAACTGCACAATGCACGCCAGAAAACAGTAATTTTAGGAATTTTCCACCAAATTTTCAAAATAGGCTTTTGAGAGCCACCTTATGAACACTGGCAGTGTCGTTTCATTAATCTGTCCCAAAAGGTGATTTCACGCAGTGACTGCGAAATCACGCCGATTGATTAACACCATGACAGTGACAGCATTCACAGAAGGTCCCAAAACCCCATGTTGAAAATTTGGTGCAAAACCATAAAATGCCCGAGATATGCAGCAAAGTTGAAAAAACCCAATTACATTATACAGCTTACTGGCATTTCCTCAGTTCACGGTCAGCTTTGAAGAGTGCAGACGTGTTCCCGGTCCACCAAAGATCATCGCGCCGGACTCCGGAGGTAAGTATGGGGTGAGGAGGGGTGTGGGGAGGCAGGGTGCGCGGGTGGGCTGGGAGAACATGAGGGAACATTCTTTTACAGTTTTTTTTTTTTTTTTAAGGAAGGCGGCGGGGGCGTTTACCCACGCTGGGGTGGGCTCCCAGCGTGGCAGCTGTAAGGCTGTTTGGGGAGCTGGAGCCGACGGGGATTGGGCACCCCGCCGTCAGCCATAGGGACATGCCACGCTGGGGTGGGCCCCAGCGTGGCACCTGAAAGCTTTTTTGGGGCGTGGAGCTGACAGGGCATTGGACACCCCTGTCGGCTATACAGTATGTGCGTGGGGGGGCGCGTGAGCACGCAATATGTGTGCATGCGTGTTGAGGGGGGGAGCTCTGCTCACTGAAGCGGAGCTCTCCCTTTCAACTGTATGCCACTGCATTTTCAACTGCTGTCATAGACAGCTGGAGCAGTGATTGGAGCACTGCGACCGCACCTGCAAACACACTGACTGAACTGGAAGAGGCTGACACACCTCTGGAAAACTCGGATGATGGCACTATGTTTCTTGCACATGCGTACAAGCAAACATAATGAGTCAATATAGATGATGTATCAAAACAAATGTGCTAAAGCACAATTTATGCAGGCTTTTTCAATTGTTCTGAAAGGCTAGTTTAAATGTTACTGTATTCTTAACTCGAGTCATATTTCATTGCATTTTAATGCTGCAACTTTACAGTGCATGTGTCCTTGCAAGGAATATAATAATGAATAGAGCAACTCAGTACAGCTTCGTATTATCTGGATCTAGACTTTCTGCAGCATCTCTTTACTGTGTACCATCACAGGTGCAGGAGGTCCACATGATTCACACTGAAGCACAATAACTATCCTTACACATTCTTCTGTAGTTACAAAGCATTCCTAGAGTATTTCAATTACCATACAGTACACCAAAAACAAATCAATTTTCTCATTTTGAGCAACATCATGTCCTACATACTTTTAATATAGAAATATAGAATTTAACAGCAGATAAAGATAAGAACCACTTGGCCCAGCCAGTATGCTCATTTGTTCCCCTTCCTACAGTGTCCGAGCAGACCCTACTTGATTTCTGGCTCTCCACCCCCCCGCCCCATCTTTCCACCAAGATTCCTTTATGTCTATACCATGCATTCATGAACACCACCAATGATTTTTCCCCCTCTTCATCTGCTGAAAGACTGTTCCAGGCATCCGCCACTCTTTCTATGAAGAAGTACTTCCTCACATCTCTCCTGAATGTACCCCCCCTCCAATTTTATTGTATGTCTCCTTATTCTTGTGCATCTTTTCTACTGAAAAATAGCCCTCTCCTTGCCTTATCTACCCCCTGCTATGTTTTTAAAGGTCTGTATCATATCCCCCCATCTCCTTCCTCTCTTCCGGAGTGTACATACTGAGGTCCTTTTGTCTCTCCTCATATGGCTTCTGGTGTAGACACTGCACCATTTTAGTTGCCATCCTCTGGGCAGCCTCCAGTCTATGTCTTTCTGGAGATGTAGTCTCCAGAACTGGACACAGTACTGTAGGTGGGGTCTCACCAATGGTCTATTTAGAGGCAACACCACTTATCTCCTTCTACTGATGATACCCCACATTATGCTCCCCAGCATCTCACTGGCCCTCCAAAATGCTCTGTCACACTGCTTTGCCACCTTTATGTCATCAGATATGACTACCACCAGGTATGTTTGCTGTTTGGTGAATATCTCTACCTTTCCTGCCATTTTGTACTCTCCCTCTGGGTTTCTAATCCCTGAGGCACCCTGCTGGTCACCCTCCCTTCTGCATAGTGAACTCCATTTAACACAACCTTCTATCACCAGTTTACTTACAAGTCTCCTATCTACAACAGTGTCAAAAGCCTTACTGAAATCGAGGAGGTTACAACCACCACTTCACCCTGATCTTTTTCCCTTATCACCCATTCAAAGAACTCTATCAGATTTGTTGACATGAGGCTGGCCCGCCTATTCAGCGGTAGCGCTACAACTTGTGATGCCAATGACCCTGGTTTGGAAGTAAGCCTGGGCATAGAAGAGCCGGCTGGGGGGAGAAGGACTGAGCATTCCCACGGACTGCTCTCCTCCTCCGGCGGGGGATGCTCCTGGAGCTCTGCTGACACCTGGTAGAGAACAGGGGTCTCAGTGCTGGTGTAAGCAGTTGCTGTAGGTGGGGCAAATGTTGGCATACACACTCATGATGTTTTGCATGTCCCACCTCCTGGGGAGGAAAACTGGAAAACCTGAAACCGTGCAGCATGCATCCCACCTCACCCTGCAGGTCCTGCTCTACCGACATGTGGCACCCTGGACCTGTATCCTCTTGTGGAAGGGAATGGGGTGTCCCCCTTGCAAAGGCCCCACCCTGGGGTGCAATCCAGGGCATAACACTGGTGGGTAAGTCCTGGGGCAGTAGATGACAGGGCTGGGCACAGGGTAGGGCCGCGTGGGCCAATCCTTGTGACAAAATTATAGCAGATAAAAAAAAAAAAGATTTGTTTAACATGACCTCCACCCCATGAATCTATGCTGCTTCAGGTCTTGTAACCAACTGGATTCAAAACACTGCACAATCCTTTCCTTCGGCAGTGTCTCCATTAACTTCCCCAACAACAAAGTCAGTCTGACTGGCCAATAGTTGCCAGCCTCCTCCCTGCTACCACTTCTGTAAAGCAGGACTACATCTGCCCTCCTCCATGCCTTCAGAATCACTGCTGTTTCTAGTGTGCTGTGAAATAAGACTGCCAGAGGTGCAGCCACTGCCCCCTTGAGCTCCCCCAGTACCCTTAGATGTACTTCATCTGACCCCATTGCTTTGTCCACTTCTGGATTTGCTGGTCTCTTCAGGGCTCTCTCCTCTGAAAAAGTGTCTACTTCCCCCTCCTGTTGTGTTTGTGTTACCCCTCCCCCTTCTTCTTCTTCTGTGAGCACTGAACAAAAGTATTTCTTCAGGAGATATGTCTCCTTCCAGTCCTCCTCTGCACAGTGCCCATTCCCTTAACCTTACAATTTCCCCTTCCCATAACCTTACAATCCCTCCCCTCCCCTCCCATACTCTTCTTCTTATCATTTATATGCCTAAAAAAATGTCTTGTCCCCTTTAGTTATCCCTGCACTATTCTCTCCTCAGTTCATGCTTTTGTTTGTGCTCCATACTGCTTTACCTGCAACCCTCCATTTCTCCTGATACACCTCCCTTTCCTCTTCTCTCTGTGTCTCTTTATACCTTCTGAATGATACCCTTTTAGTTTTTTCCTTTTTAGCCACTTCTTTCAAGAACCATAGCAGTCTCTTTTTCCTCTTGGTTTTGCTCACTTGCTTTGTGCAGAGGTGTGTTGCCTTCACTATGCCTTACTTAGCTTTGCCCACTGTTCCTCCACCCTACCCAAGTCATCCCCCCACTAGGTTGTCCCTAAGACATTCACCCATTTTTTAATATATGTCCTGCTGAAGTCCAAGACCCTCGGCCTTGAGTTGTTTGATTCCATGAACATTCTAATATTGAGGCACACTGGTCTCCAGGTGGCCTCCCAGTTTGATGTGTGCAACACTATCCCCGTTAGTGAGCAGCAGGTCCAGTATTGCTCTTTCACCAGTGGGATCCTTGACTAATTGCCAGAGGAATGAACCCTGAAGAGAGTCCAGGATGTCCCTGCTTCTAGGTGAAGTTGCAGGTGGGAGTCTCCAGTCTTCATGCAGTAGATTGAAATCCCCCACCAGCAGCACCTCCCCGTCTTCTGATTTTATGCCAGTTACTTCCACCAGTACCTTATCTAAATCCTCCCTCTGTGTTTGAGGTCTGTAGATCATGCCAGTGCAAACAGTGGCTCCTTTCCAATCTCCAGGTTGACCCCAATACCTTCACTCCTTGCTGGATTCTCTGAATCTCCATTGCTTTTATGCCTTCCCTTACATATAGCACCACTCCTCCTCCCATTCTTCACACCCTGTCTTTCCCAAACTGAGTATAGCCAGCTATGCCCATGTCCAGTCGTGGATTCTGGTGCACCATGACTTGGTAATGGCCACAATAGCCAGGTCTGCCTCTGCAATGATGGTCTGTATGTCCGGAATTTTATTTCTTAGATTTCTAACATTTGCACACACATGGTCTTCCATATTTTGGTACCACTCTGCCTGCAACCCCTCTTATCTCCCTTTTTGCCCCCTCCTTCCCCCCTCATGTTTTATTGCTCATATTCCCACCCCCTTTCATTTCTACTACTCTGCTTCTTTTATTATTTTGCACCTTGTGGGATTTGTCTCCCTTTTGAGTCCACCCTACTCTCTACTTCTACACTGGTGTGGGGGGGGGCAGTTTATGCCTCCCTCATTCCTTCCACCACTCTCGTCACATAGTTTAAATGTTCATCAACATAAGATTTAAACCATCCACTGAGGACTGTGGTTCCTTTTTCAGATGGGTGCAGGCCATCACCCCTGAATAGGCCCTTATCCCTCCAGGTTGGTCCCAAGTTGCAGTCAAACCCCTCCTCTGCATCATTTCTTCAGCCACGAGTTAAAGCTCCTGGTGTGGAGGACCCTCTCCTTCCATGTTGTAGACAGGCAGCACCTTAGCGAATGCCACTGAGCACACTACCTGTCAAGAAACATAAAAACACAGACAATGATGGCAGAAAAAAACTGTTTTTTTCATTCAGTCTGCCTGAGTTCCCTATAAGCCCTGGAACCTATTGTTCCTCCAGGGTACTTCTACTAAACCCGACATCCCCCAGTTCTCCTCCTTCATTCTGTCACTCTAAGCAACCAATATACCCTTCATTCTATCCCAGTCCTGCATGAATCCCATAACTGTTTTCACACCCACCACCTCATCTGACAGACTGCTCCATAGTTTCACCACCCTTTACATAAAGTAGGACTTCCTCATGTCCTCCTGAACCTCCCTTCCTCCCTCCCTCCCTCCTGTTATTTGCCACTCATGTTCACAACAGTGTGAGTCAGTGTTCAGGTTAAATAGTTCCCACAATTCACTTTGTTAATTCCTTTAAGAAACTTGAAAGTCTCAATCATATCTCCCCTCTCCCCTCTGGTCTCCAGCGTGTACATGTTCAGTGCCAGTGTTCAGGGTCTAAGACCTCTTACCAGCTCCCTAATGTCTTACTGCCATATCTTGGCCCCACCTCTGGGCAGATCATTAGTCCCAAGGTGGACAATGACATCCAGCTGTCTCTACCTCCCTGCCACACTAGCAATCTTTAGGATCAGCTTTCCATTCCTCTGGCACATAGCCCCGCATAGGCCCCTTACCTCCCTTCCAGTTCCCAAATCTATACCACTCGCAATAAAGTCCTCCACCAGAATTTACTTCCTTCTCTTCTGGTGTCCTCTATCACCCTCCTTGGGGTTTCCAAGGGAGGACCCCTGCACAATCTCCTTGATGACTACCATGGTGCCTGCTCCCAGCAGCCCCTTTCAGTCAGTGTGGCAAATGAATTATCACAGAATTATCAGCTGTGGAATGTGCCCCTGACCCAACACCTGCACTCTTCTTCAGCCCACCACAGTGCAGCTGTTTCTGTTCCCTGTCATCCTTTGAGGTAATGGTAGCTGATTTGGTGACCAGTGCATGAGGAAGAGGTCCCCTGAATTGTAACCATTTTGGCCTGAAGTCTATCGACCTCCTTCGCAGACTGCATGAAAATGTCCATATAATATAATATAATATAATGTAATATACATACATACATACATACATACATATATATAAATATATATATATATATATATATATATATATATATATATATATATATATATATGTATTACACCCCTGTAGTTAGGATTGAGTAGGGACTTCAATGTTAAACTCAAAATTTTGTACTTTAATAACTTTGCAACCATTCTACGAATTTACATGAAAATTGGCATGCCCTGTCACCCATGGCAGATTTCTGGATGTGGCAAGTTACACTGTAGTTAGAGGTGCAGTTTCTGAGTTCCGGATAGGTGAAAAAAGCATTTTGTTGCTTATTTCTGTTGCTCATTGACTTTGCTGGGAATTTTCTTTGAACTTGCCTACAACCCAGATGGTTTGGATTTTTGGTCTGAAAATTTTAGGGCAGAGAGGGACTAGTCCACAGATGTGCCTTTTGCTAGTCTGGCGAAAAAACAATAATCCATTTTTAAGTTATTACATTTTCAAAAATTGAAAAAATTGTTTCTGAGCATGATGTATGAAACAAAAAAGAATCCTATTTCATATGGGAAAATTCCTTTATTGTTTGCCATCTTGTTTCAGATTTTTCTTAAAAAAAAAATTTCAAAAGCCACACAAATGACAACCTGGAGAGAGATCACCACACCTAACTGACTGATTGGGACCCTGTAAGGTGCAATCTGCACTTCAATGTTAGAGATATGCTCTTGAAAAGTGTTTCTTTTACTATTATGGATCCTTTTTTGTGACCTCGTGATACCAAAAAAGAATCCTTTTTCATATCACGAGTCACGAAAAAGGATCCAATTTCAGGAAGCTTCAGCTTTCCTTACTAGTTTTCACTGTCCATCTTGATATTGATTTTGTCAGTGTCGCTGCATTGGTCACTCCCCAACTGAAACCTGCTGGGTGCCATGATGAAGGTGGTGGTTGTCAAGGCAAAAGCAAACACTAATTTATTTTTAAAATGTAGTAATTTGGTTGGATGTGCAGCTGACATGAGTGACAGTGGTAAATCTTGATACTCTGTAGAGCAGGACTGGGAATTGCTTCTTTCCCCAACCTTCCTGCCATAGATATAGTTTGCTCTTTCTCCTCACATTCATAGGCACATAGGCTCAATTAGAGCATGGAGGGATGAGTGCTGTGTCTCTAATGTTAAGTCTTCCAGTCTCTTTTCTTTACTAAAGTACCATACCTGTACTGCTTTTTTGTGTGCCTGTGTGCAGCAGCTGCTCAGTTGCGGATGGTAAGGAGGGGCGCTTTCCATTGGGGATTTGACATCATGGATCATGATCATTGATAGCGGGATCCTGGATCTCTGATCATCATGTCATTGGATCCTGGCAGGCTACCCAGCCCAGAAAATCTGACTGACCGTTGACCAACAAGGATGAGTGCTGCTCCCAGCCTGCCTGCTTTACAGTCCTTAAATGTACTTATAGTGTGTCACTGTATTTGCAAAACATGGGTGTTTGCTCTAAACTAAGTTTCCCTGGTGTCTAGTGCCACCCCCCACCCACTGATCATCCTCTCCCTGTGAACAGCAATATTTACCTGGTGTCCAGTGGTCCCCCCCCACTGCCACTGATCAAGGCCCCCTCACAGATATATATTACTCTGGCGTCTAGTGGCACCTCCCCATCCACCGATCATTCTCTCCTTCTGAAAATGTATTTCTTTGTATTATTAGTACCTGAAATAAAGAAAACCATCCCTTGATGTCTTTTTAAATTTTTTATACCTGTTAAAAAAAGTCCATCACTGATCACACCCACACTTCTTACATGACCTCCGACTGTGCACCCACCTCCCCACACCTCCCTTGACACCCCCACACACCCTCACTCACCTGAAGAGGCCCCAGGTTCGAGATCTGCTTTCCCAATCAAAGACATGTCTTGCTGCTGGAACCAGCAAATGCAATATGAGAAACTAAGGTAAATGCATGTCAGTGTATTTCAATGGGGGTTTCAACTTTAATTCATAACTCAGCTAATTTTTGAGATTTTGAGCAGAACGTTTCAACATGGCCTCTTGGGGTCCTCACCTCATGAACAATATGACAGTTAGTATGCAACTCTTGCCCAAAAGGTAATTTATCGGTCACTTGGCAAATTCACCTTTTTGGGAGAGATTTGTGTAATGGCAGTCATATTGTTCATGAGGTGGGACCATAAGAAGGCCATGTTGAAAGTCTAGGGTCAAAAGATGTAAATGTCAGTAGCCCGGTCATATTTGCAAGGTGGGAGAGGACAGGCCAAAGGTTAGGGGAGGCAAAGGGGAGGTGAGACGGGGGTGAAAGTGTCTCACAAGTTGGGGGCAGGGAAGTGGAAGGCAACAAGTGGGTGAGCAGCATAAGCATCAGAGAGTCATAATTCTAGGGGATTCTATACTTATGGATATAAGATGGGGGGGAAGGAGTGCCAGAAAAACTGCCATCTGAGTAGAATGCTTACCAGGCATGACAGCGAGTAGAGTGGGGTAGCTTATGGGCAGACATATGGGGAAGGTGGGAGGGGGAAGCTGCACATTATGGTGCACCTGGGAATGAATGATCTGGAAGGGAGAAGGACAGAGGAGGTACAAAACAGTTTCAGGGAAGTGGGAAAACTATGCGGCAAAGAGGGAATGGCAGCCTTCTCAGAAGTTCTGCCAGTGCCAAGGGCTATTACAAACAAGAAGAGAAGAATCAGTGACTTCAACAAGTGGCTGAGGGAATGATGTGGGACCAAGGGGTATGGATTGGTGGGGGACTGGGGTAGTACATGGGAGAACACAGATCTTTTTGCAGGGGATAGGTTACACCTCAGCAGGGCAGGATCACAGGCGTTGAAGCAGAAGTGGGGGGATTTTATCAATGAGAAGTATCATTTAGACTAGGTGGAGGGGCATTGGAGCTGGGAATCACCAGGAAAGGGGGTCCCATGGACCTCAACCTACCACAGGGGTAGATGCAACCTTAGGTGAAATAGGGGTTGGAGTAAAGGGTAAGGAAGCAGGAAGGATAGAAGCAGTGTAGAGAATGGTTTCAGTAAATGCTAGAAGCCTGGGGAACAAGTTGGCAAGCATCAATGGCAGAGGGAAAGGTGGACATAGCTGCCATTACTGAGACGTGGGAAACCAGGCACCATGATTGGGACCTAACCATCCCAGGGTACAAACTATTCTGGAGGGATATAGATAAAGAGAAGGCTGGGGGGGGGTTGCCATTTACGTAAGGGAAGGGAAGAGATCAGATGTGATCGGGAGGAAGGGGAGGAGGGCAGGTCGGAAGTAATCTAGCTCCAACTACACAGCCAGAAAGGAACCAAGATCTGTCTGGGGGTTGTCTATAGACCTCCCACCCACAAGGAGAACATTGACAGGGAACTGGGGGAGCAGATAAGGAGACAGAGTGGCAAAGGGAGCACTTGAAACCTGGTCAGACACATGGCAACTGGGCTTTAATGCCAAAAAGTGCAAGGTGCTGCATTTTGGGATGAAGAACCCAAGGAGGAGTTACCAGCTAGGGGGAGTGCAGCTTGCCCAGACAGAGGAGGAGAAGGATCTGGGTGTGCCCATTACAGGGTCAATGAACAACTCGGCACAATGTAGGAAGGCAGCTGCAAACGCCAACAAAATGCTGGGTTGTATTGCAAGGGGTATATCCTCAAGGAGGGAGGAGGTGATTCTGCCACTGTATAGGTCATTAGTTAGACCACACCTGGAGTACTGCGTGCAGTACTGGCGTCCGTATCTGAAGAGGGAAATTAAATTACTGGAGGGGGTGCAGCTCAGAGTGACAAAGATGATCAAGGGGCTGGGGGACTTATCATACGAGAGGAGGTTGAAGGAGTTGAACATGTACTCACTGGAGGAAAGGAGAGACAGGGTGACATGATTGAAACCTTTAAATACATGAAAGGAATAAACAAGACAGGTACAGAGGGCTGTTCAAAGTAAGTGAGGGAGGGCCACCAGGGCCATGATATGAGATTGGAGTGAGGAAGGTTCAGGAGGGATGAGGAGACACTTTTACAGAGAGGGTGGTGGCTGGGTGGAATGCGTTACCTGCTGAAGTGGTATGCAGTAGAACAGTGGACTGCTTCAAACGAGGATGGGACAGGACAAGGGGGAGGGTTAATGAAGGGGAAAGGTGGAAGGGAGGGGCAGCTGCAGAATAAGGGGTGCTAGCTGCACATTTGAGCAGACTTGATAGACCTCTAGGCCTTTATCTGCTGGCAAATTTTGTATGTTCGCATGTTCGTATGTACCAGGAGTGGATTGAAGCATCCCGGCAACCACTTGCGCCAGGGAGCAGATCCTCCTTGGAGCATTCCAGGATGGCTTCTTTACCCAGAGGGTAATGGAGCCAGTGAGGGAGGGTAATCTACTAGTCCTAGTACTGGAAGATGGGGACCGGTTCAGGGATATAAGGGTGGAGGAGCCTCTGGCCAGCAGTGACCACCACACAGTGTGGTGCTCAATCAGTCTGGGTAGGGAAGTAGCCACTACAAAAACTAGGGTCCGGAACTTGAAAAGGGTGGACTTTGGCAGGATTGGACAGATACTGGAAAGTCATATGACAAGCATCCACCCAGAAATGGACACTGAACAAAAGTGAACAGTCATCAAGGAAGGACTAGCTGAAGTCACAAAAACTTGTGTCAAGAGCCAGAGCAAGAAAGCCAGAACCAAGAAACCAAGCTGGATGAGTAGAGAGGTAGTGGAGAAGATGAGGGAAAATAGGAATGCATTTTGGACCTACAAGAAATCCAACAGGGCAGAAGGCAGAGAAGAATAACAATGAATGAATGAATGAATCAATCAAGCTTTATTTAGCCAGGTGGAACTCCATTGAGCAAGATCATTTTCAAGGAGGGCCTGGTAGGTACAGAATAAATAATACAGTAGCACAATAGAACATATAGCACAAATGGGCATAGTAATCAATCAATCAATCACTTTATTTAACCAGGCATAAACACCATTGAGCAAGTTCATTTTCAAGGTGGTCCTGGGCATAAATACAATACAGTACACTTCATAAGATTACAATTACGGTGGACAATGGTGCAAAAAAAAAAAGAAAAAACATTGTGAAGGTGCCGGTCAATATGGGCCTATACATACCGGTCAACATAATTAACATGCAAAGGTGCATAATGATAAGCTTTACTGAAATGAGAAGAGACAACAATCCCATATAATCTCTGCTGAGTAACAGCTCATACCTAAATGATAAAAAATAAGGAGGTATTAAGGAATAGGGTAGAAATTGGGGTGAAAGAGTAGGCAGCCAAAAGGGATACCAGAATAGGTAAAAGGCAGAGAATAGGCAGGGTCATCTCGGATTAAGGTAACTAGGCTTGTAGGTGCTAGGTTTCTGTTGTTAGGAGAATGTGGGGTGGATGAGATACTTAGGCGTAGGATTTGAGAGTGGCACCCGAGGCTTAGGGGTCATCGGCATCTGAAACAGTTGCATGATTCCTTCAGATAATTTGTTAATAGAGCTTTGAATGTGAAAATGTTTGGAAGTGAGGATAATTTGAATGAGTCTTGCATAGTGTTCCGAAGTGATGGAAGTGAGAAGTTGATTGCTGCTGAGCCAAGGGTAGCTTTCACTCTAGGAATCTGGAAGCAGATTAAGGAGAAGCGTCTTAGGCCATAGGAATCTTTAGCCCTTTTGAAGATGTTCGAGATGTATGCAGGGATGCAATACATAGCAATAAAAGCAAGGTACAAGGATTATCAATGAGGCCAGGTCATAAAGTGAAGCTTCATCTCAGTAAACAGTACAGCAGAGAGGTGGAAGCATGTCAGCACCAATGTGCCAAACCAGTGATTTTAGTCACTGATAGCAGTAGTAGAGCAGAGTTAATGCTAGTGACAGCGCAAGCTGGGGGCTCAGCAGCAAGTAGAAAGCAAGGATGAATCCAGGAACATGGCTTAAGGGTAATTCTAAAGAGAAGATAGAAAGTGTATAGAGTTGACTGTAAGAATAGCAATGTATGGCTACAGTTTAGCAACAGAGAGGGCATTGACAAGGCTCCGAAAAGTATCTTGAATAGAGTGACTTGAATTCTGCAAAACCAATAGGATGCAACAATTTTATGGATTTATGGATGTTGTTCCACAACTGGGACAGCACATAGCTGAAGGATGCTCTGTCAAAACAGGAAAAGACTTTAGGCACAGCTAGTGAGATGTACAAATGGCTTTTCAAGGCATAGTTTCATAAGGTGCAGAACGGCAAACAGTCAGAAATGTAGGAGGGTTGCATCTTGGATATAGATCTATAGGTCCATAGTATAGTGTTCCTTTGCCTCCTGAACATAAGTGAGGTCCATCCTACCATGGAATAGAGTACACAGTGATGGGTATTTTATGCCGCACCTGATATGAAATGTAAGGCTCTATGCTAAAGGGTGTCAAGCTTAGACAAGTCGGTTTTTGGGACTTGGCCGTACAGGAAGTCTGCATAGTCCAAGATAGCTATTAACGTGGTTTGTACTAAGCTTTTTCTGGCCTCCTGGGTAAGCAGATGCTTGATTCTAAAAAAAAGTCCAAGCCTCTGTCTAAGTTTTTTTGAGAGCTCATCTATATGATCAGTAAAGGAAAGTCTGTTGTCAATCCACATACCTTGGTCACATAGTCAAGTGACTTGCCAAGCATGGTGGTGATAGCGAGAATATTGCCGTGCTTAAGGGAGTTTATGGACTTGGTCGTTGGGGATAACAGCATAGCCTTGGTCTTTTTGACATTTAATAGGAGCTTTTGACTCAGGAGGTTTTGTTGCAGCATAAGGAAATCTGCTTGTAAGTCCGAGCAGGCACTTTCAGGAGTAGGCCTGGCAGTGTAAAGGACCTTGTTGTCCACAAAGAGATGTACACTGGAAAGTTTGATTCCACGGTTGATGTTGTTGATATAAAGTGAGAAAAGTAAGGGCCCCAAGATGGAGCGTTGAGGTACGCCTTTGCTAATCTGTTTTAGAGTGGAGAGATCTCCTACTGCTTTTACTTGCTACATCCGCTCTGCCAGGTAGCATGTGAACCATTTTAGGGAAGGTGCATCCAGACCAATGTTGCGGAGAGTAACTAAGAGCAATGCATGGTTGATGGTATCGAAGGCCTTGCTTAAGTCTAGGAATATGTGAAAAAACCCAAAGAAGTGAGCAGCGTGGTAAGGGCAGCAAAGGCAGCTAGGGAATGGAGGTTAGCACAGGGGATCAAAGAAGGAGAAAAGTATTTCTTCAGATATATCTGAGAGAAGAGGAAGAGCAAGGATCAAATTGTTAGGATCAGGAGGGGAAGTGGGTGGTTAGAAAAGGAGGCTGACCAGGCAGAAGTACTTAATGAATACTTCTGTTCAGTCTTCACCAAGGAGAGGGTTTGGCCCCGTACCTGAGAGGAAGGGGAGGTGGGAGAGGGTGGGGAAGAAGCAACCACGGATGGGAAAATCATGGTGGAAAGGATGATGGAGGGCCTTAAGTCCCTGAAGGTGGACAAGGCACCTGGCCCAGATGGAGTCCACCCCAGGGTGCTGGGAGAGTTGGCAGAGGCTCTGGCAGGGCCATTGGTGGACCTGATCAATACCTCTCTGAATTCAGGGTGCATGCCCCGGGACTGGAGGGAAGCACATGTAGTACCTCTCCATAAGAGTGGGCCCAAGGAGGAACCAGAGAACAACAGACCGGTGAGCCTTACTGCAATTGTGTGAAAACTGATGGAGACAATCCTCAAGGAAGGACTGGTGCAATTTCTTGAGGATAACAATCTTCAGGACAGCAGACTGCATGCGTTTGTCTTGGGCAGCTCCTGCCAGATGAACTTGGCTGATTTTTATGACTGGGTTATGAGGGTGTTGGACAGGGGACATGCGGTGGATGTTCTGTACCTGGATTTCAGCAAGGCCTTTGACTCGGTGCCACACAGTAGACTGACCTGTAAGTTGAAAAGTCTGGGAGCTGGGGGGAAATTGATCAGATGGGTCGAGAACTGGCTGCAGCATAGATAACAGAAGGTAGTAGTGGGGAAGGGGGAGCCATCTGAACCCAGGGCAATAACACATGGTGTACCACAGGGCTCGGTGCTGGGACCGGTTCTGTTTAACATTTTCATAGCCGACATTGCAGTAGGGAATAAGAGCAAGATCAGTTTCTTCGCAGATAACACAAAAATTTATGCCACGGTAGATGGGGGGAGGGCGCAAAAGTACTTCAGGAGGATCTGGCAAACCGGAGGAATGGTCTCACACTTGGCAGCTTGGCTTCAAGGCCAAGAAGTGCAAATTCATGCATTTAGGAGACAAGAACCCGGGTCATAATAACTGGCTGGAGGGTGTCCCACTAACAAAATCCAAGAAGGAGAAGGATCTAGGAGTGCTGGTAACCAGGGAAATAAAACACTCTGCTCAGAGCAGGAAGGCAGCAGCGAAGGCAAACAGGATTCTAGGGTGTATAGCAAGGGGGATTACTTCTTGGAGTGGGGAGGTCATCTTGCCCCTATACAGGTCCCTAGTGAGACTGCACCTAGAGTACTGCATGCAATTCTGGTGTCCCTACTTGAAAAGGGACATCAGACTACTGGAGGGAGTGGCCAGGTGGAGGAGAAGGATTGAGCGCCCAGTGGCAGCTCTCCTCTGGGTGGGTGGGATGCTTATCCCGCTGCTCTACTGCAACCTGGGTGACCACAGGTGGAGGTGCAGTGAAGACAGCATATGGGGAGGGAGGACGTCAGCTGGGAGCCGGAGTGCTAGCATGTTGTGACGTGCTTTGGCCCTAGGCTTCCCTAGCATGTCAACATCCAGAGGGATGGCAACAAAAATGGAAAACACCCCGCAATGGAAGCCTGGGGATGGGACCCGGCTGCCTGAGAAAAATCCACAACCAGGCTCCAGATGGGGCCCATGTGGCACTCTCTATGAGGACTTATGGACTGGAGGGGACTATGGGGGGGTCCCAGGATCTCAGAAGGAGATACCTGGGGAGGATGTACGGGAGTGTGCCAGCCTAGGGATCCCCGAGGAAAGGGTCCAGAGCGGTGAGCAAGGGGGCATAAACAAAGAATATAAAATAATACACTACTGGAGGGGTTTGCAGGGCAACAAAAATGATTCTGGGGTTGGTGGACCTACCATATGAGGAGAGACTGAGACAGCTCAATATGTATACCCTGGAGGAAAGAAAGGAGAGAGGGGATATGATTGAGACCTTCAAGTAGCTGAAGGGTTTGAACAGAGTAGACACCAGGTGTATGTTTAATCTGAAGGGCAGAAGGGAACCCAGTGGACACTTTATGAAGTTGGAAGGAGCAGGTTCAAGAGGGAACTGAGGAGGCAGTATTTCACAGAAAGGGTGGTGACAGGGTGGAACGTTCTGCCAGAGGAAGTTGTATCTCTGCAGTGTGTTGGGGCCTTCGGGGGGGGTGGGACAGATTCAAGGGGAGGGTACAAACTGGGAAGGGGTGAGAGATGGGGGAGGGCATATGAGGGAGGGGGCACTTGCAGTCTAATGGGCTGAAGTGCTGCACACTTGAGCAGACTAGATAGACTGAATGGCCTGTATCTGCTGGCAATTTTATATGTCCGTATGTTTGTATGTGGTAACGTTATGACCATTTGTTGCAATCATGCTACACATGCTCGTAACTTCAGAAATTTGTAATATTTCGACACCAAATTTTTGACATACTGTAGATGACTGATTACCCCATCTCATGTATGTTGCAGCTATCATTTTTTAATCCTGGCCAAAAGGTGTTTTCACACCTGAGGCACAAAATGTATGTATGTATGTAAACATTGTATTTATACAGTGATACAGCCATTAGGGTTTCCAAAACCCAATTTACAAGGCATACCTGTTTGTATACAATACTAATTAATTCTATAATAGCAACATACAAGACATGGATTTCAATCACAAAAATTACATATTTGAATACACATAACAAAACACTTATTGTAAAAGACCACAGTCAGGGGGGACCTGGAAAAGTCAGGGTGCCTGGACGATAGACAGCATGGATTCGTCCCGGGGAAATCGTGTCAGACAAACCTTGTGGAGTTCTATGACTGGGTGACGAGTGCCTTGGACCTGGATAGACCAGTGGACGTCCTCTTTCTAGACTTCAGCAAGGCATTTGACTCTGTTCCTCACGTGGGCCTGTTGGATAAACTGGGAGAAATGGGGGTTGGGAACCAGATGATCAGATAGATAGGCAACTGGCTCCAGGACCGGACCCAGAGGGTCGTAGTTGGTGGGATAGTCTCATCCCCAAGGAGGGTCATTAGTGGGGTCCCACAAGGATCAGTCCTTGGGCCCCTTCTCTTCAACACCTATATCTCTGACATAATTACAGGAATCAGGAGTAAGATGTGTCTCTTTGCGGATGACTCAAAACTGGGGGCGGTGGTGGATGGAGAGGAGGGGAGGGTGGCCCTACAGGGGGACCTGGAGGCTCTGGAAAGATGGTCTAGAAAGTAGAAGCTGAGGTTTAATGCAGAAATGCAAGGTACTCCACCTGGGGCCAGAAACCCAGGCCAAGTGTACACCCTGGGGAAATGCTACAAGTCTCGATGGCTGAGAGGGACCTGGGGGTGGTGGTGGATGTCAAGATGAACAACTCGGAGACTTGTAGGAGGGCAGCAGCCAAGGCCAACAGGATGCTGGGATGCATCGTTAGGAGATCACTCCAGAAGGAGGAAGTGACACCCCTCTGTATAACTCTTCTCGGTGAGGCGCACTCCTGAGTACTGCAGCCGTTTGGAGGCCACACTAAAGAGGGACATTACTCTCCTGGAGAGGGTCCAGAGGAGGGTAACCAAAATAATTTGGGGCTTGGGGACAGGACTTATGAGGAGAGGCTCGAAGAGCTAAATATGTACACACTGGAAGAAAGAAGGGACCGGGGGGACATGATAGAGGTCTTCAGGTACATGAAGAGGGTAAATAGGGGAGGAACAGTCGGGGTGCTTCGAAGGAAGGAGGAGGGGCCACTAGAGGGCATGGGTGGAAGCTGGAAGGGGGAAGATTCAGGGGAGAAAGGAGGAGGTGCTACTTCACTGAGAGGGTGGTGGAGCCATGGAATGCACTGCCTAGGGGGCTGGTGGAGGCAGAGACAGTGGAGGGGTTCCAGAGAGGGTGGGACAGGTACAGCGGAAGGGTTCTGGAAGCAAAATCCAATGCAGCAAGAATATCCTGAACTGGGAAGGGAGAAGCCAGAGGAGGCGAGGGGGGCAGCAAGGTCAGCACCCAGGGTGGAGACTGACCAAACGAGCAGACACTAAAGACCGTTAGGCCTATTCTGCTGGCATTTTAGTATGTTAGTAAAATAGCATTGCAGTTGTACAAAATTGCATTTTGGCGTGCATTTTAAAATTGTTCTGTAATGTGTACCTGAGGTGAGGTGATAAGATGGCTATGTTGAAAATTTGGAGTCAAAATATGTTACAATGGCAAACTTATGCCCATTCGTTGCAATATTGATACGCATACTCATAACATTGTATATTTCAAATATTGTGACCCCAAATTTTCAGCATAGACTTCTTATTACCCCACCTAATGTCATGACTGTCATTTTTCAAATCCTAGCCAAAATGTGTTTTCGCACCCATGGTGCAGAATGTCATTAGAGTTGCGTGGAATTACTTTTTTGACAGGGTTTCAAAAACTTTCTGTACCAGGTACATGAAGTGGGGTAGTAAGATGGCTATGCTGACAATTTTGTCTCTATTTTCCTATAAATGGCAGTGCAAGGCTCTACGCATATATGGTGTCATGGGTGCTCAGGGCCCAAAGGGAAACACACTGCCACAGGAAAACAAGGATACAATTGCTCTATCTCAAAAACTATATATGGGTGGGAGTGGAGGGTCCAGCACTCCCAGAGACAAGTTATGATTACACTATCTCAAAAAGTAAGGAAATTCATTGCAA
Source organism: Neoceratodus forsteri (assembly GCA_016271365.2). Taxonomy (NCBI): domain Eukaryota; kingdom Metazoa; phylum Chordata; order Ceratodontiformes; family Ceratodontidae; genus Neoceratodus; species Neoceratodus forsteri. The sequence goes on from CM028138.1 coordinate 158,055,696, forward strand.
AAAACTGTGTTAATGTATCAGTTAGGGTTCAGGATAAAGCAATTAAAGTAGGTAAATATGACAGAGTTTTCAACCCAACACCCCAACCCCACCCTGCAGTCAGAAAATCAGGCGTGAGGTGTGCCGTGAGGGTCTCAAGCCTAACAATCACCCTATTCTTATTCACTGTACACATCTATGCTTAGTTACTGATGGAATGGGGTGAGCGTTAGGTTTGAGAGCCTCATGGCACACCTCACACCTGATTTCCTGACTCCTGGGTGGGGGTAGGGTGTTAGGGTTGGAAACCCTATCATCATTTTTCCCTACTTTTGTTCCTTTATCCTGAACCCTAACTGATGCATTACTCTATCTATCTATCTATCTATCTATCTATCTATCTATCTATCTATCTATCTATCTGTATACATGTATACATGTATACGTGTATATATGTATATAGATATATCTGTGTTTGTATATACCAGTGCACAGTGTCTGGTGCCTAAAAAATACACATAAAGACTTGAAAGTCCAAAAAGAAGATTGAAGTTTATTAATGAAGCACACAAATGTATACAAGGTAAGAAGTAGCAGTTGGACTCCCTAGTGAACACTTCCAGTTCATCATAGTGTCAGAGTCCTTGCTAAACCTCATCATTATATAGTGATGCATTTCTAGTTTCAGATAATGTTGTAAACAGCTATTTGACACTCTCTGTTTATCTAATTGTAACCAGGGCTCAGGTTGATGTTATTTTTTGTTTTATTAGCACTGTGCAGTGCCTCCATTATGTAACCCACTATCTGGCTGCCTGGGTTCAGGGAGAAAACTGTTGCTCGGTATTTTGGCTAGGTTTGACTTCTGCATTGGGGCACCAAAGTAACTCCGGACACAGGAAGCAATAACTGTAATGTCCAAACCAGGAGTGGGATTCTAGAATCTGGCTTTTATTCTTAACACAACAGAACAATAAAGCATAGATGGACCCCAATGGGGCTACACTCCTGGTAATGCAGATATACGGAGACCAGAACACATCTTCTACACACTGTAACCCTCAGGTTTAGAAACACACTGGGCACTCAGCCCGAACTTGTACTATTCTCTGGATTTCCCTGGCCTGGCACATCCGGCCAGCAACTGGACTACTTTCCATATGGCATGGAACATTTCTTGGTGGCTCCCTAAACCAGCCATGAGCACATACAGGCTCCATAAAGGGAAACTCTTCCATCTAAATCCCACATCTAGGTACTTTCTGCAAACACTGGCCAAGTGCCTGGGAGAAAGCTAAAAGTGCCCAAAGTGAACCCGTAGAGGTAAATCTGGTTACTACTGATGGGGGGGTCTCCCACCTCTTGCTCCCAAATCTATACCTGGCCATTCATTTGGAATCAACACCTTTCCATTGAACCACTGGTTGTAGAATGCTATCTCGAAATGTATAACACACTTAATCTACTATCTCTGGAAAAAATAGTGTCCTGACTGGTAATGTTCTTTAAGTGGCTCTGTCCATCCCTGTAGACCTTCACTGGTCAGAGGCATTCCCAAGCCATACACATCTTAAGCACTGTACCTGGCTGTCCTTTCCTGACCCACAGTAGCAGATATTTAAACAACATTCTTGGTGAAACAAAGGCTCTCTGGCAGAGCGACTTACCCTGGTTTGCAGGTGCCCACAGGCTTATTCTACAGGAAAACCAAAAGTACCTTTCAGTGCCTCAGCACAAATCTTCAAGGCAGCTTCTCTCCTGCCAGCAGGGCCAGGGGATTGCCCCTGAGAGCTGGTCTGGATCCCCCCATCCACCTCAGGGATGGTGCCCTGGAACAACTGGGAGATGGTCTCAACCACTTTCAAACTATATCTTCTGTGTCTTTATCTACGGTGAGAACACACACTCACAACGACAAGTAGTTCTGCTCAGAGCTGAGGGCTCTGAGGGACTGCACACTGCAGTGCACCTCCTCCCTCCACTGAATCTCCCACTAGACTACTACTGAACTGACTTGAAAAACCTCAACGTTCTATCTAACTCCCAGCTGCAACATTCCATTGTGGCTTATGCTGCTGTGAAAATTCTATATGATGTCATCCCTCCAGCTCAGCTGAGACTGAGGACAGAGTGAGACAGTGTGAAACCCCTTTAACTGGAGTCTCACAAGCTGCTTTTCCCTGCCTGCCACTAGATCTAAGTGGGATTCTTGTAACCCCAGGTGACAGGGGGGTTACATAATCTTTAGGTAACGAACAATTTAACTGCAAGCACCTATTTAAAAGCTGTTATACAGAACACTGGAGGAAACCTTTTTCTGTACCTGGCTTAAAGTACATAATTAGAATCATCAGGAAAAGTGATGTGATGGGTACGTGAAAGTTAAAAATCTTGGGGGTGTAGTGTCAGGGTATCTAAGTGGTGCGTGTGCACCACTGGTTTTGCCTCTGCTGTCTTTGTTAACCACCCAGTGCAATAACCCGTGAAGTGGGCACATGAGGAAGGGCGCCGTCTGTTATGGCGACTCCTTCCCCACACAATCCACTTACGATGATGGAAGGGTAGGGCTACCTGATCAGGGGTTGGGCGAACTAGGTGACAGGATGTCGCTATTCGTATGTGCACGGGGGTGGGTGGGAGCGAGCACGACGAGAATGGGCTGGGGGAGTGGAGAGGTTGTAGGGGTGTCGCTGGGGTTGCTGGCTGAGCTGCGTTGTGGCATCAGGGATTAGCTAGTGGCTGGAGTGGCTGAGGTACCAGGTTCGGGTCCTGGTGCTGGTGCAATTTTCTTATTGCGCCCGGCCTGAACCCTTATTTTTGTAACTGCTTTCACCCCCCTGACATGCACCCCCCTGTAGTTGAGAATCCTTAAGTAGGTGGGTGCAGGTGGTGAAGCCCCCCATGAGGGTGTGTGTATGTGTGTGTGTGTGTGGGGGGCACAGCCTCCCCACAGAAAGCAGTACAAAACTGTCCTGGCGCCGTTGCTTTGGTGCGCTGGGGCTGTCAGAGTGCCGAAAATGTGTTCAGCACTCTGACTGAGCGATAACGGTGATCGCCTTTAGGCGTTCGCCATTATCACATAGACCCATCAAGTGCAGCCTGGATCTTCAGTTGCTTCTATGTCCCCTGACCACAATGTTTGATTTTAAGTCATACAGACAGTATAGCATCACAGGGGAGGAAACAGATGTTGGACTGTTAGTTGAAACATAAACGTAGAATCATAGAAAGTGATGGTAGAAGGAGTCCATCTGCCCCATCTAGTCTACCCATAAGTATGCCCCCCACCCATTAGCTGGTATTCATCGTTATGATGCCTCTGAACTGATCCCATGCATTTTTAAAGGATCCCACTGTCTGTGCCTCCACCACCTCCTTTGGAAGTAAGTTCCAGGAATCCACCGCCCTCTCAGTAAAGAAGAATCTAGGTGTGTTGCCTCTGAATGCCCCCCCCACAACTTCATGTTGTGCCCCTTATACTCTTGAGTTCTTCTTTGTTTGGAAAAGGTCCTGTACCTGTACTTTGTTTATACCCTTCAGGAACTTGAAGGTGTCTATCTTGTCACCTCACTCCGGCCACTGTTTCAGGGAATACACTTTTAAGACCCACATGCGTTCCTCATAGGATTTGTTGTGCAGGCCTAGTACCATTTTTGTTGCTCTTCTCTGCACAGTTTCTAGCCTGTTGCTATCCTCTTTGAGGTAAGGCCTCCAGAACTGGACGCTGTACTCCAGGTGTGGCCTTACCAGTGTTCTGTAGAGTGACATGATGACCTCTCTTTTTCTGCTGGTAATCCCCTGCTTATGCACCCCAACATCCCGTTTGCTCTTTGTGCTGCCTCTCATACTGTTTTTCATATTTTTAGATGGTTTGTTATGATGGTCCCCAGATCTCTTTGCTGTGTGGAGGATTCCAGTTTTTCTCCTCCTAGGTAGTATTCCCCTCTTGGGTTTGTCTTTCCTATGTGCATGACTTTGCACTTCTTAGGGCTGAAATTGAGTTGTCATGTTTTTGATCATTTTTTTAGGGACATTATGTCTGTCTTCATTTTCTCTACTCCCCCGGAGTATCTACCCTATTTCCTACCTTAGGGTCATCTGCAAACAGACTCACCTTCCCTGCAAGTCCTTCTCATATATTGCTAATAAAGATATTGAACAATAATGGTCCCAGCACTGATCCCTGTGGTACTCCACTAGTTACATTTCTTTCCTTGGAAAGTGAGCCATTTATCAGAACCCTCTGAGTTCTTCCCAGCAGCCAGCTTTTTACCCAGTTTACTACCTGTTTCCCCTACCCCCATGCTGTCTAGCTTGTTTAGTAGCCTTATCTATGTGCGACTGAGTCAAAGGACTTACTGAAATCCAGCTATATCATGTCTACTAAAACTAGACAAGAGCAGTTTGGTCCTTGCATCTATTGACTACAGCTTACCAATATACGGGGTGGGCACCGAAACTGCCCTCAATCAAATAAAAACCCTATTAAACAAGGCTTGACAGCTGACCATAGGAGCTGATTCTTCAACCCACACCTATGCCCTCTACTCTGGTACTGGTTGGCTTCCTCTCCATCTCAGAGCCTGGTAAGAGACCTGCCTACTTGTCAAGAAAGCCCAATTAAGACTAGTGCCTCCATCTCTATGTGGACTTTTCCAACAGGCTAGATCATCTAAGCCAACCAAGAGTGCAGAGAAAGGAAGGCTCCTTGTACCATTTAAACGCACCACCCTGGCACAGAAATCCATCTCGTACCAAGGACCAAAATGGTATAATGGACTACCTACATCTCTCATTGAAAGCAATAAGATTAGCCTCTTCAAAACAGGACTTAGGACTCTACTGCATCATGAACTGGCCTGTGCATGCTTCGACTAGCCAACTACAGGACTCTTTAGCCCAAATAACCCACCCCCTTTCCCACCCCATCCTCTCCTACACCACCATCTCCCCTCCACCTTCCAACCCCCACCTTCTCCTGCCCCTAATATTCCCACCACAATTCTCTCTTGCACACACCCTCCATTACCACACCACCTACCTCCCTTGCTGTTTATATCCCAACCTCCTTTCACACCTCCTCCCCACTCCAGTACCCCTCCCTTAGTTTCCCCAATGCCTGTTCCCCCCACTTGCCTCCTACTGAGCTCCAGCTTGCACCCCCACACTAGTGGCATCACTGCAGCAACTCCCCCATCACTCACCCTCCCACAAAATGACAACGCCATCCTTAGACTGCTATCCCACCCACTCCTCCTCTGTATAGCTAGTCCCATCTGTATGACCAGTACTCCCAGGGGCCTGATGACCTTACATTGACAGACTAAAGCACTTCCTTTGAAACTGTTTCCTTTGTTTGAGCTGTGTGCTGAATGTTCCCTCACTGAAATGCTTCATACCCTCAAAACCATGTTCCTCCTATTTTATTTGTAACCTGACAGAAACAAACTGTTAATTCAATGTATTCTAACTCGTATCGTTCAAATGTATGTAACCGATATGCTTTGTCTAAATTTTTTGTAATGTCTGCAACCTGTATGTTTGACTAATTGTTTTGTGTATGACCTGGAACCTTTGTAAATGAGTCCTAGGTCTCAAAGGTATTAATCCTAAACTGCAATAAATAAATAAATTAATAAATACTGCGTCTCCCTGGTCCACTATTTTTGTCACCCAGTTAAAAATTCAATAAGGTTTATTTGGAATGACTTTCCTTTTGTAAAGCCATGCTGTTTTTTGTCTAACTTGTTTACCTCGAGAAAAGTTATAATCCTCTCCTTTAGGAGTGCTACCATTGTTTTCCCCACAACAGAGGTGAGACTTATTGGTCTGTAGTTGCAGACACTATCCTTGATCCCACTTTTATGTAGTGGAATAACTGTTGCCTGTTTTCAGTCTTGTAGTACCTCGCCCAACTCGAGAGTTAAGTTGAAAGATCTGCCAGTGGAGCTGCCAATTCTTCTTTTAGTTCTTTCAGCAATCTGGGATGTATTCCATCTGGTCCCATGGCTTTGTTTGTTTTGATTTTTCCCAGCTCCTGTTGGACTCTCTCTTCCATAAAGGGACTTGTGTCAATTCTGATGTCTACTTTCTTGTGTCCTTTATTAGTAGGTCTGTAGCCATCCTGCTCCTTTGTGGATATTGAATAGAAATATTTGTTTAGAAATTCCATTTTTTTCTTGTCATCTTTGGCTTTCCCACCTTCTTCCTTTGTGATTTTCACAATGCCACTCATTTTTTTTTCTCTTTTCTCTAACATACCTATAGAATGTTTTTTTCTCCATACTTGACTTCCTCTGCAATCGTCTCTTCTGTAGTTGCCTTTGCAGCTCTGATCTCTATCTGATTGCTATCTTCTGTTTTTCCATATAGAGCTCCTTGTCCTTGTTAGATCCTGTCTTTTTGTATCTCATGTAAGTGCTCTTTTTTCTCTCACCTTGTTTGCAATCTCCTTCGAATACCAGAGTGGCTTTTTTTTCTTTTTTTGCTTTACTCACTGTTTTTATGCATTGGTTTGCTGATTGCAAGATGGCTGTTTTAAGTTGAGCCCAGTACCCTTCCACATCCCTCCCTCCCTCCCTCTCATGTCTTTTAGCTTCTCATTTAGGATTTTCTTCAGGGCTGTGAAATCTGCTTTCCTGAAGTCCATGACTCTGTTTTTTGTGTAATTGGATACAGTGTGTGTCCTGACTTTGAAAGTCACAATGTAGTGACCATTAGACCCCAGGTGGTTTTCCACCTCCACCTCAGATATTTTGTCTCCATTTGTTAGCAACAGGTAGAGGATAGCATCCCCTCTTGTTGGTTCCTTCACAAGCTGTTTCAGGCCAGAAAATCATAGTGCCTCAAGGTGGTCTTTGCTCCTGGCTATGCTTGCTGATTGGGTGTCCCAATTTATGCTGGGTAAATTGAAGTCCCCCATCATCATGATTACTTCCCTTTTTGCACTCATTTTGAGTATAGTGTCCACAATTTCTTTATCTCCCTCCATCCCTGCTGCTGGAGGTTGATAAAAGACCCCTAACCTAGTTACAACTCTGTTTCCAGCCTCCATTGTGACCCATAGGGCCTCCATTTCCTTAGTGTCATTTTGTATTACAGTTGCTTTTATGTCCTCCTTTATATACATAGCTACTCCTCCTCCCCCTTCCACCCAGATCTGTCCTTATAAAGAAACAATATCCTGGGATAGTTATTTCCCAGCCATGGCTGCAATTTAACCATGTTACAGTGACTGTGACCCAGTCCAGGTCAGCTTCAGCGAATATAGCAGAGAGGTCAGTGATTTTTATTTGCTATACTCCTTGAGTTGGTGAACATGGCTTCCCCAGACTTGTTTCCCCTTTTTGGTAGTGCCATGTCCTGTTGCAGCAAAATTTTGTCATGCCATCGAAGAGATCTATTTTTTGTAGCACTTCTCCTGATGTGGTGGAGTTTTAGAGGAGAGATAGCAGATCCCATTATATCTGCTGACCCTGCCCCGTGCTGCCACACATAAATGATTGGCTCATACAAATGTGTATCCTCTCCTGTCTTGTACCTAATTCAGTTATTAGATTTTACATTAAAGTGTTTGCTTCCTGTGATTTTTTTTTCTATGCCTGTTTTATGCCCATAAGATTTCTGTGAGTAGGAGAAGAGTACCACATTCAGCCAGTGTCAGTGAGAAGGTAAAGCTCACTGGATGCAGGAAATTCCTCTGGTAACTATCTACTCTGCTGAATAATTATATATATTTCAGAGACCTTGATGTCACACTCCAGTCATTGGAACAAACATGGGGGCTGCCAGTGCTTGAACTCAAGGAGTGATACAGTATATTTATGTCTTACCCTTTACAATTATTTATAACTGTCTTCTTTCTTGTGGATTTTTATTTTTGATTGTTTTGGCTTTTAGGTGAAGAAGGAATTACTTTAAATTGCATTAAAAAAGAGACTCTGGCATGCAGAGGCTCTCCACTCCCTTACCCATCCCCATCCCATGCCAGTAAGTTCCTAGTGTCTAGTCACCCCCCTGTCCTCACCCAATACTGTGCCAACAAGTCACACAGTCCAGTGGTGCAACCCCAGAGGCACCCCCCTTCATAACCCCTTTCCAAGCTAAGCAAATTAGTCCCTGGTGTCTTGGTGTTCCCCTCCATCCTACCCCATGCCAAAAGTCTCTGGTACTCAGCAACAAACTCACTCCTGTGACTGGTAAAGCCTTCTCACCTGCTCAGTTGGCCACAATTTGACTCCTTATTGCAAACATAGATATGAAATAAGTGCAGTGAGCTTTTATTTCATAATTATTTGTTATAAAGGGTTCAGACAATGATGGCCCCCAGACCCCCAACTTATTCATAATTTTCATGATGGCCAGCATTAAGTTTCTCAGTCACTCTACACCCCTGATTCAAACTGGCAATCACCTCCTCTGTCCTGTCCCTAGTGGACTACAACTTGCCCATCTATGCTGCAGCTGATAACACCGCCCTCTCTAAAATCCAGCTCTCCATCAATAAGGCCTGTAGGCTCCTGACTGGAGCCTCCAGCTGCACCCACACCTGCCTGCTCTATTCCTCTGCCAACCTGCTCAACTTTGAGGAACATCTGAAGTATCAGACCTGCCTTCTTGCTAAGAAATCCCTGCTCGGACTCTCACCCCCAGGAGTCTCTGCCTCCCTACCATGGTCATCCTCATCCATTTCCACCTGCAGCGCTGTTAAAGCCACCTTCAAAGTGCCCAGAACCAAGACCTCCCTTGCCTGGAGGTCCTTCTTTTATTGAGCCCCCCCCGGTTCAACTCCCTCCCTACCTGCATCACCAACACTGCCCAACTTGGTCCCTTCAAAACCGCTCTCCGGAAATATCTCTTTGATGTCCACTGCTGTAGGTGCAACTAACCATGCCCCCCTCCCTAATCCTACTGCAGGATCTTTCCCTGCCTGGCCCCCCTAATCTCAACAAGGTTCCCTGGACTGCCGATCCATCTTTCCCCCTACCCCTTTTTACCTACCCCCTTAGGTTTATACAAGGATGTATTCCACTACAATTCCAGAGAAATTGTACATCTTTAATTGTAAATCTGTATTTTATACCAACATGTAACTAAGTGTATTCTGTGTTCTATGTCTGCACCTGTAATGTTGTTCCATGTTTTATCTGCACAGTGTTCTATTGTCTTGCCCTCCCTGTAACAAGGTGCCTTTGTAAATGAGTCCCCGACTCAAAGGTTGTAAATCTGACTTCTTCAAATAAATAAATAAATAAAACTAGTAAGTGAGTGCTGCAAAGAGGAGACAGGGAGTGAAGATAATAAAAGCAGAAAAGAAAAGCAAAGAGAAGTTCCAAAGGAGAAATTTGATGGAAAATATTATACTGGGTCCAAAAAAATGTTGCTGTGAGTGTACATTACTCTGACCAACAGTGAAGGGGAAGAAAAGTGAACCCCACTAACTAGGACTTGGTAAAATGCACAGCTTTCTCACAATAAAAGACTTACACAATATGCCAAAACCAGGAGAAGTACTAGACAATGAGAGTAGATAAAAAGTGCTGGAACAACTAAAACAGAGGGACCCACATGCAGGATAAGGAGTATGTACCCTGCTTCCCTCTGTCCCCACCCCCAGAGTCAGGGTCAATGCACCCTGTTGCCCCCATTCCTGTTTCCACAGTTGAGGCTGCTGTGCTCTATAAAGCCCTAGAATCCCAGGTCCCCTGCCTTCACAGTAGGGGCTGTTGTACAATTCTTCCCCAGGCCACCAGAGGTGGGGTATTTGCTGTACCTGCTACCTAGTTCCATTGCTCCAAGCTGCTGCACCACAAGCACCCTGTCCCACAGTCAGGGCTGCTGTACCCTGATACCCCTTTGTGTCCTGCCACACAGTTGAGGCATCTGCACCATGCTGTCCTCTGTCTCTGCCACCACATCCAAGGCTGTTGCACCCTGTGCCTGTCTACACAGCCAAGGCTACTGTGTCTGCTGTGCCCTAGAGCCACATGCCTCCACCATTAGGGCTGCTGCTCCATGATGCCACTTGCTATAAGAAAAGGCACTGCATGTGCTTCACCATGTCCCCTGTCTCCACAGTTGAGGCAGTTTTCCCTGTTGCCCCCCTGCCACCAGAGTCATATCCTTTGCTACACCTTGCTGCCCATGTCCCTTGTCCCAAACAGGTGTGTCTGTAGCACCCTGTTTCATAGTTTGAGCTGCTGTATCCTGATGCCTTTCCTGTCTCCTGCCCGAACAGTCAGGGCTGCTGCACCATGCTACCCTCTGTACCCCGCCTAATAATACAAGATGAAAGTATGTTTTTTCTTTCAAGCAGTTTAGGAAGTGTATCAAGGGATCTGACTCAGGGGGCAGGGAGCAGCATGGTATAACAATAATAACTGTGGAGGCAAGCAGCTCTATGGTATAGTAGGGCACAATGGTGGCAGGGGACAGAGGACAGCATGGTGCAGAAGCCTTGACTGTGGTGCAGGACACAGTGGGGCATCAATGTACAGCGGCCCTGACTGTGAGATGGGGTGCATGTGGTTCAGTAGCCCTGCTCATTTGGGGCAATGGAAGTGGGTAACAGGGTGCTGCAAAAGCCCCACCTTTGGTGGCTTGGGGCAGCATGGTGCAGCAGCTCCAACTGTGGAGGCAGAGGCCCTAGGACTATAGGGCTTAGCACAGCACAACAGCCCTGTCTGAGGAGACAGGAACAGGGGCAACAGGGTGCATTGGCCCTGACTGTGGGGGTGAGGGACACAGGGAAGCAGGGTGCAGCAGCCTCAACTGAGGGACAGGAGACAGGGGCATCAGGATGCCATATAGGATTTCTAGGTATACACATACATGATGTATTTTCACACAGAAATCCTTAAAGAACTGAATTTTGTGAGTCCATACAGTAAATGTTCCTGAAATAGCTGAGTGTGGCAGACACCTGTTTGTCAGTCTGACATAAAAACAAATTATTCTCACATGAACCTATTTATGAAGGCTACATCAAAGGCACACTTCTACTATGAATTAACAAGCTTTAGATTTTTTATATCCATTAAACAACCATGTGTTATGTAGCTAGAAAGTAATGCAGAGTTTTGATGAGAAAAAACTCTACAGACAAGGTAATGTCTCACATTCATTCATACAACTTCATTTCAGCACTGAAACGCAAATAATTAACTATTTATGAAAACAGATTGATTGATTTTAAGCTAATCTATTTAAACACAAACCAGCTAGGTTAGTAACAAACTTTGCGTGAAAACAATTCGCTCTACTGACAGGGAAGTACAACAGCTTCTTCAGTCAAACAGCGGGCTAGACGAGAATGATGTCATCGCTCACTGATAGGGACAGAAAAATCTTCACTGTTTTTAGTTACTGCAGAGCACATTGACAGATTTTACAAATGCTGATTTAAAGAAATGTCACTAAACCAAACACCATGATATTTTCAGGAAACACTAATCATGACACAGGGACTTGAGTTCAAGCTTTTATTAAAAAAATGGAAAAAGCCAGCCCGTCGGTGCAGTGGTTGGCATTCCGCTTGCGACGCTGGTGACCCGGGTTCGAGAACAGACTCCGGTTGTCAAAGGGCTGGCCGGGGGGAGAAGGACTGAGCGTCCATAGGACTGCTGCCCTTCTCAGGGAGGGAGGAGGGTAGTATGTCTGGCATAACAGCGGCTCCCAGTGGAGGTTGGATTCACCACAATGCGCTGATGTCAACAAGTTCTCGGGGTGGGGAGGATGCTGGACATCATTGCACATCCCTGCTCTGCTTACAGGAGGAAAAAAATGCTGCAGAATCGCCTCCATGGTGCCCTTCCCTTCCAGCCCCAATTAGCCTCCGGTGCCAGTGTTCCCCCCCCGACCATATATTTGTAGTGTGGAGCTGGTGGGAAGGCAGCTCCACAACCCCGCCCTCTGGGGGTAAGTCAGAGGTGACAGGGGAAGAAACCTGATGATTGCTGGAGGTGGGGGACAAGGGGAGCCATGACTAAGGGCTGAAATTACCGGTGATCCAGTGGCAATACAAAGCATACTAAGTAAAAAAAATTAAAAAAAAATGGAAAAAAGGTGCAGTTGACCATTAAAAGAGCAATTGGCTGTTTCAAAAAGCACAAGGGAATAGCTTAAAAAGAAGATTTATTTTGTACTTAGTAACAGTGCATGCTGCCCCATCCAGCCATGTATTGCACAGTACTGTATAGTACATGAGCAGTGTAGTCACTCACAATTGTTAGCACTGGCCATTACATACATTAGCTATTTAGCTCTGGAAAAAGGGAACTATGAGGCTTTGAAAGCTTGTGTAGAATTCCATCTTTGTACAAGACTCTTATTGGTCCAATAAAAGGTATCAAACCTTCCAGCATCTCCAGTTTAGTTCCTGCAATATAAAAACACAATTACTTTTTGTTTCAAGTAGTAGTACAGAAAAGTGTCAAAGGAAAAAAAAAATACATGTTTGTACTTAGCCTGTATAAGTACCCCTTGCAACCATGTAATATGTCATTCTCACTTTCTTCTCAAACCCTGACAATCTTCCAGAAATTACTCAATGCAATTACAGAAAAATGTGCAATTTCAAAAATGAATTAAAATTATCTATTTTTAGTGCTATTTGAAATTAGTTTGACTAGTAAATTCAACATATTATTGAAACACTATTTGCTGAAATGTCTTATTTTTTTTAGAATGGCATTTTTGAAAACGAGCACTTTGGAAAACAGTGGATGTATTAAAAAAATCACAGTACCAATGCTACTTAAGACAACAAAGATAGTAGGTATGAAAAAGTCATGTGTCCAGATGGAAGGCTGACAGACTTTCTCTACCAATGAAAAAGGAATTGACTTAGGGGATAGGATCTGAAACACAGCATCTGTCAACAGTAATGATAAAGAGAAAAAAAGTTATGTTTTGGGAATCAACCCCTGGCCTCCAGCCCCCTGCTGCTTGGTAGCCTATAGCTCTCCCCATGTACTAAGCTTCCAAAACCAGAGATGCATACTGTGGCAGAGGACATCCAGCACTGAGTGCAGACCCCTGCCCCACCCCAACACAAACAGTTGTAGTGAATTTTCATAATGAACAGTCTAGTTGAAGTAATGTTTCCCATGTTGCATTTAAACCTCAAAGTTAGCATTATAGAACTACAAAGGGTATTCTTGCACCACTAATCTAGTAGCCTTTTATAATTATATTAGCATAGGTTTGGATAATGGTATCCCCATGGATGTAATCCTTCTCGACTATAGCAGAGCATTTGACAAAGTCCCTCATGACATCTTGCTTGACAAAATGGTAAAACTGGGATTTTCACAGTGTATAATTAATTGGGTTTCAGGATGGTTGAATAACAGACAACAGCAAGTCAGAATAAATGGCATGCTTTCTCAGGTTCAGAGTGTGACCAGTGGGGTTCCACAGGGTTCTGTGTTGGGACCAACCTTGTTTAATATCTTTATTAGTGATTTGCAGGTTGGCCCTGACAATGTTCTTCGAAGTCGCTGATGACACCAAGCTAGGAGGGTCTGTTCACACATCATTAAACAGAGAATCTATGAAAAATAATTTAAAAATTGTTGAAGAATGGGCAGACTCAAATAAGATGACACTTAATCCAGATAAGTGTCATGTTTTACACTTCGGTAAGAACAACCCTAAACAAAATTATTTTTTAAATAATATTCCCCTACATGTGTCACTACTAGAGCGAGATCTCGGAATTATCATTAATAACAAACTATCTTCAACTGATCACTGTAATATGATAGCCAGAAAATCTAATGCAATGCTTACTCGGATCCAATGTACCTTTGTGTCAAGGACTCAGGAATGTATTATTCCTCTGTATAGAACATATGTAAGGCCCCATTTAGACTATGGGTCTCCTTTCTGGAGTCCATACTTGAAACAAGATATGGATAGAATGGAAAAAATTCAGAGGAGAGCTACAAAAATGGTCCCATATCTATCCAAACTGGATTATAGGGGTAGACTACAAGAAACTGGGTTACATTCACTTCATACAAGACGTACTAGAGGTGATTTACTCCTATTAAATAAAATTCAGAATTCCCAGGATCTCCTGCACCATTGCGGTTTAAATTTCTCCAGTAGAAGGACTACCCCTTGGTTCCATGACAAACAAATCGATGTTTCAAAATCTAAAACAAATAAAATGTTAAATTATTATATGGTGAGAACACCTAGAATTTGGAATCTGCTTCCTCAAAAATTAGTGGACAGTGGTTCTATTGCAGCCTTTAAAAAAGGGTTGGATTGCTGGATGGAGTTTAATAATCTCAGGGTATAACTTGTCCCACCATGGTGGTAGGGGACAATCTCGATGGGCAGTAGCCTTCTTTTGTCCTCTGAAACCAAATAAACCAAGCAAGTAAACCTTGTGAAAGTCTATCAATAACATCAGCAGTGACATCTAACAGTTTGTCATATTGATGTATGAAAGAAAAAAAATTTCACTCTGGGAATTAGTCCTTGTGACAGGGAGCTCAGTGCCACTCTTGAGGACTGACTTTTTCTTAAATCTGTTGCAACAGTTCTTCTATTTCTTAGCCTAATCTACTCTTTACAATTTCAAGTCCATAAGGTTGGCCACCTATGGGTACCCCTTCCCATTCTTGACTATGTTATAGTGTCCTCTTTAATTTTTCTTTTCCCTCTCAGGTCCTTGTACAGGGAGGTTATTGTTGTGATCTCCTAGCTGACATAAAACAACAGGCTGTGTTCCTCATTGTTGGATTTAATATGCAATGGCACTATGTCATAAAATACTTTAATGTACTGCATATACTTTATGTGTATAAAACCTGCAAATGTTGAAAATACCATGGCACTAGGTGTTTTTGATAAAGGTAAAAAGATGCTAGGGGACTGTATGATAAAAATTAAGTTAGTTGTGCTATTTAAAATGTATGTAAATTACTGTTAACTGAACAAAACTGAAATGTCATAGTGATCTACATGTATCACATGATGATTTGCATTATGGAAGTATGTGTGATGCTGTGATTTCTTGAAACTTGGCTTATTGTCAATGCCCTTTGAGGTAACCCTTGTTTCAGTGTTTCTGCACTGAGGTTCTTTGTATTTAGCTTTTTTTTTTAATTTGCACCCCCACCGCCCAAGCAAACAAGGCCCACATAGGGGAGGCTAAATCTCAACAGATAAGTTAGATCAGAGATCAGTGAGTTAGTAGGTGCTGACTAAGTGCAGAGAAATGGCATACATAGTCTGTTGCTGCAAACTGATGTACTGAAGAAGGGATATGATATAGCTTAAGGTTATCTGCTAAATTTTGAGTAAACATCACACACAGACTTTGTGTTGAACTTGAAGTTTTGTGTCAGGTCCATCTGTTATCCCACAATCCCTCCACAGACTTTGTGTTAGAAGTGGGATAACTTGCTGGAAGCATCTGGATTGACCAAAGAAGGATGTTTTATAGTGAATATCATCCAGATATCCCAGGTGGACTGTTGCACCAGAAATTGCCAAAGGAGAGCCCAGAGAAGAAAGTCCATGGAATTCTGACCAGAACCATAGCCAACAGACTGGGAGAGAAGCTACTGCCTAGACTGGACCTGGGAGCTCAGAGGATGGCCTAGCCTGAAGACAACAAAGAGATGCAAAGGAAATGAGGAACTACTGTGGGTCAAGGCAGATTGGAGGTGTGAGACAACATCAAGGAGGTGGACATGCTGATGAGGATGATCCACTGGATGAGTGGGGAATGGCTGAAGGCAGACCGACTATGCGGAGAGGAAGAACACTGGTGCCAGGTGCTCAAGAGGTCCATGCTGGAGAGATTGGATAAAGAATCAGAGAAGGATTTTTCTTGGGCTCAGCTGGAGGAGGACCTCCCTGACTGAGGAGGATATTTCTTTGTTGCCTGTGTTTTCAGGATGTTACCTGTTGGAGGTCAGAGATGCAAGTATGGAACTTAAATGTGAGACCCCAGGTAAGACTGTGCCTAGTGATATTGTGCTGGGGTTGAAGACTCCAAGCAATCAAGAAGATGCCTATGAGGCTGAAGGGAATTTTTCTTGTATCGATGCAGCTAAATCTATTACCAGTGTTGACTGGGGTATACTGCATGCAAAAAATGCTAATGTTGTCAAACTCTTACAATATGTTAAGGTCAAGGAGGATATGCAGATTAATGGCTATGTGGGGACAAAACAATGTTGGTGGTATGAACTAAAGAAGGGTGTTCTGTACTATATGAGGCCCAAACCCTGTACAAAAAGTGTGTAACCAGATAGAAGTACCTGCTGGGGACAGCAGAGAAACTAGTACCCGGAGTGTGGAAAGAGTGTCTCAAAAGGTAGAGGTCATGAAAGAAAAAAAGGCACCCTTGGAAAAAGGGAAAACTCTCACAAGGGTCACAAGGTACTGGGTGGTAACAGATGGCTGAAAGTAGCACAAGGATTAAAAGAATGTTTAAGACAGCTCTGAGTTAAAAAGTTTAGGAACCTGGTGTTTAACACTGCAGGGTATTCAGCATGGGAGGTTCAATGGCTTCCTGTAGGTTTCTGTAGAGACCTGCCTGGGGATAAGATGACCAAGGATATGGGGTCATAGGTTGAAATAGGGGAATAGAAGCTACTGTTGCTCCTTCCATATTCCCACAGACACTTTGTGTAAGACAGAAGGGTCAAAGTTGGTTGCAGGCCCAAGGCCAGATGTGGCTCTGCAATGGTCCCTTTCTGTAGGCAAAAGTGTAGCATGTTTGGTCAGGAGGTGGGCCTGATGTCAAAGAAAGAGGTACCTAAGGGCAAACAAGGAGTCTGAAGTGGTACATATGTTTGATTCTTTTCTGAGGGAAAACCTACTAAGGAGGAGGTGGGTGGAAAATGGATTGGAACCTGTGTTGGGGTAACACCAAAACAGTGCCTACCCTCAGGTGTCTGTATCTGTAGCAAGTTAAATGAATCAAGAGACATAGTGGGTTTATGCAAAGGGGTTGAACCTAGGACTGGGCACCTGCTTAAAACCAACATGTCTAGTGGGGATGGAATGGGTAATTACTCACTGGAAAGAAAGTCTTTCTATGGTACTAGACTTTACAGTCATCCAGATTTTCAGTCAATAAAATATAACAGACTTTCCATAAAAGGAGACAGGAAGGTACCATTAGTCTCTGTTGAGACATGTGTCAATGCCTCAGGGGAAAGAATGATGATATCCATTATGTTTATGATGTCATGTTTATTGTTAATAGGGACCCTGAGACAAAGCTTATGAAGATGGATGGGTGGAAGCTCCATCCCCTCCTGGGACAGGAAGGTGGTAAGCAGTCTGCAATAACTGCTTTCTTCTTAAGGGGTGAGGATATGAGACAGGGAGCTCCTGCCACCCTTGAGGACTGACCTTTTCTTAAATCTGTTGCAACAGTTTTTATTTCTTAGCCTAATCAGTTACACACAATTTCTAGTCCATAAGGTTGGCCACTATGGGAACGCCCTTCCCTTTCTTGACTATACTATAATGTCTTCTTTAATTTTCCTTTTCTCTCTCAGGTCCTCGTACAGGGAGGTCATTCTTGTGACCTCCTAGCTGATATAAAACAACAGGCTGTGTTCCTCATAGAAACATAGAAGTTGATGGCAGATCTGGACCGCAAGACCCATCCAGTCTACACATTTTTTCTACCTTATGAATGTGCCAAAGGCCTGTACTCTGTCGATGGTCTATCTATTCATACTCATCTGCATTTCTCTCTTATGCCTATTCCATGCCTGTTTGAAGCCCTGCAGTGTATTCATATCCACCACTTCCTAAGGTAGGCCGTTCTATGCATCCACCACCCTTTCTTTTTTTCATCATGTAACAATTTATTGAGTTTTATATTTTCAATATAGCAGATTGCAGGCTACAGTCATAGCATTATACCAACTACCTAAATAGTCTCATATAGCTATTAAACAGAGGTAGCAACAGTGACTATTATACTAGTCTACTAACGAACAACCAGATCATATAAAATGTAACTTAATAAAAGCTAAGGTAATGTCATAGAATGATACTGTAACTCCATCATACATTTTGTATGAGCAACAATTAAGCAATGTCCAGAGCAACATATAAAGGTAGAAAAAACGTCAAAGGAGAACCCGGCCATGACATTGCAGTAACCCAACATGCACTTCCTTCCACCTTGTTAGTGACTAACTAGCAAGACACAGTACCCAGAAGGCAGAAAAGAGAGAGATGATAAACAAGGGCAGGTAACATGCAGGGCATCCACTACCCTTTCTGTGAAAAATAACTTCCTCACATTACCCCTTAATTGGCCTCCCTCTAATATCATGCTGTGTCCTCTTGTCCTGCTATTTTTCTTATACTGAAACATGTTAGATTCTTTCACCTTGTTAATGCCCTTAAGCTGTTTGAATGTGTCAATCATATCACCTCTCTCCCTCCTTTGCTCTAGGGTATACATATTGAGCTCCATTAATCTGTTCTCATATGTTTTCTGATACAGTCCCTGCACCATTTTGGTTGCCATTCTCTGGACTGCCTCCATTTTGTTAATGTCCTTGTGCAGGTGCAGCCTCCAGTACTGCATGCAGTACTTCAGATGGGGTCTAACCAGTGTCTTGCAAAGAGGGATTATTACTTTCCTCTTACGACTTACAAAACCCTTACTAATACGCCCCAACATCCCTCTAGCCTTACCTACTGCTTTAGTGGTCTGCTTGGATGATTTCGGGTCATCTGTGATGATGCCCAAGTCTCTTTCTTCCCTTGTGATTGCCAGCAACTCTCCTCCCAACTTAGAGGTGGCTTCAGGGTTTCTCTTCACCATGTGCATGATCTTACACTCCTTTGCATTAAACCCCAGTTGCCATTCTTCTGACCATTTTGCCAGTTTATCCAGATCTCTTCTCATTCTGCCCACCCCATCTGGATCATCTACTCTGTTGCAAATCTTGGTGACATCTGCAAACAGACAAATCTTACCCTCCAGTCCATCTGCAATGTCACTGATGAAGATATTGAAGAGGACTGACCCCAGGACTGATCCCTGAGGTACCCCATTTGTGACTTGCATCTCTTTTGACTGTATACCATTTACCACCACTCTGTTTTCTGCCCATCAATTAGTTTGTCACCTGGTTGACCAACCTCTGACCCACCCTGAGCCTACCCAGCTTATTAATCAATCTTCTATATGGAACAGTATTGAAAGCTTTGCTGAAGTCAAGGTAGGTGACATCAGCTGCACCCCCTTGGTCTACCACTCTGGTTACCCAGTCAAAGAAATCTATGAGATTAGTTTGTCAGGACCTTCCAGTTGTAAACCCATGCTGTATTGGATCCTGTGCTCCTATGGATTCCTGGTGTTGCACTATCCTTTCCTTAAGGAGTTCCTCCATACTGTAATCTTGCCACTACTGAGGTGAAACTGACTGATCTGTAGTTCTCTGCCTCCTCCCTGCTACCACTCTTGTGAAGTGGGGTCGCACGAGCCCTTCTCCAGTCTTCTGGGACCTCTTCTGTGCTCAGAGACTCACTAAACAGTTTTAATAATGGCTCTGCTAGTTCCACCCTTAGCTCCTTTAGTACCTTGGGATGTATGCCATCGGATCCAATTGCCTTGTCCACCCTGAGCTTAGCAAGCTCTTGTAGGGCCCTTTCTTTTGTGAAGGGACTAGTGCTCACCTCCCTTCCCGCTGTGTCCATGGTGCTGAGCTGTGGGCCCTGTCCTACCTTTTCCTCAGTAAATACTGAGCAGAATTATCTATTTAGGATAGATGCTTTTCCTTGGTCCTCCTCCACACACTTCCCTTTATCCCCTTTGATCTTAGCAATACCCCTTCTGAACTTTCTCCTTTCACTAATGTATCTATAGAAAGTCTTGTCCCCTTCTTTTACTGTGTGTGCTACTGGTTCCTCAGATTGTGCCTTTGCTTGTCTTACTGCCTTCCCTGATTCCCTTTGGGAAGTTTAGTATGCCTCCCTATCTTCCTTCTGCTGCATCTCTTATATTTCCTGAAGGCCAGCATTTTGGCTCTGACCTTTTCTGCTACTGTTTTTGAGAACCAAAGTGGTTTCCTCCTTCTTTTGCTTTTGCTTTTCTCTCTAACACAGTGGGATGTTGCTTTAAGTACTGCATCCTTAATGCTTGCCCACTTTGCCTGTACCCCCTCACCTGTATTTCTTCTTGCCAGGGCTAGTTTAACTCTGTTGGCCATCTTATCAAAGTCAGCTCCTCGGAAGTCCCATATTTTTACCTTGGAATGGGATGATTTAGTTCTAGTGGCCAAATTGAACCATACCATGTGATGGTCACTGGCCCCCAATTAACCGTCTATGTGGAGATCTGTGATCTTTTCCCTGTTAGTCAGTACTAGATCTAGGATAGCTCTGTCTCTTGTGGGTTGTTGTACCAGTTGTTTGAGGCCCTCCCCCCCGGAGGGAATCTACTATGTGTCTAGTTCTGGTGGATGTTCCTGCTGGTATTGACCAATCTGTATCTGGCATGTTGAAGTCTCCCATTATCAGAACCTCCCCTTTAACTGTCATGTTTTATATATCTTCTAACAGTAATGTGTCTGTGTCCTCCCCCTGGTGTGTAGGCCTGTAGACAACCACAGTTCGTATGGCTGTCCCATTTCCTGTTTCTAGGTGACCCACAGCTCTTCTGGCTTCTTATGTGTATTCTGAATTTCTGTAGCTTTGATATTTTCATTGACATAAAAGGCCACTGCTCCCCCCTTTTTGCACCTCGTTCTGTTCTGAACAGTACATAGCTGGGTACTGAAGTCTCCCAAGTGTGGTTACTGGTGAACCATGTCTCGCTAATGGCTACTATGTCCAGTTTAGCCTCTGTCATTGTTGCCTATAGGTCTTGGATCTTGTTTCCTAGGCTGCTGGCATTTGTGTACGTAGAAACATAAAAACATAGACTTTGATGGCAGATAAGGACCACTTGGCCCACCCAGTCTGCCCATTTCCCTCCCTACTGGATAAGCTGCAGATTCTAGTTAACCAACAGCCTACTTTCTGCAACCCCCACTATAATTGCCTTGTGTCTGTCCCATGCATGTTTGAATTCCCCCACTGTTTTAGACCCAATGACCTCCTCAGGAAGGCTGTTCCATGTATCCATCACTCTCTCCGTGAAAAAAAATTTCCTCACATTACCCCTGAGCCGTTCCCCCTCTATCTTTAAATTGTGCCCCCTTGTTCTTACACATCTCTTTTTCTGAAAGATGCTACCCTCCTGGACTTTGTTGATTCCCTTGAGGTACTTGAAAGTTTCTATCATGTCCCCCCTGTCCCTCCTTTCATCAAGACTATACATATTAAGCTCTCTCAGTCTCTCTTCATATGGTTTCTGCTGCAGACCCTGCACCATTTTAGTTGCCCTCCTCTGGACTGCTTCCATCCTGTCTATGTCCTTGCATAGATGAGGTCTCCAAAACTGCACACAGTACTCCAGATGGGGTCTCACCAACTGTCTGTATAGAGGGATAACCACTTCCCTTTTTCTACTTGTGATGCCCCTTCCTATGCATCCCAGTATCCCCCTGGCTCTTCTTACCGACTTTTCACATTGCTTACCCACCATTAGATCATCTGATATGACTACCCCCAGGTCCCTTTCCATTTTTGTTGTTGTTAGTACCTCTCCTGCTATTGTGTACTCTTCTCCTGGGCTTTTGTTTCCCAGGTGCATTACTTTGCACTTCTTTGCATTGAATCTAAGTTGCCATATGTCTGACCATTCCTCCAACCTTGCCAAGTCCCTTCTCATCTTTTCTACCCCCTCTTGTGTATCAACTCTGTTACAGATCTTTGTGTCATCTGCAAAGAGGCATACCTTTCCCTCCAGACCCTCTGCAATGTCACCTATAAAGATGTTAAAGAGGACTGGACCCAGTACTGAGCTCTGAGGTACTCCACTAGTAACCCCCTTTCTTGAATGTGTTCCATTCACTATTACCTTCTGTGTCCTGTTGTGCAGCCAGTTTGCTACCAGGCTACCACCCTGGGACCCACTCCCAGGCTGGCTAACAGATATTAATCTTTTGTGCGGGACTGTGTCAAATGCCTTGCTAAAGTCTAGGTAGACCATATTCACAGTCCCTCCCTGGTCTATTACTTTGGTCTCCCAGTCAAAGAAATCAATTAGATTCATCTGACATAACCTTCCTGCTGTAAATCCATGCTGCTTTGGGTCCTGTGCCCCACTGGCCTCTAGGTACTCAACAATTCTTTCTTTCAGAAGTGATTCCATCATTTTTCCTACCACTGAGGTCAAACTTACAGGTCTGTAGTTTCCTGCTTCTGCCTTGCTCCCACTTTTGTGAAGGGGAATCACATCTGCCCTCCTCCAGTCCTCAGATACCGCCCCATCCTGCCATGATTTGTTAAAAAGTGTGGTCAGTGGTGTCACTAGGTCCACCCTTAGTTCTTTTAAGATTCTGGGGTGAATCCCGTCAGGCCCCATTGCTTTGTCCACCTTGAGTTTTAGGAGTTCTTTCAGGACTCTTTCTTCTGTGAATGGACTGGTGTCAACCCCCCTACCCAGAGTGCTTCTTTTGTCTGGTTTAGGTAACTCCTCCTCATCTTCTTTTGTGAATACTGAGCAAAAGTATTCATTCAGTATCTCTGCCTTTTCACTGTCTCCCTCTGCTCACCTCCCCTCTCCTTTATTAATCTTCACTATCCCTCCCTTAACCTTTCTATGCTCCTAATGTACCTATAAAGGTTTTATCCCCCTTCTTAACTGAGTTGGCTATTTTTCCTCAGTTTGGGCCTTTGCTAGTCTGACTGCCTTCCCACTTCTTTCTGCTTTAATTGATACAGTTCCCTGTCGTGCTCCTTCTGTGATTCCTTATACTTTTTGAATGCAGCCTTTTCTCCTTAACCTTCCTGCCACATCTTTTGAGAACCATAGTGGTTTTTACTCCGCTTTGTTTTTCTTTGTTTGTTTCACACAAGGCTTATTGCCTCTATGATGACAGTTTTGATTTTCTCCATTGGTCTTCCACCCTCCTTTTGGTCATTTGCTAGTGCATTTTGAGTATTCACCCATTTTGCCAAAGTCAGCCCTTCTAAAGTCCAGTATCCTTGTTTTTGTATGGCTTATCTCCATGGTTGTGCACATTGTGAAGCACACTGTGCAGTGGTCACTTGTTCCCAGATGTCTACTGACTTCTAAATTTGTGATCCTCTCTCCATTTGAGAGTACCAGGTCTAGTATTGCTCCCTCCCAAGTGGGTTCCAACACTAGCTGTCTAGGCAACCCCCTGCAGGGCATCGAGAATGACCCTGCTCTTGGATGTGGCTGCAGTACATGTTATCCAGTTAACATCTGGCATATTTAGGTCCCCCATCAACAGTATCTCCCCTTTTTCAGCCATTTTGAGAATGTCCTCTATCATTTTGTTGTCCATTTCCTCCCCTTGAGACGGGGGTCTGTATACAACCCCTGTGCAGATTGTGATGCCATTCCCTGTCTCCAAGGTGACCCTGAGTACCTCTTGTCCTCCCGCTTTACTTTTTAGTTCTGTAGCTTTGATCCCTTCCCTTATGTATAGAGCTACTCCACCTCCTCTTTTATCTTCCCTGTCCCTTCTGTAGATTGTGTACCCTGGTATGTTGACATCCCAGTCATGGTTCTCGGTGTACCATGTTTCTGTGACTGCCACAATATCCAATTGTTAATCTTCCATCAGGGCTACTAGCTCAGGAAGCTTGTTTCCCAGACTACGGGCATTTGTACTCATTGCCCTCCATTTAAAGTTGGCTTTATCCTTTTTTCCCCCCATCCCTGCTCTTATTGTCCTTGTCTATTTTTCCATTTACCCCTGTCCTGCCCTGTGCTGAGCTCTGTACCTCAGTGTTTACCTTACTACCTGCCATGTTTTGTGGGGGGAGGCTTGAAATTTCTTGCCTTTTATCAGTGCCTCCCCCCTTGGCTAGTTTAAAAGCTTGCCAAGGAAGCATTTAAACCTATCACCTAGGGGCTTGGTTCCCTTGGTGGACAGATGCAGACCATCATGCCAATATAGACCTTTATCTCTCCAGGTGGCCCCCCAGTCCCCAATGAAGCCAAAGCCCTGTACTCTGCACCAGTTTTGCAACCATTCATTAAACTGCATGGTGTGCAGTACCCTAGCCTCACTCCTGCCATGGACTGGTAGCACCTCTGAGAAGGTTACCGTGCTTGCTACCTGTCTGAGGCCCCTCCCCAACTCCACAAATTCATTCTGCACTGCACTGATCCCATGCCTAGCTAGGTCATTTGTCCCAAGGTGGACTATGATATCCAGTTCCCTCTCCTGTGATGCTGCTTCTGCAATCCTGAGGATTCGCTTCCTGTCCCTCCAAGCCATTTCACCAGGCAGGCACCTTACTTCCTTCTCCTCTCCCTTTCCCAGTTTTACCCCCCTAACAATTGAGTCCCCAATCAGAAGCTGTTTCCTTCCCCTGTGGTTTACCTTGCCACCCTTTTGTGGGTCTCCCTTGTGGATGTCCTCAGCATTCTTCTGGGTCTCCACTGAGGGTACCATCATAGAGGAACCTTGCTCTGCCAGAATGGCATATGATTTGTGTAGAGGTACAACTAGGGGGCTTCGCCTCTGGTCCACCATCCGCACCCTCCCTGAACCCACTGTGGTCCAACTGCTCTTCATACTTGGCAACCTCTGAGGCAGTGGTTGTGACAGTGGTGCTCTTTGGAAGGAGGAGGCCTCCTTAGTCCTTGCTAGTTCAGCCTGGAGGTGGGCAACCTCCTCCCTCAGAGCTGACAGTTGCCTGCAAATAGGACAGCAATGCAGTTTCCAGAATGTCTCCTGGAAAACTGCTGCCCCACAGCCAGTGCATTGCACCACTCCCCACGTGTCCCTCTCCCTTATAATATACATTATGTAATATATATATATATTTTTTATTATTATTATTATTTGTGGTGTGTACCTACCCTTTTTGCACTGTGCTGGGTTATTAAGGATATGACAGTTCTGCCCCAAGACGTGTTGAGGAAGTGATGTCAGAACTGTGGCTATAAGAAATTCCACACCTGGGGGTGTGGGGTGTGGGAGTAGGGTGGGTGGGTAGCCCACAGCCACTGGTGACGGTTAGAAACAATGAAATACGCAACTGCTCCTCCACCCTGGTGAGTATTGCCTTTTATAGTAATTCAACTAACACCACAATTTACTAGACTATAGCTCCTGCACAAACAACTCTACTGAGTCCAGGGATAAAAATGAACTCACTCCTCAGCCAGTAGGACATTTTTAAAATGTTGCAAAAATATCCTTCCAAATCCTACGTCTCAACCTCAACAATCAAGCAAATTCTGTTGTATCTCACTCCCTCTGGTTATAAAATTACTTAAGCAATAATACCCGAGTGGGTGGGCGGTATTGAGCAATACCGGACCGCCCAGGGGCGTAATGAGGCCCGGCCGCGAGCGGGGATATAACCCCTGGAAGGTCCGGTATTGCCCATACCGCCCACCCTCGAGGGTATTATTGCGTTTAGAAAATGGGCACTGTAAAAAACATAAGTTAAATAAAAAGAAAATTAATAAAAAAATAGTTTAAAGTAATTTTGTAAAAAAAATAGTTCCTCCGCCTGCATTAGAATGATGTTTTTTTGGGCCCCTCTGAAGAGTGAGAAAACATGCAGTTTGATTTAAACTGTGCTTTTATTTAAATGTGTCGCCCCAGTGGACTCAGAAGACCGAGCATGTCAAAGCCCTGCCAGTCCGGTAAAAAATACAGCCCGCAAAAGAAATGAAGAATACTTTTTAAAAGTTAACAGCCAGCATATTTACGGCTGGTAATGTGCTGCGCTCTTGCCATCCTGATGCCCAAGCCTTCAGTTTCACTGTTTACGCTTCCATGTCTTGAGAAGTCATGACATCCGTGTTGTGTGGACTGAAATGCAGTTGTTGTTTGTAACTGAAGCAAGGAAAGTGAAGCAGCCCAGCAGAAGGAATGTGTGAGTGGGAAAGACAGAGACGAGCAGCAGTAGCAAGCCCGGCAAGTAAAACAAAGCGTTTTCTAAGCCACTGTGTGATGACAGGGGACAGGGGAGCGAAGAAAGGACATGTGGAGGCGGAGCTCAGCCAATTTATTTCGGCAGTTGGTGGCTTTGGATTAATAAGGGAGCTGTGTACGATTTATTTTCTGAATAGGTGGGGTCATAAGCTGCTTTCTGTGCATTTCTCTATGGTTTCTGTGACAGAACTTAATTGGCTTTGCGAGTACTTTTCGGAAATGTCCGAGCAGCACACAAAAGCGTACAGTACAAAAAGAAATAAAATGATGGTTTGTGAATGGAAAACAGGTATTTTGTTTTGGGCAGTTACTAGGTGGTGGTAGATGTGATAAGAAGTAAGTCTGTATGTGGGAGGGTCTCTCACTGACTATCTCGGTAAAGTGATAAAAAAAATGGCGGTAGTTTCAAATTGTGTGCCCAGTGCTGCACCAATCATAAAGCAGGCTGGGTACAAGGATACTTGACTAGGCATGAGGCAGGTTAGGGCTGGAACTTTTTATTTGGTGGGCATCTATTGAAAGTTAATGTACCCCTTTGGAATGGGTACCAGCCAATCAGATGCCTCCAAATAAAAAGCCCATTTTCTAATACACTTTTAATGGAATCCTGCAATTCTCTGCTTAATGCCAATAAGGAAAAAAAAAATGAAACTTTTTGTAGAAAGTGTAGCTCCCCTTCTTAACAAGTCTCACCAGTATTATGCCTTACCAGGTTTCCAGGTCCTAAATGGAGTTATAGTTTGTTCTTTGCAGTGTAGCAAGGTTCTCAGCTCCCAACAGACAAATCAAAGTCAGTCTGACTGGCTTCTAACTGTGAAGGATGCGGGCGGGCGGACGCCGCCGCTCGAGACCACCGCCCCGGACTCCTCCTGCTAGACAGGTACGGCAAAGCCGCATTTTTGCCCACCGCCCATCCCTCTTTCTGAGCACTATCTTTATAGTCCACTAGCTCCGCCCACAGTTTTCCATTGGCCCGGCCCATTCTGAACAGGCATTGTTAACAGCCTTTAGTGAAAGCAATACTTCTCCTGTTTTCTAGATGTGCTCCTTCGTTCTCCTTATTCCCCTCCTCTCAGTAAGATCCAGCATTAATTAAACGTGGCTTTGAGATGTGTCTCTGCTAGGACTACAATCAACTGCTTTCACTGAATATTGTCTACCAAGATCCTGCTGTAGTAGCATCTGTTGCAACAAACTTGGGGTTTCAAAAGACCCTGGTCAACAGTTCCCGTGGTGTTACACCTGACTTTGTGTAAAAACAAACATGGGAGGTCTCGACCGGCTTTGCCTATTAGCCAACTTTTTTCTGCGATGCAATATGGCTGGCCCTCCTGACAGCTATGATTTCATTATAGAGGCATGTCCTGCGCCACCAGTCTCCCCACATAATAAAAATATCTATTTAATATGCTGCTCTTGTCTGCCCCAATTCACTCGAAACATGTTGAATCTACCAATAGTGGCACAGCAATCAACACTACTAAGCATGTCCCTAAACCTCAGGCACCTAAACAATGCACAGGCTGCAACTACCCTGCTTGGATCCTAAGCTATGCATCTATAGGGCAAAACAAGAGGACGACTCGATCCCTGGATCCATGCGTTCTAGTTTGTAACAAATGCAGAAAGACTCGTGCTTTTAAAAATCTTCTCCCCAATCTGAGAAGAATTCTCCTCCTTTTGCTACTGTGCTCAGGAGACATCGAACTTAATCCTGGTCCCCCAAGGTTGCTCTCATCACCATCCGAAATTACTCATCTGAAAGGAATCAGTTTCCTACATGCCAGTGTCTGTAGCCTGTTAAAGAAGTTGGAGTCTGTCCAGGCCTGGATTATCCACACTGCCCCAGATATTCTTGTGATTTCGGAATCCTGGCTTCGAGCATCCACACCTGACAGTGAGGTCAATATCCCCAATTACCTACTTTTCAGAGCAGATAGAAGGACTGGGGGGGGGAGTAGCCATTTATGTTAAAAACACATTCACAGTATCTGTACTAGATGCTACTTCCGTTGCTGGAGGATTCGAATGCCTGTCCCTCAAAGTTGAACCATCTCACTCTGTGGCTTTTCGCATAATAGGCTGCTATAGACCACCTGCAGCAGGACCACAGCTCCTGACTCATCTGTCAGCACTAATGGACGCAACACCTATGGAGACAATCTTACTAGGTGACCTAAACTATGACTGGCTAACTAGCGGATCACTACCCTTAAAACAATTCTGTGATTCACATGGATTCACCCAACTTATATCTGAACCAACTCGCATCAACAATAAGAATCCAATGAGAAGCAGCCTCCTGGATGTGCTTCTTGCCAATGAACCCCACTACTTTTCACATGCCGGTATCCTCCCAGCTGATGTTAGTGACCACTGCCTCATAGCTGGCATCAGAACCATCCCCAAACCGTTATCCACATCAAAGTTCTCTACTAAAAGATCCAGATGGAACTTTGATCCTCTGGCCTATTTCAATGATCTAAAAAACTCTATGCATTGGCAGAGTTTCTACCTAGCTAAATCAGTAAGTGATGCCTATGATGTTTTGTACGAAATCATAGCCAGTGCCCTAAATACCCATGCTCCTATGTTCAAAGCTCGAATAAAAACTAGGACCTGCCGTTGGTTTTCACCAGACCTGAAGAAAGCTTTACTCAAAAGAGACCAGCTGTGGAAAAAGGCCCGGAAGTCACATGCCGATTCTGACTGGTGTCTATTTAGGTCATCTAGAAATGTCTGTACAAAAATGACCAGGGAGGCTAAGGCTACTTTTTATCAAAATGAATTGTTCTCTGCATCCAATAACCCTACCAAGTTCTGGTCCACTATAAAGGAAGTGTCTGGCTACTCACCGGGTAGTGTGCTCCCATCCAAAATTACCATCGACAATGTCTCTGTCTCTGATAAATCTGAGATTCTCCAAGCCTTCAATAACCACTTTGCCACCGCAGGCTTGGCAGTCGATAAAGCACCAGTAAGTAGTCTTCGGCCACTGCTCAAAGCCCAGCCACCCGAAACAAATAACAAAAGTATGACCTTCTCCTTTTCCTCAATCACCATAAAAGAAGTTGAAGACCTTCTGCTACAGCCAGACATTAAAAAATGCACAGGAGCCGATTCATTCGACCCATACTTTCTGAAAATAGCATATCACCTACTAGCAGCACCTATAACACACTTATTCAACCTGTCTCTAACCCAAGGCTCTCTCCCCGCGGAATAGAAAACTGCTCATGTTACTCCGCTATTTAAAGCAGGGGACCCAAGTGACCTGAACAATTATAGGCCAATCTCTCTACTACCTATACTTTCGAAAATGCTGGAAAAAATTGTGGATACACAGTTGAGATCTTTCCTAGACAGCTCTGAATTGTTTAACCCCATGCAGTCTGGATTTAGAACTAAGTACAGCACTATTACGGCACTGGCCAAAGTCACTGATGACTGTCAACGGGACCTGGACAATAAAAAATTTGTTTGTGCAGTGTTTTTAGACCTTAGCAAGGCTTTCGATACTGTCGACCATTGTCTACTTCTCTCCACTCTAAATACCATAGGCATGGACTCAACCTCACTGGATTGGTTCCAGAACTACCTCACTGATAGGCAGCAACAAATCAAGGCTGAAGGAGAGCTTTCCCCACTCAAACCAATAAAAAGAGGAGTCCCACAGGGTTCCATATTGGGCCCACTATTGTTCACCATCTATATTAACAACTTGGACTTAAGAATCAAGGAAGCCAGTATCCACTTGTTTGCCGATGATACAGTGCTCTACCTAAGTTGAGACTCCCCTGGAGCGGCATGCTCTGCATTGCAAGCCGAATTCAATAAGCTGCAAAACCAGCTCATCAACAAAAAGTTATTGCTAAATGCAAAAAAAACCAAGGCCATGCTGTTTGCACCATCCAGCTCTGGGGCCAACACTGCAGCCGTTGGTACAGCTCCTCCTATAACCACCCTACTTGGTGAAAAACTTGAGTTCATGCCCTCACTTTGGAAAAGGATTCAAAGCTCACTGAAACTTAGCTCTTCTGTCAGTATTGCGATGTTTAGGACTCTTTATGACAAAACATTTGCCGAAATCTGTAAATGTTTCCATAGTTCCTAGTGGTCCTGTTAATGGCTCCCTTTCTAGCCCTACCACATGCAGCCATGAACATAACCCCTCTCTTCCCTACCTAACTTGTTCAATAGTCAGCTGCCATGTTGGCCTTCGGAATCCTTGGCACTTTTTTCTTTACCTACTCCCTCATGCCACTCTAATAGTTGTTACAGTTGTTAACATGGGCCCTATTGAAGCCTTGGTCACCCTCCAAGCTAAAATTAGTGTCTGAGGATGAAATGATCATAATTTGTACCCTTCTATAGAGGCCTGGATAAATGTGTTACTTTAACTTCCATGTATATGAAGGTTGAATATGCCACAATAATGTCATGTGTTGCTTGTATGTTCCTACATGTGTACTTGGAATGTACATATTGTACCTTTTATTTGTAAGTCTGTTTTTTTACTTAAAACATTTTGTGTATTGCACCGTAATGTATAACTATCCTTGACAACAGCAGGTCCACCTTGTAAATGAGCTTGCTCAACGGTGATTGCCTGGATAAATAAAGATTTGATTGATTGATTGATTGATGCCTAAGACAGCACAGTGATGAAACCCCACCCAAAGCCAATTGATTGACTAGTGACACCTGTGATGTAAGCAGGCCTTTCAATGTAGGCACTCTGCTATGTCTGATTCCAATACACAAAATCTTTCAGTGAAACCAGGGATAAAAACTTAACTTCTCACCCAGCAGGACACTTTTAAAAAGTTGCAAAAATATACTTCCAAATCCTAGGTCTCAACCCCAACAATCAAGCAAATTCAGTTGTATCTCACTCCCTCTGGTTATAAAATTACTACACTTTTAATGGAATCCTGCAATTCTCTGCTTAATGCCAATAAGGGGAAAAAAATGAAACTTTTTGTAGTAAGCGTAGCTCCTCTTCTTAACAAGTCTCACCAGTGTTATGCCTTACAAGGTTTCCAGGTCCTAAATGGAGTTATAGTTTGTTCTTTGCAGTGTAGCAAGGTTCTTAGCTTCCAACAGACAAATCAAAGTCAGTCTGACTGGCTTCTAACTGTGAAGGATGCCTAAGACAGCACAGTGATGAAACCCCACCCAGAGCCATTGGCTCTCCATTGGCCTGATTTTGGTGCATTAGTTATTGGGTGAGGTCCAGTGTTTCCCCTGCACATCGTATGAGGAGCCAGACCTTTTTCCTTACCTGGTGATGCAAATGAACTACAAACATACTGAACTCCTGTTTGAGCACTAGCTGAAGGGGGAAGGGTGTTCTTCCCATTTGATGCATTGGGTGCTGCACCCCCTTCCCATTTGCTAGTTTAAATATTCTGCAAAGACATCAAACTTCTGTCCCAATGCACTGACTCCATCTTTAGTCAGATGCAGTCCATCAAATTTAAATAACGTTCACTCCCTAAACTATTGCCAGTTACGAACATACGAACATACGAAATTTGCCAGCAGATAAAGGCCTAGAGGTCTATCAAGTCTGCTCGAATGTGCAGCTAGCACCCCTTATTCTGCAGCTGCCCCTTCCTTCCACCCTTCCCCTTCATTAACCTTCTCCCTTGTCCTGTCCCATCCTCGTTTGAAGCAGTCCACTGTTCTACTGCATACCACTTCAGGAGGTAACACATTCCACCCAGCCACCATCCTCTCTGTAAAAAAGTGTCTCCTCATCTCCCTCCTGAACCTTCCTCACTCCAGTCTCATATCATGGCCCCTGGTGTCCCTCCCTCCTTACTTTGAACAGCCCCTCTGTACTTGTCTTGTTTATTCCTTTCATGTATTTAAAGGTTTCAATCATGTCACCCCTGTCTCTCCTCTCCTCCAGTGAGTACATGTTCAACTCCTTCAACCTCCTCTCGTATGATAAGTCCCCAGCCCCTTGATCATCTTTTGGCCATAGCTGCACCCTCCAGTAACTTAGTGTCCCTCTTCAGTCCCGGATGCCAGTACTGCACGCAGTACCCAGGTGTGGTCTAACTAATGACCTATACAGTGGCAGAATCACCTCCTCCCTCCTCGAGGATATACCCCTTGCAATACAACCCAGCATTTTGTTGGCCTTTGCAGCTGCCTTCCTACATTGTGCCGAGTTGTTCATTGACCCTGTAATGAGCACACCCAGATCCTTCTCCTCCTCTGTCTAGGCTAGCTGCACTCCCCCTAGCTGGTAACTCCAAATCTGTTACCTACAAATCTGTGTCTTTTTTCCTGGCACCAGCCCTTGAGCCACATGTTTAGCTCCCCTATCTCCCCATCTCTGACCTGCCATCCATCTACCCCCCCTCTCCCAGACAGAATCACAGAGAAAGAGATGTCAGACAAAAAATATGACAGTTTGTCTCCCAGCCTGGTCAGGTATTCCTTGGTCTCCACAACTGACCAGCTGGTGAGATTGTTAGTCCCTATATGTACCAGGATGTTGGTGTTTTTTTCTGCTTCCTGCACTAGTTTAACAATGCTGTCAGTGTCTCTCCATGCTGATGTACCTGGGAGACATCTGACCTTTACCCCCAGCTGGAGGTTGGTATCAACTCACTGAATCATGGAGTCTCCTATGATCAGAAGGGTTTTGGATTTCCTTTTTACTTTTTTGTTTTGGTCCCTGTTTTGGGCAAATTTTGTTGTGCTAGCTCCTGTGCTGCAGTGTCCTGCTCTGTAGTGTCCTCTGCCCCTTTGTTTGATTTTGGAGATAGAGGCAAATTCCTGTTTGTAGTTTTTATATGGTTTGTGGAAGTGATACATTGGAAAGTACTGAGTTATGGAGCACATGATTTGCCCCTCCTAACCACCTGCCAACCTCCCAGACCAACTATCCTCTGTGGTCAAGGTGCTTCAGTTGGATGATGAGGAAATGTTGTTGGATTTAGTATGCAATGGCACTATGTCATAAAATTCTTTAATGTATATACCATATGCATATAAAACCTGTAAATGTTGAAAATGCCATGGCACTAGGTGTTTTTGATTAAGGTAAAAGGTTACTAGGGGACTGTATGATAAAAATTAAGTTAGTTGTGCTATCTAAAATGCATGTAAATTGCTGTAAACTGAACAAGTCTGAAATGTCATGGTTTTTGCATATATGCCATGGTGTTTTGCATTATGGAAGTATGTGTGATTTTGTGTTTCTTTGAAACTTGGCTTATGGTCAGTGACCTTTGGGTATCCTTGTTTCAGTGCTTCTGCACTGAGGTTCTTTGTCTTTAGCGTGTTTTTTTTTTTAATTATTATTTGAGCCCCCACCACCCAAGCAAACAAGGCCCGCATAGGGGAGGCCAAATCTCAACAGATAAGTTAGATCAGAGATCAGTGAGTAAGTAAGTGCTGGCTAAATGCAGAGAAAGGACATCCATAGTCTGTTGCTGTAAACTGATGTACTGAAGAAGGGATATGCCATTACTTAAGGTTATCTGCTGTATTTTGAATAAACATCATGCAGAGATTGTATGTTGAGCTTGAAATTTGGTGTCTGGTCCATCTGTTATCCCACAACCCTTCCACAGTCCTAAGCTCCCTACCTTCTACTGCTTGGTAGTCTGTAACTCCACCATGGTACTAAGATTACTTCACAGGAATTGAATGCTTTGGCAAAGGACAACCAGCAGTGAGTGCAGAGACCACCATACATTGTCTGTCTATTTGAAGTAGTGTTTCTCAAGTTGAATTTAAGCCTCAAAATCTGAGTTGGAACTTTTCAAGTTGTCTGCAATACAGAACTTTAAACCTTTCTGAAATTCTATTACTGTAATCAGCAATGCCATTTAACAATGTTTCTCATGTTGTATACATTATAGTGAGAAATAAAACAATGTCCTACTCTGGGGATTGAACTGGCAGCCACTACCCACTATTGCTTGGTAGCCTTTAGCTCCACTGCTGTACTAAGTTTTCTATATGGGAAATTCATGCTGTGGCAAAGGACATCAGCAGTGACTGCAGACACCCACCACACACACATATGCACTGCTGCAGTGGAGGTTCATAATTAACAGTTTGTCAGTTTGAAGTAATGTTTTCCAGTAGTATTTAAGCCTGAAGGTCTGAGTTAGAAGTTTTCAAGTTATCAGCAATATAGAACTTCAAACCTTGCTATTTCTGTCATAAACTGTTGTGAGAAAGAAAAACAATGCTCTGCACTGGGGTTCAAACCCTGGGTTTTGTAGGTCTGAAACCCTGCACCAAGACCTAAAAGCCCTACCACTGACATCATCAGTGATATCATGCAGCCGTATCACTCACACTGAATGTACCTTTGCACCTGACTAAATGCAGAAAAAGAGTATGCATTAGCACCATAGTTGCTGACAGTTGGGCCGTTGGTGCCTAAAAAGAAGTGCAAAATGATAAAAGATTTTGGTGCTATGTCATGAAACAGCCCTTGACAAGGCCGTCCAGCAGCCATAGCATGGCATCTTAACCACCAGCTGCACTGCCCCAGCCTGCTCTTAAAGACAAGCTAAGAAACAGCCCTTGACAAGGCTGTCCAGCAGCCATAGCATGGCATCTTAACTGCCAGCCGCGCCACACCCAGCTTGCTCTCCAGGACAAGCAAAGAAGCAGCCCTTGACAGGGCCATCCAGTGGCCATGGCACAGCATCTTAACCACCTCACTTCCCCAGCCCTGTCTTCAGGACAAGCTAAGGTACAGACCTTGGAACTCACGGCTGCTAACCTGATTGGTTAGTGGTGCCCAGGACTCACTGTCATTTGCTAGCCTGCTCAGATAGCTGCCTCTGATTGGCTGACTGCTTTCTGGAGCTAGGGGACTCACTCTAACCACTCAGGAATGCAGTTCTTTGGTCTGAGGTTTATGGCTTTCAGCCTAGCTGGTGACCGCCTGCCTGGACATTCAGAATCTTTTTTTTTTTTTTTAGTACAGTCTGCTGTGTTATCAATCTCTATTATTTGCTTTGTGCTTGATGTACATTTACTGAGGATTATTGCATGGAATGTTGTGAACTGCACCACCTAGAGCCTTAACAGTATAGTTTTTAAACTTGAATGTACTAGTGTGCTGTTAAGTTATTTTCAGTTTAGGCTATGACAGGGTGCTAGTGCAAATCCCAGGGGTTCTCTCTCTCACTCTGTCTTTCTCCTTCCACACTTCTCTCTGCTCCCCTCATGGGCCACATCTCTGCCTGCCCCATCGACTTGCAATTTTTTTTCTTGCTCTTTTAATTTACTACTCAGACCCTCTTTTGGCATCAGTGACTGAGACTCCACTTAAGCTCCCTTTGTTTTCTGCCTTTTGACCCCCCTACTCCCCCATCTCTACCACATCCCTGATTTCTAAGTCCATTGCCTAATCCTTTGTACCCACAACCTTTTCTTTGCCCACCACTGAAGACTAACTACTGCCTTATCTCCTTTTAAAGCCCTAACTCCCATCTCCTTTCCCCCCTACAGAAGCAGCCCTTGACAGGGCCATCCAGCGGCTGTGGCATGGCATCTTAAATGCCGGCCATGCTGCCCCAACCCACTCTCCAGGACAAGGTAAGGTACGGACCTCGGAACTCATGGCTGCTAACCCGATTGGTTAGTAACACAGGACTCGCTGCCATTGGCTGGCCTGCTCAGATAGCTGCTCCTGATTGTCCGACTGCTTCCCGGAGCTAGAGGACTCACTCTAACTGTTCTGGAATGCAGTTTTTTCAGCCTGAGGTTTATGATTTTTGGCCTAGCTAGCAGCTTCCTGCCTGGACATTCAGAATCAGGTTTTTCATCCTGCCTGCCATCCCCAACCCCAGCCTTTATTAAATCCACATAATCTACTCCCCTCCCATTGTACCCCACCCCACACTGGACACTCCTCTCCACCGTGATCACCGTGCTGTTCCTGCTGACACCCACTGGCTGCAATCCCTTACATCAGCCCACTCTGTGGATCATTCAGCTGACATGTCCCACACTACATGGTCAGAATGCAGGCCCTCAATCTACATGCTGTCCTGCTAATCCTGGCCCTTTGCATCAAGGCATCCACAGTTTATGATAGTCTGCCACCAGTAAATGACTCTCCCAACTTAGCAGCTACTACCCTGGTCTTGTGGCCCCATATAAGGGGGACGTCCCCAGACATGTACCTACCCACTGTTCTTAAACTCCCCCCAACACCACAAACCCAAGCAACCATGCACATTTCCTGTAGCAGCCTTACTGATCAGCCACCTGTCACTCCCTCACATAATCATGAACATAAGGAGTCAATGATCAACGACTTTACTAAGGTGACATGGTATAGCTACCTAAGAAAGCTCATTTTGCCTATATTCCTGTTATCAGGGAATGTTCACCCAAACCCAGGCTCTCCCATCACCAACCCCTCTGCGGCCCTGGGCCATCTTAACATTGTCTCGTTGAACATAGGT
The DNA here is from genome assembly GCA_016271365.2 of Neoceratodus forsteri. Classification (NCBI taxonomy): domain Eukaryota; kingdom Metazoa; phylum Chordata; order Ceratodontiformes; family Ceratodontidae; genus Neoceratodus; species Neoceratodus forsteri. The sequence goes on from CM028138.1 coordinate 158,092,174, forward strand.
AGCCTCCTCCCCAAGCTCCTACAATTCCAAGCATGGGCAGCACAACTTAAACCAGATGTCATCTCACTAACTGAAATATGGCTATTCCCTAAGATCGCTGATTCGACTGTGGCCCTGGAGGGCTAAAACATTTTCTGGCAAGACCGGACAACAAAATGGGGGTGGCTGCCTAGTGTACCTTAGGAGTGACATTAAAGGACAAATACTGCCATGTAGCCTCCTCACCAAGGAGGCACAGGACCTTACACTAAAACTCACCACTGGTCAACAAAACAATACCCTAATGCTCTCCACTGTATACCTACCACCAGGTACGCTCCCCACTGACTTTCAACAGTTCATCAGCAACCTCAAGCAACACAAACAAAACTGGGAACAAGTCATAGTAGGGGATTTCAACATCAACTGGCAGTCCCAGGATGCTGCCTTTGCCAGAGACCAAATAGCAGGCATCTACCTAACTCATTTGGTTACACAAGCCACTAGGCAAAACTACCAAACAGGCACCTACTCCCTCATTGACTGGTTAGTCTCATCCTGTCCAGAACACATCACTGAGGTTACAGTCTTACCTGATTTCCTCAGTGATAACTCAATGGTATGGTGTACTTAGTCTAACAAGTTCACCAAGTGTAAGCCTAAGACCTCCAGATGCCGATCCATGAGAACCAGACTACTGGAAACCTTCAGACTCTACCTAAGGGAGGCTGACTGGTCCCCACTGGATAGAGCCAAGGACTGAAACCAAGCCCTTGACTACTTCATTAGGGTCTTCACAAATGCCTGTGACATCTTCGCACCATACAAAACTAAGAAAGTCAGAGGAGCTGCCAATACCTGGCTATCAGACACCCCAATCGGGCATATGCATCTCAGAGGCCACCTGTGGCATAGGGCCAAAGCTACCAGGTAGCAGACTGACGTTATTGCCTATAAAACTACCAGGAATACCTGCACAAAGCTCATACGCCTAGCTATAGCTGCCTACTACAAGGATCTGTTAGGTAGGAGCTGGGGCCACGGAAGGGAGTTCTGTGATTCAGTGAAAGCCCACATGGGAAAAGCCTCTAGGGTACCACTGGACATTATCAAAACTCGCACTGGTACTCTGCAAGATCCCAAGGATATTTCAAATGCATTCAATGCAGCCTTCATGGAACTTAGCAATGTACTGCCAAATGACTATATCAGTCACCCCCTGCCCGGCCAACCTCCAAACAAAAATGCTGCCTCCTCGAACACCAAAGGCCCTCCTCCATTCTACTACAGGCTGTTATCTGTGACTGAGACTTTAAAATATACCAAACACATCCTTAGTAAGACCAGGATAGGCAGTGACCCTATAGATATGAAGATGGTTTCGCTTACCTTAAACAAACTTGATGCACTGCTCACCAAGGTCTTCAATGCCTCCCTCAGATCAGGAGTCTTCCCTGACAAACAGAAGGCAGCACTCATCAGCACCATCTTTAAATCTGGGGGCAGAACCAACCTGGCCAACTATTAGCCCATATTGATACTACCCCCCCATCTAAAGCCCTTGAAAGGATGGTCTCTGACCAACTTACTGAGTACCTTCAAAAATATAATCTACTCTGCAAGTAACAACACGGCTTCCATCAAAACCATTCCACTCTCACTGCCTTGGTCAATTACACTACCCAGCTCTACTGTGCTCTGGACAAAGGGTTTGCATGGGGTCTATCTTTATAGACCTCGCTAAGGCATTTGACACTGTCAATCACCAACTCCTCCTGCAAAGCCTCCATGACACTGGTTTGTCCATTGACACTGTTGCCTGATTTTGCAGTTATCTGTCTCACAGGACACAATGTGTCTGAATTGGCTGTGCAAACTCTGAGGCCCTAGAGGTGAACCTAGGTGTCCCACAAGGGTCTATTCTAGGCCCTCTCCTTTTCAGCCTCTTTATAAACACTATCCTCTGCCTGCCCAGCACACATTGTGCTATATGCAGATGATGCCATTATTTTGGTCCCGAGCAAAGAATTGACAGTGATTAATTCTGAACTACAGAACACCTTTCAAATGCTGGAATCTTGGTTCTCTAGTAACAAGCTGCTGCACAACTATAAAAAGAACAAGTGTATGCTATTCAGTGCACCACAGAGAAGGTGAGAGTGGCCCCTCTGAGAATACTTAGCCATCAAGGTGTACTTTTGAGCAAGTCAACACTTTTAAATATCTGGGCTCCTACTGGATGACACCCTCACCTTCTTCACTCACATCGAGCAACTTACAAAAACTGTTAACATGAAACTTGGTATACTCTACTGACATCAAGCCTCTATGATGCCAAATGCCCTAAAAACTGTCACTCATTGCTCTCTACTTCCTTCAGTTGACTATGGGCTTGTCATCTACAGGGCCGGCTCCGACACTGCACTGAGGAAGGTCAAAACCCTCCTGAACAATATCAGACCTGCCTACTAGCTAAAAAAGCTGTGCCAGGGCTCATGCCTGAGTCTACCTCTGCCATCTTCGTAACTGCACTATCCACCTTCAGCACTAGAAGTGCAAGAAAGGGAGGGTTGACAGTACCCTTCATGCGAACATCCTTGGCCCAGAGATCCCTCTTGTACAACGGCCCCAAGCAGTACAGTGACCTGCGTGCTGCCCTAGTTGAACTCAACAGGCTCTGCCAATTCAAAACAGGGTTACAGTCTCACCTTGATGGCAAAAATGCCTGCCATTGCTAACTACATACTCCCACCAGCCTACGACCTTCTCCTACCTTCACCCTATCTCTACCCTACTTCTACATCTGCACTCTACAATACCTACCTGCCTGCCACTCCTGCACTAATATTCCCTCTTTTTCCCTGCACACCTATCCTCCTCCCCCCCCCACCATACCTTCCAATGGACAAAGCCAAGTCTGGCAGTACCTAAATCCCCCCAGCAGCCTGGGGTCCTAATATATCTTAATGCTGTTTGTACACAGTAAGTCCTGGACCACACTCTTGTAGTGTTACTTTGAAGTTATTTCCACAAGTGTAGTTACGTTTCTACTACACTGCTGTCCTTTTATTTATGTTACCGTATTTGATGTAACTGCACTTGAAACGTTGATGTTAATCTCTGATGTCACTTTCTTGTACCCTGTCATTGATCTGTATTGTCATGTATTCTCCTTCGACTTAGAGTCTTTGTAAACAAGCTCTTGGCTCAAAGGTATTAATCTGAATTTGCAATATATAATGCATAATGCATTTGTAATTTTACACTATTTCACTGATGTAATAAACATTTTGCCCAGCACTAGTGATGTCACATAGTCAATGGCCATGAAATATAGGCATGTTGGAATACTTTTGTGTATCTTAAAAAATGCTCATCCATGGTGCAGTCTATTCTTTATTCCTATTTGCTCTGATGTACTCCCAGGACTAGACTTATAGGGGTATATGGTTCATTCCACATAGACTTTATAGCATGGGTGCCAAACTGCATAATCAAAGCTGGTCTTGCAATTTAAAAATTGTCTAATATCAACCTTTGGATATCAAATGTTGAACAGATGCACACTGCAGGTCCAAAATAATATTCTTTGTTTTGCTCCCACAAGCCCCAACCCTGCCATTTCTTCGGGATCACTTAGCTCCCTTTGCCTGCCATCTCACCTGCACTTCCTCCCCTCCATTGGTCATGGTCCTGTGCTCTCTGCACCCTTGGGGGTCCAGCACTAACACTACTGGAAAGCCCCTCCCTGGGGGAAGGGAGGAGAATTCAATTATAGTGCCCCCAGGTCAGGCACACACAGGAGACAGAAGAGGAGGTGCAATCTGAGTACTGGCATGGTGGGAAGAGGAGCTACTGCTATCTGGCAAAATTGGAGTCATTTTCCTGTTTTCTTGGGGATGTAATGTGGCACATGACATCAAGGCCAAAGCCGATGTCCGCCACACTGCCTCCCACAGTGAAGTTTTTTTGTGTTGCTGTGCCTCCAGACTCTCAGGGGCCAGCAAAAGCCAAGCCTCATACCCCTCTCCCTCCTGGAGAAGTCAAGCAGTCACTGGATGCTCAAGCCTCCTCCCCCCTACTGGCACCAAAACATTTTTCAAAATACTTCGTTCATTGTGTTTTAGTTCATTTCACTGGCCACCATTAAATCCCCATTGTTTTGACACTTGCAAGTGGCTTTCTTAAGGGTAGTGGCTCTATAATTCAAGAAAATGTTAAATTGCAACCAGAATTAATTCCAGCCATTAATCCACATAGTTAAACACAATTTAAAGCATTACACCCAACATTTCAGCTTATTGCACCCAAGCAATAATGCACAAATAATACCTTCTAACCAGAGTCTGTTGCAACTGGAAACTATCGTAAATAAGTCCCTGGCTCACTTCTGTGTCTTTTTCTCAATTATTATTATTATTCAGATTTCAATTAGTAATGTTTTAACAGACTTTTCTTACTTGCCAGTGCTTTAGACTGACGCAGTTTCAGCATATCCACATTGTTTAGCTGTAAAGGTTTACCACAGCCAACTGCCCAGTTTGCTGATCTGCAGTCCCATGCACCTCCCCTTTAACAATGTGCTGGGAAGGTGTATTGATGTGCCCTTTTATAAACTGTTCTTCTGTGATACTCTCAGGGATCACATTGTTTTTGATACTACTCTCCACCCTACAATTTGTGATGGGGTTTGTAAAGACTGCATTGTTTATCATATTGGCAAATATTAAACCCTCTACACTTGAAAAAATGATTGGGTCTAGGGATGCCGAATGCACAAGTGGGTAGCACATTGTGCTGTCAGGCTGGTGATTTTGGTTGTTGGAATTAATGCACGATGATGGCCGGTGATCATGGAATGCTGCCCTTGGCAGCATGTCTTATGTCAGGAGTGTCAACACTGTGCTTCCATAGCATCAGTGATCCCTATAGTAGGGGTCCTGCAAAGGCCCCCTTCCAGTCACAGTCATGGAAGAAGCTTTATCCTGGCAAGGCTGCCACTGGCTATAGTGAAACACAAGTTAAATTCAATTCAATTCAGTTCAATTCAATTCAAAATCTTTATCTAGCCAGGTGAAATGCCATTAAGAAGAACTCATTTCCAAGGTGGACCAGAGCCAATTTAAGACAGTCAAAATTATTTTTATACATTTGAAGTGGAACACATAAAGCACGATAATTACAATATTTAGCACATTCAAGCAGCAGATACAGTACAAGGACACAATATGCACAATTTACAGAAAATATGAGCAGTAGGTACAGTACATAGGCTTCACTATGCCTTGATATGGGTGAATCACGGCTGGGTAAAGTCACTAGGTAGGAATCTTGTCTAGTGATTGAAGAGGTAAGGCAAAGAAGTGGAAGGGAAGGAGCTAGAGGGGTGGAAAATGGTGATGTAGTTGGAAGAGAAGAAGAGAAAGGGAAGGATCCAGATGGGGTGGAAAATGGTGGTGTAGTTGGAAAGGTGGGGAGTAGGACAGGCAAGGGTTATTCTTCATTGACTGCACCTGCAGGACTCCTTAAATGATTGAGTAAATATGGTCTTAAAGGTTGATAGCTTAATGGGGGTGGCCAGTTTTAGGACTTTTTGGAGTTTGTTCCATACATAACCTATGGATGAGCTACCAAACCTAGTATTGAATTTCAGAATGGTAAGACTAATATAGGACAAGCTTCTCAGTCCATACTTGCCTGACTTGTAGATGGGCAAACAGTCCAAGATATACTGAGGGAGTCTATTGGTAATGGCTTTGAACATCCAAATGGCTGCATTTTTTTGCTGCCTGAATGAGAGTAACGTCCATCCTAGAAGGGAGTAGAGGGTACAATGGTGGGTTGAAAAGGGAGTGCCAGTTATAAAGCATAGTGCGCAGTGGTATAGGATGTCTAGTTTGGAAAGGGCAGTGCTAGTGCTTTGTGCATACAGAAGGTCTGCATAGTCTAGGAGTGGAAGAAAAGTGGCTTGCCCTAGCCTGGTTCTTGCTTCCTTGGGGAGTAAGTGCCTGATTCTAAAGAAGAGTCCAACTCTCTGTGTTAACTTCTTGGTGAGTTCCTCTATATGTTCTGTGAAGGTAAGTTTATGGTCAACCTACACACCCAAGTATTTAAATTTGGCTATACATCTTATCTGCTCGCTTACTAGGGTGGTGATTTTGGGTAGGGAGAGAAGGCTAGGTGCTTGCACAGGTCTAGTTGCATGAGAGAAAAACATAACCTTTGTTTTCTTAGCATTTACTAACAATTTGAGATGTAAAAGGTTTGACTGAAGTTTATCAAAGTTTCTTTGCAGATCCCCACATGCTAGGTCAGGGATAGGTCTGTCTATGTAGATGATGGTGTTATCAGCAAATAGGTGAATGTTGGCTGAGTTTATGCCAGCATTGATATTATTATTATAAACAGCAAAGAGGAGAGGGCCCAAGATTAACCTCTGTGAGACATCTCGAGGGAGGGTGTTCAATGGGAAGCGGTCACCGTCTGCTTTTATTTGTTGGAAATGACCAATGAGGTAACTATTAAACCATTTTCAGGGCAGAAGTGTCCATACCAAAGTTCCTGAGGATGTCTAGTAATAAGACATGATCCACCTGGCTCAGGTCTAGGAATAAAACACACACATGTTTTTTGTTGCTCAAGGCTGTCAGCCAGTCATTGGAGACTTTGGCTAGTGCAGTAACAATACTGTGTACTGGTCTAAGCCAGACTGTAATGGAGAAAGTAGATTAGCAGATTTGAGATATTTCCTTAGCTGCACATTGACTATTTTTTCAAGGAGTTTGGTGAGGGTTGGGAGTAGAGGAATGGGACTGTAATTGTTTACATCTGTGGGGTCACCAGATTTGAAGAGAGTTATGATGTGGGCCATTTTTCAGACAGCAGGCAGAACACCCTAGGCTAGGGAAATGTTAAAAAGGTGCATTATGGGTACTGCCAAGACATGGTATCCAAGCTTTAGAAACAAGGGGTCAATGAGGTCTGCACCAGTGATTTTTTAGTGTTTAATTTCAGTATAAGGTCTTCTACTTCCTTTAGAGAGACCGGTGTGAAGGAGAAGGTATGATCAGTGTTTGTGGGGCCGGTGGCATGATCAGACAAGGCCTGTCCTCCAAGCTGGTCACGTAATTTGCTGGCAGGGGATGAGTCAAAGGCCAACCTAGCTGTAGCAAAGTGGAGATTAAGGAGTTCAAGTATTTTCTGTTTGTCGGTGAAGATCGTGCTACCCGAATTAATTTTAGCAGCGAGTGAATTGGTGGTTCTATATCCCTTGATGTCTTCAAAATAGCCCACTTTTCCAGTGCTAATGAGTTTAGTACACTGGTTTCTGGCCGCTTGGAAGGCAGTCCATTCGGCAGGGAGTTTGATTCTGCGGTTTTTTTTCCCAAAGCTTGTCCCTATGAAATAGAGCAGTCTTCAGATCAGGTGAAAACCAAGTACATGATTTTTTCTTGGTGCACACTTTGGCCAGGGGTGCATGCCTGTCTATAGTGTTGCGAACAATACTGTGGAAGGCTTCATAGGTATCAGACACAGTTGAGGCTAGGTAGAAATCTTGCCAACACGTGTGCTGCAGATCAGAGAGAAAAGCATGGTGATCAAGATTTTGGTGATTTCTTTTGAGGGTAAAACTAGAAGTAGATGAGGGTTTGGGGGCAGACCTCATGCAAGCAACCAAACAATGATCACTTAGGCCATTTAATAGCACGCCTGCCTGGGCGAAAAGGTGAGGTTTGTTTACTAGGATGAAGTCAAGTAAACTACTGTGTTCAAAAGTCATTATATTAGGGTGGGTGGCTTCCACAATTAGTTGTGTAAACCCAAGGGAGTCACAGAGTGCCTTTAGGGGTTTGGAGCATTCGGTGAACCAGTTAAGGTCGAAGTCACCCATGACAATAACCTTCATTGAGATTGAGTCCAGAAGGTCAGATAGGTGGTTTAGTAGTTTAAGGCCTGCAGAGGGATGTCTGTAGCAGCCAACTATTATAAGTGGGATGGAGGAGGGCAGTTTTAGTTTAATGGTAAGGCATTCAAATTCCTTTGGCACTGAGGTGGAGTCTAGAGTGGTGGCAGATAATTTGTTATGTACATATATAGCTACCCCTCCCCCAATATGCCTGAGCTCTAAACACACTATAGGATGGGATATTGATTTTGAAATCTTGGGTGGAGGGTTTTAGCCATGTCTTGGAGACCTCCAAGACATTAGGTTTTGCATGGGTTATCCAGGACTGAATGAGGCCAATTTTTTTTAGCAGGCTACAGGTGGTAATGTGTAGCAGGCTCAGCTCCTTAAGTAGGGGAAGTTGTGATGGCAACTGGAAAGGGATCTGTGGTCCAGGGTTTAACTCCACATTACCCAAGCAGAACAGTAGAAATAGTGAGAGTTTTACAATGGGTCTCAGAAGTAGTCTCAGTACCCGAGCCCATCCTCTTTTGTTTCTTTGGACAGGAGGGGTGATGTGGTGATGAAGAAGTCTAGAAGATCCCAGCATGGCTAGGACAAGTACTTTGGCCTCATAGGAGTGGGTTGAGTTGAGACATTGTGGAATTAGCAATGTTGGTTATCCAAACCAATAGTCCTATGTGCAGGCCCTGCTAGGATAAATAGGATCCATGCATAAGTGTGTATAAAATGATGAAATGTTTAGGCAGGTTTGAGGCTTGTTTGTTATAGGAACAGCTGACTTGTTTGCCAGAGTAGGGTAGGTGGGAAGGTACAACGTGGGGTTAATAACAGAGAACTGCATGCCAATTAGGCAGCCAAAAAGGGCAAGGATAGCCTGCATGGCTAGCTCTGGATGAGCTTCACCCAGCTGAAATGCAAGTTGAGTCCTCAGAGGACTGTAACAGTAAAATTATTGCTGCAGAGTGGCTTATTAATGCCACAGGCAGAAACTGTATGAAGGTTGCTGGTACACCTTTAAGAAATAGGAACCCTTTGAGAGTGAAGAACGAGGATCTGGGCCAGTGATGGTTACTTAAGGTAAAAGAGGTGGAGTTAGAGTGTACTTTATTAAGGCTGGAGGAGGGGGGGAGGGTGGGGAGAAAGAAAAATCCCTTTCACTCTCTCTGGAAGTCGTAGTAAGGTTGGGGCAAAAGCACCCTAGGGGAGAGGCACGGTGGCTTCCTGGCTGCTCACAAAGCAGTCAGGGAGAGCTAGGGCCATTTACTGCAGTGGAAGGTCAGAACCAATCAAGAGGCACCCTATTCCCATTGCAGCCAATTGCAGCTGAACACTGATGACCTAACCAATAGCTGTCCGGCGATACAATCCCATAGTGAGAGCTGTACCTGACTGTGTTGCTGGTGGTCAGAGGATCCTTCGAGGGGTGACTGGCTGGCGTCTGCTCCAGCCTGGCCATGTGCAGTGCGGGGCCCAGTCAAAGACTTGTCCGAGAGGAAGAGAGGGGAAATACAGGCATTAAAAATGGGTTAGAGACAAAAGGAAAGCAGATTAGAGAATCAGGGGTGGGGAGAGTTTAGCACTTGGTTAGGGTAGTAATCACTGGATGGGGAGAGGGACAAAGGAATTAGATGTTCAGAAGGGGTGGGAAGCCTCGTCTCACAGTAGGGGTCCGCTGGACTGGCACCGAGGTAGGTGGAGGAAAAAAAAAAAAAAGAAAAAAAAGATAAGACAGTTTAAGCGATAACATTTAAAAGGTCCAGGTAGCATTAAGCAGAAATGGACAGGAATGAGAGATTTGGCTGAGAAATGAGACAGAAACAGGGGATATGCTGCGGTTGCTTTACTGCAAATTTAGGCACCAGAGTTTAAATGTCCTAGACACTTTTTAAGCACAAGCCAAGTGGACATAAATGGGAGAGATTTAAAAAAAAAAGAAATTTTAAGAAAAAGGAAAAAAATCAGTCAGAAACAGAGGGTTAGCTGGGGCTGATTTGCCGCAACTTTAGGTATCAAAGTTTAAATGTCCTGTTAGCTTTGAGTACAGGTGAACATGAACAGGAGCGTTTTGACTACAGACTTTGGCAGATCAGGGAATAATGAGGGGCTACTTTACAGTAGGAGGTAGGAGACAGTGAAGCAGAGGGAGGTGGATAGGTAGAAAAGAGAACAATTGTACAAAATAACAGTTTAAACTAAATAGTTTTAACCTTGACTTTTGCCTGTGCTACACTAGGTCAAACAGTTGCATACAGTTAGAGAGATACAATTAGAGGCACTACATTTCTACCAAAGATAATAAAGAATGTTAAACAATGCACTAGAGGGCTGTGGTCCCCTCCCAACAAAAAAAAAAATCCCTTTCACTCTCTGTGGAAGCCGAAGTAAGGATGGGGCAAAAGCGCTCTAGCAGAGAGGCATGGCAGCTTCCTGGTTGATCATGAAGCAATCAGGGAGAGCAAGGGCAGCTCACTGCAGTGGAAGGACAGAACCAATCAGGAGGCACCCTATTCCCATTGCAGCCAATTGCAACCCAAACACTGAGGCAGCCTCACTAATAGCTGTCCAGGGATGCAGTCCCGTAGTGAGAGCCGTACCTGACTGTTGCTGGTGGTCAGAGGATCCTTTGAGGGGTGGCTGGCTGGCTTCTGCTCCAGTCTGCCCATGTGCAGCATGGGGACCAATCTAGGGCTTGTCCTAACTGTGTTGCTGGTGGTCAGAGGATCCTTCGAGGGGTGACTGGCTGACTTCTGCTCCAGCCTGGCCATGTGCAGCGCAGGGCCCAGAAAAGGACTTGTCCTGACTGTGTTGCTGGTGGTCAGAGGATTCTTTGAGGGGTGGCTTGCTGGCTTCTGCTCCATCCTGGTCACATGCAGTGTGGGGTCTGGTCAAGGGGCTTGTCCTAACTGTGTTTCTTATGGTCAGAGGATCCTTCAAGGGGCAGCTGGCTGGCTTCTGCTCCAGTCTGGCAGCATGGGGCCTATTCAGGGGCTCGTCCTAGAGGGAAGTCAGAACTAAAGGGGACAAAACAGCTGGTCACTGTATTAATAATGGCCATAGCTGGAAGGCTTTGATCTCTCCCCATGAAGTCCACTGCTTGTTTCAGATTCTAATGAATTGCCAGAGGGAGGAGCTGGAAGAAGCAGTGTGGTGAATGGTGGATGGTTCTGGGCAGTCGACACAGGATAATAATGATGACTTAACCTGGTCTGACAGAAAAAGCTTATTAATAATAAGCCCCTGAGTCTGGTGGCCAGCCTGGGGATAGGTCATCACTAGATGTGGTAAAACAACCCAGGATAGCTGTTCTGCTGAATGTATATGATGTTGGACCTATAGTTTCACTCAAGGTATTGTCACTGTGATGTACAGGCCAGATGTTCTTAACAATATCTCCTATTTTCTCTGCACTAAATAAAACTGAGTGGCAAAAGCTAATAGCCTCCCATTGTATCATTTTCTTTGGTTTCGGGGTCAGCAGGGTATTTCTTTTTTCATTGTTTTTCAAGTGTAGAATTGACTATTTGTTCTTTGAACACTCTCTTAATAAATATTTTTTCTCAGTTCCACTTCTTGTTCCTAAAAACCCTTTGAAACAATTCCTATCAAGGTATAAACAATGAGTGTAACCCGCATCACAGCCCCAACCCTCCCCCCACTGGTACCATATCTCGTACCATCAAGGAACCAAGGGCCCCATCCACCAGGGTATTTGTGAGGGTGGAGGTGTGTCCCAGTCGAAGGTGGTGTGGCCAGGACTTGGAGCTCAAGAGACTGATGGAGGCTGGCAGGACCTGGAAAAATCATAGTCAATAAAAAAATAAACAATCAGTGTACGGATGGATTCCAGGAGCTTCCAGAGATGTGGACTGTCTTCACATAAAAGCATATTAGAGCAGTTTCTATTTTTTAGGGCTGCAGTTGGCAGAGCCCTGTAGACCCCTTGTGATCAGAAAAGGGAGACTTTTTTGACCAAACAGTGTGGAGTTGCCTCTGTATCCATGAAGCACTCTGCTCTCTCCATTAACAATCGCACTGCACTATTTTCCTTCAGTCAGCGGTCATGGTGGAACATGGCACTGTACACCATGTCCAAGATGGCCACCAAAGTGTACTAGGCTTGCACAAATCATCACGCATGTGCAGTACAGGTTGGCAGCCTTCTTGGACATGGTAGACTGTGCCATGTTCCGCCATGACTGTCGCGGACTAGACTGTCTTATATAGTTTATATCTATGCATACATACATATATTGAGAGGCAAAAAGCTCAGTTTAATGCATCAGTTAGGGTTGTTTCACAGCAAAAAAAGTGAGGAAATTCGGTGTTAGGGTTGAAAGCCACCCTTGGACCCCCCAGACCCGCATTGGGGTGCACGTTGAGGTCACTGGCCATAACTCTCACCCCATCACATGTGTAAAGAAGCAGAGGTATAGGAGAATGGGGTGTGAGTTAGGACGGACAACCCCAATGTGCACCCCGATGCTGGTACATCACCACCATGGTTCATCAGAATGAAGCCCCCTGAGTAAAACCCATCCTCACTTCTCTTCGTAGCACACCCCTAGAGTCAGTACATTTATTTTTTCATTTGGCCATCTCATTCCTCACTCATGATGCACGATCATGATCAAAGAATCTCACGGTCATAGTATTTGCATGCTCACGATCAAAGAAATTGCTCACTCACAAATAAAGAGCGAGGGAGGAGATGGCCAGATTTCTAAATACATTTGTGTAGCCAAGGGGTGCCCTAGACTGTTAAATAAAGGTGGGTTTTGCTCAGGGGGCTTCGTTGTACCCCATCTGCATACTCAAAATAATGTACTACCTGTCCCTGGTAGTCTAGTGGCCTCCCATCACAATAAAATATTAACATCCCCGGCAGTCTAGTGGCCCCCCAATAAAATATGTTACCTATGGAGTGCTCTGGTAGTCTAGTGCCCCCCACCCCCTGTATTTTTTGACATCCCTGGTAGTCTAGTGGCCTCCTCGAGCTGTATTGTATTATTATAAGTAAATGTTTATATCCCTGGTAGTCTCCCACAGCATAATGAAATAAATAATGATTTATATTATCCCTGGTAGTCTAGTGCCCCCCCATCCATCCATGCCACCCAATACCCCATCCTTCACCAGCCGGCGACTGCTCTGACCCTCAGCTCACCTCCATAGACCAGCCACCGACTGTCTGCATTACAGCGGTAATGCAAGAGGCACTCAGAAATATTTTCAGAGTGCCTCTTTGCAATATCGCTCATATGCAGACAGTCGTCAGCTGCGTGAAGGTGAGAGGTGGCTGTGCCAGTTGCCAGCTGGCTAAGGTGGGGTGCTGGGTGGCTGGGTGGATGGGTAAATACTAGATGACCAGGTATAAAATAAATCATTATTTTATTCTTATTGTTGGGGCGCTAGACTACCAGGGATATAAAATTTATTTATAATAATACAATACAGCTCAGGGGGCCACTAGACTACCAGGAATGTGGTAAATCATTTTTATTTCATTATGCTGGGGGGAACTAGACTACTAGGATATTAACATTTTATTTATAATAATACAATACAGCTCGGGGGCCACTGGACCACCAGGGATGTGGAAAAATACAGGGGGTGGGGGGCACTAGACTACCAGGGCACTACATAGGATAATATATTTTATTGGGGGGCCACTAGACTACCAGGGATGTTAATATTTTATTGTGATGAGGGGACCACTAGACTACCAGGGATAGGTAGTACATTATTTTTCTTATGCAGATGGGGCACAATGAAGCCCGCTGAGCAAAACCCCCATTATTTAACACTGTAGGGCACCCCGGGCTACAAAATACTATTTTTAAATCTGGCCATCTTGTCCCTCGCTCACGATGTGCGATCGCGATCAAAGATTCTTGCGATCAAAGAATTTGCAGCTTCATGATCAAAGAAATTGCACGCTGACGATCAAAGAATAAAAAATGGTGAAACACGGATTTTTCACACTGATTTGAAGTGAACCAATGCCATGGTTTGATGGAATGGACCTTCCTGAGCAAAACCCACCCTCATTTGTGTCACTAGACCACCCCTCAGCCGAGATATTTGTGTTTTTAGGTGGCAATGCAAGATCGCGATCAAAGAATTTGTCGGTTCACGATCAAAGAACGTTAGCGAGCCATGAACGAAGAATTTAAAAGTTAATAACTCTATGTATTGACCAATTTTGATGGCACCAAAGCCATGGCCCAATAGATTGGGGTCCCCTGAGTACAACCCATTGAAGTTTTACTTCAGAAGTGACCCCTGAGCCGAGATATTTATGTTTATGCAATCGAAAAACTGAAAACAAGATGGCAGACCTTGCAGTCAAAGAATTTTTGAAATTCCTTGGGATCAAAGATTCTTGAACTGTGAGGCTGCAAATTCTTTTGACCGTCAGGTGGGACGAGATGGCCAGAACCCCCATTCTTTGATCACAAGATATACGTATAAATTTTCCCATTGACTTACAATGGGAAATTAAAAGTGCCATAACTTTTGAATGCCTTAATATTTTTTCACCAAACAAAAAGCAGCATGTTCAGCCACTAAAGCTCTTTTAAATGAGCCATCTCACAGAGCAGCATACCATGCAATGGCCATGCAGGACCACATTAAGAATGCCAAAAAGTCCCTCCAAAAATGGATAATTTTGCATTTTTCAGCACTTTTGTACACAAAGACCAGCATTCCAACCAAAACGCACTTTGGTAAATCAAGAAATCTAGTACGCCCCAATGCACGTACCAAATTTCAGGCAAATCCATTGAACCAGTCCAAAGTTATTAACGTCCAAACTTTTGACTTTAGTATGTAACTGACAGCTCAACCCTAACTATAATGGGCGCGACCGCACTCACTATAATGTACATAGATATATATATATATATATATATATATATATATATATATATACATATATATTCATGGCAAAAAATCCATTTAATGCATCAGTTAGGGTTGTTCCACAGCAACAAAAGTGAGAAAATTCGATGTTATTGTTGCCACCCCTTGCATCAACAGGCATCGGGGTGTGTGTTGGGGTCATTGGTCCTGCCTCTCACCCCATCCCATGTGTAAACAAGCTAAGGTGGTGAAGTATAGGAGAATAGAGTGAGAGTTAGGACCAACTACCCCAACGCACATACCGATGCTTGTTGGTGGGGGCGGTGTGGGTGTGGGGTGCAAGGGGTGGCAACCCTAACATTGAATTTCCTCACATTTGTCACTGTGGAACAGCCCTAACTGATACATTAAACTGATTTTTTTGCCATGAATTTCCCTTCTTTTTGAGACTGTGCACTATAAATAGTGAAGTAACGGTAATGCAAATGCAGGCGCAAACGGTTCCTCACACCGTGACACAAACATTAATGGTAACGCAAACCGTAATAGAAATGCAAGCACAAATGTTACTGAAAACAGAAATGCAAATGCAAGCGCGTTCACAAATGGAAATCGTAATGTGCACAGTCACGGTAATGCAATTGTAAATGCAAATGCTGATGGTAACACCAACGATGATGCTAAAGGGAACACAAATGCAAATGCAAATGGAAGCACGTATGCAAATGCAAATGGTAATGCACATGGTGATGCAAACATAAACGATAATGCAAACGGTAATAGAAATGCAAGTGCAAACGGTAATGGAAACAGAAATGCAAATGCAAGCGGGTATGGAAATGCAAACCATCACACGCACAGTCACAGTAACACAATTGAAATGCACATGGTAACGGTAACAGCAACGATGACGCCAAAGGAAAGAGAAACGAACAGAAGGGCGTACACAAACGCAAATGGTAATGCACACGGTGACACAAAATGAAACATAAATATAAACAATAGTGGAAACACAAATGGTAACAGTAACGCAAACACAACTGTAAATGAAAATGCAAAGCGAAACGCACACGGTGGCATACACGGAAATGCTAACTCAAACATGTACGGAAATGCAAGTGGGAACACTAACTGTAACAGTAACGGACGCGCACACCCTGTTTGTGCCCAATAGCTGTACAGAGAAACACAGTGAGTACAAAAAAATGTATGCATAATAATGGGCCTCAGAGCAGAAAATGAGCACTTGGAATACTAAATAGCTTATATCTCAGAAACCGTACAACGTAGAAAAAATATTGAAATGTCACATGATTTATGACTTTCCTGGCTAGTTTTGCACTTAGCCCCCTAAGGGCTAAGCATTATTGTGATGAAAAGTCCGTATCTCGAAGCGTTACCGAGATACAGGTCCCAAAAGGCGTGGTGGACCCCGCAGTGTTAGTCTATGGGAAAAATTGTCAACTTCAGAGTACCTTAACTTTGTATCCCTGCAATATTTTGTCACCAAACCACAAAAGTGCACATCTGTGAGATGTTGGCTGCCTTCCCTCCATATTTCAGTCCAAAAGACCAAACGGTTCTTTTGCAGCAGGGTGGCAAATAACTCCTGTCATTTTGGCCATAGTCTGGAAAGGTAGTGTCACAATTTGCTACACTTTTCGCAAAAATTTGCGAAAGTGTCACAGGTGCGACACTACTTTGTGACACTACTGTTTCCAAAAATTTTAAAAACATATTTCTGGTGTGTTTAATCCCCAAAATAAAGACATGGCTAGCATCCTCAGGGTCCGACTAGGTGAACACAGAAAGAATTGTGTCCCTAGATGGCCCCAATTTTAAATGCCAAGCATTTTTCTGATCACTAACTGAAAACAAAATGGCAGATTTGCGGCACTACTAAGGCCATTTGCGACACTAAAAAGTGTATTTGCGACACTTCCAAACTTTTTGTTAACTTTTCCCATTGACTTATAATGGGAACTTGTTTTTTGAATAACTTTAGAACCATTTAAAATGTTTTCACAAAATCTTCAAAAGGCACATCAGGGACCCTGGCCGCACATTCCCTGAAGTTTTTGAACTGGTCACATAAACCGTGCGACCTGTAGACGAGAGCAAAGAATTTGAAAAAAACTGTAATTGCGCATTTGGTTGTCGCTTAATAACTCCACAGCCGTATAGCCGACTAGTACAAAAGTTGGCAGATCCCAAGATGTACCATGCCCAATCAAGCAAATCCATTGAATGATGGCAAAGTTATTAAGGTGCAAAGTTTCACCCTTTAACCTTAAAAGTGCTACTCAACTCTAACTATGGTAGCACTACTGTGCTACCATATATATATATATATATATCTATATATAT
Organism: Neoceratodus forsteri; assembly: GCA_016271365.2. Taxonomy (NCBI): domain Eukaryota; kingdom Metazoa; phylum Chordata; order Ceratodontiformes; family Ceratodontidae; genus Neoceratodus; species Neoceratodus forsteri. The sequence continues at coordinate 158,109,293 of CM028138.1, forward strand.
ATATATATATATATATATATATATATATATATATATATATATGTTAGGAGCAAAACTCCATTTAATGCATTAGTTAGGGTTGTTCCAGCAGTGACAAAGTGAGGAAATTCGGTGTTGGGGGTTGAAAGCCCCCTTGTCCCCTGCCCACACCCCAACCAGCATCGGGGTGCGCATTATGGTTGTCAGTCCTAACTCTCACCCCATTCTCCTACACCTCTGCTTCTTTACACATGTGATGGGGTGAGAGTTACAGCCGACAACCATAATGTGCACCCCGATGCCGGTTTGGGGTGTGGGCAGGGAGGGCCAAGGGGAGCTTTCACCCCTAACACGGAATTTCCTTGCTTTTGTCAGTGTGGAACAACCCTAACTAATGCATTAAACAGAGTTTTTTGCCTCGAATTTTTCTTCTTTTTGATAATGATAACGAGAAATAGTGAATGTAATGCAGTGGCAGAAAAGGGCCCCGCGCTCCCGCCACATGATGTCTTGTCACATAGTAACATTGCGCCCGCAAACGCAAATAGTAATGCGCATGGCGAGACAAAGCGAAACAGAAAGAGAAACTGTAGTGTACACAGAAATGTTAAAAACTATGCAAAAGCAAGTGCAAATGAAAACGCAAAGGGTAACGCACATGGTGGCGTAGACGTGAACGGTAAGTGAAACGGAACTGCAAGCAAAAACGGTAACGGTAACAGTAATGTAAGCACACAGGCTGGTTTTCCCCAAAAGCTGCATAAAGAAAGACAGTGAGTACAAAGAATGTATGCATAATAATGGTTCTCGGAGCAGAAAATGAGGACTTGGAATACTAAATTGCTTATATCTCAGGAACCGTACGACGTAGAAAACAAATTTAGAAGTCATATGATTTATGACTTTTCTGGCTAGTTTTATGCTTAGCCCCCGTTAGGAGGCTAAGCACTTTTCCGACGAAAAGTCCGTATCTCGCACCATTTCTGAGATACGGGCCCTGAAAGGCGCGGCCAACTCCGTAATGTTATCCTATGGGAAAAAAAGAGACATTCGGAGTGCCATAACTTTGGATCCCTGTAATATTTTTTCACCAAACCACAAACAGTCACACCTGTGGGATGTTGGCTATGTTCCCTCCAACTTTCAGCCCAAAAGACCAAACCATTGTTTTGCAGCAGGGCGCCAAAGGATTCCTGTAATGCGTCGGACGCTGTAATGTTATCCTACGGGGAAAAGCATCAACTTTGGAGTGTTGTAACTTTTCCGCCATGTAATATTTTTTCAAGAAAACACTGAAAGGCACATCTGTGAGATGTTGGCTGCATTCCCTCCAAATTTCAGGCCAAAACACCAAACCGTTCTTTTGCAGCAGGGTGCCAAAGAATTGCTGTCATTTTCCCACAGCTTAGAAAAGTACTGTCGAAGTTTCTGATGCTTCGCAAATTATTCGACAGTGTCGCAAGCGACAGTGCTTTATGTAAAGTACTTTTCCAGAAATTTGAAAAACATATTTCTGGGGTGTTTTACCCCAAAATAAAGACATGGATAGCATCCTCACGGTCCAACTAGGTGAATACAAAAATAATTAGGTTGCTAGAGGGTCCCAATTTTAAATGCCAAACATTTTTCTGATTGCTATCTGAAAACAAAATGGTAGATCTGCAACAGTAAAAGGGTCATTTGAGAAAGTAAAAACTGCATTTACGACACTGTCGAACTTTTTGTTAACTTTTCCCATTTACTTATAATGGGAACTTGTTTTTTGAATAACTTTTGAACCGTTTAATATTTTTTCACGAAATCTTCAAAAGGCACATCGGGGATCCTGGCTGTATGCTCCCTGAAGATTTTGGACTGGTCGCGCAAACCGTGCAACCTGTACACGTGACAGTAAAATTCCAGAAAAGCACAAATGTGTGCACAGATCACGCTTAATAACGCCGCAGCCGTAATGCGACTGGTACAAAACTTGGCAGATCCCAAGGTGTGTGGGTCTTGATTGTGTATTTTAAATTTCAGGCAAATCCGTCAAACAGTTGCAAAGTTATTGGGGTGCAAAATTTTGGGTTTAACATGTAAATGGCTCCTCAATCCTAACTATAGTGACACTACCGTGCCACTATAATATATAGTCATGGCAAAAAACTACATTTAATGCATTAGTTAGGATTGTTCCACAGCGACAAAAGCGACAAAATCCCCCCCGGCCCCTAGCACCCCCCCCCACACACACACATGCAAGTAAGGGGGAGGACCAAGGCAACATGACCAATCACAGACAACCAGCAGCAGGTGACAGAAATAACATACAACTGTCTAAATGTACTACAAAACATATCCATCATCTAGGGCCACCAAGTGTAGAACTTCTGCTGCCATCCTAGAGACTTGGTACTATGCATGCATACTGCCCATCAGTTGTTGCTGTATCACATTACACATTTTTGTATATCCAATAGATTTCTTATGTCTTCTGAATGACAGTGTGTCGGTAATCATCACTCCAATAACATGCCAATATCTGGCAGTGGTCTTCGGGACGTTTGCTGACTGCTAATGCCTCCTGATGTTACCCTGGAATAAGACAATTATGTGTCAGTACACTATTTTCTGCACAGTACTGCTGTAACATTATCTTACATTGTAGAATTGCAGATCTGTGTAGAACTGTCAGACCCGATAACTCACATGGTCACACTACACAATAGCTGAGTTCTGGAAAGTTTCTCATTTTAAACAGGTACGTGTCTTTCTCCACTATTTGATATATTGCTGCTAGCATGGTGTTCAAAGGACCCATGTTCACATGTTTGTATTCATGAGTGTGTAGTACTACAGATCACTGTAACACAGTTTCATCTGTCTAAGTACCCACTGCTCTTACCATGCCATAAGAAACAAGCATTTGTCAATGCAGAATGTTGATTGCTTTGGTCCATTGAGCTCGCACACTGCCCCTGTGTCACTTGCTCATTCTGTTTCTCCCGGTGCTGCAGGCTGCTCTTTTGTACTGGGCTCCTGACTGTATTGGCATGTTTTTCTGCCCACAAAGAAATCTGCAGCTATCCTGACAGAGCTCTGTTGAGATGGCTCACTCCCCCTCTCTCACTCGTTCATTCTGTTTCTGCTGGCGCTGCAGGCTGCCCTTTTATTCTGGGCTCCCGCCTCTGATGGTGTTTTTTTCTGCCCACAAAGAAATCTGCAGCAGTCCTGACACATGTCTGTTGAGCTAGCTCACTCCCCCTCTCTTGCTCGTTGTTTCTGCCGGCGCTGCAGGCTGGCCTTTTGTACTGTGCTCCTGCCTGCGTTGCAGCCTTGTTCTGCCCACAAAGCAATCAGCAGCAGTCATGATAGAGGTCTGTTGAGCTCGCTCACTCCCCCTCTCTCACTCACTAATTGTGTTTCTCCCAGTGCTGCTGGCTGCCCTCCTGTACTGGGCTTCTGCCTGCGTTGACACCTTTTTCTGCCCACAAAGAAATCTGCAGCTGTCCCGACGGAGCTCCTTTGAGGTCGCTCTCTCCACCTGTCTCACTTGCTAATTCTGTTTCTCCTGGTGCTGCAGGCTGCTCTGTTGCACTGGGCTTCTGCCTGCATTGGCACGTTTTACTGCCCACAAAGAAATCTGCAGCTGTCCCGACAGAGCTCCATTGAGGTGAGTCACTCCCCCCTCTCACTTGCTCATTCTGTTTCTGCTGGCGCTGCAGTTCTGCCCTTTGTACTGGGCTCCTACCTCTGTTGGCGGCTTTTGCTGGCCACAAAGAAATCTGTAGCAGTCCTGACACAAGTCCGTTGAGGTAGCTCACTCCCCCTCTCTCACTCGCTTGTTCTGTTTCTGCCGGGCTGAGCTTCTGCCTGCATTGGCACCTTTTTCTGCCCACAAAGGAATCCGCAGCTGTTCTGACAGAGCTCTGTTGAGGTCGCTCACTCCACCTGTCTCACTCGCTCATTCTGTTTCTCCTGGCACTGCAGGCTGCCTTTTTGTAGTGGTTTCCTGCCTCTGTTGGCACCTTTTTCTGCCCACAAAGAAATCTGCAGCAGTCCCGACAGAGCTCCGTTGAGCTCGCTCACTCCCACTCTCTCACTCACTCATTCCGATTCTGTCGGTGCTGCAGGCTGCCCTTTTGTACTGGGCTCCTGCCTGAGTTGCCACCTTCTTCTGGCCACAAAGAAATCTGCAGCAGTCACGCTAGAGCTCCGTTGAGCTCTCTCTCTCACTCACTCCCCCTCTCTCACTTGTTAGTTCTGTTTCTCCCGCCTCTGCAGGCTGCCCTTTTGTACTGGGCCCCTGCTTGTATTGCTGCCTTTTTCTGCCCACAGAGAAATCTGCAGCAGTCCTAACAGAGCTCTGTTGAGCTCACTCACTCCCCCTCTCTCACTCACTCGTTCTGTGTCTCCCGCTGCTGCAGGCTGTCCTTTTGTACTGGGTTCCTGCCTGCGTTGGTGGCTTTTTCTGCCCACAAAGACATCTGCAGCAGCCCCAACACAGCTCTGTTGAGGTTGCTCACTGTCTCTCTCTCACTTTCTCATTCTGTTTATGCTGGGACTGCAGGCTGGACTTTTGTACTGGGCTCCTGCCTGCATTGCTGCCTTTTCCTGCCCACAAAGAAATCTGCAGCAGTCACGATAGATCTCCATTGAGCTCGCTCACTCCCCCTCTCTCACTCACTCATTCTGTTTCTCCCAGCGCTGCAGGCTGCCCTTTTGTACTGGACTGCTGCCTGCATTGGTACCTTTTCCTGCCCACAAAGAAATCTGCAGCTATCACAACATAGCTCCATTGAGGTCGCTCACTCCAAATGTCTCACTCGCTCATTCTGTTTCTCCTGGCACTGCAGGCTGCTCTTTTGTACTGGGCTTCTGCCTCTGTTGGCATTTTTATCTGCCCACAAAGAAATCTGCAGCAGTCCCGACAGTGCTCCGTTGGCCTCACTTACTCCTCCTGTCTCACTCGCTCATTCCGTTTGTGCCAGCACTGCAGGCTGCCCTTTTGTACTGGGCTCCTGCCTGCATTGCCGCTCTTTTCTGCCCACAAAGAAATCTGCAGCAGTCATGATAGAGCTACATTGAACTTGCTCACTCACTCCCCCTCTCTCATTCATTCATTCTGTTTCTCCCGCCGCTGCAGGCTGCCCTTTTGTATTGGGCATCTGCGTGTATTGCTGTCTTTTTCTGCCCACAAAGAAATCCGCAGCAGTTCTAACAGAGCTCCACTGAGCTCAATCACTCTCCCTCCCTCACTCACTCATTCTGTGTCTCCTGCTGCTGCAGGCTGCCCTTTTGTACTGGGTTCCTGCCTGCATTGGTGGCTTTTTCTGCCCACAAAGACATCTGCAGCAGTCCCAACACAGCTCTGTTGAGCTCGCTCACTCCTCCCCCTCTCACTCGCTCATTCCATTTCTGTCAGTGCTGCAGGCTGGCCTTTTGTACTGGTCTCCTGCCTGCACTGCTGCCTTTTCCTGCCCAGAAAGAAATCTGCAGCAGTTATGATATGCCTCCATTGAGCTCGCTCACTCCCCTGTCTCACTTATTCTTTCTGTTTCTCCCAGCACTGCAGGCTGCCATTTTGTACTGGGCTCCTGCCTGCATTGGTACCTTTTCCTGCCAACAAAGAAATCTGCAGCTGTCCCAACAGAGCTCCATTGAGGTCGCTCACTCCGCCTGTGTCACTTGCTCATTCTGTTTCTCCTGGCGCTGCAGGCTGCCCTTTTGTACTGGGCTCTTGCCTGCCTCTGTCGGCATCTTTTTCTGCCACAAACAAATCTGCAGCAGTCCCTACAGAGCTCCGTTGGCCTCACCCACTTCCCTGTCTCACTTGCTCATTCCTTTTCTACCAGTGCTGCAGGCTGCCCTTCTGTACTGGGCTCCTGCCTGCATTGCCACCCTTTTCTGGCCACAAAGAAATCTGCAGCAGTCATGATACAGCTCTTTTGAGCTTGCTCACTTCCCCTGTCTCACTCGCTCATTCTGTTTCTCCCACTGCTGCAGGCTACCCTTCTGTACTCAGCCCCTGCATGCATTGCTGCCTTTTCCTGCCCACAAAGAAATCCACAGCAGTCCCAACAGAGCTCCGTTGAGCTCACTCACTCACTCCCCCTCCCTCACTTGCTTGATCTGTGTCTCCTGGCGCTGCAGGCTGCCCTTTTGTACTGGGCTCCTGCCTGCATTGTCGCCTTTTCCTGCCCACAAAGAAATCTGCAGCAGTCCTGACAGAGCTCAGTTGAGCTTGGTCACTCCCCGCCCTCTCAGTCGCTCGATCCTAATCTATCCCAAACACTGATTTCTGACAGTGACTGTGGTATTCTGCACCAGAAGCGTAGAAACACATTTCAGCCAGGATGTGAAAAATGACAGCTGTACTGTTCATAAGGAGGTGTGAACAAATGCCAGTGTTGAAAATCTGGTGTGAAAATATTACTAATTTGCAAACTTACAAGGGTGCGTGGAACCTGCACAACACACGCTCGTAACACAGTCATTTTATGGCGTTTCATCACAAAATTTTCAACATAGGCATTTTAGGAACAGTGTCAGTATGATTTTCTTAATATGTCCTGAACACTGGTTTCCCACAGTGACCGCGCTATTGTGCGCCAGAAGAGTGAAAGCACATTTCACCCCAGATGTGAAAAGTGACAGCTGCATTGTTAATAAGGAGGTGTGGCAAAATGGCAATCCTGAAAATCTGGAGTGAAAATATTGCAAAGTTGGGAAGGTATGAGCGCGTGTGGAAACTGCACAATGCACATTCATAACACATTCATTTTATGGACTTTCATCACCAAATTTTCAACATAGGCATTTTAGGACCTCTGCTAATGAACAGCTTCACTGTTATTTTCATAATGTTTCCCCAACACAGTTTTCCCACAGCGACCATGCTATTCAGCGCCGGAACTGCGGAAACACATTTTGGCCAGAATGTGAAAAATGACAGCTGTACTGCTCATAAGGAGGTGCAGAAGAATGGTAATGTTGAAAATCTGAAGGTAAAAATGCTAATTCATGAAGTTACGAGTGTGCATGCAAACTGCGCAATGCACGCTCGTAACACTGCCATTTTATGGAGTATCATCACCAAATTTTCAACATAGGCATTTTAGGGCCTCTGCTCATGAACAGTGCCACTATCATTTTCTTAGTCTGTCCTGAACACTGATTTCCCACACCGACCGCGTTATTCTGCACTGGAAGTGTGAAAACACCTTTCAGCCAGGATATGGAAAATGACAGCTATACTGTTCACAAGGAGGTCTGAAAAAATGCCAGTGTTGAAAATTTGGCATGAAAATATTGCAAATTCACAAAGTTACGAGCATGCATGGCAACTGCGCAACACACGCTCGTAAAACAGTAATTTTTTTGATTTTTCCCACCAAATTTGCAGTATACTCTTTTTTAGAGCCCACCTCATGAATACTGGCAATGTCATATTGTTATTCAGTCCCAAAAGGGGATTCCCCACAGTGACCACAAAATCACCTTTTGGGGCCGAATAAACCCATGACAGTGCCAGAATTCACGAGGAGGTGTCCCAAAAACCCCATGTTGAAAATTTGGTGCCAAAATTCCAAAAAATGCCTGATATATGCATCAAAGTTGAAAAAACCCTATTTATTCCATTATACAGCTTACCGGCATTTCCTCAGTTCGTGGTCAGTTTTGAAGAGTGCAGACATGTTCCCGGTCCACCAAAGATCATCACGCTGGACTCTGGAAGTAAGTATAGAGTGAGGGGCTGTGGGGAGGCAGGGTGTGCAGTGAGTGGGCATGGGTTGTGACAGGGGGGCAGGGAGACTGCTGAGGGACCATTTCCTTTTTTACAGGTTAAAAAAAAGACATTGTGGGACCATTTTTGATTTTACTGGGGCATGTGGCATGTTGGGGTGGGCTGCCAGCATGCCAATGGAGTCTTTTTTTGGGGGGGCAGCTGTAGCCGATGAGGGATTGGGCACCCCTTTGGCACACAACAAAAGGGTTGGGGTTTACTTTATGCCAATGGGGATTGGTCACCCCCTGTTGGCACACAACAAAAGGAGGGTGACATTATACAGATGGCGATTGGGCACCCCATCAGCAGACAACAAAAGTGGGGGGGGTTACACAGTTCCGACAGGGAATGGACTCCCCCATTGGCACACAACAAAAGGGGGGGTGGCACATGCTGCTGAGGGGGACTGGGCACCCCTCAGTGGGGGCTGTGTTTGTGAACATGGCAGCAAGCCATAGCCATGTTCACAAAAGAATTTCAGTTTCAAGGTTCTGCCCTGCAATGACGGATAGCTCCCTCATTGCAGTGAATGGCTGACGCTGCAATGATGAGGCAGCCCCTGATTGCAGCGGCTAGATTTTTACAAGTTGGTGGCATGCTGGCTGAACTAGTGTCAGCAGCAGCATGCCACAGCATTGGGGGAAGTGTGCCAAGCCTTTAAAGACTGTGGGGCATTGACCACAACAGTGCCATGCCTCCACAACCTGCTTCTGGAGAAAGCTGCTGCAGTATGTTTCTTGTGCATGCGTGCAATCAACATAAAAATTGGATCAGTGCAGTATTATCTAATAAGTCATTCTCCACTATTATTTGAACTTGCACAGCTGTATGTGGGACTGTGTCACCCAAGCTATTCCATGGTACCACTTCACTGTCTTTGCCTTGCTGTGAGTTTGTAAGTGCAAATGCATGTTTCTGTCTGTATACACATTCCTACTTATGTGGTAACAGGGGTGGCCAAACACACCATGTAACCACTTCTGTAACTATGAATGGATAATATTAGACACCATTTACACCAGCCTTTCATGTGAGTAAATGGCTCCTAGTGTTACCCTAACAGTAGCAAATAATGTATCAGAATACAATTATATACACTGTGCTGCTTCACTGTTATCTAAACCTAAAGAGTTTGGCAGCTATGTGGCACTGTAGGTCACAAACTATTAAATATCATCATGGCTCATTGTTGACATTATTATACAAAGCATTTCACATATTTAAGGTAATATGACTATTATCATAGGGTGAAAACATCATGCGCCATTCATACCACTGTTAGTTCTGTTAGTGGTTCTGCATGTGGCAGTAAAATAACCAAATATTTGTTCTGCATACTATATTGAATCGTTAATAATAGAACTGTCATACAACTATTGAGCACTGCATGTATTTTATATATTTGTGACCAGAACTCATTATTCATACAACATGTGTGTGTCTCAATGTGACCATGCCTATCTTGATATGAACAGGGGTACATTGGATATTGCATGTTACTGAAAGGGTCCCATACTGTCATTTTTTTCTGCCTATGTCCACATTAGACAACACATCATGTTATACATGTGTCCTTCTATGTTGATACCTCATGATATTATCACAGTATAATCAAACAATGTATATCATAGAAATTCTGTCTAGAATACTATTGTTCTGACATGTGACCCTGTGAAGATGTACACAACACTGTGTATGCCCGTGGCTGCTCAAATGCTAGAGTTGTTGGCCCATGATGATGGATGTGTCTTGTAGTATGTTTAGACAGTTGTATGTTATTTCTGTCACCTGCTGCTGGTTGTCTGTGATTGGTTGTGTTGCCTTGATCCTCCCCCTACTTGCATATGTGTGTGTGTGTGTGAGTGAGTGGGTGGGTGGTGCTGGGGTTGTGTGGTTGGGAATGTGGAGTTAGGGTTTTCAACTCTAACACCGAATTTTCTTGCTTTTGTCACTGTGGAACAACCCTAACTGATGCATTAAACAGAGTTTTTTTTGCCATGAATTTCCTGCCTTTTTGAGAAATCATAATCTCATACTATTTTCTATATGTTGGTGAGAGCACGCCTCCCTTTTTGCACCACAGTCTGACCAAAATATAGATAGCTGTATCAGAATATTTACTTGTCTTATGCTATTCATTCAGCACTAGTTCATGTGCTACATCTTTCACTTGAAAATGAAGTCATAAATAAATGGAATAGGAGAGTAACATGTGTGCCACATGGACCAGTAGTACATGTACTCTGCTAAGTAGAAAATATGCACAGATGAACCTCTTGCACTTTCTTTCTATGCAGCAATATACCAAGACCAGTATACATATCACCACTGTAAATTAATATATAATAAAAGACACAACACAGGTAGGTAAGGCTTAAAAAACATTTATTGCCCAATTAATAGTTGATTAAAAAGGCCAAATTAAAAGTCCAATTTGTACACAAAATCAGTCTCACAAAGCAATGTTTAAAAAGTATAGCATCAAAGTTTAAAACAGATGTAAAACAGTGTGACAGGCACTTCATTAGTAAGTTGTGACAGTAACATAGAACACATGAACACAACTACCACGATAGTCTCTGTACACTGCTTACATGCATCAAACAGTGATGATGTTGTTGTCATTGTGTGACTGATAGTGTGAATGTTCCTGGGGTGGGCGAAAAAACAGATGCCAACTGTTTAAATAATAACAGCACAAAGACATAATGGTATCTAAAAGAAGATACATCTGTAAGCTATTTAAACATATTTAATTGGAATATATTTATGTGTAGACATACGCATATATATACATACATATACATGTACAGACATAGAGATCTATGGTGCGTTTGGAAAATTCCCACCCAACCCCTCAATGGGGCGAATGAGAAATATTATCAGGAACATAAAAAGCAGTTGTTATCAGTGAAAGTGTCTGATTAACAATAGTGCACAATTCTACATATACATTTAATTAACTTCTTACACAAACCCAAATTAGATGGCATATGGTAACAGGTACTATATACATCAGTGAAAATCATCTAAGCTATAATCAGCATTCATTATGAAATAATGAAGTATCTACATCACTAAAAACCTTTAGTTAATAATAAGCAATGGTTGCGGGCAGTGCTATTAATATAACATTAATAATCTATAATTCAGAAAATGTAACATCATGGTGATTAACAAATATCTACCACAATACTCTATATTATTGTTAATGATACCTATATGAAATTACTATAAACTAGAAAAGGTCTACTAAATATCTATATTATATTAATAAATATATTAAGAATATGTTTAAATACTTGTTAATCAAATACTGCTAAATAACAAAATACATTCAGTTAAATAACAATTAATAAAACTGTTTAAAATCTAACAGTACTGACTCTAATCAAATAATGTATTAACAATCATATATACATATGTACAACACAGATGTACGTTAAGAAAGGCATAGTACTACACTGTTGCAGTATAATATGGATGCATTGACTGAAGACGCAAATGGAAAAAAAAATACACAAGCCACACCTGGTCATACTCAACATGTCACAGAGTGATGTGTATTTCAGAGTATGATAGTCTTAAGTACAGGTAAGCAGATCATGTAAAAAACAGTGTTCAGTTGTGTTAACACAGAAGTGGCACAAACAAAACCAGGATATCTTTTACTCATGAAAGATTCAAATCATATCATGATGCAAGTAAGTCTTTACAAAGACATATATTACACAGCTGTTTTCATGCACATGGATAAGTATTGTGCCTTGGTAGAGGCACACACTTGGCAAGTGTGCCAAGTAGTACTTGTTATGGCTGCATACGACATACTAAGAAGAAAGGACAATGACAGAAGAGGATGACCAGATAGGTATATCTCTTTTGCCATTTCATAGTCTTTCTTAGACATCTAAGTGTGGTTTCTCTAGTGCCTGCGAAGAATGATGGTGCCAACTGAAGACCACTGCAACTATTTTCACTGTGTCACTGATCAACACAACAATCTTAGAAATCAGATTGAGTAAACATATGCATGTAAACCATGTAATGTGTTAATAGTGTAATCTGGAATGCAGATTTCCATAAAAAAAAAAATGTTAATCTACCAGAACTCACTCTGTAACAAAATGGACAGCAAGTTATGTCACAGGTTGTGTGACTATTCCTCTATTGCATGAGGATTGTAATAGTTCTTCAATATCAGCATGTATGCATTTTTTAAGTGTCACGGTAGTCTCTGTTTAAAAGTGCTTGTTGAGCCATTGCATTCAACCCAGCCTGTCCTGTACCTCAACAAACAAGTGTAATGTCCAGAATGTACAGACTGGCCATAGTGGTGGAGCACAGCCTGAGTGTCAAACACTGCTTGGTTAAATACAAGTCTACCAGCTGTGAAATCTGTGATAGGTGTGTCAACTCTGAGCCTGTTAGAGTCAAATCTATGCAACAGAAGCATAAGATATTGAGACGAAGTCCAGAGATGTATAGACTGAGTACAATAACCTCCACACCTCACACATAAGTGACCACTTTCAGCATTGGTAAACAGCAACTGGAACTTGACACTTTGAGACTGAGGCGTAGAGAAACCCAAAGCATTTTCTCAGTGGTTTCTCGCTCTGAATGACCACATGACAGACATACATATCTGGTAATATATAAGACAGTGAAGTACTGATGCATTGGAATCCCCTCTTCATCCAAACTGTTTATGATGGCCATCATAAACTCAGTCACTTCCTGCTGTATGTTAGCAGCAAATGTACTGCACCCATCATACGTATCTAAGACCTGCCGTAGAGGTGTCAGTGACTGTATGTTGTCTGACTGATCAGAAGACACATTGACAGCTTCCTTCAGTACCTTTGATAAAGGATTGTCTTGTGAAGTTGATATTGCCAGCACAAAGTGTGGCATGTGGAGAAAAGCTTGCATAGCTGAATTAACATAGCAGTTTACTCTAGTGCTGTTATCAAACACTGGGACAACAGCCATACCAACTGACTTTTGATCAAGAGCTGGTTCTGCATCTGCATTTGACATTTGGACCTTCTTATTACTGTGCACAGTTGATTCACTAGTGGAAGCTCATTTTCTCTTGTTGCCAGCTGAAGCTGTGACTGTGGGATATGAGACAACCACATACGTAGGTAGTGGGATTAGAGACATCTGTGGCTGATATGGAGTAAGTAATATGTTGTACTCAACAATACATCACTTGTCAGCACGTATCTTCTGTGGTGCGAGTGTTATGATGTGCAACCCAGAAAGACTGCGGATGCATGGCAGTGCAACGTAGCTCATGCCTTCTTTGAAAATGTCTGTGCCTATGTCCACCATTGCTGAATCCAAACTCAAACCCTGTGACTTATGAATGGAAACAGCATATGCAACACATAATGGGAACTGTTTCCTGTTGACATAGATATCCTTAAATACCTGGAACTTAACAGGTATGATCAATCTGCACAGGCTGTTCCATGTTGTTAAAGTGGACAAGTGTCTCAATAAATGTCTTCTGAACATGGTATACAAAGTCGATAATGTGACCCATGGCAGCATTTACCATGCCACGCTCAACATCAAGATTACACCGTAGCATGACACGTGCATTCTTACAAAGTGTAAGAACAGCTTCCAGGCCAGCTGTGCGTGAAACATTTGACTTCAGTTCAGAGAGTCATTTAGTCATCTTTGCTACCAGCTTATGACTTAGAATGACACCATCAACTGTAGCAACAGCATGCAGTATGATCATTTCTTGATTCTCTCTCTCTCTCTCTGCAACATAACACTGTTGAACTCAGCACATTTCTTAAGTCATGGCATAAGACACACAATCCGTGTCCCCTTGGAGTACACATCACTGAAAACATCACATGTTGTATGTATGGATGTAGTATCCATTGTTATTCTTCAATCGTGTAACATTGAAAGATGTTCTGGTGACAAAGAACCTGTACGAGCTTGATCGAACAGTGCCTTGTATGCCAGATCACCACTCTGCTGCATGTTCTCACATAGCTCGACATAGGTAAATAACTCCCACAGGTTAAAACCTCCAGTGCAGCCTAGTGTATTCTTAGCCTGCTTGACAGTCAGAGCTGCAAAGACATGTTCCGCATTAACAGGTGCAAGTTGTAAAAGGTCTCCAAATACAATGGTGCTTTTATCACCAAATGCATCTCCGTAGTCAGTCCCCCAAATCTCCTGGAGATGTAGGTGTATACAGGCAAGCATCAAATTAGAGACCATGTTAATCTCATCAATGATGAGTAACTTCATCTTAGTAAACATAGAACGAAGCTGAGATGTAACCTTAAATGGCAGTTTACGATACTCTCCTGCTTTGCCATGCTCCACTGACAACATGAAGAGACTGTGTAATGTAACTCCACCAATGTTGTATGCTGCCAGTCCAGTGAGAGCACTAACAACAACAGACATTGATGAGGCTGTCAGTTTCCATATTTCAGCTGTAATGGCCACTATAAGGAAGCTCTTTCCTGTACCTGCTGAGCTACTAACAAACATCAGTAGTGGCTTATGGTCAAGACAATCACATTTCTTTTGTTCATGTAATATACTTTGCCAGACAGCATCAGCGACTGCACAGTGCACCACACATTGTTGCTGATTGAGTCTCTCTCTCAGTTCTGTCAGATTGACAGTTCAGTGTGTGCCATGTTCCATAGCACTCTCAACTTCTGACATGAGTACTTATGGGGCATTCAGAGGCAGAGGTACTCCAAGTATACTGTACCTTCTCCTTCTGGATCAAGGTTGTCCTGTTAACTAACAGGATTGTCCTCTTCAAGTTGTTTCTGTGCCTTTTCAAGCTGCTCCTTCTCAGCATCTAGTCTCTGTATATATGTGTCAGAGTATTCGGTTTTGAATGTCTTGTAACTGTGATTAAATTCTTCCTTGAATGTATCACAGTCACCTTTTAATTCTGACTCATTCCTCCAGGGTTTAAATAAGAATAGCAATGCAAAGTAGTAATGCTCTCTGCTGTCAGATGTGCCTAGATGTAATTTGCAGTAGTCAATAAGCCAAGGCTTATGTCTCTTTATGAGACAGCCATCCACTCCTTTGACCTTGTAAATGTCACGTGTGCAATCAGGTGAGACATCCGTCTTGTAGTCGTACCATTTAGCCACCTCAAATAAATACATTCGATCCATGTCTTCATGTCTACGGGGGTAGTACATGTCAATGAAGTTATTCTTCAAAATATGTTTTGAAGAGGGTCTCTTGGGAGCCAGTTCCTCAATCTCAGCATGAGGAATAAGTACACATTTGTGCTTCTCTTTGTAGTTTACACTGAAAATTGCACAGCATCAGATTTGCCATACAAATGTGTACCAATCAACCGATTGCTGTCCTCATAAGCACCACATTCTCTGTGTGATAGGGTCTTCAATTGCAGTGACCACAACTGAGATGTCAGTGACTTGCTTGAACTGGCAATATCTTCCCAAAGATCTTGCAAGCTAGTCTGTTCATGTTTGGTGATGTATGAAGTCACGTACCGAACCAGAGCCAACGAGTTGTCAGCCACAAACTGAACATCTATGTTTGCTTGCCACATTAGAAGAAGAGTGGGGCTGTAGTCATTGATGTACACCTCATTCTCTTCCCTGGGTAACTCATATACCCTCTTGGTTGATTTTGCCTTCAAGTGGTGTCACATAGCTGAAAACAGTTCATTCATGCAACCATCCTGACAGACACATCTGGGAAATCTGAAGCGACATCTTGTGAACCAATCGCATTTGTTCTTCACTATCCGGCGGCAGTATTTTGCACAAATATGGCATTGGAACTTCTGCACCAACTTCCACAGTGTAGGACTGTCATACTTGTCTGGTATGCGGCAAGTGATGTATCGCTTAATGAGTGCTAGCACTTCTGCTGTTTCATGTTCGCCTATGTGTGGGGCGTCCTTGATCCACAGTAACATACGAATATGAGGAGCACCTCTTGCCTGATATTTCATCCTCCAGAAGTAATGCTCTACAATACCAAGAGGTGGATTGTCCTTTGATAAAATGAAAGTCAGAATATTGTGGAATCCCTTGTGAAAATGTCTAGTCACAGACACTGGGTCAAGTGAGCACATTTCTCAGTCATTGATGAAATGCCCCCTACATCTCAATTTGCCCACTTCAAGAGTTCAATGACCTCCTTCCAGGTATACTTGGCACAGCTGAGTGTGACAAACCATGTGGCTGCGCCATACTCTTGCAGCATAGTCATCGTCTCAGAGTGTCTGTGATACCAGTATTCTTTGGTGCCACATAGACTTGACAGTATGGAAGACAAATTTACTTGCACATTTTCATTCTTTTGCTTTAATTTCTGCAAAAACTGTATGGCAGTGATTCCATCAAGTGGAGTTGTGAGCCGTATAGTATGTGCTATAGATGCAGACTGTATGCTAAGCTCACTCTCCCAGAAGAGATGGAACAGGTACTGTATGTTGCATCTGAATTTGCCATCCATACTGAACACTTTACTAATGTGGTATTCAGCACCTTGCACACACAATTCTCTATCATCTAGAAGTCCACCTGACCCTTTTGGGAATAAATCTGGAAAGCAACGTGCTTCCAATGTTGCCTTCCAAATGCTGACAGGCTCACCTTCCACCTGTTTCATTTGGTACAGATCAACATTATCCCCCACTGGATCTCTGCCATGCAGTGGGTGTATTGTGTACTGTTTATACACATTATCATTTGTCTCTACATTGACCTTCTCAATCACTGGTTTTGTGTTCAGCACACATACTACTCATACGATCAATGTCAAGGTCTGCAAAAAAGGGGATTATTGCTCTTCAAGTAAGTAAGAGCAATCTTCACCTTTTCTACATTGACAACATCCTGCCAAATGACCTTTGACTTTGTTGGAACACCATTGACAAGAACCACCAAACTGTTCTCACTGGAGATTGCCTCCACATTTTCCTGTAGAGGAAGTGGAAGATACATAAGAGGCCTAATGAGTTCTTTCTGTGGAGTGTTCCGTGTTTTTGTATTCAGGCGTAGAATAGTTTGAAACAGTGTCATAGTCTGAATAAGAATTTGTTCAAAGATATTCAATGTGGCAATCTCAGCAGGCGTAACATGTGCCTCCATATTGTTCAACAGTGACCTTGGTGGCAGAGTGTTAGCCTTCACCTTGGAGAAACAATGCTTATACATCACAGTGATTCCGTCTAACTGGAAGTCACACTTTAACAGCAGAAATGCTGAAAGTCGAAACCACATGTCATTGTACGGTGACATGGTTTCCAGGTTCACTGTGACAGTTTGTTTCTTGTAACAAAGCCAATCACATGACACACATACAGAGTCAAATTTCTCGGTCTTTGCCAACTCAAATTTGGCAATGGATTTCCCAAACTGCATGAGAATATCTGTTTCCAGTTAATACTTTTTATTGGTATATATCAATTAATACAATACAGTTATGCTTCGTAACCAAGTTCTTTTAAAGCATTTTTACATCAAAATGAAAAGAGAAGGATGGCTAAAAAAACAAGAAGCATAAATTAAGATATCTAACGTGAGAGTGGTACATATGTGACAGTTTAGCTCTGTTCCATTACTGTGTTTACAATTAACAATGCTCATAATTACATAAACACAGAGCTGCCACAGGATATAGAATATCAGTTTCTAAGACAGAGACAGAATTTCCATCAGTAACTGATGACTGATCAATCACAGTATCTGTGACACTGCTGACACGTTGCAGCTGTTTCAGAAATGACATGACACCATGCATGTCACCAGACTGCAGTAACTCATTCAGATGAGAATACTGTGCAACAACTCGTCGCACCTCATAGACCCCATATGCAAAGTTCCACATCCCTGATTGATGCACTTCCAGAATCCGCATGTGGTGAAATACACTGTCACAAACACCACTATCTAGGCATGCAAGTGAATGACCCATAAGTCCAGTATGTGGACGGACCTCACAAAGGTCTATAGTCTCAAAGAGTTTGTCTGTCTTTACGATCAGTAACAAAAAACAGGTTGATGAAGAGCTCAGCTTTGTCAAATGTTGATTGCCTCCGGCTGCAAGTCGTATCACATGTCCGTGACAGACAGTGACACTCACGAGGCTGAACAGTTGCCTCAGACTCATCATCTGACTGCATTGTAGTGTCATCACGTAACTTAGCACATTACACAGTTTACCGGACTCTTCAATGCAGAAGTCACTATCCTTTTTCTGTGAGTAAGTAAGTAAGTAAGTAAGTAAAATTTTATTTATATTAAGTGCCCTTCCCAAGCTCAGGGCGCTTTTACAATAAAACAAGTGAAATCACATTTCAAACAATAAATCAAACAACCATACAATACACTTACTCATTATGTACCAACAAATGCTAAGGCAAAAAGGAAAGTTTTTAATTGTTTTTTAAAACTTTCAACAGTTAGGCATTCTCGATCTGACGAGGTAGAGAATTCCACAGGGTTGGTGCCATATGGCAAAAGATCTACCTCCAGACATCTTTAGATGTACCCTGGGAATCTCTAGCAATCCCTCATCAGAGGAGCGAAGAGAATGGGCAGGGCAGTAAGGCACCAAGAGCTCTTTCAGGTAGTGGGGTCCCAAATCATGTAGGGCCTTAAGGTCAATAATCGACCTTGAAGGTGATCCGCCACTGTACTGGCAGCCAGTGCAAATCACGCAGCACAGGTGTTATATGGCTAGATCGTGAAACTCCCATCAACAACCTGGCTCGCTGCTCTGCACAAGCTGCAGCGGCAGATATCCACCCCGCAGCCCTGTAGATAAAGCGCATTGCAGTAATCAAAACGGCTGGTAACAAAGGCGTGGACCAAAATGGGAAGATCTTCCCGTGGAACCAAGTGTTTCACCCGGGCAATATTCCTCAGATGAAAAAAGGCAGATTTGACTACGGCCGACACCTGCATCTTCATAGTCAGGCTTTCATCAAAAATTACTCCCAGGTTACGTACCTGGCCAGAGGCTAGAAGCTGGGCCCCCCCAAGATATAAACCTGAGGGTTTCCCCATCCAAGCCCCTGTTATCCTCCCTCCAGGGTCCACAACCAACACCTCAGTTTTCCCTGGATTCAACCCAAGCCAACCAGCACTCATTCAATCCTGAATCTCCAGGAGGCAATTATTAAACATAGTGATGGAATCCGACTCCTGATCAGGCATAAAAGACAGGTAGAGCTGAGAATCATCAGCATAACAATGAAAACTCAGCCCATACCATCTTATAATGTCCCCCAGTGGAAGCATATACACTGTGAATAACATAGGGGACAGCACTGACCCCTGCGGTACCCCACAGGGCAGACAGTGAGGGGCCGAGGTATTAACTCCCGATACCACTCTCTGAGATCTGCCCTCCAAAAAAGATCGAAACTAACTGTGGACTACTCCCCTCAGACCACAGAGAAACCACAGGTGGTCGAGCAATACCCCATGATCCACGGTGTCAAATGCTGCTGAGAGATCCAGGAGAATCAAGATGGAACGGGTCCTCTGATCTCTTGCCATCAGGAGATCATTCAATACCTGAACAAGAGCCATCTCTGTGCTGTGCCTCTTCCTGAAGCTGGATTGGAGAGGGTCATAGATATTGTGGATGGACAAATGATCCTCCAGTTGCAGAGTGACCACCTTCTCAATAACCTTCCCTACAAAAGGGAGGTTAGAGACTGGTCTGTAATTTGCTGGGCAGTCGGGGTCAAGAGAGGGCTTTTTCAAAAGGGGGTATATTACCGCCTCCTTTAAGGAATCCGGAAAGATCCCTCTCTCTAATGAAACCACCACTATCCCAGGCAGGACTGGGCCGATAACATCTATACACCCCACCACCAGGTGAGTAAAACCTGGGTCCAACTTACAATAGGTAGGTCGCAGAGTCTGGATAATCCTCACAATATCTATTACTGCTGGTAGTCTAAAGGTAGACCAGTACAACTGGGCATTAGTACCACCCAATTGATCAGTACAATGCTCAATAGAAAGACACTGGCTGATCTCATCCCTGATGGTGGATACCTTGTCAGCAAAGAATTTCGCAAACTCCTCACACTGTACCTGTGATAATGTTTCCAGTCTGGAGACAGACTGGATTGCACAGTCTGTCCACAGTCCAGAAGAGCTGGATGGTCTATTCCTAACTGCAGCAATTTCCCTGGACAGGAACTCTGCCTTCTTATGGGAGATTGCTGATTGGTAGAATTTATAATGTTCTAACAATTCAAGTCTATCCACCTCCAGTTGAGTTTTCCGCCAACGTCTTTCTAATCTTCGTCCATTCCTCTTCCACTCACGGACCTCCCCATCAAACCAGGGAGCCCCCAGGTGAAGAGTACGGGGATGAACTTGAATTGGAGCTATGGCATCCAGGGCCTCAGTCACAACCCTATTATAGGCCAAGACCAGTGGCCCTGGCTCCATACTATCCCTTGGAAAATCTGAGAAGTCCAGCTCCGTCATTAGGCCCTCTGAGGTAATCCCTCTTAAAGGATGGAACTGTACTAACTCCCTTGGGGCAGGCCTATTTCGGGGGGCCACAAATCTAAACCTCAGGGTGTGATGGTCAGACCATCCGACTGGCTCCACCTCCACATCAGATATCTCCATCCCCAGATGGAAAACCAAGTCCAATGTATGCCCCCACTCATGGGTTGCAGAGGTAATTACTTGTGACAGGCCCAATGAATCCATTAATTGGAGGAGATTTTGACCAAATGGCGAGAGTTCATCGTCGACCCAGGCATTGAAATCCCCCAGAATTATCCATCTGGGAGATTCCAATACCACGACGGTGACGAAGTCTGCAACCTCCTTCAGGAACTCCCTCTCATCCCCTGGTGGAAGGTAGATAAGAAGGGTCCTGTAGCCTGCACCTGCACCCACTATGCATTCAAAGGAGTTGGTATCACCAACTGGCACCTCCCTGAGATCCAGATCTTGTCTAAAACAGACGGCAACCCGTCCGCCCCTCCGGTCCACTCTCGGGCGGTGAATCACCGAGAACCCAGCCGGAACCGCGGAGTCCAACACAGGACCAGCATTTCCATCTAGCCAGGTCTCGGTGATGCAAGCCAGGTCGACTGAGGAAACAAGATCCGCAATCACTGCAGTCTTTTTCCTAATCGACCTGGCATTGCTTAACACCACCTGAAATGGACGGAAATCCAAGGGTGATCCCACTTCCTGCCTGACACACTCCAAGTCAGTGCCCTTGGGTATGGGAACTAGGCAAGGAGGACCTTGCTCCAGTACCCATTTCGCCCCAGGGTGTCTCCTAGTCCTCACTGCCCGTATCCGTTCTCTTCCCTCCCATCCCCCCCAACAGTTCCAAGATCCCCGTATCCTTCTACTTTTTGATCTTACAATGCCAAGATTTCGACATCTAGCATAAACCTCCACTGTAAGTGGAGGTAATTCAAAGGGACAGAGATCCCGAAGTCTTGAGGGGGAGTACTGCCTAACCATTTTACTTATACCCCAACACATATTTTAAACCAATTTATTCACTCTCATACAAACAACAACCCTCCCACCCCAACTTAAATAATAATAACTGAAAAATGAATAAAGTAAAATAAAATACCCCTTAAAATATTAAAACAATTTTATACACATCTAAGAGAGTCCAACTGATCTAGGCCCAAAATTCCAATCAGATAACTATCAAACGAAACAATAACTAATAAAATAAAATCCTCAGGCAACCAGGAACTCTCACTAACTGGTGCCACTAAATAAAAAGGAAAACTTAATAAACCAAAAAAGAATAATAAACCCCCCGAGCTACACCATACTCTCACTATGGTAGCCAGGAGGAACAAAATGGTACTCTCACTACCATATATAGTTGAAAAATTATATTAGTAATGAGTAATATGACTCCTCCCAGAAATATGCCTCTGAGTGCTGTGTGTGTAGCCAGTTACCTGTGAAAACATCATAGAAGGTGTGTTGGTTCAAGACAGGATAGCGTTGTAGCCTCATCTTAATGCTGTACACAACTTTCCTGAACTGCTCAAGTACATGTGCCATTGTACGCCACAAGCGTTGAAGAACAAATACTGCTCTGTTGACAAATGTATGGACTCTGAGACACAATTTCATCAAAGATAGAAGACTCTTTTGTTTTTTGCACTCACGTCTCATCACAGCAGTAATAAGTCTATCAATCTTAGCTTTAGAATCTAGTGATCGGCAATACTTTTGCTTCCTCAGATGAGCATCAGCAGCCATGCCTTTACACTGCTGTTTGGTATGCTTCTTTATGCATGCCTTTGCGACATTAGTCTTCCATCTGAACTGTTGCTGAGCTCTGCATTTTAGCCTTGCAGTTGAGCAGATTCATACTGTTTCTGTGGAGTGTGCAGCCTGTGAAGTCACTCCTTGAGTGGAATGCTGATTCAGTTTATGTCTTGATGTACCATGTGTGGTTTTTAAACCACTTTTAAGTAACAGTGTACTACTATGATACCTGTTTCGTCTCTGCATTGAACTGCATCTCTGCTTAGAAGGCATCTTTCTTCTCTAGAAATTTACAGTACTCTGGGACAATGTTCCGTAAGTATCAGACACCTGCATAAGAAATAAACAAAAAGAAATATTTAGTGCTGAGCAAATTGTTTTGTTATAACATTACATAGTCACACACACTGTTCATGTGTCTTGTAACAGGAATAAATAGCACCGCTAACAAAACATTGCACAGATAAGCCTTCTCACAGTAGAACACTAGTGAAGGCAACATACAATGCTTTTAAATGTCACAGAACAGAAGCTTACTTCTAACATGAAAAATATATATTAATATGACAGAAACTCAATTATTATTAAAATCTTAACTATCCACACTATTTTTTTTCAAAAAACCTTTTTTTGCAAAATTTTCAAAAAGTAGTGTTGAATGTATGACAGTGTCACAAATATTGGTGTCGTGAGCATGACAGTGTCACAAATGTTGGTGTCATCAGCACGACACTGTTGAATAGTAGTGTCGCAAAATAGTGTTGTCCACAAAACTGTCAAATAATAGTGCCGTGAGCACAAAAGTGTCGAATAATAGAGTCATCAGCATGAAACGGTTGAATAATTACATTAAAAAACACCCTCGTTAAGGCTAAGCCAATCAGACACTACTTTGTATTTGAGTGACAGACGCTCACACCAATGGAACATAACACTGATCAGGCCATGTCAGGCAACCAATCACAACTGCTGAAGACTGGAGAAGAAGGACATAGCAGCCATCTTAGAAGAAACTGAGACACACTGCTTTACTCTGTGTAAGTACATCACATTTTCTATACAGTGTTTCTAGCATTATAAAAACTGTTACCACCACAAAAATAGCATTAAACCAAACATTTTTTACTGCTCTATTTGACTATGGCAATATAAATAACCTGCTATGCTGTGTAAAGAAGTTACTATTGTTTAAAGCCAGCGTGTCAATCAATACTTACTAGCACAGATATAGCTGCAAATGGAGGCAGAAAGCAAGTAGCATGTGTATCATAACACAAGAGGCAACCAATCATAGATGTCTGTTTACTCGTGATTGTTTGAACTAGCCTATGAAAATGTAGCATTTTCCCACCTAGAAACCTTGCAACATTTCTGGTTGACAGGAGCTGCAGCCATTCAGTGTAGTCATAGTGCATGCATCCACTGTATTGGTTAACCATGAGAAAGCAGTAACCAGTTAGTTTGTTAATCACTGTGTTTTGGGACAGCCCACTAAAGACATGTTGAAGGAGAGTGGGAAATGTCAGTTTCATATTCAATAGTGACTAGACACTGCAGGAGAAACACTGATTTTTTTTGGTAGCTCACAGTCCACTTCTCAGTTTAAAACCTCAGAATGTCAGAAAACAGCAAATGGACTGTGTGGATCGTGGCAGCAGCATAGTACGACGAGCTTCAGAGTACACTCAGAGGAGTGATTTTGGCTAAGATCTGTAGCTTCCAAATTGCTCTGTTAAGTGGTTTGGCAGGGGGAGGCATGAGGTGGAAGCATCTCATGCCAACAATGCACAGACTACTGAGCACTCAAGTTCGACCAGACACACTGTTGATTCATCTCGGAGGCAATGATTTAAGCACCAAATGATGGGTAGATTTGGTGACAGAAGCAAAATTGGACCATGCTTCTATTATGGGTATGTTACCTGCCTGTGAGATCATTTTTCAGATATTACGGAGCTTAAGGTCTGGCAAACAGTACAGCACATGTACCTGCTTGACAGGGCATGAAGAAAGGTGAACATACAAATATCTGGATATCTGCACATGTCTGGGATACCCACCATACCCTGAAATTAAGTATTGTAATAATTGGCTACGCCTACCAGACAGTGTGCATTTCTCATGCTGGCAATTGCCTTTTCCTGGGAGACCTTCAAGATGGAATCCTCACAGTCCTCTAAAAATATCAGACTGTTAAAATGTGTACCTTGAAAAAAATGGTTCTTTTAAGAGAGATAAAACTTTGGTCAAAAAATAGAAAAGCTGCATACATAACATACATGACACATATAACACACACAACATACAATCTCTGCTATTTTGAGAGTGCACTGGATCAAGAGTGTCATGGGAGGGAGGGTTAGCAGGGGGATGAAAAGTAATTCTCTATGTGACTTACTGTAGGCATGAGTGCTGTAACATTAACAAAATTAATATCATAAAGTTAAATCATTCTGATCATCTATCGTCACACTAACTGTTGAAAAATGTAATAACTCAATCCAGCTAGCCTCACAAAAACACATATACACACATATACTAAATAACTATTATCTCTCTCCTATTTATTTCAGCACGAAAAATACTCAAGAGAGCAAAATGAGAATCTGGAGCATGAGGGAACTGTGTTGTCTCATGGAGGCTGCACAGGCTAAGGAAAACTGCAAGGTCCTGATGTGCAGTACCAATAGGAAACTGGGCTACATGTGGAGGCGCATCAATGCACACCTGAGCTATAGATTTAGAATTAGGAACAAAACTTCAGAGCTGTGCAAAAGAAGTGGAAACCACTGCGCCAGTGTTTCTACATGTTGAAACAGTGTGAGGAGATACCGGACAGTGATGTGGGCTGGTACTACCTCACCCATGAGATGTGGGAGTCAACTGGAAAGCCTGCTGCTGGGGAGCACCTACAGCATTGTAAGTATACAGCAAACAATACTATACACAAAATGTCACACAGTAACAACAAAGTTACACAGTCACATTTCATAGCAATGTCAGTGATTCAACAGCTGTAGTTGAGCTGCAGCATTACACTCAGGACCCAGTACCTTTTCTGGGGGGGCATAGCCTGGTGCAAGCCATGCAGCTCCTCACTGTCCTAAGTAATGTACAGCTGCTGTCACAGAGGTATCCCAATAAAGTCCATTGAATTAGTTTTGCTGTGCCTGCCCACTCAGCATACAGTTCCTGGTGGGGGGGGTCATTGCCTTGCTGACACCGTGCAACTCATAACTGTGCTAACTTGTGTGCACCTGCAATCACTGAGGTTTACTGTTGATATCCATGGCTTTAGTTTTGCTATGAATCTCCAGTCAGGATGCAGTTCCTCGTGTGGGGGGGTTGGGACATTGCCTGACTGACACTGTGCAAGTCCTAGCTGTGGTAACTTGTCTGCATCTGCAATCAGGGAGGTCTACCATTGATGTCCATGGTTTTAGTTTTGCTGTTGCTGTCCATGCAGGATGCAGCACCTGCTCTGGGGCAGGGGCATTGCCTGGCTGACATGGTACAACTCCTAACTGTGCTAAGTAGTGTGCACCTTCAATCAGGGACCAGCACCATTGATGTCCATGGCTTTAGTTTTCCTGTTGCTCTCCACTCAGCATGCACTACCTGTTCTCGGGGGGGGGGCATTGCTTGGCTGACACTGTACAACTACTAACTGTGCTAAGTTATGTGCACCTTCAATCAGGGACTGGTACCACTGATGTTCATGGCTTTAGTTTTGCTTTTGCTCTCAACTCAGTATACAGTACCTGCTCTGGGGAGGGGCATTGCCTGGCTGACACCGTACAACTCCTAACTGTGCTAAGTTGTGTGCACCTGCAATCAGGGACCTGTACCATTGATGCCCATGGCTTTAGTTTTTCTGTTGCTTTCCACTTAAGATGCACTACCTGCTCTTGGGGGGTATTGCCTGGCTGACACTGTACAACTCCTAACTGTGCTAAGTTGTGTGCACCTTCATTCAGCGAGCTGTACTGTTGATGTCCATGGCTTTAGTTTTGCTGTTGCTCAACATTCAGGATGCAGTACCTGCACTGGGTGGGGGGCATTGACTGGCTGATACCGTACAGCTCCAAACTGTGCTAAGTGGTGTGCACTTTCAATCAGGGACCTGTACCGTTGATGACCATGGCTTTAGTTTTCCTATTGCTCTCCACTCAGCATGCACTACCTGTTCTCGGGGGGGGGCATTGCTTTGCTGACACCATAGAACTCCTAACTGTGCTAAGTTATCTGCACCTTCAGTCAGGGACCGGTACCATTGATGTCCATGGCTTTAATTTTGCTGTTGCTGTCAACTCAGCATACAGTACTTGCCCAGGGGGGCATTGCCTGGCTGACACTGTACAATTCCTAACTGTGCTAAGTTTTGTGCACCTTCAATCAGGGACCTGTACCATTGATGTCCATAGCTTTAGTTTTGTTGTTGCTCTCCACTCACGATGCAGTACCTGCTCTGTGGGGGGCATTGCCTGGCTGACACTGTACAACTCCTAACTGTGCTAAGTTGTGTGCAACTGCAATCAATTAGGTATACTGTAGATGTCCATGGCTTTAGTTCTGCTGTGACCCTACACTAAGGGACTAGTACGTAGTCGGGAGGATGGGGGTGGGAGGGGGCATTGCATGGCTGAGTCCTTCTACTGGATTATGTTTTATTAAATCTGAGTGAAGAAACCTAAGAATAGTCTTAAATAATAAACAAAGACTAGTGCACAGATCTTGATAAACAAACAGAAGAAAAAAAATTAAAAATAGTAATGTATAGATAGTATTAGCAAGAATAAAATCAATATATACTGAACTGCACGGTGATGTATACAACACTGTAAATATGTATTATTATTCATTTACACAACATTGTAGGCATTCCCTACCTCAGGCCGAGGTAGTGCCAGCTACAACAGACTGTGGAGGGCCATGACTCTGACAAGAATGTGATTCTGGTCGAGTCAGAAGGTAGGACAACTCTATTAGTACTACACTAATGATAGATAACCAGATGGCTGTAATGAGAAATATTTCCTTAATGAGATGAGACAACTCAGCAGTACCTCCACACAATAGCTTGTGCATCACTGCTACCAGTGAAATATTATATAAAAAGGTACATGTCTTAAATTGAATTGTGTCATCACTTACTTTACAATGCCTACTCAAGCTCTTCCTGTGTAAGTCCTCACTCTAACAACCTGTGCATGAATACTCTCAATAAGATCCGTCATTACTATCCATGACTTCAGTAGATGTGTTAACAACTGTGGATCCAATAGATGTTCTTCACATGGGAAAGATGGGTTTTGTTGGGTGAGACCACTGGATGACTAACAACATACAACATGATATTGCAGCAAATTGTGTGCAGCTGGTGTCAGACACCTATACAATTGACATACATATCTTAAGTTCATCTCCGTGTTAGCAGTTAGCATCATATACTTTTTGCTTTCAATGGAAGGAGTAAGCACTATCCACCTCCAGCTCAGCACCTGACATCAAATACCTAATGTGTCCACAGTGTGTCCAGCAGTGGAGTGAGAATGGAATTGGTTTGATAACTGAAATATTGTATAGCACCCAAACTTCTGTGTGGACAGTAGCAAATATTCATGTAAATGTAATCAACTTATTCACTTCAGACTCAGATTGCAATATCTGTACATTTTTTGGGGTTGGGAATGAAACATCTGCATTTCCTTCTTTTATGCATCAAGCTAATAACTGTCGTAACTTGTGTTTACCTACTATCACAAAACAGTAATGTTAATATCCAGTAGTTTACTTCACTTATGTCTCACAACTCAACATGTATGACAGTCAGGGAAGAGAGCATGAAAAACAATCCCACTCTTAATGAGCATACAGATAACAGTAAGCTCTGTTATCAAAAATTTCTTTTTTATTTTTTAGCTTCCGGGGAGACTGGATCAGACCAGCGGCTGCATGTGGTGAAGAAAGAGCCAATTGGCAGTGTTGAGCATAAGTACTGTAACATAGTACACACATTTGCGATATACAGGAGAAATAACACTTCTACATGTCACTGTCAGGGAGGTGTACCATTGATGTCCATGGCTTTAGTTGTGCTGTGGCTCTCCACTCATGGTGCAGTACCTGGTCTGAGGGGAGGGCTAGGTCATTGCCAGGTGGACACTGTGCAACTCCTAACTGTGGTAACTTGTCTGCACCTGCAGTCAGGCAGCTCTACCATTGATGTGCATGTCTTTAGTATTGCTTTTCATCTTCACTCAGGATGCAGTACCTGGTCATGGGAGGGAAGGGGCATTGAATGGTTGATGCCATGCAACCCTTAACTGTGCTAATCTATGTGCACCTACAATCAGGGAGGTGTACCATTGGTGTCCATGGTCTTAGTTTTGCTGTAGCTCTCCACTCACGATGCAGTACCTGCTCTGGGGGGGGGCACTGCCTGGCTGACTACATGCAACTCCTCACTGTACTAACTTATGTTCACCTGCAATCAGGGAAGTCTACCATTGCTCTCCATGGCTGTAGTTTTGCTGTGACTCTCCACTCAGCATGCAGTACCTGCTTGCGGGGGGGGGGGCAGCATTGCCTGGTTAAGGGCATGCAACTACTCAGTGTCCTAACTTGTGTGCAGCTGCACTCAGGGAGCTGTATCATAGATCTTCATGGCTTTACTTTTGCTGTTGCTGTCCAATCAGGATGCACTACCTCCTCTGGGGGGGCTTTCCCTGGCTGACACCATACAACTACTAACTGTGCTAAGTTGTGTGCACCTGCAATCAAGAAGGTATACATTGATGTACATAGCTTTACTTTTGCTGTAGCTCTCTCCGCTCAGGATGCAGTACCTGGTGTAGTGGGGGGGTGGCCATTGCCTGACCAAGGCTGTGCAACTCCTAACTGTGCTAACCTGTGTGCACCTGCAATCAGAGAGGTATACCATTGATGTCCATGGCTTTAGTTTTGCTGTAGCTCTCCACTGAGGATGCAGTACCTAGTCTGGGGGCATTGCCTGGCTGAGTCCGTACGACTCCTCAGTGTCCTAACTTGTATTCATCTGCAATCAGGGAGGTGTACCATTGACATCCATGGCTGTAGTTTTGCTGTGCCTCTCCACTCAGGTTGCAGCACCTGCTTGGGGGAGCATTACCTGGCTGAGGCCGTACAACTCCTAAGTGTGCTAACTTGTGTGCACCTGCAATCAGGGAGGTGTACCATTGATTTCCATGTCTTTAGATTTGCTGTGGCACAACACTCAGGATGCAGTAACTGGTCTTGGGGGAAGGAGACATTGCCTGGCTGATGCCGTGCAACTCCTAACTGTGCTAACTTCTGTGCACCTACAGTCAGGGAGCAGTACCGCTGATGTCCATGGCTTTAGTTTTGCTGTGGCTCACCACTCACGATGCAGTAACTGGTCTTGGGGGGGATGGTATTGCCTGGTTGACTCAACGCAACTCCACAGTGTCCTAACTTATGTGTATCTGCAATCAGAGAGGTGTACTGTTGATGTCCATGGCTGTACTTTTGATGTGTCTCTCCACTCAGGATGCAGTATTTGCTTTTTGGGGGGGGCATTGCCTAGGTGATGCTGTACAACTCCTAACTGTGCTAACTTGTGTGCACCTGCAGTCAGAAAGGTGTGCCATTCATGAACATGGCTTTAGTTTTGCCATGGCTCTCCACTCAGGATGCAGTACCCAGTCCGGGGGAGGGTGGGGGCATTGCCTGGTTGAGTCTGTGCAACTCCTCAGTGTCCTAACTTCTGTGCACCTGCGATCAGGGAGGTGTACCATTGATGTCCATGGCTTTAGTTTTGCTGTTGCTCTACACTCAGGATGCAGTAGCTGCTCTGGGAGGGGGTGGGCCATTGCATGGCGGAGTCCATGCAACTACTCAGCCTCCTAAGATGTGAGCAACTGCAATCAAATAGCTGTACCATTGATGTCCATGGCTTTACTTTTCCTGTGGCTCTGCACTCAGGGTCTAGTACCTAGTCTGTGAGGATGGGGAAGGGCGTAGAGGTTATTCCATGGGTGAGCCCATGCAAGTCATCAGTGTCCTACCATTCCTGCACCTAGTAACAGACAGTCATAATGATAATGTGCGTGGTTTTATATCAGCTGTGTCATGAGCAGTGCTATGCATGGTGACAATATTCAACTACTAACAGTAAACTATTAACCATACAAACATGTCACCGGTAACGTATTTTGTAATAACATGTACGACAAGGCTACACTTATCAGTGTACCATACAGATTTGTCTATTTTCTGTTCACAGGTCTGATCAGAAGGTGATCAGTCCATGAGCTCTTTGGCCATGTAGACAGATTTGAGCAGAAGGTTGACCATCTGCTACAGGGATAGGACAAAATCCTGTCCCTGTTGCGTGCACAACAGGGGACGGTCAGTCTCCTGCTCGAGCCTGTCAACATGGACACAGATGCCATGGACCAGGCCAGCACCACCCCACTGCATGCAGCTGAATCCAGTCTCCCTGGGCAAAGCTGAAGGCCCTCCACAGAACCAGTATCCAGTCATGGTGCAGCAGTTTCCACTTCCGATGCACCTCCACACATGTCTAGTTTCTTGGTCTGTGCCACCTCAATCAGATAGCACACCTTCCCATCTCCCAATCTTTGCAATAAATAAATCTTTGTTATTGCACAAATAAATATTTTTTTCTTAAAATGTATTGTTATATATCTCTAAAAAAAGAAAAATGATGACTTTTATTTTTATATATTTTGATACATGCAAAAATGTATACAAAAAATGTATACTAACTAAAAGTGCATAGTGTCTTCATTTTCACTATTTAATGTTTAACATTATTTGTGTAGAGTCCTAATTTGTCTCCAGCTGTTAGCACACAGCTTGTGCTCTGGCTCTCAACTCAGGATACAGTACCTGGTCTGGGGCGGAGACAGGAGGGGGGTCCATTACCTGGCTGAGTCCATGCAACACTTCAGTGTCCTAACTTGTGCGCACCTACAATCAGGGAGGTGTACCATTGGTGTACATGACCTTAGTTTTGCTGTAGCTCTCCACTCACGATGCAGTACCTGCTCGGGGGGGGGGCACTGCCTGGCTGACTACATGCAACTCCTCACTGTACTAACTTATGTTCACCTGCAATCAGGGAAGTCTACCATTGCTCTCCATGGCTGTAGTTTTGCTGTGACTCTCCACTCAGCATGCAGTACCTGCTCGGGGGGGCAGCCTTGCCTGGTTAAGGGCATGCAACTACTCAGTGTCCTAACTTGTGTGCAGCTGCACTCAGGGAGCTGTATCATAGATCTCCATGGCTTTACTTTTGCTGTTGCTCTCCAATCAGGATGCACTACCTCCTCTGGGGGGGCTTTCCCTGGCTGACACCATACAACTACTAACTGTGCTAAGTTGTGTGCACCTGCAATCAAGAAGGTATACATTGATGTACATAGCTTTAATTTTGCTGTAGCTCTCTCCACTCAGGATGCAGTATCTGGTGTAGTGGGGGGGGTGGCCATTGCCTGACCAAGGCTGTGCAACTCCTAACTGTGCTAACCTGTGTGCACCTGAAATCAGAGAGGTGTACCATTGATGTCCATGGCTTTAGTTTCGCTGTAGCTCTCCACTGAGGATGCAGTACCTGGTCTGGAGGGGCATTGCCTGGCTGAGTCTGTACGACTCCTCAGTGTCCTAACTTGTATTCATCTGCAATCAGGGAGGTGTACCATTGATATCCATGGCTGTAGTTTTGCTGTGCCTCTCCACTCAGGATGCAGCACCTGCTTGGGGGGCCATTACCTGGCTGAGGCTGTACAACTCCTAAGTGTGCTAACTTGTGTGCACCTGCAATCAGGGAGGTGTACCATTGATGTCCATGTCTTTAGATTTGCTGTGGCACAACACTCAGGATGCAGTAACTGGTCTTGGGGGAGGGAGGCATTGCCTGGCTGATGCCGTGCAACTCCTAACTGTGCTAACTTCTGTGCACCTACAATCAGGGAGCAGTACCGCTGATGTCCATGGCTTTAGTTTTGCTGTGGCTCACCACTCACGATGCAGTAACTGGTCTTGGGGGGATGGCATTGCCTGGTTGACTCAACGCAACTCCACAGTGTCCTAACTTGTGTGCACCTGCAATCAGAGAGGTGTACTGTTGATGTCCATGGCTGTATTTTTGATGTGTCTCTCCACTCAGGATGCAGTATTTGCTTTTTGGGGGGGCATTGCCTAGGTGATGCTGTACAACTCCTAACTGTGCTAACTTGTGTGCACCTGCAATCAGGAAGGTGTGCCATTCATGTACATGGCTTTAGTTTTGCCATGGCTCTCCACTCAGGATGCAGTACCTAGTCCGGGGGAGGGTTGGGGCATTGCCTGGTTGAGTCTGTGCAACTCCTCAGTGTCCTAATTTCTGTGCACCTGCAATCAGGGAGGTGTACCATTGATGTCCATGGCTTTAGTTTTGTTGTCACTCTACACTCAGGATGCAGTAGCTGCTCTGGGAGGGGGTGGGCCATTGCATGGCGGAGTCCATGCAACTACTCAGCCTCCTAAGATGTGTGCAGCTGCAATCAAATAGCTGTACCATTGATGTCCATGGCTTTACTTTTCCTGTGGCTCTGCACTCAGGGTCTAGTACCTAGTCTGTGAGGATGGGGAAGGGCGTAGAGGTTATTCCATGGGTGAGCCCATGCAAGTCATCAGTGTCCTACCATTTCTGCACCTAGTAACAGACAGTCATAATGATAATGTGCATGGTTTTATATCAGCTGTGTCATGAGCAGTGCTATGCATGGTGACAATATTCAACTACTAACAGTAAACTATTAACCATACAAACATGTCACCGGTAACGTATTTTGTAATAACATGTACGACAAGGCTACACTTATCAGTGTACCATACAGATTTGTCTATTTTCTGTTCACAGGTCCGATCAGAAGGTGATCAGTACATGAGCTCTTTGGCCATGTAGACAGATTTGAGCAGAAGGTTGACCATCTGCTACAGGGATAGGACAAAATCCTGTCCCTGTTGCGTGCACAACAGGGGACGGTCAGTCTCCTGCTCAAGCCTGTCAACATGGACACAGATGCCATGGACCAGGCCAGCACCACCCCACTGCATGCAGCTGAATCCAGTCTCCCTGGGCAAAGCGGAAGGCCCTCCACAGAACCAGTATCCAGTCATGGTGCAGCAGTTTCCACTCCGATGCACTCCCATGTGTCCAGTTTCTTGGTCTGTGCCACCTCAATCAGATAGCACACCTTCCCATCTCCCAATCTTTACAATAAATAAATCTTTGTTGTTTCACAAATAAATATTTTTTTCTTAAAATGTATTGTTATATATCTCTAAAAAAGAAAAATGATGACTTTTATTTTTATATATTTTGATACATGCAAAAATGTATGAAAAAGAAAAATGATGACATATTTTTATATATTTTGAAACATGCAAAAATGTATACAAAAAAATGTATACTAACTAAAAGTGCATAGTGTCTTCATTTTCACTATTTAATGTTTAACATTATTTGTGTAGAGTCCTAATTTGTCTCCAGCTGTTAGCACACAGCTTGTGCTCTGGCTCACAACTCAGGATACAGTACCTGGTCTGGGGCGGAGACAGGAGGGGGGTCCATTACCTGGCTGAGTCCATGCAACACTTCATTGTCCTAACTTGTGTGCACCTGCAATCAGGGAGGTGTACCGCTGATGTCCATGGCATTAGTTTTGCTGTGGCTCACCACTCAGGATGCAGTAACTGGTCTTGGGGTGGCATTGCCTGGCTGGCACTGTGCAACTCCAAGCTGTGCTAACTTGTGTGCACCTGCAGTCAGGGAGCTGTACCATTCATATCCACTGCTTTACTTTTGCTGTGGCTCTCCACTCAGGATGCAGTACCTGCTCTGGGGGGGGCATTGCTTGGCTGAGTCTATGCAACTCCTCAGTGTCCTAATTTGTGTGCACCAGCAATCAGGGAGGTCTACCATTGATGTCCATGGCTGTAGTTTTGCTGTGGCTCTCCACTCAGGATACAGTACCTCCTTTGTGGGGGAGGGGGGCATTGCCTAGATGAGGTAGTACAACTCCTAACTGTGCCAACATGTGTGAACCTGCAATCAGAGAGGTGCACCATTGATGCCATAGGTTTACTTTTGCTGAGGCTCGCCACTCAGGATGCAGTAACTGTTCTTGAGGGGGGGCATTGCCTCACCAAGGTTGTGCAACTCCTAACTGTGCCAGCTTGTGTGCACCTTCAATCAGGGAGGTGTACCATTGATATCCATGGCAGTAGTTTTGCTCTGGCTCTCCACTCAGGATGCAGCACCTGTTCGGGGGGGCATTGCCTGACTGAGTCCATGCAACTCCACAGTGTCCTAACTTGTGTGCACCTGCAATCAGAAAGGTGTACCATGCATGCCCATAGGTTTACTTTTGCTGAGGCTCTCCACTCAGGATGCTGTTACTGTTCTTTGGGGGGCATGCCTTACCAAGGCCGTGCAACTCCTAACTGTTCTAACTTGTGTGTACCTGCAATCGCGGAGGTGTACCGTTGATGTCCATGCCTCAGTTTTGCTGTGGCTCTTCACTCAGGATCCAGTACCTAGTCTGGTGGGTCATTGCCTGGTTGAGGCCATGCAACTCCTAACATTGCTAACATGTGAGCACCTCCAATCACAGAGGTCACTCTCCACTCAAGATGCAGTAACTGGACTTGGGGGGGTAGGACATTGCCTGGCCAAGGCCGTGCAACTCCTAACTGTGCCAACTTGTGTGCACCTGCAATCAGGAAGTGTACCATGTATGCCCATAGATTTACTTTTGCTGAGGCTCTCCTCTCAGGATGCCGTTACTGTTCTTTGGGGGGGCATGCCTCACCAAGGCCGTGCAACTCTTAACTGTTCTAACTTGTGTGTACCTGCAATCGCGGAGGTGTACCATTGATGTCCATGCCTCAGTTTTGCTGTGGCTCTCCACTCAGGATGCAGTACCTAGTCTGGTGGGGCATTGCCTGGTTGAGGCCATGCAACTCCTAACTTTGCTAACATGTGAGCACCTGCAATCACAGAGGTCACTCTCCACTCAAAATGCAGTAACTGGACTTGGGGGGTAGGACATTGCCTGGCCAAGGCCGTGCAACTCCTAACTGTGCCAACTTGTGTGCACCTGCAATCAGGAAGGTGTACCATCCATGGCTTTAGTTTTGCTGTGACTCTCCACTCAGGATGCAGCACCTGGTATGGGGGGCGGGCATTGCGTGGTTGAGTCCATGCAACTCCACAGTCTCCTAACATGTGTGCACCTGCAATCAGGGATGTCTACTGTTGATGTCAATGGCAGTAGTTTTTTTGTGGCTGTCCACTCAGGATGCAGCACCTGTTTGGGGGGCTATTGCCTGTCTGAGTCAGTGCAACTCTGCAGTGTCCTAACTTGTGTGCACTTGCAATCAGAGAGGTGTATCATGCATGCCCATAGATTTACTTTTGCTGAGGCTCTCCACTCAGGATGCCATTACCATTCTTGGGGAGGGCATTGCCTCACCAAGGCCATGCAACTCCTAACTGTGCTAACTTGTGTGTACCTGTATCACAGAGGTGTACCATTGATGTCCATGCCTCAGTTTTGCTGTGGCTCTCCACTCAGGATGCAGTACCTGGTCTAGGGGGTGCATTGCCTGGTGGAGGCTGTGCAACTCCTAACTGTGCTAACTTGTGTGCACCTGCAATCACTGAGGTGTATTGATGTCCATAGCTTTACTTTTCCTGTCACTCTCCACTCAAGATGCAGTAACTGGACTTGTGCTGGGGGTAGGCCATTGCCTAGCCAAGGCCATGCAACTCCTAAGTGTGCTAACTTGTGTGCACCTGTGATCAGGGAGGTGTACCATTAATGTCCATGCCCTTAGTTTTGCTATGGTTCTCCACTCAGGATTCAGTACCTGGTCTGGGGGCGGCAGTGCCTGGCTGAGGATGTGCAACTCCTAACTGTGCTAACTTTTGTATACCTACAATCAGGGAGGTGTACTGTTCATGTCCATGGCCTTAGTTTTGCTGTGGCTCTCCACTCAGGATGCAGTACCTGGACTGGGTGGGTGTGGCATTGCCTGGCTAAGGCCATGCAACTCCTAACTGTGGTATATTGTGTGCACCTGCAATCACAGAGTTGTACCATTATTGTCCATAGCTTTACTTTTGCTGTCACTCTCCACTCAAGATGCAGTAAGTGGACTTGGGGGGGAAGGCCATTGCCTGGCCAAAGCCATGCAACTCCTAACTGTGATAACTTGTGTGCAGCTGCAATCAGGAAGGAGTACCATTGATATCCATGACTTCAGTTTTGCTGTGCCTCGCCACTCACCATGCAGAACAGTAACACCAACAATGATGCCAAAGTAAAGCTGAACGCAAATGCAAGAATACCCGCATACAGAAACGAAAACCGTAACGTACCCAGTGGTGTAGCCATGAGCGGTAACACAAACACTGACATAAAGACAAGTGAAACTGTAAGTGTAACACTAACAAAAGTACACACCCTATTTTTCCCCAAAAGCTGCACTGAGAAACACAGTGAGTACAAAGAATGTATGCATAATAATGGGCCTCGGAGCAGAAAATGAGCACTTGGAATACTAAATTGCCTATATCTCAGGAACCATACGACATAGAAAAAAAATTAAAATTTCACATAAATTATGACTTTCCTGCCTAGTTTTGTACCTAGCCCCCTAGTGAGGGGCTAAGCATTTTTGTGACAAAAAGTCTGTATCTGGAAGCATTTATGAGATACAGGCCCCAAAAGGCGTGGTGGATGCTGCAATGTTAGTCTATGGCAAAAAGCATCAATTTCAGAGCAGCATAACTTTCCATCCATGCAATACTTTGTCACCAAACCATCAAAAGGCACATCTGCCATCAAAGTCTATGTTTCTATGTACTGTCACTGTGCCTCCACCCAGTGGCAGTAAGAGGATAAGACAGCAGGCCACCACGAAAGGAGAACAGTTCCTAGGACACTCAATCCACTCCCCCAGCCAACCCCCAGTGCCCCAAGTTCATGAACCCAGGTCACCAGTGTGGTGGTAAGTGAGATGTAAGCACCTCAGATCTCAATGCCACTGGGGCAGCTCCATCTGCTCACCTGCTCATTTTACCATTCTTTTGTTGCTGGAAGTAAGGGTGGAGGATCAGGGATGGAATCTTTTGAAAATCCCCCCCAAAGTTTACCAGTGATGGAAAAAAGGAAGACGTCACAAGGGAAAAATGAAATAGATAAAACTACAGACTGCATTACACTGAAGAGGCATAGCTGGACAAAACACATCTGTAGTTTGTCACTTTCAGCTATTGCTGGGCAAAAATGTTATTATGGTCATGAAATTTCACAAACTTGCTGATTTTGCATTCATGAACATTTTTTTCTTTAATTGTGCTAAACTCTGGGGCACTTCAGTCATCTTTTTTATACAAATATAGTGCTATTTTCTGAGAAATAGCACATTTTAAAATGGCAAGGTCCTAAAAGTCTGCAGTGTCAGGAAACATCACTATTTGTTTTTTCAAAACAGTGCTTTTTAAAAAAATGGTATTAAAAGAGTGCAATTTTGACAGACATTGACCATTTTAAATACATTGCTGTAGCTTGTGAAATTACATGAAATTACAAAAAAATGGTTGGAATTTTGCAAAAAGGTTGAGAAAAAGATTTTTCTACTTTTTCCAGGCACTACTATCAGCCTATACTGGATAAGATGAACAAACCTGTTTACAGGATGATATCTGTTCTGGCAAAGTCTTGTCAGCTTGACTTGCACATGTACTGTATTTGCATTCCCAGTAGAGCTGTGCAGAATTTTCAAATTCCATTCTGCCGGAATTCTGTGGAATTTTCAAAATTCCCCCCAAATTTGTGGAATTTCTTTTAAAGCAGATTTCCAAAATTCTGAAATTGGAATGTGAACTGGAGAAATGTATTCCACAGTTTATGTAAACTGGATTCATTTCCACAAACTGCGGAATATTAGTCGATAATGTGAGCACTGCAATTTTATTCTACGGTTTATGTGGAAATGCTTTTCTAAATTCTGAGGAATAAAAAAAAAAACTGAGTTGCCAGTGCACAAGAATTCTTTTGGTGGAATTCCACATTACACGCAACACTAATTCCCACAATGCCTTGCTTTGGGATTGAATCTTTAGTATGTGTGTGGTTTGAATAGATTAACAAACACCAGACATGAATAACATAAAATTCATTTGTTGTAAAGAATGCCCTCCTAATTTATCTCTTGAATGTCTATTATAACATGACTGGTCAGAGCCAAAACGGTTGCATGTAATAGTGATGCTGTTGAGTGGAAATACTGTTGAGGCATTGAGAAGCAGTACATGAAATGTTAATTGTCAAGGTTATTTTATTACTGATAGGGAAAGATAAAAACAAAGGTAGGAGAAAATGATGGAAGAAAGTATGCAATCCATATGGTATAGCAGGAAATTGTACAGAAAGAACAGGCATACACGGTGCCTGTTGTATGACATGGAGTGTCTGTGGTATATACAATAGTTCTAAAATAGTTAATAGCATATGTGGTGATGCAGCAGTCAGTCTTCACTGTAGAGAATAAGCTGGGTCTGTTATTAATTTAATTTTCTTCTCTTTGTTTTCGGAGGTTTCGTGGAAGTAGTTGGTGGAGTTTGTGGGCTGTGTTCAGTGTCTGAGAAGTAGTCACTGTGAAGCTGAGAAATGTCCTCATATGGAAGGTGGTGAATTGAAATGATGTTTGTTCATTGCACAGTAACAGAGCAAGCAATTGGTATAGTGTCGAGAATGGAAGTTTCTAAGTTGTGGGTTTGTGTGTTGAGGAAGATACGTAATAAGTCTGGGTTGATTGTCATCGATATTAGTTTTTCTTGACAAAAGCATGTGATCTGAATTTGTTATACATCAATGTGTTCCAGGCCAACAATGTTGATTGTTCTTTCTTCTGTGGGTGCCTCTGTAATCTCTAAAAAAGAAGGCAGGAAGGATTGTAAGAACGGATGAATGGGAGAATGCTTATAATGCTGAAAGTCTTATTAGGTACAGTATGTAAATGTCTAACATCCTTGTTGTGTTCTTTAGTTAACTGTAAAAGAAAAGCAGTACTAGCAATGATTACGTTGGTTAGAAAGCTATTCATTATGAGGCACTGGCTAGATAAGGGAGTGCCATTATAGAAGGAATAGGTGGAAGAAATGTAGCATTTTTGAGTGGTGGCAAGGAAAGTGTTGGATAATGAACAGTAATATGCAGTAACGCGGGCTAGTAAAGCACGCCAGATTTTGAGACATTTGATGTGTTTCATTGTTTTTTTGGTGGAAACTGATATACTGTTCACACACAAAATTCATATAATATAAAAGTGCACATGGGCAAATGTCAATGTGAAATTGACACATTTCATTACAAGAAAACTTACTGTGAAAGTCGATGTTTTTGATGAGTTGAGCATCACTTCGGCATTAAATTTGGAGGTGTAGAGGTGTGATTCGGTGATGTAGTCACCCTCAGCAAGTGGTGTTGAACCATGGTCTCTCCAGAGGGAACACTGATCATTGTCAGTGGAGTCCTCGATGATAATAGTGCTTTTGTATGCTGTTCTTCCATGGATGAGAACTGTTCGAAGAGGTTGATCCTGTAGGTGCAAATCAGATAGGAATAGTAAGTGATTGTGAGGTGAAAATAGAGAGAGAGAGAGAGACAGACAGATACACAGTAGAGACAGATAGAGAGACATATAGTAGGTGTACCTGTGGTGGAAGTGAATGACTTTGTAAGCAAGTAATGGCATTGAGATTGTATAGCTGTTGTCTTATGATGGTGTGGCAATGCTGAGGATGAAGTAGGCAATTGGCAATAGTCAGCTGTAGTGTGTTGAAATGCAATGGGAGTTAGTGTGCATGTAGGGAAATGCAAGTGATTGGATTAGAATTGGTGTGAGTTGTATGGAATGTAAATGTAGGCATTAGATGATGAATATGAATGTGATCGGATTAGTTTTGCAGGATGTTCAACAGTAAGTGTAGCAGATGGAAGTCATGATGTAAGGGAAGAGGTAGGAAGTAATGGGTTGCATAGTAAGCGATGCTTTTGAAGCAGTGCAAAGGAAAGTGGGTGAGAGTGAAAGAGAAATGAGACTGTACAGGAGCTTGCAATTGATGAATACAGCATTGATTCCATTTTCAATGGAGTGTGAATGTGAATCAAGTGGCCATGTAAATGATGTAATGGAGAGGCAGAGAGCAAGATAGATATAGATAGATAGACGTAGAGTGTGAGAGTGACATAGAGAAACAGAAACAGTAACAGAGAGAGACAGGGAAGAAGTCAGATAGATAGATATCTACATATGCAGTGTGGTGTTGAGTATGAGCAGTGTAATTGTGGTGCAAAGTAAATAGTGAGAGACACCTGAACAATAGTACCAGCAATTGTGCAGAGTGATTGTAATGGAAGTTTTTTTGTGTTGGAGATAGTGATCACAGGGAGTTGAGGTGGATCAAGAAGCATGTCAGCCTTCTGTAGTATGTCTTCTGGGATGTGTGGTGGCTTAATTTTTGAAAATTTAGTATGTCTATTGATTAATATTGTTCCATTACATAGAATAACATTCCAGAGAAGAAATGCAGATTGGGGTTGAATGGTTTCATAGTTTCCGGTGATATAGGAACATACTCGTATAGCATTGGTGTTGTCAGCAAGTACAAGGTAATATAATTTCTTCTGTTGTTGGTGACTGGTTGTATAGTTTGTAATAGTGCTTTTCTTCACTATGTAGCAGTTGAAGGCAATTTGTTTGGTGTTGTCTGAGTTCTTCATGGTGATGAGGTCGTTAATGGTGTACATCTGTAAAGAAAAGAAGATATCAGTAATATAAAGGTCATAATTGAAGCCACAAAGGTGTGTGATCACTGTAGTAAGATTCCAAGGTGCCATAGTGTGGAATGTGAATTGAGGTGTAAATGTGACCAAATGTAGATTTGTAATCAGTTGTGTAGTTAGTTGTAAGCTGTGTGCAGTTAAGTGTTTGCATATACAGTAGGTGGTTAGAGCTGTGTGTGAAGGACTATGTGTGGTGAGATCAATGTTGAAATCACAAATGATAATGTAGTGAGTGGTTGATATGTCATGTAAAGTAGATGTTAGTAAAGTAAAGAGATGTGAAAGTGGGATATGTGATGGTTTGTATAGTGCTATTATAGTAGGTGTTAGTAAATGTGTGCATAGTGTGAAATAAGTAATGTCAATGGAGTTCTATGTTTTAAAATGAATACTTGATATTGTGTTTGTTTTGTAGTACAGAACAAGGTTGTGTTGAGTAGTGGCATTGAAATTGTCATGGAACACTGCTCTGTGCATGGGAAGGGTATAGTTAGTAGGCAAGCAGGGTGATGTAAAATTTGGTTCAGCTATACAGATAATGTCTGCTGTTATAAAGTTAGTATCAGCAGACATGGAACAAAAATGGAGGCAGTATGGCGCAGTGGGTTAAGGCTCTGAGCTGCAAATCTGGAGACCTGGATTTGAATCCCACAGCCTCCTAGGTGTATACTGTGTGACCCTGAGCAAGTCACTTAACTTCCTCGTGTTCCCAGGTTGCACCTACAAACAAGCTTTCAGCTTAGTGTGTCTCACCTGGTAAAATAAAATAAATAAAATAAAAAAAATGTACCTGTAATGATTGTATGTTATGATATATCATAGTAATAGTGTTTTGCAAAGGGATGAGCAGGGGTATGTTTGGGTGTAATGTTTTGTGTGTGTGTAGATATTGCATTTCTCGTGTGACTTTGTTATTTACAGATATAGTGTGTGCATTAAAGTTATGATTGTAGATGTTAATGTTAGTAACACGGCTTAGTGCTACATAGTGAAGGTGATCTATTTTTGCATTATTGAAATGGATATGTATACATTGTAGTGTGTTTCCTTGAGTGCGATGAATAGTGCATGTCTTAATGGAAACTGTTTGTGTATAATAGTGAAATGAGTTTTGCCATATTGAAATTGTTTTGATATGGGAAGAATTGGTGTCCAGTTTTGCAGTGTATGACTGTGGTATAGATGGTGATGAGTTTGTCATTGAATAATGCCTATTTTTGGTGAATGGAATAGCATCCAGATAATTTGGGGAGTGTTGTTGAAGTCTATGTCTATGTGTTGTACAGTGCCAGAAGCATCATTAGTTAGTCCATCTTCAACATTGTTATTTGAAGTCAGATCATAGTGGAGGGTAGTGGCAATGTGGAGGGTGTGGTACAGTCCTGTAGTTTTAGCAGGGTTTTTTGGCAAAGTGGATATAATTTTGTCTTTAGTGGTAGCCGGTAGAGAACCAGTCATTGTGTCCTGGGCATAGTTAATGAAAGGCTTATTCGTTTTTGTACAGGAGGTGAAGATAAGATCATTGATGTGATTGACTTCTGCATTTGTGGACATGATATGTGGTAGTGTTTCAACAGGAAATGGGGGACTGACTTGACGAGAAGAGATGATGGAGCTGTCATGCAGTGTGTGATGTCCTTCTCTAAGGCAATTTAGTAGTTCTGCAAAGTGGGCATCTTCCTTTTGGCGCATAATTGTTTTGAGTTCAAAAAGTGAAAAATGATTGTGCCATAGATTGTTTGCTAAGGGTCCATAGTCATGTTTTAGGTCTTCAAATATGTAGCTGTCAAAGACAGGCTTTAGTTGAAACGAGTCATCTATGGCATTGATTGATATTCCACCAAAGGGTAGGTAGTTGCCTTTTATGTCTAGTAGATGATTAATGTAGTTAAATAGGTTATTTCCAACCATTGAGATTTCATCAATGAAAATACTTTTTAGATGCGAGTTTACATTGTAATGTATGTCTGTTTTCAGAAGTTAAAGGCTTGTAAGCTAGTTTTTGAGATGTTGGTATGGTGAATAAACTGTGTAGAGTATGGCCAGTGATGTTATGTGCTGCTTTTCTGGTGGGTGCTGCGATGACTAGGTAGCATGTGTCTGGATTTTGTCCTGGCTGTTTATTGAAGTAGCACAGGAGGGATTGGTATAGGGCAGTAGTGACATAGCTTTTGCCAATGCCAGCTCCCCCAAGCAGATGGTGTAGCAAGGTGTTTCAGAGGTTTTGAAGTGATGTAGGTGATGGTAAATGAATTGTAATTGTTCTGAGTTTAAGTTGTGCAAAATGTTGTAGTACCGTTGGTCTTCAATCAAGTGCTGTATTAGTGTATATTGTTGGTTTAGGGGAGGCAAATCAATGTCAAGGGATAAGTCATAAGTAGCATGAAGTGGTGGTACAGGTGTCTGTGGCATGTTGTAAGGATTAGTAAGGGATTGAAGGTCTTCACAGAGGTTGTAGAGGTCTTCAGTTACAGTTTTTTCAATCACTGTGATATCCATGTTTTGATTGTATGTTTTATGATGGTTCTCTACAGTGGTTTTTAAGGCTTTGTAGGTGTCATAGTAGGTGTTGTGTTTTAGTATGTCTTTTTCATTGCGCCATGGGTGGAGAAGGAAAAGTAGTTCACGGTAGTAGTTTTCTGGGTCAGTGGTTTTATTGAAATGACAGTATCGGAGAATATTTTTTTTTCTGTTGAAGGTGTTGGATTGATTGCAGGTTTGTAGGTTTGGAATGGTGTTAGAGTCATCTTCACTATGAATTTCAGGTAATAGTCCATCAGAATCGTGTAGTTGAGAAGGTTGTTTGTGGTGTGGATTGTCATGGCATGCTGCAAAGTCAGCCAGAGTGCATGACTCCAAGAAGAGTGCTCGTTGTTGGTAGTGTAATATGGTGTTGTCACATTCTATGTGAATGTTGTCATCATTTAGTTTGTTAATTGTATCAAAGTCTTTTATTAGTAGTGTTCTTGTTTCTGCTGTGTGTGTGTCAATAAATTTAAAAGTACATGAAGCACGACGTAATGATATTTGAAGTACTAGATATGCAGTTTCTTGTGCACTGATTTCAGTACTGTTTAAGAATTTGTTGCCAATGTGATGCAGTTGATGTTTAATGTTTGGATTAGTTTTAGCATCTTGTGCTGCCTGATGCAGCAATTGGCTCATGCCGCATTGCTGTTTTGAGATGTACGACACTACATACATGGCACATGCATACGGCTCTAGTATTTACAGGACCTCCTTGTGAATGAGCTTGCTCAATGGAGTTTTCCTTCAATAAACTTGAACTTGAACTTGAACATGTACTGAAGGTCCATATTTGCTCTCCATGCTGCAAGTAGTATGGGATTGTAGTTATTTATTTTGGTGTCACGAGGTAATCTTGTGAGGAAAATCATAGGGCGCTGTATTGTGGATCGAACTGTAGTGATGTAGTCATCTAGTGATAAACCGATATGTTGGAGGAAAT
Source organism: Neoceratodus forsteri (assembly GCA_016271365.2). Classification (NCBI taxonomy): domain Eukaryota; kingdom Metazoa; phylum Chordata; order Ceratodontiformes; family Ceratodontidae; genus Neoceratodus; species Neoceratodus forsteri. The sequence continues at coordinate 158,153,723 of CM028138.1, forward strand.
CCTGGACTGTAGAAATATTTGTTGTTGAGTTAGTTTTCAGGGTATTGTGAATAGTAGCAATTTTTTTGCAGTGTTTGAAGTGGTGGGGTTTTATTAGGTGGGAGTGGAAATAAAATGTCAGTGGTAATCGTGGGGTAACAAGGGAAATGAAAGCGACCATTTTTTTTCCTTTAATACGACATGTGTGTGAATGGGAATGTGATTGTAATGATATGAGGTCTTTTAAATGTTCCTCCTGTCTGGCATTGCAGGAGATATGACTGTTAATAGAACTGATAATGCCACAGTTGTTGTCAGCAGTGTATTTGGGTGAGTTTTCTATTCATAGTACATCATGAATGTGAGGGGAATGGCGATGTTGGAATTCGACAAGATAGAAGTAGTCGACAAGTTTTCTAATAGGATGTAGTTTGTTTTGCATAACAGTGTGGAAAAATTGATTAACTTGATAATCAAATTGAGGTGCACAAGTGACTGGATCTGACTGTATTAGTCGACATTTATGTTCCCATGTTAGCTGTGTGAGTTCTTCATCTGTATAGGTTTTGGAGTCAATAATGTGTCCTAGAATTTTAAGCAAGTGAAGCCATTTTGTTTCTGCTGCATATAGTGATAAGAAGAATGTTGGTAAGCCCAGTTTTCGAATCATGACAAATAAATATTTTTTGGCCTATTCCCAGTAGGGTGGTGAGCCACGAATAGTTTTTAAGATATGGTAGCCCTCATTGTATTGTAACAAGGTTTCCAGACCACCAAATTTTAAGTCCCCAGCATTGATGTGTTTGCCTTTTTTTGGTGTTTTCATAAGGAAATGTTTACTTTGCCTTGGATTTATCAGATTAGTAATTTTTTAAGTTTGTAAAATACATTTGGTATTGATTTAGCTACTCTTCGGTCTGCAGAGCGTAGTTCTGCTTTACAAATGTCACTATAATGTACTGGAGTAGGACGGTTGAGGTTGTTATGCCATCTTTGTCCTGCATATATAGTGGGGAAAGCTAAGAATTTGGAGTCTTTGTCTTCATAGAGTCCTCGTGGTCTATTGTTTTCAGCTGGTGCTAAGGATAGTATATTGTGTGAGTGTTCCATTACAGTCATATTATTAAGAAGTGTATCTAGGTGTCCTGCAAATGGTTCTTCGTTGTCAGAGTTACTATCATTGGATTGTTCAGAGGACTAATTCAGGTGATCTAGTGATTGGGTTTCGGGGTTGGAGGAGTAGTTGGTGTCATGCGAATGGGCTGTGGTGGTACTCTGATATTGCCAGTGGGGATCATATGTGATGCCATTTTCTTGGAAAAGTGTACTGTTTATAGTAAGCCATTGTGCTGCAAGCAGTACCTTGTTTGGCCATATGTTTTGGAAATGGGTGAAACTGGTGCAGGACAATTTATGTTTTAGCTTTACAGGGATGGTAGCAGTATCGGATAGCTGACATGTGTAACATTTGCTGGAACATTAACAACTGCACCCTTAAGGGAAAGTTGTTTTCCTCGAGGAAGGGATGTAATTTGCATGAATGGTATTCAGGGTGATACTAATCGTTCCTCTAATTCATAAAGTGATAATTGGGAGGGTAGTGGTGGAAAGGTCATGTGGTTTTTGATGGAAAGTGGTGGAATTTTTCCTAGTAATGTGTATTTTTTACTGCTATGGCATATGTAAGTTGAAGTGTTGGTGTGTTCATTACAGGCAATAAATGTACTGTTATTTGCTAGGTGGTCAGTTGTAGTAGTAACAGAAGGTGGGTGCCATAGCTGATTTAATATGGTACAGCAGTGCTGTGGTCCAATACGTACTGTGGCATGGAATGCAGTAATCATGGAATGTATTTTTTGTGTTTATGTTTGTGTGGAGAATGGAACTGTTTGTGAAGGTAAAGGAATAATATTGGTGAGAGTGAGAGTTGCTGGTGTGTTTGATGTATGTGATAAGTTGTCATATGTGTTATGGCTAATATGTTTAAGGGGTAGAATGGCAGTGGTACATGAAGTGGATGAGTCATGAAGAAGAAGTTTGTATGGCCGTATGTTATTAGAATGTGTTCTGGAAGTTGGTGCTAGATGGCTGGGTAATTTTTTAAAGTAGCCTTGTGTAATGTGCTTGATAACAAGTGGTGTAGTGTTGTATGTCACTGATGGCTTTGGTAATGCTTGTATAATAGCAGTTGTGAAGTTTTGGAAAACTGATAAAGTGTGGAAGGTGTGAAGAGATGCACTGTAAGTAATGTTGGTATTGTAGAGAGAAGAGGAATGGAAACAGAAGTAGGTGGTGTTGTGTGAGAAGAAGCAGTAGTAGGCAGTAGCTGTGTTAAATAGACATGGTAGGTTCGTAGCAATGGTGTTCTGTATGGCAAGGTGTGTAGTGGCTAGACTGGTCTGGTCCACTGTTATTGAGGAGGTGGGCTGGTAATGTATGGATAAGTAGTTGTTGGTTAGAGAGAAGTGTGTAGGTAGGTTTTGCAGCATAATAGGTTGTGTTGGGATGACCTTTGCAATAGTGGTGTGCACGTTGGTAGCAAGGAGCTGTACATTGTGTAAATCATGAGATGTCCAAGAGTTAATTGGAGAACAGACTTGATATGTAATGGCAGATATGCAGGATAGAATGTTAGAGTGTGGAATAAATGTATGGGGTAAAGACAGAGTGGTAGTGTATTGTGTAAGAGTGTGTTGTGTGGAGTGGGAATAAGTTAGTATGGGATGTGTGTGTTGTTGTGGTTATATTCTGGTGGCGTAGCAGTTGTAGAGTGACTGCTATGATCAGATGAAATAAGTGGTATTTGATGGGGTGGTGTGCAGTTAAATGAGTGAGAAGGAGTATAAGCAGTAGATGAAATGGTAGGCGGTATAGTGTGTGATGGAGTTGTAGTAGAGTGTGTTGGTGCTGTGAGATCTGAATGAGGGAAGGTTGCATGGTATGGTAAGTGGTGTCACTGGAGACGGGAAGCTGTAAGAGTTGTGACTGTAAAGGTGGTTTGTGTAGCTGTTGAGATGTAGTGCAATGTGAAGGTTGGTGTGAGAGGTGTAATGGTGTCTGAGATGCTGGTAGGGTGAGGGTGAAAAGCTTATCAGGCATAGTGGGGTCACACGGTGGATGTTGAAGGTGTTGTAGCTGTTGATATGGGAGAGTATTAGAAAGTGAAGTGTGTGGCAATGTGTCTAGCAATGGATTGTGTTAGTGTGGTTGAAGGGTGTCTTGCTGAGTTAAATGGAAGCAGAAATTGTGTACTGTAGTGTGTAGGTGCTTGGAAGTGGTGTGTATGTCTTCTATGGTAACACGCTCACTGTGAATTGGTGTTAGATCATAAGGTATGACAGTGATGGTAGGGCCATAGAGAGAGTGTGCCAAGGTATTGAGGTGAGAAGTCAAAGCTGAGTAAGCATCAAATTCAAGCAGAGTGCATTTTCCATTTGCATCAGGTAAGCCATGACAGTTTCTACTGTGTGAGTCATAGGTGTAGAAATTGCTGTTTGAGGTGAAGATGGCTATGCAGTAGTCTGTAATACAGAGAATACATCCATCAGATAGAATTAGTGATGTGAGTAAGGCTTCATCCAAGTGCGGATATAGAGGATTGAAGTGTTGTAAGAGATTGCCGTAGTTGGGAGTGAGTGTTTGAATTTTAAATATGTTATTGTAGCATGCAATGTAGTGTGGTAAGTCATCAGGGTGCATGTAGGTTTCATTGTTTTTGGAGTGCATGAAGTGATACAGAGCATCTCCAATGTGTAAAGTATCAGTTAAATAAGAAATGGTCCATGATGGCACAGGGAATTAAATGTTTCTTATTATGGCAATGATACTATTGGGTAGGCATTGTTTGCCTCATGATGTTGCATGGAAAGTAGTTTGTCCCTGATGGTAGCGTGCCTGTAGAGCTCTGTGGTGTATTGTGGGCATGGTTAAAATAAGTGGTATGAGTGTAAAATGGAAGTAGGTGTGTAAGTAATACGATATACTGTTAATAGTTGGAGGAATGCACAGATGGTTCAGCTCTTCTTCAATGGTAGTACCTGTTGAGAGAAAAAAGGATTAACGTAAATGTAGGCATTGTTCTGTAGCAACATATCACAGATAAAGGAATGTATATAGAATATTTAGTCATAAGAGAGGAAGGAGTAGTGTAACATGTGGAACAGCCAGGGTTGCATAGTAGTGGACCAGCAGCGTCTGGTGACTGTGGAGTATTTGTGAAAGAAGTACTGAGTAAGGGAAAAGTAGTGGAAAAGTGGTTTGACAATGTGTGCTCCATGTACTGTTAGTATAGAAAAACAGGTGGTGTATACAAGTAATAGCTGAGCAGCAGATGGTTGTGAAATAGGAAGTGATATGTTGAAGTAAGACCTCAGGTGATAATGTCATAGTTATCATAGGGTATGCTGTACCATGGGATGGAATCTGTGTTTGAAGAAGTGGTGCAGAACATATGGATTTGCTGGCATTGTGTAGTGGGGCTTCACCTGGAGGGATGCAGGGCTATAGTTGTGTGATGGAGTGGAGGTGTGCAGGAGGTGTAATGGGATTGTATTGGATAGATTAAAATGCATGATTGGGAAGTAGTGAAAGTAGCAAAGGGATGAGGTAGTGAGTAGGAGATACGAAAATCCTGGCCCCCCAAAAAGCAGGGTAGTTAGTGAGGTAAATAGTGAGACAGAGCAGTCAGGAGACAGTAGGACAGTTGTAATAGGAGAGGAAGGCAAAGAGGAAAAGGACAAGTATTGGGCAGAAAGAAAGAAAGTCACAAACAAATGGAGGCTAATGACTAGCTGTGGTTATAGTCTAGGTGAAGAAGTATTTGAAATGGTGGGCTTAATAGAAGTGGAAGATCTGGATATTGTGGGAGTCAGGGAAAGATGGTACAGAGAGAAGCAGTACTGGGACCTCAATATAGCAGGGTTCACAATGCACAGGAGGGACAGGCTGGGAAGAAGAGAAGGAGGAATAGCTGTGTATGTAAGGGAAGAGATGAAGGGAGTAGAAGTCAAGGGGTAACAGGGAGGGGAGGAGAGGAGGCAATGTGGCTGTCCCTGGAGATGGGCAATGGCAAAACAATCTGCACAGGGCTTGTATACAGAGCACTGTGTCAGGGGATGAAACAGACCAGCAAATGAGACAAGGTATCCTTAGGATGGCAGAGAAAGAGAAGATATTGCTGATGGATGGCCAGAGTATAGCAGATGTTAAGTGTTGTGCCTTTGCCACAGCCACAATCTAGACCAGGTGCAGTAGTGATGGGCCACGAGGGGCATGTGGCAGACAGCTGTGAAGCAGGTGGTGTGGAGGGACTATGGGAAAACAGCAGAATCACCAAGATAGAGGTAACAAGTGGTTGTGTGAAGAAAATACGGAATTGAAAATGGGTAAAAAAAAACCGTAGTGGTTCTCAGAAGTAGTGGAGGGGAAGGTTAGGGAGACAAAGATAGTTTTGTGGAAGTATAAGGACACACAGAAGGAGCAGGGAAGTATAGACCTGTGAGTTTGTCCTCAATGGTAGGGGAAAGCATGTAATCCATTCTGAAGGAAAGAACTGTTGAGTAGCTAGAGGGCATTGGGGCACAGGAGTCATGGCAGCAGGGATGCTCAGCAAAATGGTCATGTCAGAGGAATGAAATACATGTCATTGAGTAGGTGACAAAAGTAGTAGACCACAGAGGGGATGTGGACATGTCCTACGTAGAGTTTAGGAAGGCATTTGGGAAGGTATCATTAATTTGCCCCTCTGTAACTGTGCCTTACATGAAGTGATGTACAAGGACTTTGGTGAATCTAGAGTTAGGGACATAGAGGCTGTGCTGTGTAATAGTAATATCAAGACGTAGAAAGGGTCCAAAGTTAGTAATGGTGGAAGCTGGGTCTCAGAATCACAGCCAGGTATATAACTCTCATTGTAGAACCATGTGTACATTGAGGAAGGTAGTGCAGTAACAAAAAGCAGATTTTAAATATCTGTGGCATGTAACAGTCAGAGTTCAGAGGGAAAAAAAAGGGTTGTCAAAATGTTGTATTAAATTGCAGGGCTTTGTGGTGTAGCTACAGAACAGAGATAAGGAGGGGAGTAACAAACATGTTCCACAGTCCCAGGAAGACAGTTTTATGAGGATTTATGTCTTTGCACAGGGACAGTATGAGATAGAGCTAGGAATGCATGGCTATGATCAGATAAGAAGCAAGCGACTGGTACCTGGAGTAGTCTTTGAAAATGAGAAAAATAAGTGAGAAAAAGTTCCAGCACTAAACAGAAAAATAAGAAGTTTTATTGATAGTGTAAAGATGCAATGTAGTGGCAGTATGGGACTTGGACAAGTATTGGGCAACAGTATGATAAATAAGGTTACAGAGTGTCATAGTTGCAGAAGACAGTGCTTCAAATGTATGAATATAATGTATGTGATATCATGTTCGTATTAGAGAAGTAGAGAAATGTATTGTGTGATGAGAGCGCACATCTTAGGAAGTGAAACAAGATGAATAGTACAGTTGTAATTTGTTGCTATTGAGAGGAAAAATGGTGTAAAAGCTGATAGTGAAGTAAGTGTTGTGACAGTGATTGATGTAGTTGTGTGTATACAAAGAGTAATGGTTTATGGACTTTAGGAATTGATTGGTCTTAGAAGAAAGAAGACCTACTTCTGCAACCAGAAATATAAGTACCGGCTATAGCCTAGGAAGAGAAATGGATTCTCTGTCTCAGAGTAAATGGATGATGGGTGCTGAAGAAATGTAAACGTAGACAGTCTTATCCAATTTCAAAGACTTCTGTCTTTATTATATAAAAATGGCAATGGATTCAACGTTTCACTTACTGCATAGGCTTTCTCAAGAGCTGCCTTTCTAGAAAATACATAAATAAACAATATTTAAAATACTGTCCACATCCAACACAGTTGATCCAAAAAATATTAGTCACAAACAGATAGAAAATCTCATGACTCTCAAAGGTGTTACTCACAAAAAATGGTTTCCCAAAATTCCGATACTGTCATTCATCAGTAACACAATCCTTTATAACAGATTTTCAATAAATTCTGAAAATATACAATATATAGAATCATATCTCATACATATTTCTAGCCTAGGAGTAAAGGTCATAACTTGGAGTGCTTGTTGGCAGATGCATCTATCTGTCCATTAGTGAGGAGGTATAGTTGTTCTAGTGAGCTGCAAGCACCCTTTGTCTTCTTCATGGTAGGAACAGTAATATGTTACTGGTACCATTGAGAATGTGCAGTGTAAAAGTAGTGGCACACAGATGTGATATGAAGAAAGAAGACATATAGAAGCAGTGCTGAACCCTTTTTGTTTCCCATGTGACAATGCAAGTAGGCCACTGCAGAGTGTGGGTGTCTGAGGTTGTAATGTGTGGCTAGTTGAGTGGCACCATGTGGGTGTTTACCGTGTTCTTCAGTGCCCTGTGTGGCATGAAGTAATACCTCATAGACCCACGGTGAATCATACATTAATCCTTACTTGTGATCAAGGTGTGAAATGCCGAAGGAGTAGTTAGTTAAGAAATGGAATAGTATTAATCTGTAAATGGAGAAAGTGTAGTATATGTGGCAAAGGAGTAACTTGTTGTATGCAACAGAGAAGTTAACATTGTAATGTAGGTTTTTCAGATGAAATGAAATGACAGTGATGCTATACTTACTTCTCCGTTGGTAGATTAATCTGGTGAGTTGCGGCAGTGATGGAAGCAAGCAAAATCTGTGTGAAAAAAAATATAATGTCAAGTAGCAAAACAAGAATGTTAGGAAACAATGATTGGTAGCTGTAGGGGCAAATGCCCTCTGCATATGAAATGTTTCTTAAAATGCGTAATAGTCAAGGTGCAAATATGAAACATATCAGAGAAACAGTGATGCTGCCAGTGTATAAAAGTAAGTGAAAATGAGCACACATTATGACATGTTCACATCTGCTTGAATTCTGTATTGAGGTAATGTTAGAGTCACAGTATATAAATGGTAATGATGCATGTTTGCCATTTATGTGATTGTAACCCCTATGTCCCTTTGTGACTGAGACTGAAAATGCTCTGCAATGCTGTAAGTGGTGAAGAAAGGCAAAGGCAACCTAAGTGTAGGGGGAGACAGTGCCATAAAAAATGTATGCAAATATGATGTGCTGAATAGCACAGAACAGGGATCGGGTTAGACAAACTTCATTAGCATTATCACTCTAAATGATTTTCAGTAAATAGTTACATCTTTCAACAGAGCTCCCTCTCAGATTACTTAAGCTGCAATTAGGCAGCTCTTAGAGACAGTGCACAGAGGCTATATAGGCTATGATAATCACATTTAAACTGCTAAAACACAGGACACCAGCCTGGCAGTGAGCATTTGGGCAAGATCAAGGAAGACATTTTGGGAACCCCCATTTGTAGGGGGGTTACAAGCACAGCATTTGAACCAAAATGAGCAAACCTAAACAAGAAGATCTGGACCAACATATACAATATGATTTCCATAAAGTGCAACTAAACAATCTAAAATGTCAATAGTGCAATAAGAATACAGAGCGCAGAGGAGGCATGGGGGGGGAGCAGAAACAGGGGGCAGAGGGAGCCGGAGAAACTTTAGTTCATGTTTTAGTGCAGACTCATTTGGGGCAAGTTGGGTGGAGAGGGCGACTTGGTTCCATAGAGCTGGTAGTCTGTAGGAGAAGGCATCTTTGCCCACTTGGAAGTGTGGGAGTGGGATATGGAATGACTGACAGTCACGCAATCTGAGGCCATAGCCAGATGAGGGAGAAGAGGAGAGGAGAGGAAGGCTAATAGGTAACTAGGGAGGGAGGATGACCAGTACTTGCCAATGAACATAGCACAGTCAGCAAGGTGTCAAGTAGCAAGGGAAGGTAGTCCAATGGCTGAATAGAGGAAGCAGTGATGAGTGTGGAAGGGGAGGTTCGAGGCAAGGCAGCAGAAAGCATTGAAAAGGGGGACTGGCATAGAGAGTGAAGATTGCAGGGCCACACTGTACACAACAGCTGTGTAGTCAAAAGTGGGGAGAATGAGCTTAGTGACTAGTTCTTTTTTGATAGCAGGACAGAGACAGTCCTTGATTCTATAGAAGGCACCCAGTTTAGTTCGGAGTTTATCCTCTAACCAGTTCAGGTTAAAGTCCCCACACACAATGACCACCTCCTTTTGTAACCGTGCAATACAAGCAAGAAAGTTGTGAAATGCTGGCCATGCTAGAGAGGGTGGATTATAGATGCAGCCAATTATAAGGGGGGCTTGATGCCCCCATGAGCATCCTTATGGACAAACTCTCACAAGAAGAGTGGTTAAGACAAGTCAAAGAGATTTCTCTTACACTAAAATGTGGCTTCATATACAATACATGAGCAACCCCTCCCCAACACACAGTTTTCTTTCCACACGGTCCTTTCTGCATACAGTATACCCTGGGATGAGCGGTGTCAGCCAGGTTTCAGTAACTGCAAGGACATCAGGTCTGTAAGGTGTGCATCATGCTTCCAGGTCTGGGATTTTTTTCTTAATACTCCCTATATTCATGCAGGCAACTGTTAACCCCTCTGGAGGTAGTCCACAGAGGATTGGAGTGGGTGAGTAAAGCGGTGCCTTTATTGGTTTCGACAGCTCCAGCAACGAGAAGTAAACATGCCAGAAGGGTTGTGTGTATCCAGTAGGTAACTAGGGGGCATTTACTCCTGTAAGGCCATGACAAGTGGCATGAGACCATGTAGAGACAACCTCTGTGAAGTAAGCTAGACCTAGCCAGTAATTGTGGAGAGTAGAAGATTGAGGGCTCAGTATCAATAAGAACGTGGTGCAGTGTAGTTTGAAATCATTCAGAGGGGTAATGGAAGGTGGCCACGAGGGTGTCCACACAGGACAAGAGACACAGATACAGCAGGACTCCCACAGTTCCTTTATACCCTATATTAGCCACAGTGGTAAGTTAGGTCAGGATGCAATATAGGTAATAGCTAGAGAGGCAACAGAAAGCTAAACCTATCCAGTAGGTAACCTAGGATTAACTCTAGCAGACACAAAGCTGGAAGCTGGATAAACAATTATTTAACACAAGTATCACCAATCAGTATGGTGGGGCTCGTGGTACTTTGCAGGTAATGGAGGATATGCCAGTTTAGAGCTACCAAAGGTATGCTGCATCCAGGATACGCAAGACTCACTGGAGTCACCCAAATAGGAAGATGTTTAAATTAAATTACCTTGCTACAGCATTAAAACACATACCTTAGTAGTCTATTTGTTTTCATTTTGTTGACCAGGTAAGGTACACTGGTGCCAAATGAACCTTTTACAGGTATTAGTACCTCAAAGCAGGGAGAGAGAGCATGAGAGGGACCTACTGAGACCACAGGACAAAACTGAAGCTAAAGGAGCCACCCAGATAGGGAGTTTCAAGGAGACCCACTGGATTTGCTATAAAGACAACCATAGTACACACACAATACACATACTGTACAGTTGGGCATTATCATTGTGATTGTCAAGTAAGCATATCAGAGTACCCTCCAGAGGCCACTGGACAAAGGTGCAAGGTTTTTAGGTAGAGACTGATAATTTGGACAGCAGGTCACAAAAGTACTTACAGTTGCATTCTGACCCTGAACAGTCCAGGAAGGGTGTCCAGCTACCAGCAGCCTCCATGGCTGACTCACAGGCAGCCCTCCTCATGTCCTCTGCACCGGTCATTTCAGCGAAGACCGCAGCACAGAAAGGACTATTTTGGGGCAGTCAGAAAATACCTATAGGTGACAATTGGTTGGTCCAGTTTGGAGGAGGTGTGGCTGAACAGGGCTCCAAATGGAGCATCTTTTTCCTTGTCCTGCGGCAATTGGTGGGGGGGGGGCAGACAGTGGCTGGAGAGCCCCCTTATGATCCCTGCACAGTGATGGCTGTCTGGTAGCATCTGCTGTGTGGCTGGAGCTGTGGATGTCTTTATTTAACAGCACAGAACAGGGAAGAAGAACAGGTCTTATCTTCAGAAAAGTAGATATTTATATTGTTGACACCTATGCGGCCATTTAATGTTTCCAGGTTACATATATGTACAGTGACTTAAGTGTCAAGTTTGTTAATGTTAACATTCTTTTTACACCAATAACTATCTGTCCACTGAGTTTACATAAAGTGCCTCAGCCATGTAAAAGTCTCCTCATTTTTTAAATGTTATAGTGTGTGTGTGTGTGTTGGTGAATCTGAGGAGGGGGAAGTGATGCCAAATACATGACAACAAGCATAAAAAAGTACAGTACCGAGGCCAGAGAAGGACACATGTTTTCAGTGTAAAACAGAACCGATAATAGTCTTGTTGGCTGAAAACGTAGCTTATGCACAAAAATGGTAAGTAGTGTAATGGTAAGTACTGTAAAAGGTAATATTTTTGCTGTAGTCTTATTTCTGTGGACAGGCAAACACCATCAAAATACCTTTGAGAACAGTAAGTACAGCATTAGAGTCAGTTCATGACAGTTTTATGGGTTGCAAAAGTCCATTGCACTAGAATCATATGGGCAGTTAATGTCCTCCCCCCAGTAAGTGTTATGCAAGGAATGTGTGGAACACAGTATTCAACGGGTTGCAGTCAACATCATAATGGTTTCCACTGCAAACCATGGCTAGCCCAACAAGGTGGCACCAGCCCTCACCCCACTTTCAGGGAGAATGGGAAAAGCACAGTTGAACAAAAATAGGGACTCCTTATTAATTGAGATGGCACCACGTGCTACTATGGGCGGGCACATAAATAATGTGTGGTGTCTCAGTGATAGTTGCAAGATGAAGTTAACTTTTCAAAGTGTCAAAACTAGGGAAGTGGCTTGTCTGTTTGCAGATGACACCAAGATCTGCAACAGAGTAGATGATCCAGATGGGGTGGGCAGAATGAGAAGAGATCTGGATAAACTAGCAGAATGGTCAGAAGAGTGGCAACTGGGATTTAATGCAAAGAAGTGCAAAATCATGCACATAGGGAAGAGAAACCCTGAAGCCACTTATAGGCTGGGAGGGGAGTTGCTAGCAGTCACAAAGGAAGAAAGAGACTTGGGCATCATCATCACTGATGACCTGAAATCATCAAGCAGACCTCTAAAGCAGTAGGTAAGGCTAGGGGGTGTTAGGGTGTATTAGTAGGGTATCACAAGTCGTAAGAGGAGGTAATAATCCTCTGTACAAGACATTGGTTAGGCCCATCTGGAGTACTCGTGCAGTGTTGGAGGCCACACTTCACAAGGACATTAACCAAATTGAGGCAGTCCAGAGAAGGGCAACCAAAATGGTGCAGGGACTGCATCAGAAGACATATGAGGACAGATTAACGGAGCTCAATATGTATACCCTTGAGCAAAGGAGGGAGAGAGGGATATGATCGAGACATTTAAACACCTTAAGGGCATAAACAAGGTGAAAGAGTCTAACATGTTTAAATATAAGAAAATAGCAGGACAAGAGGACACAGCATGAGAGTAGAGGGAGGCCGATTAAGGGGAATGTGAGAATTCTTTTTCACAGAAGAAGTGGTAGATGCATGGAATGGCTTACCACAAGAAGTAGTGGCTATGAATACAGTGCAGGGCTTCAAACAGGCATGGGATAGGCATAAGGGAGCAATACAAATGACTATGAATAGATAGGTCACTGACATAGCAAAGGCCGATGGCACATTTATAAGGTAGAAAAAGGAATGGGCAGACTGGATGGGCCTTGCGGTCCTTATCTGTCGTCAACTTCTATGTTTCTATGTTTCTATAAGATTTGTAATGCAACCAAGGGGTGTCATTTGTAAGACATGTAACAGTAAAAATGAAGTGGAAAAAAGTGGGACTGCACACCAAATGAGGCAACTAGACCTAGTAATGTGTCCTGCCACATATAGTTAGAGAAGAAATGTAACATGACACAACTGCCAAGAATATAGGGGCATCTGTGATGTAAAACATGGAGTTATTCATCATGAGTAAAATAGCGCAGTATTTTGATGTTAAGAAACAGGAGGTGGCTGAGTTCAGTCGTTATACTATTTTTCTGAACAGAAGATGCATATTGGAGCAGCTGTTCCTTCATGATGTACAATGGTGTGTGATGACATGAAATCAAACCTATACAGTTACATATTTACCTGATCTATAAAAGTAAAATATAAAAGAGGAATGCAACAATAGTGAGGGCATCGGTAACACATAAGCTGACAGGCCACCTAAATACAAGTATCTTCCCTTGAAAAGCAATGAGAGATAAAGTTGCAACCAAACTATTTTCTTCATTGTGACTTAAGAAAAAGTTGGTAGAATCATTTCAATTTGTGTGCTACCATCATCAGTTGTATGTTAATTCATTGGAAGTGGTATACTGTTAATGCCAATGACACCTTGGAATAAGTGGTTAATTAATCAGTTATATGCACTGCGACTAACTATCAGCTGGGAAAGTAAGTAAATGAGAGGTGCTTGTATTTATAAAGTGAGTACAACTGTGTATAACTGTTGCACGGACTATTGCTCCTTTGGTTATGTTGCATAAAGCGTTCGGATACTTAACTGTGCAGGCTCACTTGCATGTGCTTGACTCCATTTACCATAAGGGAGGAGCTCCTTTTGCAAAATGCAGGTTCTGTCGAGACAACTGGTATCACAACTTTGCCAGTGCTATGTGTTGTGCATTAACATCAAGACTGTGGTGATATTATTTTTTTACATCACAAACAGTTGTCCTTTTCTCATATATCTTCCTTCCGCTTATCTGGTTGCTTTTCATGTTATATTTATAGCGGACGTAGAGCACAGGTAACGCAAGTCATTTAATTATGCATGTGGCAGACAGTCCACGTTAGTGACTTGAGTCAATTGAGTTGTTGTGTACTCCATCATTGTTCCAGTTCATTTTGAATGTAATAATTATTACAAATGGTGCTCATGTGATGCATTATACATTGTCCCTATTGTTGGCTCCTTTGAAAAGCTACATGAATATTAGCAGCTATTGTTGAGTTACAGCAGATGTTTAGGGCTCTGAGTGGAAATTCTGCAGACCTCGGTCTCAATTCCACTGTTGCCACTTGCATACTGGTAATCAGGAACTGTGTTCAAATGTCTGATCGACTGGTACCCCGCTCAGCATGCCCTCCTTATTAAAGTCTTCAATAAATACATAAGTAAATACTCCCTGACCCCGAGCAAATCATATAACTTACTTGTGATCACGCTTCACACAGGTAAGGCAACTTTGGGGTCTTTGGAAACAGGAGACACCGTAAGGGACTGTTTGACTGCATTATACACTGTCCCTGTTGCAGTACACACAGCAGCTGTTAGGTTTTATTTAAAGTAGCTCTCATTTGCTGTTGTCATATATATCCATGGAACATTCAGTATCATTACAGAGTGGTAGGGCAGAGAGACAGTGTGTGTGTGTGTGTGTGTGTGTGTGTGGGGTGGGGGGGATGTGCTGTGCAGTTCTCATTTGCGTGAAAACTAAATTGTAACACACAGAGTCACACACACACACACACACACACACACACATAGACACTGAGACAGAGAGACAGAGAGAGAGAGACAGAGAGAGCGAGAGGGAGAGAGAGAGAGAGCCCAGACAGATCTGGAGTATTCGGAAAAAAGGATACACATTTGTTATTAAAACGTCTCAGTTGCAATAGAAACGTTTCCTACAGCTCTTAACCTAGCAGTGGTGAGGCTCCATTTCTAATGGACCTCATTTGCTGTTGTAATCTATTTCAGGGGAAGTATCAGTACATCTTGATAGTGCAGAGAATGTGTGTGGTGGGGGAGTCTGTGTTTCTGTGATGTAGCGCAACATAAGATTTAGTACAAAGTGCACTGCTATGAAACATTGTTCATGCAGTGCAAAAACAGAATAGTAACCCTTTATATTATCCTTTATAAGGGAGGCAATATAATGGAGTGGGGTAAGGCTTTGACTTGTAAAGGCAACTTTTTAGATAGCTGAAAAAGTGAAGGAGCATCCGGAACACCGCACCCACAGCTTCTGTCACCCTTGCATCCTACAGGCATACATGTGATATGTCCAACTTGCTTAAGAGGGATATTTGGGTCAAATTAGGAGGGAGACTCGCCTGCCAACTGCTTAAGAGGGAGATTTGGGTCAAATTAGGAGGGAGATTGGCCTGCTAGTAGGGAGATGCCGTAACGTCATGAGTTTGTCCTTAAATGATATAAAAAAAATAAGAAAAAAGTCATCACAAAAATGTAATGTATTTCATTTTGTCAAGAATAAGCACTAAAAAGAATCAACAACTAGTTATATAAAGTTATCAGATAAATATTAAATCAGTGATGAACAATGTATGTGTCATTATCTGCTCAAAAACCATGGATATTTTGGACAGAATTTTACTTAAGCAGGAGATTTTGTTTCCCAGGAGGGAGGGAGGGAGTTCAGTCAAAAAAAAAAACCAAAAAACAGGAGTCTCCTGCGTAAAGAGGGAGATATCACATGTATGTACAGGGGCACAGTCGAGTCAGCACCATAATATATACTTTTATCCAAAAAGCACAGTGAATCCTTTTATGTGAAATTCTGAAGGAGATATATTGTTATGTAGGCACATGATAATGTTACATCCTCAGGTTTTTTTGCCCCCCACACACATATATATATATATATATATATATACACACACACAGGGTTGTTTCAGCAGGAGTTGACAACACTGTCGGACACTGTGGTGTGAACCTGCAACGATCTCAAAGACGCATTATTCCACACTCCCCTATTCAGCTGTTCTCTTTTCTACCAGTAGGGGCAACAGATTTGGCCAGGTCGCTATTCTCTTTTTTCTGTTGATCTGCTAGCCCTGGGGATTTTTTGTAATGTTTGCAGTTGTTTTTTTGTTTTTTTTCTGGTCCACCATCCAGCATATATCAAGCATATTTATCTTGGTTGGGGGGAGGCCAGTACAGTGCACCCTGGGAAGTGGGATAGCACACAGAGGGAGGGAGCAGTCTTTCTGTTATGTAGCAGATAATGGAGGGTTGCAGTGATACAGGGACAGGGTGCACTAAGCGCTCACAGTCACAGAGTACAGCAACAGTGTCTCGTGGTTGCTGTTGCTATGCCCCATATGGAATGATATTTCCTTGGCATTACACTACAGTTAGCATTAGCAACAGTTAGCTGTACGGTCAAGAAAACACACAGTGGAACTGGCACCACAGGCAAGACAGTAAATGATATTCACTTAGCTGGCTGATGCAGGCTGAGGAGGGGAGTGAAGACATAGATCGGGAGACAGAGAGAGAGAGAGAGAGAGAGAGACGAGAGAGAGAGAGAGAGAGACTCCTTGTTCTTTCGTTCATGCACCTCCCACATACTGAAAAACACTGATCATCAAGTAAGATTATGGTTTCTGTAGCTTGATATTGAATAAATACCTGTGTGAACATTGCATTTGTCTTCTTAGTTCATTGTTTCTCTGTTTTTAAATGGTACATATTCATTAATTCCTTTCCCTACATGATAATACCCTGACACCGTCTTGTACTCCGTGAACGTCATATCTGCAGTCTTAGGATAATATCTGCAGTCTGCACTTGAAAAACCGCTGTTTCAACTGACATTAATAAAGTGTATTGACTGCTTCATGGGTGCAATGCAATGAGATACGACTTTTGAGATAACAGCACGCAAACCTCATTAACTACATTTCTCTTAAGAAATAATACCCATATTTTTAAAGAAAATGAGCATTAGGAAGCAAGAACACATTTTATCTTCACAAGAGTAGATATTTGTATTGTACAAAACAATGCTGTCATTTTGTTTCTCCATTTGAAATGTATGTGCAGTGACTTATGTGTCCATTGGGTTACTCTTAAAAGTATTGTTACAGTTATTACTATATTGCAGGCGAGTTTAGATATAGTACCTCTGTCATGTGAAAGTCTGTCCATTTTTGAAAGGCTTTAATTGCGTGAGGGTGTGTCTGTGTGTGTGTGTGTGTGTGTGTGTGTGTGTGTGTGTGTGTGTCTCGCTGGATATGAGGAGGTGGAAGTGTTCCTAAACACATCACAAGCAAGGAAAAGTATGCAGCACAGAGGACACAGAAGGACACCTATTTGCAGTCTTAAAAATACCCATAACATTCCTGAAGGCAGAATAAAGACTTTATCAACAAATAAGGTAACTATTGTATTGTGAAATATTACAAAACCTACAGTACTTGTTTTGCTGTGCTGATATTTTCGCTGACAAACTCCATGAAAATACATGTCAATACGGTAAGTACATCACTCAGTCACAACCCATGGCTACCCAAGTGACCTGGCAGCAGCCCACAGGCCAGGTTCAGGAACTGTGAGAAAGCCACACTGTAACACCAATAGGGTCTCCATATCAATTGAGATGGCATGTGGTGCTACTAAGGGCTGGCACATAAATGAAGTATGGTGCCTCAGTGACACTTCCAGGAAAAATTTCAGTGTTCAAATGTGCCAAACCTAGTGAACATTTGTTATGCAACAGAGGGGAGTCATTTGTAAGAAATGTGACATTAAAAATGAAATGGAAACAATTGGGAGTGCACACCAAGTGAGGCAACTGGAGCCAGTAATGTGGCCTGGCACATACATTACTACGTAGATGATGTGTGGTGGCTCACTGGTAGTTACAGAATAAATGTAACATGAAAAAATTGCCAAGAGTATCACAACATCTATCATGACCACACTGGAGTTATTCATGATGACATAAAACACTAGTACCATGTTGTTACGAAACTGGAGGTGGCCGAGTAACGGCATAATAGTATTTTTGTGAACACAACATGGATACTGCAGCAGGTGCTCCTCCAGTATGTTACATGGTCTGTGATGAAATTAAAACAAACCTATACAGCTATAGATTTCCCTGATCTAAACCAGTTAAATATGAAAGACCAATGCAACAATAGTAAGCGCAGCAGTAGTAAATAAGGGGACAGGCTACTGAAATACAATTATTATCCCTTTAAAACAATGAGAGATAACTGAAGAGCAAACTATTTTCTAAATTCTGCCTTAGGTAAAAGTTGGTAGAATCATTTCATGCGGTGTGCTAGCATCATGACTTGCATTTAAAGTCATTGTAACTTTGATGTTTGTAATGGGAATGATACCTTGGACTCAGTGGTTAATGATTCAGTTATGTGCATTGCGACTTAGCATCAGCTGTCAAAGTAAATAACTGAGAGGTGCTGGTATGTCTGAAGTATTGTCAACTGTTTATAAATGTAGCACTCACTACTGTCCCTGTGGTTCTGTTTTATGCATTATTCACACATGTGAATGTGCAGGCTGATTTGCATTTACGTGGCTCTATGCACTGCAATGGAGAAGCTCCTGCTCCAAAATGCATGTTTCATTTATAAAACTAGTATCATAACTTTATACAGCTATGTCTTGTTCATTAACATCAATATAGTGGTGATATTATTGCATAAATCAGTAACAGTTGCCCTTTTGTCATATAGCTTCCTTTTTCTGACCCGTTTTCTCTTCATGTTAAATGTGTCACGGAACTGTAGCACAGGTACCGCACGTCCTTTAATTACTTATGTATCTGCCAGGCAGCCCACATTACTGAATCCATTCACCTCAGTTGGCGTGCAATCCATGACTGGCTCACTTCATGTGTAGCATTATAATGATAAAAATGGTGCACATGTGAAGCATTATTACTCTTCCCTATTGTTGGGACCTTTCCAAAGTTACACAAAAATTGGAATGATTGTTGAGCCACAACACATGTTTAGGGCTGTGAGGGGAAAATCTGCAGACCTGGGTTTCAATCCCACAGCCCCCACTTGCATGCTCTTAATTCAGCACTGCGTTCAAATCTCTCATCGAGTGGCACCTCGGTCAGCATGCCGTCCTAGTTAAACTATGAAATAAATACATCCATTAATACTGTGTAACCCTAAGCACGTCACGTAACTTTCTTGTGCTCACAGTTAACACACGTGACGAATGTTCACCGTACTGTGGCATTCCTGCTTTCACAAATTTCCCTTTCCTTTGGTATTACTTTATCTGGCAACCTATGTTAGAAGCTAGCATCATAGAGCTTGACATGGAGTCTCCATTTGCTTCAATCTATTTTTTAGTACACTATGGAGTTAGCAATTGAATGCTGCAAGTGTCTCTTTCCGTTCAGTTTCTGTTTCTCATTCCAGTACAATGTATTGAGAGGTATGCTCTGTGATGCACAAAGTACTGTTTTATTGAAATGAAAAGTAGTTCCAAGATGTTATTGAACTAAGAATATTGGCACTGTGCTGTGCACCAAATGGTTTTGTTGTAATAACAATGTATTGTAGTCACTGCTGTTTTTGAACTTTTAACATGTAGTATATTGTTCAGTTCTCTTAACAACATATGGATGAGGGATTCAGATGTACAAATAAATATTCCTGACTCATATGTCTTTACCTATAATGTTCTGTCGGATGCGCCACTGCACTGCTGAGTTAAGGGTGCACAGTACGAATATTTTTAAGAGGCAATAGATATTGGGTGTCATTGTACCCTCCTTATTAGGTCACGATGATAGATGGAAGGAATTTTAGTGATTAGCTTGATGTAGTTCTTTTTATGCTGTAAAACTGTTACATTACACAAATAATTTCACCATTGAAACTCCCCTTACTTATATCTGTATCTTTCATGTGGCACACAACTTTGCAGTACTCGGACACAGGCATTATACACTGTCCCTTTTGTACTACACAAATCAGCTGTATGGTTTTATTGCAAGGGGCTCTCATCTGTTGCTATAATGTATCCAGGGAAACATACAGTATCAGAAGCACTGAAAGTGCACAGAGACAATGTGTGTGTGGGGGGGGGGCGGATGTGCTGTGCAGCTCTCATTTGGGTGACACATTAATTGGCACACACACACACACACACACACACACACACAGCAGACAGATTTGGAGTATTCACAAAAGGGATACACTTTTTTTTTTAATTGTCTCAGCTGCAGTAGAAGCGTTTTGTACAGCTCTGTATCACAGAGCTGTGATGGGCAATTATTAATGCAGATCCTTTCGTGATGTAATTTACCCAGGGAACAGTATCAGTAGATATTGATAGTGCAGACAATGGGGGGGGGGGAGTCTGGTTGTCTGTTGCAGTAGAACATAATATTTGGTACAAAGTGCAACAGTGGAGTAACCAGCCTTTTAAAACGTGTATGCAGAAGTCAATGACTCTACAAAATAGGTGGGGGGTGTGGGGGCTGCCTAGGCCCCCAGAAAATCTTGGCAATTTTGATGCATTCTGGTGCATTTTAGGGCAAATTGTGAAAGTATACAGTGCCCTTCTGCCACAGGCTTTTTACATACCAGTCCCACTGTTCTGGCCCCTGATGGCTGCACAGTATGATTTTGGCACCTATTGGTGAAGTTGGCCTCTAGGTGCAGGTATATACTTAGTTACTGTGCACTTACCAATGATGAGTGCTTAGTAACTAAGTACTTAAGGCTGTCTAAAGTAAAAATGATAATATTAAATTGTCCAATAAGCCAGGGGTCTGGGGGCCACCTAGGCCCCCAGAAAATGTTGCCATTTTTGATGCATTCTGGTGCATTTTGGGGCCAATTGTGGGAGCACACAGTGCCCTTCTACCATAGCCTTTTTACATACGTACCAGTCCTACTGTTCTGGCCCCAACAGAATATGACAGCAGATTAGGACCACTTGGCCCATCTATTCTGCCTATTTGTCCCTTCATATGCTGTCACCACAGACCCTACTCAGTCTCCAGCTCCCTCCCTCTCTGCTTCCCAGCTAAGATTCTCTTGTGCCTATCCCATGCACTCTTGATGCCCACCACTCTTTCTGCTCCCACCAGCTCTGCTGGAAGACTTTTTCAGGCATCCAACACTCTCTCAGTGAAGAAGTACATCCTCACATCTTCTAAACCCTCCCCCTTCCAGCTTAAATGCATGTACCCTTGTCATGTACTTTTTGTTCTCTGTAAAATGCCCCCTCCTGTACCTTTTTCACCCCTGTGAGGTATTTATAGGTCTCTGTCATGCCCCCCCTTCCAGTGTGAACATACTGAGGTCCCTCATTCTCTCATTATAGAGATTCTTATGTAGCCCCTATACCATTTTAGTTGTCCTCCTCTGAACAACCTCATCCCTCTCTATGTCCTTCTTCAGATGTAGTCCCTAGAAATTGACACTGTACTCCAGGTGAGGTCTTGCCAGCAATCTATGCAGTGGCAACACTACCTCCCTCCTTCTGCTGGTGAGACCCCTCCCTATACATCCCATGATGAGGCAGTACTACAAGGCAGTAGATAAAGTCACTGGGATGCTGGTGTCACCCCAGCATCCAACCGACTATCTATTGCCTTGTAGTACTGCCTTACCACCTTAAGATCATCAAATTTGATTACTCTAGGGTATCTTTCATGTTTAAGGATTGTCAATAACTCTTTACCCATTTTTATACACTGCCTCTGGGTTTCTGTTCCCTAGCTACTTGATTTTTCACTTTTTCACATTGAAACCCAGCTGCCAAATCTTTGAACACACCTGTAGTTTTCTCATGTCTCTGCAATTCTCTCCACCCCTTTTGCAGTGTCCACTCTATTGCAGATTTGGTGTCTTCTGCAAAGAGGCATACATTCCCTACCAGATCATATGCAGTGTCACTTATAAAAGACATTAAAGAGGACTAGATCCAGTACTGAGCCCTGAGGTACTCCATGGGTCATTCTTCCTTTCCTTTAGTGAATTCCATTTACTGCCACTCACTCTGTTTCCTATCCACCACCCTCCATCTCCAGTCCACCCACAAACTCCTTACCAATTGACCACCTTTGGACCACCCCCAAACAGAGCTGAGGGGAGAGGTGCCAAGAACCATTATATGAACCATTATATATTGGGGATATATATGGAGCAGACTGACTTGACTCCCCAACCTCCAGGCCAGGAGAGAGGGTCAGAGAGAACTATGTATCATGTGTTGGGGGTATATATTATGCAGACCCCCCATGAGGGAATATTGGATAGAGAGGTGATTATAGGTTGGTGAGGGGCTCATTGAGCAAAACATTTTGTAAAGGAGAGCTGAACTGCAATGCTAACAACTGGGATGCTTCAAATTCCTACTCCTAAGTGACAGAAATGCCACACTGGAGAAGGACTGGAGCCAGTTTGGAAACAAAACACACCTGACAATGAGGGACACTTGAGAGATTATACATAGGGAGTGCAACTGACTGATCACAGTGTTTCATTTGCCATGTGTGATACACTGTTAATGTTATCCTGTAAGCCAAGGCATTATACAGCTGCCCTTGAAATGGGCTTGGGCAGGTTTGGTGGTAGTACTTTATTTTATTTCTTTACATTTTTAAATTTTGTGCCATGACTTGTTCCCTATAAAATATACAAACTGATACTGATACCCTCCATGTCCAAGGACAACACCATGTTCAATAGGTACCAGCATGGCCTGAATAATTGTTTGCCTTGTGGCACATGGAAAGTGGCAAGATTTTACAAAAATGGACAGACAAAATCAAAACCAAAGGCACTATATGACATGGGCTCCACGGTATTTTACCTTTGGCCCACACACACTTGTGAAAAGGGACAGATATTGCAACATGTGTCAGTGCTGTGGGGATGCAGTCAGGATGGACAGTGAAATGTGCAACCAGTGCTCTGAGGCTGTGCAAAGTTGATGGACATTGCAGTTCACTTAAATGGAAGGACAAGTAAATCCACAGAGTTTTAGGAATTGTAGTCTCTACTCCCTGGCCTACCTCAACCCTGCTGGTTCTTGTTCTTCTGTGTGGTGGTCTCAGGGGCTGGCTGGCACCAAGGGTCATTGCTGGCTTACTGGCAGGCTGGCTGGCTCCATGGCTCAGCTGTACTACTGGGCAAGTGAGTGACCATGACTGAACAAGATGGATGCATGGCGATCCTGGGGCTGATCAACACTAAGAATTCCATCCATCCTCACTCATGATGAGTCACTACTATGCAGCTACTGGCACTACATTCTGCCTGGCCTAGCCTTTGCAGTGTGTGTGAACAGCAGAAATGCAGCAAGTGGTTGGTGGAGCATGGGAGCAAGGAAGCTTGTGGGCAAAAACTGTACAGTTGCTCTGCCAGAAGCCATAACTACTGCAACTGCCGCCTTGCGAGAAAGATTGTGACGGACGTGGTGGCAGCATGTCTCTGGATGCCCTCCCCCCCACAGCAGCAGCGATGGGCCAGTGTTCAAGAGTCAGGACCAGCATAGACTATTTTTTTTCTGTATGGCATTTAAAAAAAAAAAAGATAATTTTTTTTCTGTATGCATTGACGTACAATAAGTATGCATGGCTACTCCACTGAAGTGCAGTGCTATAACACATTGTTCATGTACTTCAAAAACATAATGTTAACAGTTTCCATTATCAATTATAAGAGAGGTAGTATAGCGCAGTGGCTTAAGGCTTTCAGCGGCAAATCTGGAAATCTGGGTTGCAATCTCAAACCCCGAAGTTGCATGCTGAGTGACCCTGAGCAACTCATTTAAGTTCCCAGTACTCCCAGGTTCCAACTGTAAATAAGCTGTCACCATACTGTGGCTTGCCTGGTTCAACAAGTGGCAAAAAAATTGAAACAGTAGTTTCCAGGTTGCAAGTGTAAATAAGCTTTCATCTTACTGTGTCTTGCCTGGTTAAACAACTGGCAAAGAATTGAAACAGTTCTTTGTGTGTGACACACTGGGCCTCCATTTCTATTATTATTAGAATGAAATGTAGAATTTATATGTAAATCAGCAGGGAGTGGTAGAGAGTGCCATTGCTACATCCGTTTTTCATTAAAAATACAATGAAAGCATTGTAGACTCCGTGTCAATTGAGATGATTCCAGCTGGTAACATGGGTCGACATATAAGGCTGTTATTGTGCAATGCTTGCTCAGTAATAATCCCAATATACATTTATCTTTACTGTTTGTATCCATCTAGAAACCAAGTTTTTTTTATACACTATACACAGCTTAATGTGAGAGGGAGACGAAGGTCCTTTTTTTCCTGTTACATTTTACAACTGTATAAGGAACTTACAGCATTGTTGCAAACAGCTTCCAAGGTAGAGAACCGCAGAGACCAACTGAAATTGTAAACATGATAACTGCGATTGTGCCGTTGACCTATGTGCTGGCATGGTTTACAATTATTTGTCTGCAGTGTATCATGCCCTTTCTATCTAATTCCTTATCTACAGGGGCCCCATTACTGTGTGCTACATTCTTTACTTAGGTTCCCCAAGTCTCGCTGTTCTTTCTTGGCCGTAGCATAATGTTACTCCTCTTTGTACCTGTCCCCTTTTTTGGCATGTGTTTGTAGTAGCAGGATTACCCTCTACAGCATTTCTTGCTAGACTACTTCTATTTGCAAGCTGCCATATCAAGTTTTCCCATGCACTTGGCAAACTACTACTTTACTGTCTCTGGCTCATTGCCTCATAAGTCAAAGAAGCAGAATGCTCCACCCACCTATCCACCTGTCCTGTTTACTATCAGCAGGGGCAACACTTTTGGGCTGTTCGCTATTCCCTTTTTATGTTTTTATTATTATTATTATTATTATGTTTGCTTGCAGCATGTGCAAGAAACATAATGCCATCATCTGAGTTTTCGGAGGTGTGGCAGCCCTCTTCCAATTCAGTCAGTGTGTTTGCAGGCGCGGCCGCAGTTCTCCAATGCCTGCTGGAGCTGTCTATGACAGCTCCAAAATGCAGTGGAGTACAGTTGAAAGGGGGAGCTAGGCTTCAGTGAGCAGCGATAAGATATCGCCTGCTCATGCATGCTCCACACACACACACACACACACACACACACACCAGCACGCATACTGCGTGCTCGCCCCCCCCACACACACACTTTGTAGCCGACGGGGGTGCCCAATCCCCCTTTGGCTGTGCTATGCCCCCCTAAGCAGAGTTACATATGCCACGCAGGGTGCCCATCCCAGCGTGGCCGCACATTGTATAGCCGACGGGGTGCCCAATCCCCCATCGGCTCCACTGTTCCCCTCCCAGCACAGGGTGCCATGCTGGGAGCCCACTCCAGCATGGCAACAGATGCTATTGCCGATGGGGGTGCCCAATCCCCCATCTGCTCCATGCCCCCCCACCAGCAGTCCTTGTGCCATGCTGGGAGCCCACCCCAGCCTGGCAAACTTCCCGGATCGTCATTTAATAAAAAAAAAATACCTGAAACTTAAAAATGGTCCCTCGCTGTCTCTGCCCCCACCCGAGCCCACCCACTGCACACCCCACCTCCCCACACCACTGAGTCACCCCATACTTACCTCTGGACTCCGGTGCGATGATCTTCGGTGGACCGGGAACACATCTGCACTCTTCAAAGCCGACCGCGAACTGAGGAAATGCCGGTAAGCTGTATAATGGGATAGATAGGGTTTTTTCAACTTTGCTGCATATCTCAGGCATTTTTTGCAATTTTTGTACCAAATCGTCAACATGGGGTTTTTGAGACCCCTTCTCATGAATGCTCTCACTGTCATGGCGTTAATCGGGCCCAAAGGGTGATTTTGCAGTCACTGCACAAAATCACCTTTCACAACCGAATAACCAAACGACACTGCCACTGTTCATAAAGTGGGCTCTCAAAAAGCCTATGTTGAAAATTTGGTGGAAAAATTCCTAAAAATGACTGTTTTTCGAGCGTGCATTGCGCAGTTCCTACGCACTCTCGTAAGTTCACGAATTTTCAATATTTTCACTCCAGATTTTCAACATTGCCATTTTATTACACTTCCTTATGAGCAGTACAGCTGTAATTTTTCACATCTTGCCCAAAACGTGTTTCCACCCATGTAGCGCACAATGGCGCAGTCGGTGTGCAAAATCAATGTATGGGACACATTAAGAAAATCACAGTGACACTGTTAATTAGCAGAGGTCTTAAAATGGCTATGTTGAAAATTCGGTGAAAAAATTCCTAAAAATGACTGTTTTACGAGCGCGCATTGTGCAGTTCCTACGCACGCTCGTAAGTTTGTGAATTTTCTATATTTTCACTCCAGATTTTCCACATTGCCATTTTTTTACACTTCCTTATAAAACAGTATAGCTGCCATTTTTCACATGTCGCCCCAAATGTGTTTCCGCACATG
The DNA here is from genome assembly GCA_016271365.2 of Neoceratodus forsteri. Classification (NCBI taxonomy): domain Eukaryota; kingdom Metazoa; phylum Chordata; order Ceratodontiformes; family Ceratodontidae; genus Neoceratodus; species Neoceratodus forsteri. Next base: position 158,179,895 of record CM028138.1, read on the forward strand.
TAGCGCACAATGGTGCAGTCGGTGTGCGAAAGCAATGTTTGGGACAGATTAAGGAAATCACAGTTACACTGTTCATAAGCAGAGGTCTTAAAATGGCTATGTTGAAAATTTGGTGACAAAAGTCCATAAAATGACTGTGTTATGAGTGAGGATTGTGCAGTTTCCATGCACCCTCGTAAGATCATGACTTTGTAATATTTTCAGTCCAGATTTTCACCAGTGGCATTTTTCCACACTTCCTTATGAACAGTACAGCTGTCATTTTTCACAACATGGCCAAAATGTGTTTTCACACTTTCTTTTTTTTTTTTTCCCGGACCCCCTTGCCCCGGGATCTGCTGCTAGAGTGCTTCTCTTCCCTCCTCTCCTGCACAGCGGGGTCTGTCCTGGGAGTTCGGCGATCTCTAGGATGGAGCGGTCTTCATCTGGGAGCACCAAAGGTTTTTTTCCATTTTCTGTTCCCCCCCACAACCCTGCCCCCTGGGACGCCGGTACAAGGACGAACGAACGTCCGGAGAGACGACGTGCATATGCACATCTCTCTCAAGCGCCTACCAACATCTCCCCTCCCAGCACTCCATGAATGGAGCCACAAGCCCCCTCGAGCGCCAGTGCTCCCATTGGCTTTCTCAGGGTTGGCATTCCACCCCTGAGGGAGGAGAGCATCCGTTGGGACGCTCAATCCTCCCTCCCCCCGGCTGACCCCCGACGACCCAAGTCTGTTCCTGAACCCAGGTTGCCGGCGTGGCGCAAGGTGTGGGCGCCCAGCGCCCAACCCTTAGCGCCACTGGGCCGGCTTTGTTTTCACACTTTCAGCACAGAGATGCGTGGTCGCTGTGGGAAATCATTGTTCAGGACAGATAAAGAAAATCACAGTGACACTGTTCATGATCAGAGGTCTCAAAATGCCTGTGTTGACAATCTGCTGTAAAAAATCCCCAACCTAATTACATTACGGGTGTGCATTGCACAATTTCTATGCATGCTCGTGACTTCACCATTTTTCTTAATGCAGATTTGCAACATTGCCATTTTTTACACCTCCCCACGAACAGTACAGTTGTCATTTTTCACATCCTGTTCGGAATGTGTTTTGCACCTGTGGTGCTAAATGCCGTAGTCTCTGTGCATAAGCAGCTTTCAGCTAACAAACTGATATTGCCACTGTTCATGAGGTGGGGGTCACAAAAAAAACATGTTGAAAATTTGGAGTGAAAATACCAACGAATGCCTGAGGTGTTAGGGTTTCCAACCATAACGCCCCACCCTGTAGAGAATGACAGGCATCGGGGTGTGACTTGGGATTCTTGCCTGTAATGCTCATACCATTCCACATCCTGCTGCCAGTGAGAGGCATCGAGGTATGCCTTGGACTCTTCGGCCCCAAAGTTCACCCCATTCTCCTATACAGCACCCATCTCACCGTATTTCCTGATGGAATGGGGTGCGCATAAGGGCCAAAGACCCCAAGGCACACCGTGACACTTGTCAGTGTCTGCAGGGTAGGGTGTGTTGAAATGGCATGGCCGTTATGCCTGACGACCCAAAGGCACACCCCAATGCCTGTCACTCTCTGCAGGATGGTGGTGGGGTTGGCTTCAGTTCAATACTTCACTGCCATTTCTATTATGCAGCTCTGTAACTTCTACACTATCAATGCCAATGCCAGCAAGCAAACATTTGTCATTGACAAATGCTTGTTCTTGTTGAACTGGTACACCTGGTGATTTGCAGGTATGTTAGCATTTGCTTTTTTTCTTTCCCTGGTCCCCCTTCCTGCATATATTAGGCATGTTTATTTTTTGGGGAGGGGTGGGGCGAACAGTATAAAGACGATAGAATTAGGAACCTGTTTGTTTCCTTTAAAAAAGGGCAGGGAATCCAGCCTGGGAAGTGGGATCATACACAGATGGAGGGAGCAGTCTTTTTTATATATATTGTGGATAATTAATGCATCTCCTTTCCTGTTGTAATTTATCCAGGGAACAGTATCAGTAGATATTGACAGTGCAGACGATGTGGGGGGGGGGTCTGGTTGTCTATTGCAGCAGAACATACGATGTGGTACTAAGTACAGTGCTACAATACATTGTTCATGTACTTGAAACCCATCCTGTTAACAGTTTCGATTATCCATTATAAGGGAGGCAGTCAATCAATCAATCAATCAATCAATCAATCAAAATCTTTATTTATTCAGGCGAACATCATTGAGCATAGCTCATTTACAAGATGGACCTGAGTGGTCATAACAAAAAGGTTACAGATTGTATACAAAAACATGATATTGAATAAGCACAAATACAACCATTTATGAGTGAGATAGATGTACAAATATTTACATATATACAAGGCAAAGGACAATAAACCTAAAACCTAATAAAGGAGAAAAACAAACAGTCTAGTAGGATAAGGCATGTATAATGGTACATGGGTGGGCATATATGTATGAGGTTTGATGGGGAAAGGACCAGATGAATGATAGAAGAATAGGAAGGAGCTTTAAAAGAGGGGATGGAGGAGAGGGGGTGTGGGAGGGGTTGGGGGTGTGGGAGGACTAGGCCTTGTGGAAGCAAGTGCACAATCTGGGATTAGGCTGGTATACAGTTTTTGAAGGATGTAAGAGGAATCAGTGTATCCATTTTCAATGACTTTTGGATAGAATTCCAGATAAGTGCCAGGGAATAACTGATTGCAGCTCTTCCATACCGGGTGCAGGTGATAGGAATCTTCAGCAGGATCAGTTTGTTGATCCTCAAGATGTAGAGCCTGGATGTGATCCGGTTGAAGCAGTCTGAGATGTAGGAAGGGAGTTTGTTTGTCAGAGCTTTGTAGATCCAGATAGCAGCATTTTTTTCTTTTCTATGTTGCAGGGATGTCCAACTGACTGCATTGTAGAGAGAGCAATGATGGGTGCTAGAGGAAGATCAGTAATGAATCTAATAGCTCTATGATACAGGGTGTCTAATTTGTTTAGATGGGAGAGGGAGCAATGACCGTAGAGAAGTCAGCATAATCAATGAGGGACAGGAATGATGCTAGGATTAATCTTTGTTTGGAATCTTTGGTCAGGTAGTGTTTGATCCTATAGAATAGACCAAGTCTTTGTCTTAGCTTTTTTAGGAGCTCTTCAACGTGGGTAGTATAGTCTAGTTTATTGTCTATCCACACTCCTAGGTATTTGAATTTGTCAACATATTCCAGATTTTCACCAAGGATGGTAGAGAGTTGTGGGAGGGTGAATGATGGGATAGTGGAAGAACAGTTCTTGGTGGCAAAGAACATAGCTTTGGTTTTCTTGGCATTTAGTAATAATTTCTTTTCTAATAGGTTGTGCTGAAGGAGGGAGAATTCAGACTGTAGGAGCTCACAGGCTTTTGATGGTGAGGGATTGCTCACATATAGTACAGTGTCATCTGCAAAAAGGTGGATATTAGAAAGTGAGAGATTGGAATCAATATTGTTGATATAAATGGCAAAAAGGATGGGACCCAGGATGGAGCCTTGCGGTACACCTCTTAGGAGTGGTTTAGAGGTAGATAGATCACCTTCATTTTTTACCAGTTGTAATCTTCCGGAGAGATAGCATCTGAACCATTTAAGAGAGTGAGTCAAGGCCTATGGAGTTCAGAGAGGAGATTAGAAGATCATGATCCACAGTGTCAAAGGCTTTGCTTAGATCCAGAAACACAGCACAGGTATTATTCTTTTGTCTAGGGCAGTCTGCCAGTCATTTGTGACTTTTGCTAGTGCAGAGATGGTGCTATGCATAGATCTGAACCAGATTGAGCTGGATTTAGGAGATTGTTGGTATCAAGGTAGGCAGTTAACTGAGAGTTTACCAGCTTCTCAAGCATCTTGGATAGTACTGGTAAGATGGAATGTGCCTATAATTATTGAGGTCCATGGGATCACCTGCCTTAAGTAATGGAAACACTTGAGCTGTTTTCCATATTGAGGATAGAACCAGTGCAAGTGATAGATTAAAGAGGTGGGTGAGGGGGCGGTTAAGGCATGCAGAGCTACTTTTAGAAAGTAGGGGTCCAGGAGTCTGCACCTGCACTTTGGTGGTATCTAGCTGGAGTAGAAGGTCTTCTACTCTTTGAAGAATATTGGTTTGAATGAGAATGGGAAGCAACCATTTGACCCTCAGTAGATTGTAGGTTTAGAGATGATCTTAATAGGTTTGCAGGAGAGGAGTCGAAAGCCAGGCCAGCTGTAGTGAAATGATCGTTAAAGGCATTCAAGATATTTTGCTTATCAGTGATTTCAATACTATTTAATTGAATTTTGGGTGGTAAGACAGGGTAGAAGTTTGACCTAGGATGCCCTTTATGGTACCCCAGAACCTGGAAGGGTTGTTATAGGGGCATCTAGTTCAGCTTGTGAGAAGGCTGCCTTGGCTTTTCTTACTTGTTTTGTGCAGGAGTTTCTGGCTTTTCTGAATTGAAGCCAGTCATTTGGGTCCTTTGTCTTTCTTGCCCTTTTCCAGAGTTTGTCTCTGCAAGAAAGTGGATTTAAGGTCGGCAGAGAACCAGCGACAGGATTTGAGTTTGGTTCTGACACTGGTGAGGGGTGCATGTGAATTGAGGGCACTTGTGATTATATCATTTAAGATTTGAAGAGCTGTCTCTATTGAGGCTGTGAGATAGAATTCTTGCCAACGGTGGTGTGGCACAGATCATGGAGATATCCTGAAATATTAAAGTTCTTTTTGACCTCGTGGGAGGAATTTTGCAGGATTGGGTGGCTTGATTGTTGATCTAATGGCAGCTATGGGACAGTGGTCACTTATGTCACTGAATAGTACTCCTGCAGAGGATAATGATGAGTTTATTTACCAATATAATATCCAGGAGTGTGCTGTTGAGAATATTCTTTGGGTTGATCCTTGTTGGTTCTTTGATTAATTGAGAGAATCCATAGGTGTCACAGAAGGTTACCAGGGTGCAGATGCATTAGTCAGCCAATTCAAGTTCATGTCTCCTAAGATGATGGTGTCTTCAGGGCCCAGATTAAGTATAGATCCTAGGTGGGATAGGAGTTTGAGGCCTGCAGAGGGGCCTATAGCAACCAATCAGTTGAAAGGATGATGTGTTGGGAAGGGTTATTTTAATTGACAAGCATTCGAATTCCTTTGGTTGAGATGTAGAATTGAGGCAGGATGCAGAGATGTTTGCTTTGACATAGACGGCTACCCCACCGCCCCTGGATAGATGGTCAGATCTGAAGAGCTGGTAGTTGGGAAGGTTTATTTCACTATCTTTTGTTGCTGATTTGAGCCATGTTTCAGATATAACCAGAAAGTCAGGTAGGGTGTGTGCAACCCAGGCCTGTATTGATGAGAACTTTTTTAGGAGGCTGCAGGCATTGATGTGAAGAAAACTCAATCCATTTATGGAGGTTAGGTCAGTTGGAGAGATCGAGCTTTCAGTGGGGCCAGGGTTGATTTCCACAGTGCCAACACAGACCAGCAGAAAGAAGATTAGCTTGATGAGGGCACCAAGCGATAGGAGTAGTGAGCAGTCAGGCGTTTTTTCTTCTTTCTTGGGATCCAATATATAGTGGGTGATGATCCTGCTGCATGGCTATCGATTTTATCATAGATTACCAGCTTAATGGACAGGCGTAGGGAGTAATTGTAATGCCAGTATGGTAGCAAGGGGATAGAGGAGTTCCAAACTGGTTGTGAGCCTTTTTTTGGGATTCCCCAAGGATTAGTATGCAGAAGCGGTACTATATGTATGTAGAGTTTAGGGGCAACCACTGGGGACAGTAGAGGGGGACAGTGCAGTGTAGCTCAGTTGCTTAAGGCTTTCAGTGGCAAATCTGGAAACCTGGTTTGCAAGTAAGCAATAATACCCAACAGGGTGGGCGGTATTGTGCTACACCGGACTGCCCAGGGGCATAATGAGGCCCGACGCTGCAGGCGGAGGGCCTTATAGCCCCTGGAAGGTCCGGTATAACACACACCGCCACCCTGGAGGGTATTATTGTGCTTAGAAAATGGGACTGTAAAACAAAATAAGTTTAATAATAAAATGTTAATAGAAAACAATTTAAAATCAGTTTTGAAATAAAATAGTTCCTCCATCTGTATTACAATTGTGTGTGTGTTTTATCTAGTGCATTTTGTCCTTCTAGAGCCCCTGTAGCTGTGGGTCCTGGTTGTCATGGTTATTGGTTACTGCCCCCGCTTTGCGAGCAACAGAAAATAAAGTTGTAAAGCTCTACTTTTGTATATGGAGTGCCAGATGATCACCAATTGCGGTAAGTTGCATACTGCAGTAATACTAAGCAGCCAGGGAGAAGCACGCGCTTCACATTTAAAAAAAATGATGAGAAGCGGTTTGTGAAGCCGATCGATTGGACGATGTTTTGATTTTCTTCCAAGTGCTCATTGCCGACTGACTAAATTATTTAAATGAGTAGAGGAGATTGAGGGAAGCACTTCTCTCCATGGGGGCAGCTTAAAAAAAATGGACTGGAGGAGATGAGTGAAGGTTTGTGGCAGGTAACGGCAAAACAGATCGCCGTGCAGAGGAAGCATCAGCAGCAGGGAGACTGTGTATATGATCGGACATTTGGAGGTGCAGTTAACTTTTACTTTTACTTGTTAACAGTGTGACAGTGAAATTGTGAATTGTGAAACCTGCTGTGGTTATATTGCTGTTTTGGGGTGGGGGTCGCTCGCTAAGTGATGTGATTCAAGATGGCGGTGCTAGCCAGTTCAACATTCTAGTGGCCCCCTAATACTTAGAACAGTATGAGGCAACAGAGACTGCACTAGTTATTTGCCAGTCTCTGTTGTCTCATACCAGACCAGGTAATTGGTGAGTTCAACCAATCACAGATGAGGAATTACTTTCCCCATTTTCTAATCTGCTATAACACATTGTTCATGTACTTGAAACCCATACTGTTAACAGTTTCAATTATCCATTATAAGGGAGGCAGTGTAGCTCAGTGGCTTAAGGCTTTCAGTGGCAAATCTGGAAACCTGGTTTGCAATCTCACAGCCCGCAGTTGCATACTGAGTGACCCTGACCAACTCATTTAAGTTCCCCCTACTTCCAAGTTACACAGATACATTGCAGTTGATGGCAGATAAGGACCGCAAAGCTCATCCACTCTGCCCATTTCTTTTTCTACCTTATAAATCTGTCATCTGCCTTTGCTATGTCAGTGGCCTATCTATTCATACTCATCTGTATTCTATGCCTATACCATGCATGTTTGAAGCCCTGCACTGTATTGATAGCCACCACTTCCTGAGGGAGGCCATTCCATGCATCCACCACCCTTTCTGTGACAAAGAACTTCCTCACACTACCCCTTAATTGGCCTCCCTCTAATCTCATGCTGTGTCCACTTGTGCTGATATTTTTCTTATATTAAAACATGTTAGACTATCACCTTGTTAATGCCCTTAAGGTGTTTGAATGTTTAGATCATATCACCTCTCTCCCTCCTTTGCAACTGCAACTGCAAGTTGCAACTGTAAATAACCGGTCACCATACCATGGCTTGCCTGGTTAAACAAGTGGCAAACACATTGAAACAGTAGTTTCCAGGTTGCAAGTGTAAATAAGCTTTAGCCTTACTGTATCTTGCCTGGTCAAACTATTACTTTACTGTCTGTGGCTCATTCCCTCATAAGTTAAAGAAGCAGAATCCCCCACTGCCGTATTCAGGTGTCATGTTTACTATCAGCAGGGCCAACACTTTTGTTCAGGTCGCTATTCCCTTTTTCTTGTTGAACTGGAACCCCTGGTGATTTTTACTTAATGTTAGCATTTGCTTTTTTATTTCCCCCCGGTCCCCCTTCCTGCATATATTGGGCGTGTTAATCTTTTTGGTTTGGGGGGTGGGCGGGGGGAACCAGTACAAAGAGGATGGAAGTGGGAGGCTGTTTCTTTCCTTTAAACAAGGGCAGGGAATCCAGCCTGGGAAGTGGGATCATACACAGAGGGAGGGAGCAGTTTTTTCCTTTTTATGTTGCAGGTAATGGAGGTTTGCAGTGAGACAGGGACTGGCACCCACTGACCCTCACATTCACAGACTGCAGCAACAATGTCTGGTGGTGGCTATTGCAAAGGACCCACATGACATTACTTTTTCTACCATTAGACTCTTTCAGCATAACTGGATTGGATGGCCCACAAACCTCCACTGTGCAGTGCTTCTCATTGATGCTAAGAGGTCAGCCATAATCCGTTTGGGGAGAGTTGGAACTCACATGAGCCCTCACAATCCCTGACTGCAGCAACAATGTCCGGTGGTTGCTGCCATATGGAATTGCCAGCAGCTCTCAACCCATTTTCAGGGGCTGTGGGAAAGCCACCGATTAACACCAATAGGGACTTCATAGCAATTGAGATGGAATGACTTCTGTTATGGGCTGGCACATACAGAATGGATGGCTGCTCAGTGATACGTCCAATATAAATGGAACTTTGCAGAAATGCATTACTATTGTTAGTACTACTGAGCCACAGCACATGTTTAGGGCTCTGAGCTGCAAATCTGCAGATCTGAGTTTGAATCCCACAGCCCACACTTGCATACTTGCAAAGTCTTACATAAGAACTGTGTCCAAATGCCTGATCCACTGGTACCCCCGTCACCATGCGCTCCTGGCTAAACTCTGAATTAAATACATACCGATGTACTGTCTGACCCTGAGCAAGTCAGTTAAGGTACTTGTGGTCACACTTCCCACATGTAAACAATCTTCATCCAACTATGTCATTCCTGGTTACACAAATTTCCCATTCCTTTACTATTACATTATCTGCCAACCTATGTTACAAGCTGGTGTCATATTACTTGACATGGAATCACCATTTGTTTCAATCTATTTTTAGTCAACTATGGAGTTCTCACTTGGACTCTGTAATTTTCTCTTTTGCTTTTCACTGTTTCTGTTTTTCACTCCAGTACAATGTATTCAGAGGTACACTCTGTAGCACACAAACTACCGTTTCATTGAAATGAGGCACAAACTACTGTTTTATTGACATGAAAAGTGCTGCCAAGATGTTATTCAACTACATGTCAGAAGTATATTGACAGTGTGCAGTGTACCAAATATTTTCCTTACAATAAGACTGTATGTTATTCTGTGGTATTTTTGAACTTTAAACATGCTGTGCATTGCTAATTTCTCTGAACTACATATGGATGAGGCCTTGAGATACACAAATAAATATTCGTGACTCATATATGTTTACCTATGATGTTGTTTAGGAAACGCCACTCCACCACTGAGTTAGGGGTACACAGTAGGAGTGTTTTGACTGAACACTAGATATTGGGTGTTACTGTACCCTGCTTATTACAGCTACATGATACTTAGGAGGAATTTTAATGATTAGCCATATGTATCATTTTTTTATGATTTACCAGTGTTAACTTCTAAAATTAATGTTAACATTCAAACTCCCCTTACTCAAATCTGTATATTTCAAGTGGCAGACAACTTTTCAGTGGTCGCTTAAACAAGGTACCTTAATTGACTTTCTGAGTGGCCTTATACACTCTCCCTTTTGTACTGCACAAAGCACCTGTACGGTTCTATTTCTAGTGCCTCTCATCTGCTGTTGCAGTGTATCCATGGAAACATACAGTTGCAGTAAGCAGTGACAGTGCACAGAGGCTGTGTGTGTATTATGTTCACCATTTCCCTTACCCATTATAAGGCAGGCAGTATGCGTAGTGGCTTAAGGCTTTGACCTGCACATGTGGAAACCTGTGTTCGAATCGCACAACACCCAGTTGCATACTGAGTGACTCTCAGCAACTCACTTAAGTTCCCTGTACTCCAAGGTTGCAACTGTAAATACCCTTTCAGCTTACTGTGTCTTGCGTGCTTAAACATTTGGCAAAAACATTTAACAGTACTTTGCGTATTACACAGTGGGCCTCCATTTATATTATTATTAGAACAAAATGCAGAAATTACATGAAAATCAGAAGCGCGTGGAATAGAGCGCAATTGATAAGTCTGTTTTTCATGGAAAAAAACTGAGACCAATGTGGACTCCATGTCAAGTGAGATGATGCCATCTGCTAACAAATATCGACATATACAGTTACTATTGTGCAATGATGGCTCTGTAATAGTTCCAATATAAATTTCCCTTCACTATTTCCATCCATCTACAAAGCAAATCTTCCTATGCTATACACAACTGTAAGGGACAGGAAGACGAGGCTCCTGTTTCCTGGCGTATTGCATTTAACAAATGTATGACAATGTTACATAATCATTCCAGACAGCTCCCAAGGTACACAACCCCAGAGACTACTGAAATTGCAAAAATCATACCTTTGAATGTGCTGCTGCACTACACACGGGTATGGTTTAACAATGTTTCTCTAGACTATGTCAACAAATAAGCTAACTATTGTTATGTACGATACTGTCATACTTAATATTTCTCCTGTGGTCTTATAGTCGCTGACAGGCAAACCCCATGAGAATACAGTTCTACAGGTTAAAGGAGAAGTCCACCCAGAATGTGCAAACACATATGTTATGTAGAGTGTTTTGATATGTATGTTAAATCCTAGTGTGTCCTTCCCTCTGTCTGCTATTAGGAGTTTTTCCTAAATTAGCCTGCTAGCTGTATGGTAGTTTTAGGACCCCTGGGGATCTCCAGCACAAATAGGTTTATTGGCTTTCTTTCTCCTACGATGCACCTTGGCTCATGTGACAGTGATGTAGCTATGCCCTTAGATTTAGCAGGGTCTGTCACAGCTCAGCCACAAAGTTAATACTTCTTTTAGAGAAGTCACACTGCTACATTTTGGGTGAGTGTAATCATTATTTTTTGACATTACTACCTTGTCCTGCTATGTTACAACCTATAAGATGATGTTCAATTTTTACTACTTAGTACTAGTGAAAAAACTGAAAGAGACTGAGAGGAATAGAGTAAACAGTGACATGATTCAAACACACACACACACACACAGCAGAACATAGCAGGACAAGGTACTGATATAAAAAAATAATGATTACACTCACCCAAAATCTAGTAGTGTGTCTTCTCTGGAAGAAGTATTTTCTCTGTGGCTGAGCTGTGACAGACCCTGTAACAAGACACTGGCTTCCTGCAGGGGCAATTAGACATCACACCAAAGGGCATTCTGGGAAGACTGGAGGCCATAAAAGAAACCAGAATGGCAACCTCCAAGGGCAATAAAACAGTTAGGGAAAGTTAGAAAAAACATCTCTCACAGCCAGAGGAAAAGAAAACACTGGGAACTGGTTGGAACACAGAAAAAAAGTCTACTGCATATCGTTTTCTGATTTTAACATGGAGTTTTCCTTTAAGTACCACATTAGCCTCGTTTCACCACAGCTCTATCGGTTGCAAAAGCCCATTGTCGTAGAATCATAGTGGCTGAGACAGTCTTCCGAGAAGTAAATTTTATGTCTGAAATGCTTGGAAGACATTATGCTAAGGGTTGAAGTGGACATCATAGTGGTCTCTCTCAATTGCAACCCATGGCTATCCCAGCAACCTGCCAGCAGCCCTCAACCAATTTTCAGGGACTGTGGGAAAGCCAGAGTTTAACACCAATAGGGGCTTCATATCACTTGAGATGGCTCCAGCTGCTATCATGGGCTGGCACATACAGAATGTAATGCGTGCTCACTGATACCTCCAATAGAAATCTCACTTTTAAAGGAGCCAAAAGTAGGGAAGCTTAATATGCAACACAGGGCTGGCATTTATAATAAATATTAAATTGAAAATGAAGTGAAACTAAATGAGACTGCTTACTACATGAGGCATGTTGAAGCAGTACTGTGGCCTGACACATATATAACTAAGTACTGTACACATGATATAGGTTTCCTTTGCACTGCCTCTCATCTGCTGTTGTAATGTATGCAGGGAAACAAACAGTATCAGTAAACACTGATACTGCATAGTGTGCGTGTGTTGGGGGGGGGGCAGGAAGGCTTTCCAGTTCTCCTTTGCAGTGAAAACAAATTGTCTCTCTCATGTAAACGTCTCCCCATTTTCAAAGGGTTTCAGTGTGTGTGTGTGTGTGTTTATGTGTGTGTGGTTGGAAAACATTATTGTAAAGGTTGCAGTGGGCAACACAGTGATCTCACTAGCAACGCATGACTAACCCAGTGACTTGCCACTGGCCCTCACACCATTTTCAAGCACTGTGTGTCAAAGCCACAGTTTAACAGAAATAAAGACTCCATATCATTTGACATGGCACTAGCCACTCCCATGGGCCAGCACATAAACAATACAAGGTGGCTCAGTGCTACTTCCAATACAAATCTAACATTTCACAGGAGACAAGAGTTGCCCATAAATGTCATAGAAATATTTATAACACACAATTCCCCCATAGTGCGGAATAGACTGTAATACAGAGGACACTTCAGAAAACAAAAGTACGTTGCATCAGTACATAACACAGACCACACTAACTACTATGCACTATAAATATATATATAGATTTATACAATAGGGGTGAGCATGTAACCTTGACAATAAAAACATGTATTCTCACTGCAGTGGAATATCTCTGTGATGACATAGACACTGTGGGTTTATTTTCTGATAAACCCACAGTGTCTACATCACCAGCAAATATACTCACAATGGTGATGTCACCAGAGTCAGACTATCTACACTGCAGCCTGCATTTAATAGCTTCACAGTTTCTCTTTCTCACTGAATCCTGCAACTAACTCAATTAGCATTGTAAAAGGCAATCACCTGTGCCCCATTGTTATTCTGACAATCCTAGCACACTGTTGTGCTGCTCTGATCTTCAAACCAGCCTCCTTCATAAACCATTTTCTCTTTCTGAGTGCTGACTGCAACAGTTTCTCTGTCTCAATGAAGCCTGCAACTTACTGAATAAACAATCTGTTTCTTACTCCTAGCTGCAGGTAACACAATTATCATTGCAAATCACATGCACTTGTTCCTCATACTAACACTCCCAGCCTATTCAGAAACACTTACACGCACACACTCAGACCACACACAAACAGTGCTGTCAGTATAGCCTAGAGGTTAGAATAACAAGCAATAAACCAACTTCTTACATCCAGCAGCCCAGACCAGTGTTTAATTCTCGCAACTTCTATTTCAATACTGTGTGACTCTGAACAAATCACTTAACTGACCAGTGCTTCCAGGTCCCCCCCCAAAAAAAAAACTTACCAAAATAAAGTAAACAGGGAGAGAACACAGAAAAAAATGTTCCTAAAATGTACTAGCCCTAGTGTATAAATTGCACACATGATGTGCGACTTGTGGAATATGGCAAACATTTGCAGTCATGCAGAGTGAACTGCAATAATATCACAGTTCACTCTGCACTTATGCAAATATTTACCATATTCCACAGTCGCCCATCATGTATCCTCTATATATACATATATACAGTATATATATTTACACACCGTGCACAGGACACATTTCAAATTATGCATTTCATCTCACACTCAACTTTTCCTTGCAATGCATCCTTACAATTACACATTTATAGAGATTTGTAATCTGTAAAGCGGGAAAAAATAAAATAACATACCTGAACACAGAAATCATCATATAAATTTCTCAGAAATCCACTAGTAGACATGTGCACGAGTAGCAGCAGTAGCAGGTCACTTCAAAAGACAGTATGGGCTTGGTAGGAATCCACGTGCCCTTTTTATATCTTTTTCCTGTGCTTGGAAACATTGATAACAAAAACTATACTTCTAACCAATAGTTACCAACCTACAGGTGTTATACGGTGAGGTATGATATCACTTTATTTCATTAATGACACCTTTTCCAGACATTCTGTCTCTGCCTTTCAGTAGACTATCTCCTACCAATTAAACTATAGAAAACCAAAAAAACCTTTGAAACCGATTTTGATAACACCTAATGACACCTCTGAAACAGTGACAAGTACCTCTAGATGCTGACACTTCATAACAGGACACAGAAAGTAATAGTAAATGGAGTCCACTCTGAAGAAAGAGGGGTTACTAGAGGGGTACCGTAGGGTTCAGTACTGGGTCCAGTCCTTTTTAATGTCTTTATAAGTGACATTGCAGAGGGACTGGAAGGAAAAGTTAGCCTCTTTGCAGATGACACAAAGATCTGCAACAGGGTTGATACACAAGGAGGCGTGGAAAGGATGAGAAGGGACTTGGCAAGGTTGGAGGAATGGTCAGAAGTATGGCAGCTTGGATTCAATGCAAAGAAGTGCAAAATAATGCACCTGGGAAACAAAAACCCAGGGAAAGATTACACAATGGGGGGGAGGTAGTAACAATAACAAAAATGGAAAGGGACCTGGGGGTAATCACATCAAATGACCTTAAGGTTGGCAAGCAATGTGAGAATGCAGTAGCGAGGGCTGGGGGGATACTGGGATGTATAGGCAGAGGCATCTCCAGCAGAAAACAGGAAGCTGCTATCCCCCTGTACAGACAGTTGGTGAGACCCCATCTGGAGTACTGCATCCAGTTCTGGAGACCCCATGTCTGCAAGGACATAGACAGGATGGAGGCAGTTCAGATGAGGGCAACTAAAATGATGCAGAGTCTACAAGAGAAGCCATACGAGAAGAGACTAAAGGAGCTTAATATGTATACCCTTGAGGAAAGAAGGGAGAGGGGGGACATGATAGAAACTTTTAAGTACCTCAGTGGAATCAACAAAGTCCAAGAGGGTAGCATATTTCAGAAAAAGAGATATGCAAGAACAAGGGGTCATAATTTGGAGATAGAGGGGGATGGCTCAGGGGCAATGTGAGGAAGTATTTTTTCACAGAGAGGGTAGTGTATGCATGGAACTGCCTTCTTGAGGAGGTTGTGGGGTCTAAAACTGTGGGAGAATTCAAGAATGCATGGGACAGACATAAGGCAATTTTTGGTGGGGGTAGGAAGAAACAGGCTGTTGGTTTAATAGGGATCTGCAGCTTATCCTCTAGGTAGGGAAATGGGCAGACTAGGTGGGCCAAGCAGTCCTTATCTGCCATCAAAGTCTATGTTTCTTTAGGCGCTTTTACACCCAGGTTTATGTAATGGAATAACTGTTACGTAAACAGTATTCCGTTACATCCCTTGTGTGTAAATTGCATCTGTTTCGGTCCCTAGGCAAACGTTCGTCCAAATCGCAATCTCTGCTTATTGCGGTTTGCACCGTTGTGTACCGTTTTGTCGTGCTGTGTAAAACAGCCATTCCAGTACAAAGGCAGAAAACAACATTTGTAGAGTGAAACTCTGGGGGATATGAAACAAATGGAGACAAATGTTGCCGGAATATCGCAGTGTGTGTAGAAAGGAACCTGAACGCAACAGAGTACAACGGCGCCACACAGGTAACGCTGATTCCATTTTAAAAACCTGTGTGTAAAAGCGCCTTATGTTTCACTATCTTTGAAGTCCTGGTCCACACCTCTAGCAATTGCCTGTGAAAAGCACATCACACTAGAACTTTGCAGACTATAGAAATACTTTTCAGTATGACATTAAACTGTCAGGTGTGTCACTTGCTTTTTAACAATTATCTTTCATATGTCTTCACAGTTACTACTGAGAAGACCCTCTGCTTACTTCTGATATATATTTCTACCATAGCCATAACCATAGTTGGCACAGTCTTACCCACAATCCTATGGATTTAGAAGCATTCCTTTTGCAATTGAAAAAGTGAGGAAAGAAGGCTTCTGCACAACTTATGCCTTACAGCCATTAAACATGACATTGGCCACTACAAAGGTAACAGAATTGCAGACAGCTATGACTGATGATACCTGTAAGATATAGGACATGCATTGCTTTGCACTTAAAACCCACGACGACAACATTTAGCTTAGGACTGACATCCAACAGCACTGTCTATTATTTCTTTCTTTACAGATCCTTTCTTTTGCATACTATGCTACACAAACCATACAGCATACAATAGCACAATGCAATTTTCATTCTACTTGTACGTCCAAAGACATATTTTTACTTTTTATTACACCTCTTAATAGATGTCCAATGAAGCACCATACAGGCAGGAGCAGGAGAGGAGGGTTCTTATGCTGTTTTTTTCTTCTTTGCCTGGAACATTTTCCAATACCAATAACAGATTTAGAAACACTATAAATGTGATTTTCAACAGGCAAATGAAGACAGTGGCTCAACCTGACAAAAGTATAGCCCTTGTGAGACATAATACTGCTGATAAAATACACCTTCCATGTCGGAATTAGGATATACATAAAAAAAAACACCAAAAAACACTTGAAATTCTTTCAATTGCAGTTAACTGATTTTTTGCAATAAACACTTGCAGGAGCAAAACCTAGCGATCTGAATACCTTTTCACAGTATTTTTCATTCACCTCAGCTACTATCTGAGGGGCTGGGGGGGAATCCAGTTTTAGAATGCACACATTCAGATGCCTGTTGCTAAACTGGGATGACTAGCATTTGTAATTTCACCAGTACTTAAAGAGTGAGCCATTACAGAACACAACATTTTTTGTGCTTAAAATGCCAATTAAAATGCATCCCAGAAAGCAGCAGAACACACACTGTCCAGTGAAAGGCGATTGATGCACATATTACAGCACATTGCATAAAAAAAAATGTCTATATAACTGTTTATAGCACACATCCAATGTATCCACAGTACTCATGAACAGTTAAAATCTGTGTGTCCTGCTTATATCTTTCACCTGTGCTTCCAAACATTGACAACAATAACTATACTTCTAAGCAATAGTAAACAACCTACAGGTGTTATTAGGTCAGGTATGATATCACTTAATTCCACTCAGAACACCTTCATCAGACATTCTGTTTCTGCCTTGACAACACTCGCTCTGGCTCTGACAGACATTGTTGCTGCAGTTGGGGAAAAACATGGAAAGAGTAATTAAAGATTTTGAAGCACTGGCCAAGTGAGAAAAAAGTGTTTTTGGAGAGAGTAGGGAAAAAAATAAAATTTCACTTTGCAATGCACCAAATGTGGCATATAAGGAAGTGTTAACTGAAAACACAGGTATGTGACTGTATTCTGGGTGTTACAGTAGCAGAGACATATTGTCTGTAGTCAATATGGACTGCAAGGTGCAGAAACAAATATTAGAAATATCGGTTTGCAAAAGTGCACAAACTGCGAAAAAAACAGGTGTGAGGCTTGCAAGCCAAACAGCAAATTGAAGGAACAGGTATGGGGTGCAAAGTGTGGGGGGGAGTGGAAAAAAGTGTTTTGACTGTTAAACGTTAAAAGGAAAAACATACTGTATGTCAGTTTTCAAAGCACCGCAGAGAGAAACCAAACAGATTTACTAGTGCTGAATGGTCCGTATAAAGTGGATGCCAATTTTAATGTTTCTTAACTCAATGGCATGCAGCACAGGGTGTAAGTGACAGACATAATTTTGTCCAGCTGTGCCTGTGACCTTGCACAACTGATCTGACCTCATGAAGTATCAGTCCTGCAGAAGGTAATGGAGCACAGGGTATAAGTGACATATATAATTTTGTGGAACTGCATCTGTAACCTGAAGGAACATATTTCACCTCATTAAGTGTCAATCCTGCAAAAGTTACTTCAGCCACTTGAGGAATAGGCAGGCAGACAGGACTCAGGCATGGCCATGACAAAATGGGAGCCATGATCTGAGGAGGAGGCAGCCATGACTTGGGGTCAGTCACTACAGTAGGGAATAGAAGTGTAACATTATCTGACACATTCCTGTTAGACTTCATTTGTCACAGAAAGTGGCATATATTATTGGCTCATTGCTCACTATACAGTTGATCGCAATTTCGATATGTCTGTAGCAAATACCATGCAGCAGAGGGTCTAAATGACATAAATAATTTTGTTAAATTGTACATGTCACCTTCCACTACATATTTCACCTCAGTAAGTATCAGTCGTGCAAAACTCTTGAGTGACCACAAGTCATGGTTGTGTGCTCCTGAGATCAAGGCTCCTATTTTGTTCTGCCCATGCAAGACTGCTGTGTGGCGACCTTTTCCTGAACTGCTGGACTGAAGAGTAGCACCACTGATAGTTACTGAGGTGAAAGTAGTTGCCGAAGGTCAGAGGTACAGTGTAAGAAAATTATATATGTCAGTGTATATGCAGTATACAAAAGAAACAACTGCAGTGCATACAAAAAGTTGCCTGCACCCGAAACACCAGGAACCAATTGTGTGTAATAGCATACTGCATAAGTGATGCTGCTTCTCAGCTTAAGTTCCATGTTCCCATTGTGCTGGCCACTCCTGGGTACTATGCGTGTCATTGTACTTCAATGCGCACAGTGGAAAAGGAAGACTGTTTCACTTATTGTCAGATGAGGCCCATAAGTGTAGCACCAATGTGATAGATATTATTATTTTAAGCCCTACTGTCCTGACTGCCCCCACGGCATGGTTGTGTGCTCCTGAGATCATGGCTACTATCTTGTTCTGCCCATGTAAGGCTGCTGTGTGGCTGTCTATTCCTGACTCGAAGTTTAGCGGGAGTGAGAGTTAATGCTGTTAAAAGGACTGGCAATGGAGGAAAAACTATCTTTTTACTGTTAAGAGTGAAAAGAAAAAAAAAGTCAATTTTCAAAGCACCGCAGAGACAACACAGACAGGTTTCAACGTGTGAGAAAACAGACAGGTATCAGTGTTCAAGACCCAACCACAAACTGAAGACGCCGGTATGTCTGTGCTTTCTAATGCTGTAATGTAATGTGCATGTAGTAGCAAGTCAATGTGAAATCGCTGTGATTTCTTTTAAAACGTAGCATTTTGTTGTGGCTGAATGCTCTGTATGCAGATGCATACCTGAGTCTTCACTCGCGATACACCCTATTTCTATTTTGATTTTTCGTGGGTTTAGCACTGTGAGACCCCTACCTTTCTTTCCTCACTTTCCCTGGCTCTGCACTGTGAAACCAGTTTTTAATGCTTTTCCTTCCCGTTTGCAGTCCTCCAGTCCACTTTTATATGTATCTGCATTCCGGGTCTTACTGTTGCAGAGACACGTTGTCAGTAGTCGAAGTGGACCGCAAAGTGGAGAATAAATGTATTAAAGGTTTCTGTGCACATTGACTTGCGAAGTGCGATTGCACATTGACTTGGAACACAAAAAACATAACACTGCCCTCGGTAGTCTGTGTCTGGCAACAAAGACAAACATTGTTGCTGCAATAGGGAAAAACATGTAAAGAGTAATGAAACTTTTCAAAGCAGCGGCAAAGTGAGAAAAGAGTGTT
Source organism: Neoceratodus forsteri (assembly GCA_016271365.2). Lineage (NCBI taxonomy): Eukaryota > Metazoa > Chordata > Ceratodontiformes > Ceratodontidae > Neoceratodus > Neoceratodus forsteri. The sequence continues at coordinate 158,199,161 of CM028138.1, forward strand.
TTTGGGGGGAGTAGGAAAACATAAAAACTTTTCCAGTTTCTAAAGCACAAAATGTGGCATATACGGAAGTGCAAACTGAAGATACAGGTATGTGTCTGTATTGTGGGTGTCACAGTAGCAGAGACACATTGTCAGTAGTGAATGTGGACCGCACAGTGGAGAAAAACATATTAGAGGTATTGGTTATGCTTGCAAGCTGAACAGAACATTAAAGGAACAGGTATCGAGTGCGGGGGGGGGGGGGCCTGGAAAACCAGTGTTTCGCCTGTTAAACATTTACAGGAAAAATAAATGTCAGTTTTCCACTACATATTTCACCTCAGTAACTATCATTCATGCAAAAGTCTTGACTGGCCCAAAGTCATGGTTCTCTGCTCCTGAGATCAAGGCTCCTATTACGCTTGCAAGCCGCATGGTTAAATGAAGGAACAGGTATCGAGTGCAGGAGGGGCCATGGAAAACCAGTGTTTTGCCTATAAACGTTTAAAGGGAGAAAAATGTCAGTTTTCCACTACGTATTTCACCTCAGTAACTATCTTTCATGCAAAAGTCTTGACTGGCCCAAAGTCATGGTTCTCTGCTCCTGAGATCAAGGCTCCTATTACGCTTGCAAGCCGAACAGCTAATTGAAAGAACAGGTATCGAGTGCAAGGGGGGGGGGGGCCATGGAAAACCAGTGTTTTGCCTGTTAAATGTCTAAAGGGGAAAAACTTTCAGTTTTCAACTACATAATGCACCTCAGTAACTATCAGTCATGCAAAACTCTTGACTGGCTCACAGTCATGGTTGTGTGCTCCTGAGATCATGGCTCCTATTTTATTGGGGAAAAAATGGCAAGAGTAATTAAACTTTTCAAAGCAACGGCAAAGTGAGAACAGAGTGTTTTCGGGGGGAGGAGGAAAAAATAAAAGGATTTTTAGTTTGTGTAGCACAAAATGTGGCATATACGGAAGTGCAAACTGAAGACAGGTATGCGTCTGTATTCTGGGTGTCACAGTACCAGACACACGTTGTCAGTAATGAATGTGGACCGCACAGTGAAGAAAAACATATTACAGGTATTGGTTAAACACAACCACACAGCATTGAAGGAACAGTACTCGACTGCAAGGGAGGGGGGGCGGTGCATGGAAAAACAGTGTTTTGGCTATTAAACGTTTAAAGGAAAAACAAATGTCAGTTTTACACTACATATTTCACCTCAGTAACTCTCAGTCACACAAAACTCTTGACTGGCCCAAAGACATGAATGTGTGCCCCTGAGATCATGACTCCTATTTTGTTCTGCCCCTGCAAGAGTGCTGTGTGGCTGCCTATTCCTGAAGTGCTCGAATGAAAGGTAGCGGCACAGTAGTTTCAGTTCCATGTTCCCATTGTGCTGGCCACTCCTGGGTACTATGCATCTCATTGTAATTCAATTGGCAAGGTGCAAAAGGGAGAATGTTTCCGTTATTGTCAGATGAGGACCATGAGTGTAGTAGAAATGTGATAGATATTGGTACTTTTGCAAGCCCTACTGTCCTGACTGCCCCCACGGCATGGCTGTGTGCTCCTGAGATCATGGCTACTATCTTGCCCATGTAAGAGTGCTGTGTGGCTGTCTTTCCCTGAACGACCAGAATTAAGTTTACCAGCTGTGAGACTTGATGAGGTTATGAGGACCGGCAAAGGGAGGGAAAAAGTGTTTTCACTGTTACAAGTGAAAAGACAAGAAAATGTTAATTTTCAAAGCACTGCAGAGAGAGAACAGACAGGTTTCAGTGTGCAAGAAAACAAATAGGTACCACTTAGCAGGAGTGAGAGTTAATAAGGGTAAGAGGACTGGCAAAGGGAGGACAAAAGTGTTTCACTGTTAAAAGTGAAAAGCATCTGCTTTGAAATGCAGTAATGTAATGTTGCATGTAGTAGCAAGTCAATGTGAAATCGCAGTGCTTTCTTTTAAAATGTAGCATTTCCTTGTGGCTGAATGGTCAGTATGCATATGCATACCTGACTCTTCACTCATATTACAACCTATTTCTATTTCCACTTTATGTGGCTTTCACACTGTGAGACCCCTACTTTTTCTTCTCACTTTCCCTGGCTTCTGCACTATGAAACTGGTATTTAATACTTCTTCCCATTTGCAGTCTTCCAGTCCACTTTGAAGACTTCACAATGCCAGCTTCGGGTGCAGGTGGGGCTACAGCTGCAGGTGGAGGTTGGATCTTTCTAAAATAACAACATGGGCATTGCAACTTTCCAGAGTGAGAACATGCGCAAATGACAACATGGGCAGGTGGGAGTGGAGCTACAGCTGGGGGTTGTGTCTTCCCCAAAAACATTACGATTATTGCTCCCACCCATTAATGAGGTGCCACCTCTTCTACCTCCCACTTAAGAAACAAAGTAGTACTCTGAAACCATTGCCTAACATGATAGCGCATTAATTTAAGGCTGAATGCATTACTTGGAGGAGGGTCAGGCAGAGGTGACTATTTATACCTTCTGCCAGTTCCACGGACAGAAAACATGATGTCAGTCCTTTTCTAGATGCAAAACATCTGAAGGGCTCCGCCCATGCAGCCATAAAAAGGGTCTCAGAAATGCTGCAATCTGATTGGCTGTTAGGATTCCAACAACCTTTCGTTAATCCCTGTTACACTGTCATGTACAGCCTGATTACCATGGAACATGAATTCTTCCTGTCAGCATTCTATTCCCTAGCACTGCTGAATGACTGAAATGATGCACTCTGATTCTGAACCAGCATTCTTAAACTGTAGGTGCAAGAACTAGTTTATTAAAAATCACCCTGTTAATGAGGTTAACATTGAAAAAGTACACTTTTAACACTTTGTTTTGGAATAATTTTTAAAATAGCAATATGGCACTCCCAGGAGTTAGATTAACTATCAGTTAATCACACTGTAGGGGCAATGTGGCACTCATCTGTGCCTCATGCCACATTATAGCCCTAGAGGGTGAGTAACAGACTGTTAATCTAACCCCTGGTCATGCCTTTTTGCTTAATTAACATTAATTGTAATCATTTCAGTACAATTGATAAACTAAATATTGCTCATCCAAAATGTGGAAATGTGCATGGAGACATAACAAGAGTAAGTCACATAATCATCACATTATCATGTGAGAATTAACACTTTGAAATCTGTTTCTCATTACCAAAAAATGAGAAACTGTATGCTATTAAATTTGAAAGAAAGGTATGGGAAATGATGTCCCCCTAACTTATCTCTTGAATGTCTGTTAATATTAGTTGTAATCATTTCCATGCAGTTGATAAACCAACTATTACTCATCTAAAATGAGGAAATGTGCATGGAAACTAAGAGTAAGTCACACAATCATCACATTATCATATGAGAAAGAAAACTTTGAAATCCATCTCTCATGACCAAAAAAAAACGAGGAACTCTGTGTGTACTAAAGTCCATGGAAAGGGAAGTGAAATGAAGAACTAAGTTTTGCAATTTAGTTCATGGAGAGTATAAAAGCCACAGTTCAGAAGAGTCTCTTTATGGGAATATTTTATGTTCTGATTTTCAGCAGGCTCAAGGGTGAGTAAGCTTAAAAAATGCATTTTGCTTGTGTATGAGTGAGTTGCTGTTTGGATCTTCAGATATTTTATGATTTACAGTAGAGACAGATTCCTAGTTAGGTCAATATAATTGGGAATGGTTCCGTCTATGTTGCCACAGCGACAGGAAATAGAAACATAGAAACATAGACTTTAATGACAGATAAGGATCGCTTGGCCCAACTAGTCTGCACATTTCTCTACCTATTGGATAAGCTGCAGATCCTAGTTAACCAAAAGCCTATTTCCTCCTACCCCCCCCACTACAATTGCTTTATGTCTGTCCCATGCATTTTTGAATTCCCACACTGTTTTTTGACCCCACAACCTCCTTAGGAAGGCTGCTCCATGCATCTACCACCCTCTCCATGAAAAAAATACTTCCTCATGTTCCTGAGCCATCCTCCCTCTGTCTTCAAATTGTGCCCCCTTGTTCTTGCATATCTTTGAGTTAATTAAATGTTTCTATAATGTCCTCCCTCTTCCTCCTTTCCTTGAGTGTATACATATTTAGATCCTTAAGACCCTATTCGTATGGCTTCTGTTGCAGACACTGCACCATTTTTGTTGCCCTCTTCTGGGACTGCCTCCATCCTGTCTGTGTCGTTATGGAGATGTGGTCTCCAGAACTGCATGCAGTATTCCAGATGGGGTTTCACCAACTGGCTGTACAAAGGGATAACAACTTCTTGATTTCAACTGGTGATGCCTCTCCCTATGCATCCCAGTATCTCCAAGCCCTCCTTAGTGCCTTCTCACATTGACTGCCTACCTTTAGCTCACCTGATATGACTACCCCCAGGTCCCTTTCCATTTTTGTTGTTGTTAATACGTCCCCCTGCACTGCGTACTTGTCCCCTTGGTTTTTGTTTCCCAGGTGCATTATTTTGCACTTCTTTGCATTTAATCTAAGCTACCATACTTCTGACCATTCCTCCAACCTTGCCAAGTCCCTTCTCATCCTTTCCACCCCCCGACCCTGACTGTCATTACAGCAATGGCACAGTGCTGCCAATTAGCATTGTGCCATCACTGTACACAAGTGTTTTTTCTGGGGGTGGCTTTATCTTCCCTCCACACCCTTACACTTTCGATGACCCACTCCAAGTCAGAGTTGGTTCGGGAGAGGGGGTGAACTTCCCAGAGACAGCAGTGTCAGGGAACCAGCAGATCATCACAGTGAACTGTTGATTTTGTCACTGTGACAGTCTTTGCTTTGCTCTTGTCACTGTGGGAATGGTATACCATGGGGAATGAACTGGAATACTGAAGAGCCAGTTTGGAGGGAGGCGTTGTCTCTGCATCAGTGTACGTGTTGCTGTGTGCAACTTCAGGTATTGTGCAATATATAAATAAATTACTAGAAAGATCAATATAATAGGGGCCAAATTGAGATGTTGGAGGGCCTGCAGGGGAGAGGGGTTATTTCTACAGGATTATATGTGATGCTGTATTTCTACATGGGTGAATGTGATGCTGTGTACAACATCAGATATTGCATATTATACAGATGCATTATTAACAAGAGCAATATAATAAGAAATAGGCTGGGTTGCTAGAGAGACAGCAAGGGTGGCAGGGGTCAGGAGATTTGCTTGTGCTTGGGTGTATGTTTTGATGTGTGCAACATTACATTGTAGGGTATATACTATAGCCTAATTTCTAGAAAGTTCAAGATAATTGGGAATGTACAGGGATACTCTAGTGCCAGCAGGGGTGTGTGTGTGTATGTATGTGTCATTTGTACATGAGTGTAGCTGTTGCTATGTGTGACTTCGGATACTGTAGAGAATATAGATAAACTGTTAAAAAAGCAATATGACTGGGAATGAACCAGGACACTAAAGAACCTGTGGGGGATGGGTAGTTGTGTGTGTGTGTGTGTGTGTGTGTGTGTGTGTGTGCTCTCTTGCATATATGTCACTGTGTGCAACTCCAGATGTTGTACAGTATATGGATACATTGCTAGAAAGATTAATATAATCAAAAATGGGCTGGGATACTGGATGGTTCTGGTGGGGTTATTTCGCCATGGGTCTATGTGCTGCTGGGTATAACTTCAAATATTGTGCAGTGTACAGATTATGTGCTACAAGGGCCAATGTAATTAGGAAAAATCTGTTATGTTGTAGGGCTGACGGGGGGAAGTGTTATTTGTACGTGTGTATGTGTGTGTGTGTGTGTGTCGGTGTGTGACTGTGACTTCATATGTTGCCATACATATATATATATATACATATTATTAGAAAGAGCAATATAACTAAGACTGAATAGGGAGGGGGTTGTTTGTGTATGGGTGTATATGTTTCTGTGTGCAACTTCAGATATTGTACACTATATGGATACATTTCTAGAAACATCAACATAATTGTTAACAAGCCAGGATGCTGAAGGGAAAGTGTGTGTGTGGGAGGGCAGAGGATTGTGCATGTGTGAATGTGTTACTATGTGCAACTTCAGATACAGTACAGTATATAGCTAAAATGCCAGAAACATTAATATAATCAGAAATGGACTGGGATGCTGGATGGTTCCAGCTGGGTTATTGGACCATGGGTATATGCATTGCTGAATATAACTTCAGATATTATACAGTATATAAATAAATTGTTACAAAGTCAATATATTCAGAACTGGATTGGAATGCTGGATGGTGCTGGTGGGGCTAATTGATCGTGGGCGTATGCACTGCTGGGTATAACTTCATCATACAGTATATAAATAAATTGCTAGAAATATCAAAATAATTGGGAACAAGCTGTCATGTCAGAGGGCTGTCAGTGAGGGTGGGGTATTTGTACATGGGTGTGTGTATGTGATACTGTGTACAACTTTAGATATTGTACGGTATACAAATAAATTGCTAGAAAGATCACTACAATTGGAAATAGGCAGAGATACTAGAGAGCTAGCGAGGGTTGAGGACAGGAGGTTGGTTTGTGCATGGATGTATGTGATGCTGTGTGCAACTTCAGATGTTGTAGAATACATGGAAACATTTTGAGAAAGATCGATATAATTGGTAATGTACAGAAATGCTGAAGTGCTGGGGGCATTTGTGCATGGGTCTATGTGTTGCTGTGTAAAACTTCAGATACTGAAAAGTATAAAGATAAATTGTTCGAAATAACATTCTAATAGGAAATGAACCAGACACTGAAGGATCAGTGGGGTGGGGGATTATTTGTTCATCGGTGTGTGCACTGATGTGTGCAACCTCAGATATTGAACAGTATACATATACATATACATTGCTGGAAAGATCAGCATAATCAGGATTGAACCCAGATGTTTAAGAGCTTCCTGAAGGAGAAGGTTTAAGCTTCTCACAGAAGGCTTCCTTTCTTGGGGTGGGAGACAGTTGACAACAGAACACGAGTGCCACTTGGGAGTGCCAAGGGGATGTGAACCAGCTGGAGACAGCAGTGGGAAGGAAAACACAGGTGATTAGTAGCATGCATGCCTGTTGTGGAGCATGCATCTTATTCACAGTAAGGTTTTTCAGCGAGAGAGAACAAAGGAGACACTCCAGGCATGGCAAAATCATGTCAGCACATTCAGGCCCTGAATTGCCTGCCCCCCTCCCCCCAGGATGATGATCATCTGCCACCAAAATTAGCAAAAGACTGGAGAGAGAATGGTACCTCTCAAAGGCGGTACTGTGGTAGACTGCCCTAGGAGGCGGGTAAGGACTCCCTGCCAATGAATTCAGAAAAAGCCTGGAAAGGAATTGGTGCCCCCAAAAGGTCGCACTTTGGAAGAGTTCCCCATGAGGCAGGTAAGGGCCCTCTGCCACCGATTTTAGAGAAAGACTGGATGGAGACTGGTGCCCCTGAAGACTATACAGTGGGAGAGTTCCCCATGAGTTAGGAAAGGACACCCTGCCACTGAAGTCTGTGAAAGACTGGAGAGGGATTGATGCCCCCAAAAGCCATACTTGGAAGAGTCCTGTACAGAAACATAAAAATTGGTGGCATGTAAGAACTGCTTGGCCCTTCTAGTTTGCCCATATTCCCTACCTACTGTACTATCACAGACCCTACTTTATCTCCAGCTTTACCTTCCCATTACTAACCACTAGGATTCCCTTGTGGCTTTTACATGCATTCTTGATTCCCATTACAGTTTTAGCCCCCACTACCTCAGCAGGGAGGCTGTTCCAGGCATCCCCACCCTTTCTGTGAAGAAGTGCTTCCTCATGTTTCCCGAGTCTAAACCCCTCCAGCTTAATAGCATGACCCCTAGCCCTTGAGCATATTTTTTCTGAAAATGCTTCCCTCTTGTACCTTATTTATACCTGTGAGGTATTTGAAAGTATCATATCCCCCCTCTCCCTTCTTTCCTCCAGGGTGTACATATTGAGGTACTTTAGTCTCCCCTCATAGGGTTTTGGTGCAGACCCTGCATCATTTTAGTTATGATATACAGTATGCATGAGGCAGGTAAGAGCTCCTTTCCACTGAATTCAGAGAAAGACTGGGGAAGGACTGATATCCCCCCAAAGTCTTAAAGAGCATCTGACACCTTTGGGAAAATTTTGAAAAACGTAATTGCTGGAAACAATTCAGCTTCTAATTTATATGTCTTCTATAGATGTAGTCTCTACATTATTTATTACTGAAGCCATTCCCACAAAAACAAGACTGTTAACCCTTAAAGGTCATCTGCCTCTATAGCCTACTCCCTACTTGAAATCATAATGCTTTGTTGTGACAACACAGTCTGTTTTATGTGTATAACTGTGATGTCACAAGCAGAGTATCATGACATCAGGTTAGGAAAAAGCAATAAGAGATGATGAACCCTCAGGGAACAGCTCTCCTGTTTTCATGTATATGACCTCCATAATCAAAAATGGAGATAAGAATTGCAGAGCTGATGAGCCATATATGTTGCTTTGTGTCCAAATATGTTTTTCAAAGTTCTTCTCAATGCATCAGTACCTCTTTAGAGTGGGAAAGGTGCACATGAGGTGGGTAAGAGTCTGTGTTAGCAGCTAGGTTGGGTGATAGCCATGCTAAAAATGGTCTTGGTTGATTCAATGGTAATATAAATAAGAAAAAAGAAAGGAAAAGGAAAAATCCATATTATATAAATAAACATATCATCACTATATTTAGAGTTGAGCAGAGCTTGCTATTGTAAACACCACAGTTTCCACTTTAATAACATCATAACTGTTCAATGGATTTGCACAAATGTTTGCATGTGCTGTCTCATGAGGTAGATCTCTTGATGTGTCGAGTTCCAGTTGTATGTGCAGATTCCAAGCTGCAGATAGTGAAAAAATGCACAAAGTGGTCATTTTTGCTGTTTTTTTGTTTTGTTTTTTGCCAATCGGGTAGTGCCAAGACGGTTTAGAATTTTTATGTGAAATTTTCAGGGTAGAAAGGGCTTGTCTCAGAAGGATTTCTTTTCATAGTTTATTGAAAACATATTAATCTGTTCCATAGTTACTAAATTTTAAAATTGTTGGTTCTGTGCATACTCAGTCCCACAAAAAATTGCTGTATGAAGTTTTCGTATGGGGAATCCTTTTTCTAAGGTTTTTCATAGGCCATCATCTTCTGTTTCAATTTTTTCAAAATAAAAAAATTGAAAACACACAAAAATGACACATTACACCGAGACCGGGCACATGTAGCTTACTTATTGGGATCCCCTCAGCTGGATTCTGTATTTAAGTGTTGTTGGAATGGCTTTGGAATTTTTTTTTTTTAAGATTTTAAATATTTTTTCTGTGACTTGTAATATGAAAAAAATTATTTTTTCATATCATGAGGCATGAAAAAGTATCCTCTTTTGTGAGGGGAAAATCCTTTTTCCTTTGCTGGCATCCTTTCTCTGGTGTCTAGTGGCACCCGCAACCTCCAGTTGCTGTCCCTTTATTTCTTATTATTTGTCCCTGGTGATGAATGGTGCCCTCACCCTCTGGTCATTGCCCTGTAATTATTTCAATATATAATTTTATTAAATACATTTCCCCTTGTGTCTGTTGGTGTTCCGTACCCATACAGCACTATCCCCATACTTATAACATGTATCCCTGTTGTCTAGTAGTGCTCCTCCCACCCTCAGTGTCCTGTGTATGATTCATCCCTGATGTCTAGTGGAAGCCCCCACCATCTGAGGACCATTCCTACAAGTGTGTGTGGTATACCTGGTGGTCTAGTAGCTGCCTCCCCATGTCTATGTTTGTCTGCAATAATGAAATGGTCCCTCAATGTTTTTTTTAACCTGAAAATAAAAAGGTCCTTCCCCGACTGTACCACCTCCCTCACCCAGACCTCCTACTCAGCACCCATCACCCCTTACCTCTACCGGGCCCCCCACACACACCCTCACTCACCTGACTTGGCCCTCGAATGAAGATCTATGCTGATATGGGAGACACACCTTGCTGCTGGAACTGCTGACTGCAATATGGCAAAGTAAGGTAACTGTGGTTCAATGTATTTCTACAGAGGTTTTCAACTTTGGTGCATAAATTTCTAAATTTTTAAGATTTTTACACCAAAATTTCAACATACCTTTTCTGAGATCCCACCTCATGAACAATGTTGGTGCCATTTCAAACATCCTTCCTGAAAGGAGATTTTTGAGGACAGTTGGCAAAATCACTTTGGCCAGGATTTCAACATTTTCACAACTGTTGTTCATGAAGTCGTTTCATAAGAAGGGTATTCAGAAAATTTGGTGTCAAAATATGTTAAAATGTCACAGTTCTGTGCATTCATTGACGATTTGCTATGCTTGCTCGTAACTTTTGTAATTTTTTTTTAATTTCACACCAAATTTTAAACATAGCCGTTTCTTTACTCCACCATGAATGTCACAACTGTCATTTTAGAAATATTGCCCACACTGTCTTTTTGCACCTCTGGTGCAGAATGACACTGTGGTGTCACAGAATGACATTTTGGCAGGGATATCCCAATTTTTGCTAACAAGTTAATGAGGTGGGGTAATAAGAAGGGTATTTTGACTATTTGGTTGCTGTTGTCCTACAAATGAAAGCACTTCCACATAAATATGCTGTACATATACGCATCTATGGAAGGATCGGAACACAGGCCCCAGAGGGCCCTGCACTCTGTCACATGAATAAGGATACGATTACACTATCTGAAACAGTATGGATGGATGGAAGCACATGGCCCAGCAGGCCCTGCACTCCAACAGGAAAATGAGGATGCCATTAAACTATCTCAAAAAGTAAGGAAATTCTTTGCAAAAATTGTGTTAGTGAAATATTTAGGGTTCAGAGTACTGCAACAAAAGTTGGAAAATATGACTTTAGGGTTTCCAACCCTAAAACCACACTCCACATTAAAAAAAATCAGGGGTGGGGTCTTCATTTGCATTGTCAACCCTAAAGCTCACCCATAAGGTGTGTGTGTGTGTGTGTGTGTGTGTGTTTCTGGAGTGTATAGAATGGGGTGAGCTTTATAACACCCCTGATTTGTTTTAGGAATGTGGGTGTGGTTTTAGGGTCAGAAACCCTAAAGTAACATTTTCCCACTTTTGTTGCTGTAGCCTGAACCCTAAACATTGCATTACTACTTTTTTTGCAATATACATATACATATACATATACATATAGATGGGCCGAAGAGTTCCTACTCTCTGACTGGCTGAGAGCCATGCCAAGCTGGTACATTAAGTACCAGCAGAGCCACATAAAGAACACACACCAGCCTGCCCTACCTCTGTCACATCACAGTGCCAGTTTACATTTCAAAATTTCCTAGCTACCATCTTTTTTCACTTGCTGAGCAAGTGGACTGAGTAAGTCGGCCCATCTTCACAACTAAATTGCCATATGGAAAAAAAGCTACTAATTTTACCAGAAACTGTCTTTTTTTTCTGTTTTCAAAAACATGTTGAAATGCTAGCACAGTGTGATAATTTCTTGTGGGCGATACTCATGCCCCTTCCTCCAGCTGCCAGACTGCCTTACTGTTGCAAGCTGATAGCACATCTCCATCTGCAGGAGATCAATTCAAAAATATACTGGCAATTTCATTCTGGAGTTAGTACTGCAGCATTGCTCTCAGAACAGTGTGGATCATGCTCCCCCCTTCCTCCGACCAACAATATGACAGGATCAAATCAACTAACCTGGAGGAAGGCAAACTCAAGCAGAAACAGGTAAAGAATTCTGATATCCCAAATGAAGCAAGGAGCTCACTTGGAGCATGAAGGGGAGAGGATTTAAAACAGAGCAGGGGTATAAGAAAAGGGGAGTTGAGAACTGAAAAGTAACCTAAACTGGAGAAAAATGAACATTGATAGGGAGCAAGGTTCAGACTTTACACTGAAACAAACAAGCATTTGTTAATGCTGTTGTATCTGGTCTTGCTTGTACACATTTCTACTATATACTTACCCTGGATAGAACAAATATGATGCAGTATCTCATTTTCAGTGATGTCCTGCTTTGAGAAATTGTTAGATTGTAATTACCTAGGATAGGGCAGCTGAGAGGCAATAACTACTTTTAAGTGGGCTCCCACATTTTGACCTGAAACATCCAACAGTCGGCTTATGACCTGATGTTATGATCAATGCAGGTGGAATTTTTAAAATCCCATCCAAAGGGTAATTTTACTGTGTGACCGTGGCAACAAGTTTCAGAGGGGATTTGAAAAATGACACCTGCCATGTTCAGGAAATGGGGTAACACAAGAGATATGTTGAGCATTAGAAGTCAAAATCTGCAAAAAATAAAGTTATGACTAAATGTTGGAGCAATTCCTTCCTCATAACTTAGTTGGTTTCTTACATTTTTACCCAACATTTTCAACACAATCTTTTTATGACCACTCCTTCCGAGCATGCCAGGTGTCATTTATAAAACAATAGCAGAAACGTCATTTTACACCATAAGTGTAGGATTTGAAAATGGTGTCAAAAAATGTCTATGTTGAAAAGTTGGGATCTACATATTGAAAATGATCACATTTATGAGCATGCAATGACAAATTGCAATGCAGACTCATAACTTTGTAGTTTTTGTTGTATTTTTACCCCAAATATTCAACGTAGCCTTCTTATGACCCCAAATAGCTTTCTTACCAGTCCACTCATGAACAAGGGTGGCGAACATTTTTCAAACCAGCCCAAAAGGTAATTTGGTACCACAAGTATGAAAACACCATTTTGGCAAGGATTTGAAAAAGGACAGCTGTCACATTCACAAGGTGCTGTGGAATAAATTACTATCCTGAACATTTTGGGTTAAAATATTGAAAATTATCAAAATTTACAGCATGTGCATTTATAAATTTCAAAGTAGGCTCATAAATTTGTTGTTTTGTAACATTTGTACCCTAGGTTTTCAACATAGCCTTCTTATAATGTATGGGGAGCCCTTATAATACATAGCCTGGTATCTTTTAATTTTCTTGTAATCTCATCATTCTGACATAAGAGCTGTAAACCTTGCTTGCCTACGTCAGATCGGTGAGATTACAAGATGGAACCAAGCTCACCCTACTACATTCCAACAGTAGAATGTGGCATGTGAGCGTTTTAAACTGAATCTGAAACAGTGGTCGCAGAGCACGTAAAATCACCAGCTACAATGTCCTCACCTAGTGCACAGCAAAGCAGGCTTAATTTTAAAAATGAGCAGGCAGTCTCCAGAGATCGTGCATACCATATTGGATGATAAATTTTCCCCATAACCCCTCCAACATAGTCGACGTGTCCTCTTCCTAAACAAGCACGTGATCGCGGTTGGCACACCACATTGTACTTCAGGAGCAGCAACAATCAAATAGCATATTAAAAAAAAGTCAAAACGGTCATTTTTTTCCCTCTGTGTGCTTTCTTCACTTGTTACCAACCCCATACACTATAAACGACAATGGCTGGGGTTCTTCAGTTAACCACGTTGAAATCACCTCTCGCGGTTGCCATGCTGACAGTAAACCTCTCGAGCTGCGCTCTCAAGGTTTACAAGCACAGCATGGCAACTGCTCGAGGTGATTACACAGCTGTTAACTGTAGAACCCCAGCCATTATCCTCCATATGACCTCACCTCATCAACAAGTGCAGAGAAAATAATCAACTCCTCTTCGAAGGTGATTTCACAACTGCAAAATCATCTTTCAGGATATGAAAATACATTTTGGCTAGGATTTAAAAAAGGACAGCTGTCACATTCATGAGGTGCTGTAAAGAAATGGCTATGTTGAAATGTGGGGTCAAAATATTGAAAATGATCAAAGTTACAAGCCTACATTTGTACATTTTAACACAGGCTCATAACTTTGGTTTTTTTTTTTAATATTTTAATGCCAAATTTTCAACATAGCCTTCTTATGTCCCACTTCATGAGCAAGGGTAGAGAAAATTTTCAACTCCTGCCTGAAAGGTGCTTTCATGCAGTGATCATGAAATCACCTTTTGGGACAGATTTGCCCAATTTCACTGCCATTGTTCATGAAGTAGGGTCCCAAAAACGGCATGTTAAAAATATGGGACAAAATTATAAAAAAATGGCCAAGTTACACCACTAAGTCCAAAATCCTAGTTTTGAAGGGTAAGGACGTGTCTGCTGTCCAGTGAAGATGATTATATTGGACTCCCAGTGGGTAAGTAAGGGTTTGGGGGGTGGGTGCTGAGTTGGAGGGTCAGGTGAGGAGACAAAGGCCATAACAGACATTGATGGATGGTTTTCTTTTCTATAGGGTTTAAAAAAGAGACACAGGATTTTTTTTATTTCAGGTGGTGACACTGGGGGGATTTGGCATCCCCAGTGTCAGTGTTATGTTTGTGGGGGTACTGAGTGTTAGGGTCGGGTGGGGGCAATTACAGGGGCAACAGACATTGATGGACTGTTTTTCTTTTACAGGCCATATATAATATAAAAATACAAGGTGACAACACTGGGGAATTGGGCAGTATTATCTTTGTGGGTGTGTGTGGCTGCTGAGTGGGAGGGCTGGTTGGAGGGGACAGTTACAAGGGTGCCAGCAACAGACATTGATGGACAGTTTTCTGTTTACAGCTACAGTATATATAATATGAAAAAAAGAAACTATGAAGTGGAAACACTCAGGGATCGGACGCCCCCAGTGTCAGTGTTATGTATATGGGAGGGGGTGTGGGGTGGTGGGTGCTGAGAGGGAGAGTCAGGTGGGGAGCAGTTACAGGGGGATGGTTTTCTTTGTTACCTGGAGAAATTCCTCAGCAGGCTGATCATGACACCTCAGCTTTGCTTGCTGGGTGGCACAGATCAAAGGAAAAAGAAAACATATTTATTTATTTATTCGAGTTTTGGTAACCTGGTAAGTCTACTGGGACAATTGCAGTCTCTTTTTCAGGGGTGACCAAGAAGTGCAGTATATACACAGTATGCTTTAACATAGCAATGACAGTTACAATGGAAACATTGATATACAGCATTCAAAGATCCACAGGATTATGTTACAGACAGGTTATAATTTGGTCAGCTTTTTCCTTTGAAATACACAAAGTTTCCACCCAGCAAACCAGAATACTGTCATGATCAGCCTGGCTAATGATGGGTGTGACATCAATGAGGTCCTTACAGACCACTCTGCATTGGACTGACAGTGTAACGCCTCTCAAAAGTCACTTTCCTAACAAAATGTTTGCTGCATGTGAATGTATGGCAAACACAGAAAAATAGCTATCAAGCACTGCAGTGCCCTCTACTGGCAGATATACCAGTACAGGACAACTTTAAAGAAGACAGGATTTTTCTTTTAATGATTTGCAGCTGTTTAAAAGGATCCCAGTTTAGAAATGGTATCTGTATCCTCAAAGGACACATATTTAACTGCACAGAAATAACATTTCATGTGAAAAACAGTATTTTCTATTGTTTTATTTGTATGGGCAACATTCTTTAAAGTTCTGTACATGGAAACTGTAATATGTAATTTTGAGATGATCATGGTTTGTGTACAGAACTCTGAGCACTGTTCTAATTTGTCTATTCTCTAAACAAACCATGGCAGAGTGAGAAGTCCAAACTACTGGTTCCTTGAGGAGAACTGTACAGCATGCTGTTTATGAAAAGAAACACTACAAAGCTTAAATGTTTTTTCCCACCAGCTGTTATTCAGGTACAGTTTGATGTGGATCACTTCAAGGTATGAGTAAATAAGAGCAATATAAGCTGCTGCCAGTTAACACACATTTCCTGTACCCTGCAATAAAAAATGGCTAAAAATTAATGTTCTTCATTATTTGATGGCATAATTTTATTTATTAAATCCTATAAAAATGACATGTTCATTTTCTAAGCACAATAATACCCTCCAGGATGGGTGTAATGGGTAATATTGGACCTTCCAGGAGCTTTAAAAACCTCAACCTAGGGTGGCAGCTCTCATTATGCCCCTGGGTGGTCTGGTATTGCCCAGTACCTCCCACCCTGTCATATATATAACATATCTATATATACAGTACCTCTATCTATCTATCTATCTATCTATCTATCTATCTATCTATCTATCTATATAGATATATATTATAGTGGCACAGTAGTGGCACTATAGTTAGGGTTGAGTACCCCATTTAAAGCAGCAGTGCAGTGAAAGAAGTTATTCCAAAAAGCTAATTTTCTGCTATGGTTATGAAAAATATTGGCAGAACTGTTGATTTGGGTTTTCTGGATGCTTCCTGTGCTGTGTATTGTACATTTGAATTTTTGTCTGGACCCTTACCCTCCTCGGGTCTTCAATATTATTTCTATGCAAAAATGAGGCGGCCATCTTTCTTTCTTGAGAAATAATTATTTACAACTTTCACAAAATTCTTAAATGACAATGAAAACTGAAAATTTTACCAGCAAAATAAACTGGAAGACATCCAGCATTGATTAAGAAGAAAAAAAAGTGGAGTCAAATTTTATCCCATTTTCGTTTTACTGCTGCTTTAAGGTTAAAGCGTGAAATGTTGCAGCTTAATAACTTTGCCACTGTATGACAGATTTACCTGAAATTTGGCAGGCACAGAGTGGTGCCATAGATCTCAAGATGTGCCAAGTGTCATAATGGTCACATATATGGTTGTGGAACTATAAGGCGCAATAGGAAGTCACATTTACGCTTTTTTGCACATTCTTTGCCCGCACCTACAGGTCACACGGTTTGGGCAACTGGTCTGAAAACTTGAGGGAACATACAGCCAGGATCCCTGATGTGCCATTTGAAGATTTCGTGAAAGAATATTAAACGGTTTAAAAGTTATTCAAAAAATAAGTTTCCCATTATAATCAATGGGAAAAGTTAACAAAAAGTTCGACAGTGTCGCAAATGCAGTTTTTAGTGTTGCAAATGACCCCTGTAGTGTCATGAGTCAGCCTTTTTGTTTTCAGTTACTGGTCACAGAAATGCTTGGCATTTAATATTGGGACCCTCTAGGGACACAATTATTTTTGTGTTCACCTAGTCAAGCCGAGAGGATGCTAGCCATGTCTTTTTTGTGGGGTTAAACTCCCCAGAAATATGTTTTTTCAAATTTTTGTAAACTGTAGAGTAGCAAAGTAGTGTAGCACTTGCGACTCTTTCTTGATTTTTGTTTTGCGAAAGTGTCGTGATTTGCGACACTACTTTACGACATTATGCCCAAAAGAATAGGAAATATTTGCCACCCTGCTGCAAAAGAACAATTTGGTCTTTTGGGCTAAAATTTGGAGGAAAGAAAGCCAAGATTTCACAGATGTGCCTTTTCATAGCTTGGTGACAAAATATTAGAGGGCTGCAAAGTTATGGTACTCCGAAGTTGACTATTTTTCCCATAGACTAACATTATGGCGTCCGCCACGCCTTTTGGGATCCGTATCTCGGAAACGCTGCGAGATACGGACTTTTCGTTGGAAAAATACTTAGCCCCCCCATTTTGGGGCTAAATACAAAACTAGCCAGGAAAGTCATAAATTATATGAAATTTTAAATTTTTTTCTGTGTCGTACTGTTCCTGAGATATAAGCAATTTAGTATTCCAAGTGTTCATTTTCTGCTTCGAGGCCCATTATTATGCATACATTCTTTGTATTCACTGTGTTTCTCAATGCAGCTTTTGGGGGAAAAAAAGGGTGCACACTTTTGTTACTGTTACAATTAGCATTTCCACTTCCTTTTTTTGTAACTGTTTGTGTTAGCGTTCCCATCTATGCCACCATGTGCGTTACCCTTTGCGTTTTCATTTGCGCTTGCATTTGCAGTACTGTTAGCATTTGTGTTTCCATTACTGTTTCTGTTTGCGCTTTGTTTTGCGTCACCATGTGCATTACCATTTGCATTTGCTTACACGCTTCCATTTGCGTTTGTCTTTCCTTTGGCATCATCGTTGGTGTTACCGTTAGCATTTGCATTTCCAACTGCGGTACCATAACCGTGCTCATTACCATTTGCGTTTCCATACGTGCTTGTGTTTGCGTTTCCGTTTTTGCATTTCCATTGTCGATTGCATTACTGTTTCCTTCTGTGGCACTGTTGCTTTTACCATTTGCATTTCTGTTTGCATTTGTGTTACCGATTGCATTTTTCTTACTGTTTGCGTTTTCGTTGGCGTCACCATTTACGTTACTGTTTTCATTAACGTTTTGTTTCTGTTGCTGTTAGCGTTTGCATTTTCATTTGCGTTACCATTTCTGTTTTTATTAACATTTGCACTTGCATTTCTCTTACTGTTTGCATTATCATTTATGTTTTCATCACCATGTGTGTTACCATTTGCGCTTGTGTTTGTGTTACCGTTAGCGTTACTACATTCACTATTTATAGTGCTCATTCTCAAAAAGAAGGGAAATTCATGCCAAAAACTCCATTTAATGAATCAGTTAGGGTTGTTCTACAGTGACAAGAGCGAGGAAATTCAGTGTTAGGGTTGCCACCCCTTGCACCCCAGCCCACCCCGTCCCCGCCAACAGGCATCGGGGTGTGCGTTGGGGTCATCAGTCCTAACTCTCACCCCATTCTCCTATACTGCAGCACCTCAGCTTGTTTACACATGGGATGGGGTGAGAGTTAGGACCAACGACAATGCTCACCCTGATGTCTGTTGGTGGGGACGGGGTTGGCTTGAGGTGCAAGGGGTGGCAACTCTAACACTGAATTTCCTCACTTTTGTTGCTGTGGAACAACCCTAACTGATGCATTAAACAGAATTTTTGCCATGTAAAAAATATATAATGTGTATATATATATATATATATATATATATATATATATATATATATACATACATATATATATATATATATATATATATAGCATATATCAGTAATAGATAACCCACTCTGAGGCGTGCTGTTGCGCTCTGATATACACACGCCTTGGTGTACGTCAACCACCCAAAGTGTGTGTATATTGAAGCATGACCGCACACCCTAGAGTGGGTTATCTATCTTATAAAATGACAAAATTGTTTTGGAGGGGGGGTAAATGTGCAGGTCTGTGGTCTCACTCTGATATATGCATGGTCATATGATGTGTTTCAACCAATCAGCAGACATGATTTTTCCTATCCATTTTATAACTATATTTCTACAAAAGGTGTGGGTCTGGACTGGCCAAGATAAAACTACTATCTTGCATAGCTGGGTATACCACAATGGAATACATGACCAACGTGCAAGATAGTACTACTATCTTGCAAAGCTGGCTATGTCACAGTGGAAAACTAAACCAATCAGAGAGCAGATTTAACAGTGCTGATGACATCACAGTAGTAATGTGTATCACAAAAGCCAGCATATGTGAGATGCCTTGTAGGCTTAGTTGCTTCTACTTCATAGAAACATAACATAGAAACACTGAAGTTGTCAGCAGATAAGAACCTCTGGACCCCCCTAGTCTGCTCCATATTCCCTACCTACTGTGCCACTGTAGATCCTACTTGATCCCAGTCTTCTGCTCCCCTTGCCTTACTTCTCAGGTCTCCTTGTGTCTATCCCATGCATGCTTGAATCCTGTTACTGTTTTAGCACCCACCACCTCTGCTGGGAGGCTGTTCCAAGCATCCACTAACCTCTGTGTGAAGACGTATTTCCTCACATTTCCTCAGAGCCTCCTCCCTCCAGCTTCATAGTGTGGCCCCTATGTCCTGGAGCATCTTTTTCTATGGAAAATGTTACCTTCCTGTACCTTAAGAACCCTTTCTTACTGGTAGCACCATATGGTGTTGGAACCATCCATTGCTTAACCTGACCCAAAATGGCCACAGAAGATAGAATGAAGATACCTGTGAGGTATTTGAACATTTCTATCATATCCATTTCCCTCTTTTCCTTTGCATCAATTTTTGATTGGATTGACTTTGCACTGTATACTGTATTGATTTGTAACGCACTGATTTGTAATGTATTGATTTGCTACTCTTGTGCTGGGCCATTGATTAGAGGGGCACAGTTTACATTTTGTACTTTTTAACTTTTTGTAAGTGTTGATCCTTTCTATTACAAATTTACCTAAACACCTGTTGTACAAATCAAATATGACATGAGCTATACTTCACCTCCTCTGACCTCACTCATGGCTTTGACAGTTGTGAGATCAGGAGGTCAAGTATAGCTCATGAAGATATTTCTACTATCTGAGTCTCACCCATGTTATATCCCATATCTATATCTATATCTACTGTACATCTATGTGCCAACACAAGATCAGCAATTGTGTCAGTATACTTCTTATCAGCTGTCTTGTTCTAGTGCAGCCTTCCCGTCATGTTGACTGGTGGCCATCTAATGAACTGAATCAAGCACAGTCACTGTAGTAATCATGTGTCAGCTGTGGGGATTTCTACAGGCTTGAATTTACACACACACAACTCATTAAAAGCATGTCACATTACTCCCACTACACCATCATCTGCTCTGGCTCACCACTACACTCCTCCCCTCATTCACCCTCAAAGGCTACAGAAGAAGTTGGGTCTCATCTGTATTTAATCTGTAAAAAAGAAAATTGTCACTTGGTTATGGTTCAGTGAGTGAATGAAATGGTGACTTCCTCTGTACTAGAAACATTTTATATGCTATGTCAGGAGATAGGAATTACAACTTGGGTGGGTGGAGGGACTTAAGCATTAATTTCATCTGGATGGGGAGGTAGTATGAGTGCTGCTTTTTGTTTTGTTTTTCAATGGATAATTTAAAACAGAACACCACTAACCATAATGGCACTCTGTTAACGAAGGGCAGCTATGCATAGTCTTCATCTTGCAAAGTACCCAATTCACCTGTAGAAGACAGGAAAGTACATTGCTGTACTGAGGAGAGTGGGGGGGATTAGGCAGGAGAGTGTCAGAGAATCAAGGACTGGTTATTTCTGGTGGGTGATGTAGTAAGTGGAGTGGGCCAATAGGAAGGTTGATAAAGTGTGCCAAAGTCAAACAAAGGAGAGTGGGCCTTAAAGCCCTTGATTGTGCCACAGATCAAACAGTACTGCAGAGCCATGAGAGGGGGTAAAGAGTGGCAGGATGCAGAGTTACAGGTGAAGCAAGCCTTGGCTGTGGCTTGGTTGCTTTCATTAAGGCAGCTGGCATTGGATGAAGGGGAAGCAGGACTTGGAGGAGCACCTGCAAGGATAAGCAGCAGACAGTGAAGGGGGAAGCAGGACTCAGAAGAGTGCCTATAGCAAGGAGGAGCCAGAGTGCACAGAAAAGAGAGGAGCTGGTGAACACTGAACAGGGCAGTAAAATTACTATTTTGATGCACTAAATGAGACAAGCACAGAATCAGCTGAGTGAAACAGGGATTGGAACTGTGGCTAAGCATTGCTGTGTGGAACTTTACATTTTTCTTTGCTTCTTTTTTATCTTCCTTGCATTGCTGTACTGAGGAGAGTGTGGGAATTAGGCAGGAGGGTGTTGTGGGATCAGGGACTGATTGTTTGTGGTGAGTGACATGGTTAGGCCTGCCCTCCTCCCTCCCTCAACCCACCCTCCCCATGCTAGTCCACACTTATATTGTGGGTGCTTGGCCCACCCCTTATGACACAAACTATCATACTCATTCTGGTATACTAATTCAAGGACAGGCAGGGATACAGGTAGGAGGGGGGGCCAGTGGGAGTAAGTAGGTAGAGAACATACAAAGAAAGGTCAAAAATAAAAATAAATAATTAGAAGGAGAAACAGTTGTTTCCTGTGGAGCATATCATTACGGGGTGGGACACTAGAGAGAGGAGCCATCAGTAATGTAGAATTCAGGAGATGAGAGGCAGGATCAAAAGGGAGGACTAGGGTAGGGGGATGTAAATAGGGGTAGAGCAGGAAGGGATGGAGGAAGGGTAGTGAGATGTAATGGCTGCAGGGCATCTACCTTCCTAATAATATCACGGAGTGCTGGGGTGCCTGATATGCAGACAGCTAATGCAGCAACAAAATGAGATTAGATGGCTGAGAGAGGAACTGTGGTGAAGGGGGAGAGGTGAAGAGGGACAGGATGGTACCAAGGGGCCAGAAAGGAGTTTACTCAGATGACCATGCTGACGGGTTCAAGGTAAGGTACAGGAATGGACTAAATGTACCAAAACCACCATACCAGCAGATAACAAAGGAAGCAGAATCAAGGAGCTGGAGAGTGGTGGGGAATAAGAAGAAATCAAGGCCACAGAAAAGGCATGTAGGGGGACAAACAAAGAGGGGGTGGGGTGAAGGGCATGACTATGGAGAGGGGTAACAGCCTTCTACATTGTTACAGTCCCACTGCTGGTGGGTGTCAGGGCTGTTTTTGCCAGTTGTCTTATTACAGTAAATGTTATTAGGCTGAATTACTCTGGTGAGGTGTCATTGCACTGGTGTCCTTGCACCAATTGTCGCTGACCCGGTGTAAATCACTGGCCCCACCAGTTTGAGTATTTCTTTGATCTGTAGAAAATGAAAATGAGTGTGCACACATAGCTTTCACCCTTCAGCCTTCTTACTAGGTCCTGTTAATTAGTTGCCACTTAAGGACTCCTCAGCTCATTTACTTCTACTATGTCTTTTCATACCAATCATCACTTCTTCATTTTCCAGATTATATTCTTACCTTATCTATTAGCACTTTTTCTCCTACAGCCTCCCCCTATTTTCTTTTCTCACATGTATTTCTCTTATTTCCCTTACCTGCTTTTTTCTGTTCTAGATAATTCCTGAAGAAGACCTATGGTTGAAACATTGATTGTAATTCAATTTTCTATTTTCAGCATTCATTTAATATTACCATTTTGTGCTATATCTGTAACATATGCTGTGCAAATAAAAGTCAGAAAACACAATTTTATTTGTTGGTTTATTATTAAATATATCATTTTGCAACATTTGATCTGCAAATTATACTACTTATTCACTGCTACATGGTACAGCTAAGAACTGTAATAGGAATTGTTGATTGCAGGCAGGGATCAGGGCCTATTTCCACCAACACCACATGAACCACACTGCCCCAGCAGGCTGCTTGATCATCCATCCACCCACCCACCCACCTGCCAAGTCTATCACCATCACTTGACCCATCTCAAAGAAAATCCTCATCGAAGGGGTATGTACTGGAGTGAAACAAGTGTGTTGTGTGATATTTGATTGTAAGTGACACTGTCTAACTTCAGTTGTGGTATACTAGCAGTGGCAAAATAGTCATGGCAGACATAGCTGTAATTATAACTGTGTTTCAGCGGCATTGGCAAGTCAGGATTCAGCTGTGGTAAAGAGTGTTTAACTTGTGTGCTGGGATAAGCAGGTGTGTGCTGTTGGAATTTATTATATGTGATGTGGGGTGGATCTGTGGCTGGCAATGGAAAAGTTAGGATTCAGGCTGCTGTGGGGAAATGAGAAACATCACCAAAGCAAGGAAGGGCAGTAGATTTGCAAGGTGTGTGTGTGTGTGTGTGTGTGCGCGCGCATATTGTGATTGTGTGCATGTGTGTGCATTTATGTGTGTGAGGGTAGGGGGAGCTATGTGAGGGTGGGAATTTATTATGGAAATTTAAAAGATTAGTTGTGACTCTTGCATAGTCAAGAGGAGAATACAGGCTAAATGTGGGAAAGATCGCCAAGTGCAGAAGATGTAGCAGGGTGTGTGTGTGGCAGTAGGGTAAGGGTGGGATGTAAAAGGGTAGTTGTGGCTGCCATTGTCAGGATATACAGACGTGTGGGAAAGATCACCAAGGGCACTGGCACTAGATGCAGTGTGTGTGTGTGTGTGTGTGTGTTGGAGGGTGAGTGTGGGTGTTACAGAAATGAAAAAGGTCAGGGACAGCAGTGGCTGGCAAAGTCAGGATTCAACTGTAGGGGGAAAAGATTGCAGAGAGCAGCAGTAGATGCAGGGTATGTGTTTGAGTGTGTTTTTTTTTTGCAATAGAGCTCTTAATTACGGAAATGTAAAGGGACTGATGTGGCTGGCAAAGTCAGATGAGTACTGCATTATAAATTAACATATTCATTGTCTTTGGAATCTGTTTTGTTTCTTTTTTAGAATTATTGGGGTTTCATGGGCACACAGTTATGTTCAATGAGTAAATACAGCCATGTTATAAAAAGTATTATAAAGAAATATGAAAAGTAATATGCATTACAGTTACAATTACAAATTAATTTTTATATAAAAGTAATAAGTAACTGTAACTGATTTCATTTATTTGAAAGTAACTAGTTACTGTAACTGATTACTTTTTAAAAGTAATGTACCGAACACTGGCCCCTGATAAGCTACACTTGAGTGGAGCAGGTACACTGACACTGAAGCGGAAGCTGGGAGAGTATGAAGCTAGCAAGGTTCTGTTAAGCTAAGTGTGGGGGGAGGGGTGAAGGTTGGAGGACATATTAAATCTCCAGTACATGAAGGCCATTAGCCCCACCTCCCCAATTAGTGAAATAGAAAAAAGAGGGGACTCGAACTCAAGAGATGGGGGCAGTAAAAGGTGGGTTTGAGAAGTGTGGGTAGGGGAGGTGGACAGATTCTAGTCTGGTCTCCCAGAACACAAGGAGCCTGGGAAACAAGGCTGTGGAGTTTCAGGCAATGTTGGCAGATGGAGAGGTGGACTTAGGTGCCATAACTGAAACATGGGCCACCCAGGACCATGAATGGGACCTGGTGATCCCAGGGTACAACTTGTACCATAAGGATATTGGGGTGGAGAAAGAGAGGGTGGCATTATATGTGAGGGAATCAATAAAGTAAAACAGAGATGTGGGGAGGAGGGAGGAATGAAGGCCTTATGGGTACAGATACAGGACCCAAAAGGAAAGACGGTGAGGCTAGAGGTAGTGTACAGGCCACCCATCCGAAGCAAAGAGATTTACAGAGAGCTGGGGGAACACATAAGGAGGGCCTGTGCAAAAGGCCACACTGTAATAGTTGGGGACTTCAATCTGCCGGGGGTTGAGTGAACTACCCATGTTATCTTGAACAGCAGAGAACAGGTCCTCCTGGAAGCTTTCCAGGACAGCTTCTTGATGCAGTTGGTAGGGGAACCAACCAGGGATGGTAACATACTGGATCTGGTGCTGACAAATGGGGAAAACATGAAGGGGATGGAGGTGGGGGATCTCCTGGCAGGAAGTGACCATAATACAGTGTGTTTGCCACTTGGGATGAGTAGGGAGGTGACCAAAACCAGGACTAAAGTGATAGATTTCAGGACAGCTGAATTCAAAGGGATGGAGGGCATACTTGAGGGACACATTGCCAGAATTCAGCCACACATGGATTCAAATCAAAAATGGGAGATCATCAAACCAGGGTTGGAGGAGGCAACAAACTCATGTGCAAAGATCCATAGCAAGAAGGCCAGGACAAGGAAGCCTCACTGGTTAAACAGGCAGGTAATGGGAGGAATTAATTACATGAGGTCCAGAAGGTAGGAGGATAGGGAGGAATTCAGGAGAAAACAAGGGAGGTTAGCAGATTGGTAAGGGCAGCCAAGGCAGCAAGAGAGCTTAGGCTTGGACAGGGGATAGGGAAGGGTGAGAAAGATTTCTTCAGGTTCATAAGAGAACAAAGATCCTGCAAGGACCAAATCATTAGGATAGAGGTGTGTGGGTGGGGGTAGAGAATGGGATGGATAAGGCAGAAGTGCTCAGTGACTAGTTCTGCTCTGTATTTATTTATTTTATTTTATTTATTTATTTATTGAATTTTGATGACCGGGTAGGCCCACTGGGCCCTGGAGGTCCCTTTTTCAGGAGCAACCTGGGAATAACAGTACATGAAATTAGAGACAGTGATACATATACAGGTCATGGGTACCCAGTATTCGGGTGTTTACACATAGCAGTATTTTCTATGGGTTTCATATATCTAATTAGTAAGTTGTTGTTCATTTAATCCTATGTCAGTCATACACAGGAGAGAGACAGTACTGTAGATTCTTTAAGTAACATAGTTCTAAGAGCCCTGTGAGGGGGGAGGAAGAGTTAGTGCTACACTGTTCAGGGGTTGGAGATTTTAGTTTGGTAAGTGAGCTATCAGGGTCATTGTTGTAGTGTCAGGTACGGTGGCATTGGCATTTGCTCGTTGACAGAGGATGGGTCTTGAGTCTAGTGCGGAAGCACAGTACCGATGGCGTTTCTTGTACCTCCAAAGGGAGGTTGTTCCACAAGGAAGGGGCAGCATGTGAGAAGGATTTGTAACCTGCCTTAGTCCTAACCTTATTTTTACCAGGGAAAAGCAGCAGCCAGTACCACAGATGAGGGTATCAGTAGGAATGGGGGGGGGGGGGGATGAACTAACAGAGATGGAAATCTCTGTGAGCAGAGTACTAAAAGGTCTAAGAGCCCTAAGAGTAGACAAGGCACCAGGACCTGACGGCATTCACCCCAAGGTGCTGAAGGAGATGGCAGAAATCCTGGTGAGGCCACTGGCAGACTTGTTTAACACCTTCCTGAGGACTGGCTGCATGCCCCAGGACTGAAGAATGGTGCATGTGGTGACCATCCACAAAAGTGGACCCAGGGATGAGCCAGGGAACTGTAGACCAGTCAGCCTCACCTCTATAGTGGGGAAATTCATGGAGACTATTCCTAGGGAAAGGCTGGTAGACTTTCTGAAGGAGAATTGACTTCAAGACAGCAGGCAACAGGGATTTGTCTCTGGCAGCTCCTGCCAGACAAACATGGTTGACTTCTATTACTGGGTAACAAAAGCAATCAACAGGGGCCAGGCAGTAGATGCCCTGTTCTTTTACTTCAGCATGGCCTTTGATTCAGTGCCACATGGGAGGCTGGTTAGCAAGCTAGGTCATCTGGGGGTAGGAGGGAGTATGGTGGAGTGGGTCAGAAACTGTTTATGGGATAGGCAACAGATGGTGGTGGTAAGGGGAGAGCTATCATCCCCAAAGGCTATAACAAGCGGGGTTCCTCAGGGCTGAGTGCTGGGTCTGGTGTTGTTTGGCATCGTTATTGCAGACAGTGTAGAGGGGGTTAGCAATAAGATAAACCTATTTGCAGATGACGTACTAGTGGACAACAAAGAGGGATGTTTGGGACTGCAGGAAGACCTGAATTAACTCTAGCACTGGTCAGACACTTGACAGTTGTGTTTCAACATGAAGAAGTGTGAGGTTATGCACATGGGAGCTAGAAACCAATGGTTAGATTACATGCAGGGGCAGGTCAGGTACAGTTATATACTACAGAAGAGGAGAAAGATCTTGGGGTGATGATTACAGGGCAAGTTAACCATTCAGCGCAGTGCAGGAGGGTGGCAGCAATGGCTAACAGGATGCTTGGGTGTATTGCCAGAGGAATCACCTTGAGGAGGAGGGAGGTCATCCTACCACTGTACAGGTCACTGGTCAGACCACACCTACAGTATTGCATGCATTGTTGGCGGCCCTACTTGCAGAAAGATGTAAAGTTACTGGAGGGGGTCCAACACAGAGTGACCAGGATGATAGCAGGAATAGAGGACAGGACCTATGTGGACAGATTGAGAGAGCTAAAGATGTATTCCTTAGAAGAGAGGAGGGATAGAGGGGACATGATAGAAATGTTCAAATAAATGAACAGCATAAACAGGGTCACTCAAGAGGGAATTTTTACATTAGAGGGAGGGAGACTCACTAGGGGGCACAGTCAGAGACTGCTGGGGGAAGGTTCAAAAGGGAGATGAGAAGACACTACTTCACAGAAATGATTTATTTTTATTTATTTATTTAGCTTTTGTTAACCGGGTGGGTACACTAGATAAGTTATATGCCTATTTTCAGGAACGACCCTGATGGTGGCTGGGTGGAGCACTACTGGAGGCGTGATATTGTCAAAATCTGTGGACAGTTTTAAGATAGGGTGGGACAGGGTAAGGGGAAAGTTGCAAATGGGGGAGGGCGGCAACAAAGTAATGCACTGATTACTGCACATTCAAGCAGACTTGATAGATCCTAGGGTCTGTTTCTGCTGGCAGTTTTCATATGTTCGTATGTAACTATGCATAGTGGTTAATGCTGTGCAGAATTTTCAAATTTAGATGGAATTCTGTCAGTAGCAGAATTCAGAAGTTTTGAAAGTGGTATGATTTTTGCGGATTAATAATCCTGTATTTACATAAATCACATAACTTTTCCTGTAATTCATGGAGAAGTACTCCATGGTTTACATGACCCACGGATAGTACAGTACTCAGAATTGTGCTCGATGACAAATGGTAGCTAGCCAAGGAGGTAAGTGTAGGGCTGTGCCGGTCATCGTCATTTGCAGTATTACCAGGGTGAGGATGGTGTGAGGTGGTCCTAAGTGGATGGTTGGGTAGAGGGATGGTAATTGGTTGGGGGTAGGTGGTCTACTAAACTACCAATGAAAAAGGTGACTGTATTATGACATGGATGGTTGGGAGGAGGGGGGACTCTCTGGAAAAGGGAGATAGTAATACATTATGAGTGATTGGGGAAGGGGGACCACTAGGCTGCCAGGGAACAGGTACATATATCAGCATGGGTGATCGGGGAGGAAGGGGGTAACTAGTCTTCCAGGGAGAGGAAGATTATAATGCATGATTGCTGATAGGGGAAGGGGGAACCCACTAGACACCAGGGCAATCTAATTACTGTATCAAAACATCATGGATGATCGGGGTAGCACAGCCTTTGTGCACAGATAAGGCAGGGATTATGGCAGCAGTAAATAGTGATGTTTTGGTTGCTATTTAGCACTGCTAGAACCTATGAATATACCACTGCACCCTTTATTCAAGAGGGTTCCCTCATCTGCATAGGTGCAGTGGTATATTTTGTGCGATCCTGCTGCAGGGTTAGTGCAGCATTCCAGGAACTTCTGAAGATGGCCCAGCCCCAAGCACTGGTATTATTAACAGTGCATCACTAACCCCAGTTAGGGTTATGCAAATCATTTGAATGTGGGGCCGCTGAGCCTTGGCAGATTTCCCCTTGTGTTTTTCTTTGGAACTGACAGGTGATAACTAATTTAATTTCTGAATGTTACTGGGTTTCTACATCTAGTGCTTAGTTTTTATATGCATGCTGTATAGGAAAGATAACTACAAAATATGTAACAAATGAATTACTGATAAATGAAAATAGAACTAAAAATAATCTCTCACAAAATACATAGAGGATAACGTATGGGCAGTGGTGTGTAACAACGCTATGTTTGCCTTCTAGTGGTTCTCTTGGTAAATCTGTTAAACCTTGAGAGAGAAGCTCGAGAGGTTTACAGGGTTGCCAAGGGAACCACAAGAAGGCAAACATGGTGTTGTTGCACACTGCTGACCATACGTTGTCTTTTATAGTGTATGGTCAGTGGAGAAACAAAAAAAAATTATGCCAGTGTTGGAAACAATAATCAACTACTATACAACAGGCTGCAGGCTTACCTTATGGTAAAGGACGACATCCGTTCATGGATTTTCAAAGCAAGCATTTTTATTTCTAAACTTTTAAAAAATAGGCATGTTCGGCTGTTATGGGGGCCATGGCAACAGCATCGCGTGGTGGTTCCAGTCTGTTACACTATCGATGTGACGCAGCGTCGATAGTATAACAAGAGCGTGATGTCACATCGATAGTGTAACAACGTTGTAAAAAGATTATTTTTGGGCCATAACAGCATTCTACAATACATTATATATTATGTATACCCACTACTCTGATATACCATGACAACTTCTGTGAAATTCATTTATTTTTACCCCTTTGCAGAAAGGAAAATTCCCTGATTTTACTTTTTTGGGAGAAAACATAACTGAGTAACCCCATCAGATGACTCAAAAGCAATATTTAACAACGATTTATCTCAATTATGATATAATACATATGGTGACTGCAACTGAATTTTTTGTTTCTTTTTTTAGAACAATGAGTAGAAATTGTCTTAGAGCTGGTCAGTTCCTGACTAAAGGAGAGAGCCTTGTATCAAAGAATGGAAACTACAAAGTCGTTTTTCAGGTTATACTGTAGTTTGGTTTTGTGCATGCATATCTGCTATTTGAATTTTACTGTTACTTGTTTACTTGCTTTTGTTGCACTACCCTGTAAAGTGTTCCATGACCTTACAAGGGCACCCAGTAAATAAAAACTCATACTATTCCCATCACATCCTACCCTATCCTATGTGATCCAGTCATACTCTACCCAATCCTTTCCTTTCCTGTCCTGTCCTGTCCTGTTCAGTCCCATCCCATCCCATCCCATCCCATCCCATCCTCTTCCTCCCCTCCTCTCCTCTCCCATCCCATCTCGTCTCATCCAATCCTGTCCAATTCTATCCTAACCTGTCCTGTCCTGTCCCGTCCTGTCCTGTGCCTCGCCACAGCTCTCCTCCCCTCTCCTCTCCTCTCCTCTCCTCTCTTTCCACTAAAGTTCATACTAAGGTCAGTGAGATGAAAGGAAATGATGAAGTCCATCATGACCATACTTATGTCTCAAAGGTAGTAATCATTGATGTTTCCCTTTGTAATGAATGAATCTAGGGCCTTTTCAAACTGCATTTTTAAGTTAATACTTTACTAAAATTTGAGTGAAGGTCATTCCTTACTTCAGTTGCAAACTGTGTGTAAAGGAGCTTCCTTCTATCATTTTTAAATAATTTTCAACAAATCTGTTTCCTGTGCCTTCACTTTCCCATATTGTTGACCATCCACAATATGTCTATGTACTATAATAAACTGTACTATACTGTATTATAGGTTCTATGTGATGAGGGCAAATTTAGCATGCCGAGCACCCTTATCGCAACCCCACATCACCGAAATTCAGTGATGTGGGATCCCTTCAAGAGAAAACGTGGTTCAAAAACCTTTTTTTTTTATTTTATGCAGGGGGCCATGCCCCCCACACCCCCCGCAGAGGCTTCGTCCTCCACACCCCCCTAAATTAGGATTCTCAACTCCAGGGGGGTGCATGGGGGGGGGTGCATCTCTTATAAAAAAACACTGTCTCGGGTCGGGCGCAACAAAAACTACTGGCACCCAGTCCTGAACCCTGTATCCCTGCCACCTCAAACTGGCACCTAGCTCACCACGCCACAATGCCAGCTTGCTGGAACCCAGTGGCGCCACCCTTCATATACCCTCCTGCCCCACATTCATTGGGCTTGCTCCCACACCCCCAATGCACGTATACACGTGCGACATCCTGTTGCCTTTTCGCGATCCACCACATCCAGTCGCCAACCCCACACCTTCACTGTTGGGCCACTAGCAGAAAGTGAGTCACCATTTCAGCAGGTGCCCACTTGCTAGTGCCCCATATGATGGTATAC
Source organism: Neoceratodus forsteri (assembly GCA_016271365.2). Taxonomy (NCBI): domain Eukaryota; kingdom Metazoa; phylum Chordata; order Ceratodontiformes; family Ceratodontidae; genus Neoceratodus; species Neoceratodus forsteri. Next base: position 158,230,423 of record CM028138.1, read on the forward strand.
TGTATTATACCATGCTATACTATGCTATGGTATGCAATGCTATTCTATGCTAATCTACACTATGCTGAATAATTTCCTCCCTGTTTTGTTTTCTTAAACACATAGGTTTTTATCTCCTCGTCACCCCCTGGCTGCCCCTTTCAGACTGACCTCCCCAGCCCCGTCACCTTGGTATCACCAGGACTTACATACAGAGTGATGCACCGTCACTGACTGCAGAGCCTGTGGAGGGTCAGTCGTCCCCCACAGCCAGGGGATCTTTCCCTCCATTTTATCTTCCCAACCCTGTTGCTGGGGCGCATGCACCAGGCATGCATGTGCAGAAGCATGTGCACATCTGTGGAAGTCCCATAGCACCCTCCCTTCCTTGGCACCCACAGACCCACACTACCCTTGGGCCTCCACCCAGGGGGCAGTCATTCAACGAGAGCACCAATCCTCCCTTCCCAGAAGAGGAGAGCAATCCTTCAGATGCTCAATCCTCTTCTTCCCCAGCTGCTCCTCTGTGGCCCACTAGCACCACAAACATGAGCCACCAGCATGGCAGGAGGTAAGGCACGGATGCCTCAGCCCTCAACACCACTCGGCAAGCCCTCGCTGTTTTTTGTATTGCCTTGCTGGCACCTGCCCTAAACTGTGTCCCCATTTACAGTTGTTTCTGATCATTTCTCCCAGGTCTTTGCCTACTTTGCGCAACACACGGTATGTGTTGTTTAGTTTGTGGTGAACATTTATGGAACAAGAGGAAGTTTATCAGCATTATAACTGTCCACTTTCTGAGCAGGTCTTGCTACCACTGCATCACCACAGTAAATGAAAAATGTTACGTAGGCACCTGCTTTCAGTTGTTTTACTGTTACTTATACCAAACACATTTTTATTGCAATATTATGGTTTTCCTAAGGATGCAAAGATACCAGCATCATGTTAAAAAGCAACAAAAACTCAAACAATAAAACAATAGCTTTGAAAACTTCTACTTTGCCTAAGGACAAAAAATCTGAAGGTCACATCACGCATCGCATGTGGCCAATGAATATTACACTATCTATGCAATATTATAGTTTTTCTAATGATTACAATATTTATGCAATATTAGTTTCACTAGGAATTAGGGCTGTGTAAAATCTTGAAATTCAGATGGAACAGAATTCCTTAGAATTCCAGAATAGTCAGCACAATTCTAACAGTAGCAGAATTCCAGCATTGCAAATGTGGACATGCCTCTCAACTGTCTCTCATTACGAAGGACATCCCTCATTTTACCCCTTAAAATTGCTCTGTCCCTCATCCATCCCTCATGGAAAAGGTGATGCCCACACAGAGAATGTGCTGAAAATTCAGGCTTTAAAGAATAAATTCTTAACATTTTAAAGTATTAAATCAAAAATAAATTTTGTACAAGTAAACACTATGGTTTTCACAGTGTTCTGAGCTTGTATCTCCATGTTTGAGGATGTATCCTTCATTCTGAGGATGTGTCCCTCACTGTCCCTAATTTTGAGTGTCCAAAAATGTCTGTGTCCCTCATTTCAGTGACAAAAGGTTGAGAGGTATGCATGTGGAATGTTTTTCACAGATTAATAATCTGCAGTTTACATACTGTAAACCGTGGATTCTTTTCCTGCAATTCTCAGAAAATTATTCTATGGTTTACGTTATTCACAGAAAATTATTTTGTGGTTTATGCAGAAATCATTTTTGGAATTCTGCAGAATTTAAAAAGAAATTCTGAAAAGCTTTTCAGAATTATAATTGCCATTCCACACCAATTCTGAAAACAGAATTCTGCATTCCACATACTGTAGTCCTATTAGGGATGCACGGGGACATAATGTCACAAGACATTATGCCGCATGGCAAAATAGCGCTGCCAATACAGTGCAATTTATGCCATGAGGCATAAGTCTTTTTTCTGTGGGGGACTGTGCCACCCACACCACCCATTATGGGGGGCTGCACCTCCCCGGACCCCCTCCACTAAAGATTCTCAACTCCGGGGGGGTCCAACCCAGTGAGCTCACAAGTCTGAAAAAAATTAAATGTTTCTGGGACCAGGAATCAAACCTGGTCCCAGATGCAGCGCATGGGTTCATACTACTGTGGCTCAGTCCTGTGAGCCACAGCAGCTGCTCGTCAGAACCTGCTCCCAGCAGAGGTCTTATCCACTGCCTGGGAAACTGCTACTGGTGCAATACTGCGTACAGCAGTATACACAGTATTGCACCAGTAGTGGTAGCATACTGCACTGTACTGGGTTAGCCATAATGTCGTACACTATTAAGTGTGCAACATTATGACCCAATAGGTATTAGGGATACAATAATCACTAGATTATGTTAGAAATCGTCACATGGCAAATGAAAATCTTATGTTAACCAGGTAAGCACACTGGACAAGTAGTCTCTTATTTTCAAGTATGACCACAGAAACTCAAGATCACATTGCAAATTGCCACGTGCCCAACCAATAGTACAAAATCTATGCAATATTATAGTTTTTTTAAGGATTCACAAATCACAAGATCATGTCACAAATCATCACATGTGAAATCAATATTACAATAGCTATGCAAATAATTCACATGTTCACCTATAACCATGCATCTCTTTGCAGGAGGATGGCAATTTTGTCGTATATACTTGGAAACCTATATGGGCAACAAATACTGCTGGAATACAGAACGTTGAAAAACAGTGTATGCAGGAAGACAACAACCTGGTGATCTACACAAGCAGTGGCACTTCAATATGGGCTTCTGGTTCTTACAACCCTGTACCAAGCAAATGTATTTTGATCATGCAAGATGATGGGAATCTGGTGATTTATAGAGATGAGTCTTCAGTGGCTCCAAGTAATGCTGTCTGGCACACTGACACAGCAGGCAAATAAATTACCAAATGGGGAAGTGAGTCTGTATTATTCACATACCACGCACATACTCTAAAGTGTCAATCCCAGTGCAGGGAATCATGTGTTTTCAGATCCTTTGCCAAGTCAGGCTGAGAAGGCCTCACAGAACTTACATCATAATTTGACATGTATCAATACTGAGATGTAAGAAGCTGGCAAACTTTACTTTGCAAATGAATTCCTAAAGATTGCCAAACTCATGAGGTGCTCAGTGACAATTTTGCATTGTTTTTGGTTGGCAAAGTTAAGATTTTTCAAGCAAAGGTATCAAACTTCTCTGGCAAAGTTGTAACTTCACCATGATTTCACCTGGCTTCATCTGATAAAGTGTCATTTCCCCAGGAAAATTCATTGCAAAGTGATGAAGTGACAAGGTGGGCAGCTACCAAAATTCTTCATGAAGGTGAATTTTGCAACTTCACCAGAACTTCACAAGCAAAGTGAAACTTTGCAACATCTCCAATCAGTGGGTTAACATTCGTAGCCTACACTGATTCAGATGTACAGGTTTGTTTAAAAAGCAATGCCTGATGTGCCTGACAAGCACAAGGATTTGCATAGCCATGGTATCTTGCACTGGGGTTGAGGGTTCAGCCTATATTGTGCAGTTTAGAAAGATGGACCAATAAAACATTTGGGGTATTTCCACTTGATTTTACAGATCTAATATGCTACTTTTCCTGCAACCTGCCATTTTGTTATGCTAAATCCAAGTGTTCCTAATGTCCATTTCCTTGTGGTTTTGACTTGATACCTGATTGAAAAGCATAAATGCAATATATGGAGGAGTCCCAAGAAGACAAAACTTATGTCCATGCTTGGTTAATCTTGTCCTATACTGGATCAATATTACAAGCCTGTTTGAAAATGTGATGTCTATTCTGGCAAAGCCTCATCAGCCTGGCTTGCACAAGGATCTGCATCCCCAGGATGCCCTGCAATGGTGCTGAGGATTTAGAAAATGGTGTGGTTCAGAGGGATACATGAAAAATAGTTTAGATATTTCTGCTTTCTTAGCATCCTATTACAGATCCAGTGGACTACTCTTCCTATAAACTGCATCTTCTATATGCTAGGCCTGAGTAACCTAAATATCTGCATTATTCATATAATTACTAGTTTTTGCCCTTTATTACACTTTGAAATCAGCATTTAATTGTCATATTATACAGTGCCAAATGCCACGAGGAAGCACTTGTATCACAGTTTCTTTTTGGCTAACACTTTTGTTTTGGGTATTTTTAAAGTTTAATATGTATCGTTTGTAAAAATAATCACAAAAAGAGTTATTTGTATTTTCTCATATGCCATTTCAGAATAATAAAGACTGTGAATTTCCAAAATAAATTCATACAAAAATGAAGAAACAAAAAAAATATTTACATGAAATAAATATCAGGCAAATTACTGCCCAGTTACAAGCTCTTCTCATCATTTCACATAAAATAAATGTTGGCTAAATCATTGCCCAGTTTCTGGCTCTTAAAACAAGTGGGCTGGGTTGCAAAACATCACAATGTAAATTGTCAGTGCATTGCCAAGTTTAATAAACAATGTGAGAACAACATATTGGTGTGTCTTTTTTTAAACATTATTTTTATTTGTATTCAAAAAATGAACATATAAAGATATAGATACTTAGTTCAAAGAATAGGATACGTTTGAAAAAAGCAATATTATGATAGGTAATGCTGATCTTCACTTATCAGCATTACATTATTTTGAGGAAATTGCAGAATTTTTTAATAAAGTCCAAAGTGTTCAGATTGGGCAATTGTAGCATGACCATGGATGACTATCTGATAATTCATAAAGTCAATGTCCAGAGAAACAAATCCCTTTAATGATGATTGGCTTCAATTTAGTAACCCTGGAGTCTATAAACCTAAAGAAAAGCCTAAAAACTAATTCATTTTAGAGATAATGAATGTTTCCCATAACAAACCTCCTTCTCTGTCATAGGTAAACAGCAGTCATCTGAATGTAGTGTATCTGTCAGACAAAATGATCAGTGCAACAACAAATGAAATGATTTTAACCTCATAGTGAGTAGCTTATAAGACATGCAGAAGTTGGTCAACTGGGTGGCAAACTGGTTGATGGTCAGAAAACAGAGAGTGGTGGTAAATGGTATACAGTCAGAAGAGATGCAAGTCACAAGTGGGGTACCTCAGGGATCAGCCCTGGGGCCAGTCCTCTTCAACATCTTCATTAGTGACCTTGCAGATGGACTAGAGGGTAAGGCTTGTCTGTTTGCAGATGACACCAAGATCTGCAACAGAGTAGATGATCCAGATGGGATGGGCAGAATGAGAAGAGATCTGGATAAACTAGCAAAATGGTCAGAAGAGTGGCAACTGGGATTTAATGCAAAGAAGTGCAAGATCATGCACATAGGAAGAGAAACCCTGAAGCCACCTATAGGCTGGGAGGAGTTGCTAGCAGTCACAAAGGAAGAAAGAGACTTGGGCATCATCATCACTGATGACCTGAAATCATCCAAGCAGACCTCTAAAGCAGTAGGTAAGGCTAGGGGGTGTTAGGGTGTATTAGTAGGGTATCTACGTCGTAAGAGAGGTAATAATCCTCTTTACAAGACACTGGTTAGGCCCCATCTGAGTACTGCGTGCAGTATTGGAGGCCACACCTTCACAAGGACATTAACCAATTGAGGCAGTCCAGAGAAGGAACCAAAATGGTGCAGGGACTGCATCAGAAGGCATATGAGGACAGATTAACAGAGCTCAATATGTATACTCTTGAGCAAAGGAGGGAGAGAGGTGATATGATTGAGGCATTCAAATACCTTAAGGGCATTAACAAGGTGAAAGAGTCTAACATGTTTAAGTATAAGAAAAATAGCAGGACAAGAGGACACAGCATGAGATTAGAGGGGGGCCGATTAAGGGGGAATGTGAGGAAATTATTTTTCACAGAAAGGGTGGTGGATGCATGGAATGGCCTACCTCAAGAAGTGGTGGCTATGAATATAGTGCAGGGCTTCAAACAGGCATGAGATAGGCATAAGGGAGCAATACAGATGAGTATGAATAGATAGGCCACTGACAGAGCAAAGGGCGATGGCACATTTATAAGGTAGAAAAAGAAATGGGCAAACTGGATGGGCCTTGCGGTCCTTATCTGCCGTCAACTTCTATGTTTCTATGTTCTATGTTTCAGTAGTCAGTCCTGAAGAACTTGGTAAACAGGGATATACCCTACAACATCAGGGACTTACCTCACTGCTGAAGTTAAATTATTGAGCCAGACCCTCTAGGGCCATGCCTATGATCCTGATATCACAGGAGATATAAACGAGCTGAAAAAAAAAAAACATGCTGTAGGACTCCAGGCCATGTGGTTGCCGCCATGTTTACCATGCTGAAGCATCTGGTTCATCACCAAAAAGTTGTCAGATTGGTACGCAGTTATATTTATGTAAAAATATGTGTCCGCTGAACCAAAGTCTAACTGTTCATTTGCATACACAAGTGAACTTGAAATGACCAGTGAACGAGTAATAAAGGTAGCATGTTGTAACACAGAGCAAATAGCTTGCACAGAAAGTTTCTATACAGTCACAACAGAACAAGTTGCTCACACAGAATGTTTCTACACAGTGACAAGGTACGAGTTCAAGTTTTCTCATCTGCCCCACTTTACACTTTTTGTGGTTTTTGTTCTAAGTCTTTTTGTATAGGATCTATCTTGCTTCCAGCCTCAGTGAAGTCCCCATATTGGAAAACAGCTAGAATACATAATACTGAGCTAGGTGACAAGCTGCAGGGCATGAGGCACACCAAGCTCCTGCAGCCCCATTCATACTGCATTAAAGCAATGCCACCATTACTGGGTGCCATAACTGAGGTCAGGAAAAAATAGATCACAGTACCTTCAGTTCGCTGGACAGCTATAGCTTATTTGGCTTTCTGCAGAAGCAGGTCCTGAATATGTACTCCCATGATGATGACCAAGAATGTGTGAGCAGTTTGAGGTCATTTGATCTCCTTCATGGGGTAATGTAGTAAGCCCTTGTAATCAATTGGTCTGCCTCTAGATGGAAAAGTTCAGAAATTAAAGTCTGCATGTAGCACAGAGAGTTCTATCCTTCTGACCCTCTTGGGATGCTCAGAAATCTTAAATTTGTAGCCCAGGCTCTATTTTCTTGATTTAGGAGTTAAAATCTTTATTAAAAATTTCCAACTTTGCACACCAGACCATTTGCTACATTTGTAATGGTACATATATACATACATACATACAGTCTACAAAGATATCTGGTAGGTGGCAGTGAAATAACAGGGAATTTTTATAAACAAGCAAAGAATATCACCTTCCCCCATAAAGTAATCTGATTGGTGTAATGGGTAGATGTAGATCTGGCCAACCAACAGGGTACACAAGAAACATAACATATAAAAATTTAAAAAAAAAAATTGACCAATGGGTACTTTATCCAGATTGTGATTTCTAAATATTTAAGTCTAGCCTCTGGCCACAGCCATTTGTGACTTATTAAAAGTATCCAACATCTATTTTTGATCACTGCCCAAAGAATTTACTTTAGTCTCAGTGACCGTAAGGTGGGAATTAGAGCCCTCTCCTTATGACTGAGTTGATGCACTGCCTCAAGAACCATGTGTACTCTGGCCTCCAAGTCCCTACTGTTTGCTTCCATTGGATGGCATCTTTGCTGCTGCTAGTGAATGGGGCTGAAATCTTTACCTTCCCAGGGTGTTTTTACTACTCATTCTTGGGTAATTCCATTATTCAAATATGGACAAACCTCGACAGTAAATGATTTGACCTCTTAGCTTTAAACTGGTAGAATTTTTTTTGCTTTTTTAGCAATAGACTACTAAAAGAATAGTAAATAAATAATAAATGTAACTTTAAAGTATCGTCGATTGGGAGCTGTCTGGGATGTACCTGTTCTTGTTGACTGATAACCACACAATCCAGTGTCACAATTTAGTATGTCTTTTGCAACACCTCTATTTTTTTCACACAGGAAAGTGCAACATCTTTATCACAGAGTGCTTTAGCCTTGTAAACAGCACTGTACAATAATGTGATGTCACACTCATGTATAGCTATGATTACCCTCTCATGTGACACTCCCAGTTGACACTTATGTAGTATAGCAGAGATTACCTTTTCATTCAGCACTCCCAGCTCACACTCACATATAGCAAATACCACCCTCATGTAACACTCCCTGCTCACACTCATGAATAGCAGAGAAGAGAGATCATCCTCTCATGTGGCACTCCCAGCTCACACTAGTGAATAGTGATGATCATCCTTTAATACATCACTCCCAGCTTACACTCATGTGTAGCAGAGATCATCCTCCCCTTTGGCACTCCCAGCTCACACTCATGTATAGCAGAGATCACCCTCCCCTGTGGCACTCCAAACACCACTTCTGTAGAACAGAGCTCATCCTCTCAAGTAACACTTCCAGTTCACACTCAGGTATAGCTGAGATAACCCTGTTTTGGGGCACTCCCAGCTCATATTCATATAGTGATGATCACCCTTTCATGTGGCACTCCCAGCTCACACTCAGGAATAGTGATGCTCGCTGCATTGTGTGGAACTCCTAACTGTTGAATGCCAATGCACACATGTTCTAAACAGAGCTGCCTGTAACTCATGAGCTGCAGAATGAGTCATCAGTAAAACAAGTAACTATATATGAAAATATGATAGAATATGCAATACGTTTTTTATTTAATCACCTTCAGTACATTATGCCTGTATAAAACTTCAGGCTGCGCTCTCACAGTTTATGTGGGATCACACACCTGGAGCATAAAAAACAGTTAACTTGTTGGTAGCCATGAATAATTCTATATATTAATAATAATATAAAGAAGAAGAATATTAATTGATAATATAAAAAAAAAAGAAGCAAAGACTATATCAGACTGGACACTGTGAATCCTTTCATTGTGATGCTTACAGTTATAACGCATTGAATTGAAAATGTCTCTCTTTATACCTATTTTATAAAAATATATATATTTTTAAATGTCATTCAGTCTCTGGTGTACTGTGTATTAGGTATTCCTCATATATTTCAGTGTGTGGGACATTCAAAACATATGGTACCATTCACAACTTACCTGTGAGACAGTGTCTAAAGCTGTGTAACAGCAAATGCCCATCTACACTAGCTGTAGCTCAGTTCTTGATTTGCAGTGGCAAATCCAGGCTAAATTGAGGACTAGGACCCCCTTGAATCCCCACATTACCACAAATTAGTGCATTCTTTATCCCATATACCACTACAAATATTTGGAACCCACCTTTTGTTAATGTTAACATATCTTTTTCTCTTGCCTCCTGCCTCAGACCTCCTTCCACATATCCCATTTACCCATATCCCATCCCTTGAGACCACACAAACCAAACAGACTCAGGACCCCTACAGCTCACCTGCAACATACCGCTGTGCTGCCTTTCTGACTTATGCCTCAGGATTGGGGTTTCCTACAGCTCTGTGGAACCTATCCCTTCTTTGTGTCCAGTTACACACAGTGGAGATGTGACTGAGGGTATCACTGAGTGCTGGCAGTGAGGGTCTAGGATGGATGTGGTGGGTGGGTGCAGGTTTCATCCTCTGAAGGCAGCAGCATTTTCTCATTAAGCCCCACCCTCCCTGGATCATGGAGATATCAGCTGGTGCTAGTATTCCAATAATTTCCACTGACAACCAAGCTCCAGATCCCCCTTGTCATTCACTGCTCCCATGCACTTTCACCTGTGGTAACCCAAATTGTGGAGTAGCAGCAGGATGTGAATTCTCCCCCCTCCCAGATGGTGGAGAGCATCCACTGGGCTGCTCCATCCTCTTCCCTGGTTGGCCCTAAAATTGCACAGACTCATTCCTAACCCAGGTCACCATCATCGCAACTGACAGCAATACCATTGTTTTTCTGATTGGCCAGGAACCCCCCCCCCCCTTAGGACAATGTTGGACCCATCTATGTTTACCAGTCTTAAACTATGGCTCAATCATCTGTGATCAAGTTCCTTTAGTAGAGTTCAATTGAAAGCCTATACTGTACAACAAGACTGGGAGGTCTGCACTTTCAGCTTATCAAGAATCTCATCACTGTAGCCTGTAGCTCAAAGTGCACTAGTTACCACCTGATGTAAAATCCAAACATATGAGCCAGCCTGGTAGCACTGCCTCTCAGTGTGCCACTGCCGGTGACCTGTTTAGAAGTGAGTTTGAGCCATTGGGGTTAGTCCAGGGGAAGAGGGGATTAAGCAGCCTGAGGACTAACCTTCCTCTTCAGGAGAAGTCCCACTTCAGTACCTGTCCCACTAACTGACAGCCATCTAGTAAAGGCTGAGGCCACACAGCTTGGGAAACTGGATGATGGGAATGGAATGCTAAAGACACCTGCACTGACCATACATGCATTGCTGCATGCCTATATGCATCATTGCATGACAGCATCCCCAGGGAGGTAGAAAATGGGGAAAATGGCATTCAACTAAGCAGAAAGTAAACTGTTCACCCCCAGGCCCATCATCAGGCTGTCTCCTCTAGGATCTGAGTATAGCTCCAGGGCTTCACCTCCACCATGGGGAGCTGGATATACCATTACAACCATTTCCATGGTCATATATTTTTTCTGAAATTTTTATGATATCTCTAGAGACATTTTTGCCACTTTAGGGCCTCCAGAGAGAATCTCATCAGAAGTATTGTGAACTATCTGGAAACATCTGACCATGTCAGTGGCCACAATTGTAAGTGATAGGGCTGCCAAGGTGCAGAAAGCTGGCCCATCTCAGGGGTGCAAACTGAGGGGATGGTTCAGCAGTGTGTTGTGAGTAAAGTTGTTGCAAACTATTACTTCACTGATGAAGTAGCAAATTGTGAAATTTGCCTTCAGGAAAACCTTTGAGAGTTGACCACTGTGCTATGAGTTTTCCTGGGGAAGTAGCCCCTTTTCAGGTGAAGTCAAGTGAAGACATGGCTAACTTACAACTTCACTGGTGTGTGTGCATGACTTCACTTGAAAAAGTGCCACTCTGCCTGCCAAAATGTTTAGAAAGTTGGCACTTCACAAATGTGGCAAAGTTTGAAAGTTCATTTTCAATGTGAAGTTTGCCAGCTTTGCACATCTTTAATTAAGAGTGTCCAGAAAGCCCCAGAAAGTCAAGCTATGGAGGTGCCTGGATGGATAGAAAGTTGGCACTCTTGGTGGCGGCAGGAGTTTCAGACCAGAGGATCCGAGAAGGAAAATAGAATTGAAAACAAAATACAACTACACTACTTAATAATTTGCAGAATTTTCAAATTCTCACAGAATAGAACTCTGCAGAATTTCAATAAATTCCATGGAATTCTGCCTGTAGCAGAATTTTGAAATTTCAAAAGCTGAATGGTTTTTGAAGATTCGAAATCTACAGTTTACATAAACAATGAATTCTTCTTCCACAATATGCAGAAAATTATTCTGCGGGCTTATGAGATCCACGGAAAAGTTATGCCATGGTTTACATAGAAATTCTTTTTGAAATTCCTTGGGATTCAAAAGGAAATTCTGAAAAAGTATTTCAGAAGCATAATTGCTACTCTGCATGAATTCTGATGGTAAAATTTCACATTTCACAGAGCTCTAACGCCCCTGCTACTTTTGCTCATCATCAGTTGACTAGTGATGCACCTACTGTACAGTACCTGTTTGGGAGACTTACTGAAACCATATCCCAGTAACCATTTCTCCCAATCAGCAAATGAAAACCTCATTGATATGTCACTTGTTAGAACTAAAATAAGGCCGAACTTCTTTGTAGTAAACTCTGATAGAGCACAGAATTTCACTCCCCTGTACCTAAGTGAAATCTCTTCATATGGTACATTTAAACATCTGTTAAAAGAATAATTACTTGAGAAGTAGAAATGCACGTTTCTAACAAAACTGGATTTTACTACTCGTAAAAGAAAAATAAATCATGGCACTCACCACATTTACTGAAACCAGTCAGAGTGTGCAATTGGCAAAGTTGATTTTAAGGGACTCAGTGAAGTGAAATATTGGAAGTATCACTGCTGGGTTGTTTGCATCTGAGTGTGCTGTTCGTGCAAAATAAATAAACTTTTTAAAGTTTAAGTATATGTGGTGAGTGCCATGATTTCTTTTTCCTTTGCTGTGGTGCTAATGTATCACAGGAACTATGTTTCCTTGAAAGTCCCTTCTCCTGTTGCTTTACCTGTTTTCTTGTTTTTGTTTGAAGTACTTGCCAGTACTTAAATTTATATTCACTATTGCTTGTACAAGTCGTACTGTAATATTTATTGTACTCCTGGTTATCTATTCTTACTTTTGTTGCTTATTTAAATGCAAACTTTTTTTATATTTATTATATTTATTCCTGTTAATGGAGTTTCCCACTTCAACAAAAACACTGACAGACGGCTAAACGGAACAACATCAAGAGCCTATACGTTCACTTGGAATTATTCAAATGTAAAAAAAAAATCATGGCTCATCTGCGTTCAGAAGGACATGATTAGACAATTGGTAGTAGGATAACAAAAAATAAAAAAACATTTGTATCAGATAAAGTGCAATGTGATTTACCTTGTTGTCAACTGCCAATGTTTCACAGAGCCTCACTTTGTGCTTTTTCAAGATGTGGCAGTGCATGCATGTTACTTAATTTTAAACAAAATCCTTAAAGTAACAGGTGCAATTGAATAAATATATGCAAATTACAACTTTAAAGTGCATAATAAAGGGTTCATCTTAAAGTGCATAAAACCTGCAATGCAGTGCCAATCTCAAGTAGTGCACTAATAAATCATAGTATATTAGATACAATTGTATTTTAAACTGCTATCTGCAATAAAAGAGGGAGAGCACTGAAGTGATAGAAAAAAGGAAAAATCAGTATCAGGGTGGACAGATGGGAGGGACGGGAACCAAAAATGGGAGAAAGGAAGGAGGGGAGAGAGGGGAAGGGAGGGAAAGGGATTTTGTAGCTAGAAAGACCAAAGTAGGTTGAGTTAAAAAACTTTGAAAATATAATTCTCTATTGCAACATTTCAAATACTATTCAATAGTTCATAATGATCAAAAGAATAAAGTGCTATCATGAACTGGACAAGGTAAAAATTTTTCACAGTCGAAGTAACCAGTAGAACAAAACAAACAAATAAATAAAATACATAAATAATCACCACTTCAAATATTTACAAAATAAAGATATGCTGCTTGATATGTTTCTTAAAGAGCAACTGACATCTTCTAAAGAATTTTGAAAGACATAATATTTGGATTCAGTTCAGCATATATTTCACATTAGTTCTGTATTTCTCTTCTCAATTATTTTTTATTGATATCATATACATAAAAACATGTAATTTTCACTTTGCAAATTCATCAGCTCTTATTGGTTACTCCCAACTTGATGTCATAATACTCTGCTTGTTACATCACAGTTATTATCATGACAACAGATTGTGATATCACAACAAGGGGTATGACATCAGGTGAGGAATCAGCTGTATGTGTTGCTGAACTCTGAGGGATAGAGATCCTGTTTACATGTAAACTTCCTCAGTAATAAATCATGGGGTGGGGAATTGTATAAAAGATATGTGACATACAAGCTGAATTATGGCTGAATATTACATTTTCCAAAGTTTTCCCAGAGGCATCCATAGCTCTTTAAGCTGCCTATTTGTTTTAAGAACAGTGTAATGGAACTATTCCTTTGTAAATAAATATTAAGCAAAAGCTATGAGAAAATAAACCCCACCAATATGATTGCCTAATGGCAAAAGTACATACAGTATAAGGAATAAGACACTATAGGTTGTGGTTAAAAGAATTCTAATGTACGCCGCAACAGGCAAAAGGACAGAAGGCCAAAGTACATCAAAATTCCTTAAATTCACTGCCTGGTGTGGATTATTCCATTTATAAAAAGGCATTTGTAGGCTAAAGTAATTTTTCTTTTTTATCCACCTTATGTTTCTGTGCTACAGACCCCTGGTCCCATGGTTGTAGGAATCCACACTCTAAGGACTGAGGAGGGGAAGTGGTTAGAATCTGGGTCCTGATCATTGATATTGATTATGCCCACTATCAGATAGCCATCCCTAATAATGTTATAATATGACTGTTGTGATCTTTTTTAATTAAACATAAAGTTAAAGACCTGCTAGAGGTTTGCAGGGCTCATTTGAAGTAATCTGGTGACAGGCCCTTTGAGGTAGCTGGCCTGTTCCTGTGGAACTTACTCCCATGGTCCTTGAGGGAGGCCCCCCTCATTGGAAGCCTTTAAAAGGGGTCTGAAATCCCATCTCTTTAAGGAGGCATTTGGTTTACTATGACTTGCTGGCTGTCCGCAAATAATACATTAATAGGGATTTTATTATTGCTTATCAGTCTGTTCATTCCCAGTCACTTTAAATCATGTTGGTGATTTGGTTTTATGTTACACAGTCTGTCTGTTGTGTTCAGTTCATGATGTATTTTATATTGTACAGCACCCAGAGCCACCAAGAATGGGCAATTTAGAAATCAAAATGTACTTTCTTACTTACTCAATGCATACAATAAAGAGAAAATAAAGAGAGGGCACAAACCAATGATTTATTGCATATTAGCAAAATTTAAAGTGCAGAAAAACAAATGATCTAAGCATTTCAAAGTATCCGGCCTCTTCTGATGGGAGCAGGAAAAACCACATGAATTTACTTCATTAAGTACATCTCCAATCACTTGTCCCAAATAACCACCAATAGAATCACATAATTTCAAATACAAATTACAGAAACAATTACCTGCCCAAAGGAACTTGCGAATGAATAAATTTAATAAGTATTTTTGTTCTGTGTTTTCAAATAAATCTGGTCACATTCAGGATTTAGTTACAGGTTCAAATACTAACATCTATATTTCCCCTGAGGAAATCTTCTCTAAAGTAGTTACATTATGAGATTTTGGCTCCCCAGGTCCACACAAAATCTCAACAAAAGTGATAAAGTTAGTGGGTAAAGGTATTCTGGGACCTGGGTCCATTTTCTACTCTTTATGATAGGTCATTAAGAACAGGCATCATGCCAAGTGATTGGAGAATGGATGGCAGAAGTCATCTCTTACTATAAAAAGAGTAAAGAAACTGACATCACTAATCATTGGCTGATAAGTCTCACCTCTGTACCAGGGAAATTATGGAATCAATATTAGTGGACAAAATTAAACAACATATTGAAAATGCAAATAACAAAGACAATGAACAACATGGGTTCACTTCTGGGAAGTCTTGCATCACCAACCTCCTATGCTTTTATGAGAAGGTGAGTGAGACATTGGACTCACATAAATCAGTGGATGTAGTGTATGTTGATTTTAGTAAGGCATTTAACAAAGTGCTGCATTGGGCCATTATAGAAAAAAGACTGAATTACATCTAGATCCATATCTAATTAACTGGGTAAAAGAACTAGCTATATGATAGAACCCAATCTGTTATAAATGGCAACAATTTAACATCAGGCTCTGTTACTAGTGGGTTCCTACAGGAGTCTGTCATGGAGTCTGTTATATTATCCCTGTTTTTATCAGATAAGTTAAAAATATATGTGGTTGGATTTCCAGATGTGCACATAATACTAACATAGATGGTCCATGTAGCACTACAGATCAAATAGATGCCATTCAATTGGACTTAGAAAAAATTACTTTATGAGTCTATAGATCATGTATGACTTATAACATAGAAAAATGTCATGTGATACATTTTGGGGGAAAAAACAACAATACATACTGAGTAACAACATTCTATACACTATTACACTTGAAAAAGACCTAGATGTTCTCATTTCAGATACATTACAATTTAACGATCATTACGTGGACCTGTCATTATTTCTAAATAAAACAAAATCCTATGGTTGATTAAGAAAAACACCTCAAGTAGGGAACCTGAAATATTCCTACCAATCTATTGAGCCTATGAACAATCACACTTAAACTATGTAAGTCAACTTTGAAATCTTTCTGCTGAAAAATATAATCAGAAAATAGAAAAAAGTGCAGGGGAAAGCTACTAAATCTATCAAGGACTTCATAATCTGTCTTATCAGTATTGTCTGTTCATTAAAGTCAATGGCATTAGAAAATTAATAGGTAATTTACTAATGCTCTGTGATATTATACAGGACCTTCATTTGATGTCAGAATAAAATTTTAGTTTTCATCATCATGATCATTTTATTGAAAGAAAATTGAGATAAATCTCTCATTTACAACTGCATTCAATGGGGTAAACATTAAGATACGTAACATCTACAAAACATACAAATAGAAACATAGAAACATAGAAGTTGACGGCAGATAAGGACTGCAAGGCCCATCCAGTCTGCCCATTTCTTTTTCTACCTTATAAATGTGCCATCGGCCTTTGCTCTGTCAATGGCCTATCTATTCATACTCATCTGTATTGCTCCCTTATGCCTATCCCATGCCTGTTTGAAGCCCTGCAGTGTATTCATAGCCATGACTTCCTGAGGTAGGCCGTTCCATGCATCCACCACCCTTTCTGTGAAAAAGAATTTCCTCACATTCCCCCTTAATTGGCCTCCCTCTAATCTCATGCTGTGTCCTCTTGTCCTGCTATTTTTCTTATATTTCAACATGTTAGACTCTTTCACCTTGTTAATGCCCTTAAGGTGTTTGAATGTCTCGATCATATCCCCTCTCTCCCTCCTTTGTTCAAGGGTATATATATTGAGCTCCGTTAATCTGTCCTCATATGTTTTCTGATGCAGTCCCTGCACCATTTTGGTTGCCCTTCTCTGGACTGCCTCAATTTGGTTAATGTCCTTGTGAAGGTGTGTCCTCCAGTACTGCATGCAGTACTCCAGATGGGGCCTAACCAGTGTCTTGTAAAGAGGGATTATTTCCTCCCTCTTACAACTTGTGATACCCCTACTAATACACCCTAACATCCCCCTAGCCTTACCTACTGCTTTAGAGGTCTGCTTGGATGATTTCAGGTAATCGGTGATGATGTCCAAGTCTCTTTCTTCCTTTATGACTGCCAGCAACTCCCCTCCCAGCCTACAGGTGGCTTCAGGGTTTCTCTTCCCTATGTGCATGATCTTGCACTTCTTTGCATTAAATCCCAGTTGCCACTCTTCTGACCATTTTGCTAGTTTATCCAGATCTCTTCTCATTCTGCCCACCCTATCTGGATCATCTACTCTGTTGCAGATCCTGGTGTCATCTGCAAACAGACAAGCCTTACCCTCTAGTCCATCTGCAATGTCACTAATGAAGATATTGAAGAGGACTGGCCCCAGGACTGATCCCTGAGGTACCCCACTTGTGACTTGCATCTCTTCTGACTGTATACCATTTACCACCACTTTCTGTTTTCTGCCCGTCAACCAGTTTGCCACCCAGTTGACCAACTTCTGACCCACCCCAAGCCTACCCAGTTTATTTATCAATCTTCTATGTGGAACAGTGTCGAAAGCTTTGCTGAAGTCAAGTTAGGCAACATCAACTGCTCCCCCTTGGTCCATCACTCTGGTTACCCAGTCAAAGAAATCTGTGAGATTAGTTTGACAGGACCTTCCTTTTGTAAACCCATGCTGTCTTGGATCCTGTGCTCCTATGGATTCCAGGTGTTGCACTATCCTTTCCTTAAGGAGTGCCTTCATAATCTTGCCCACTACTGAGGTAAGACTGACTGGTCTGTAGTTCCCTGCCTCCTCCCTGCTACCACTCTTGTGGAACGGGATCACATGAGCCCTTCTCCTGTCTTCTGGGACCTGTCCTGTGCTCAGAGACTCACTAAACAGTTCTGCTAATGGCTCTGCTAGTTCCACCCTTAGTTCCTTAAATTCCCTGGGATGTATGCCGTCAGGTCCCATTGCCTTGTCCACCCTGAGCTTAGCGAGCTCTTGTAGGACCCTTTCTTTTGTGAAGGGAGTAGTGCTCACCTCCCCCCCCCCCAGTGTACACAGTGCTCAGCTGTGGGCCCTGCCCTACCTTCTCTTCATTAAATACTGAGCAAAAGTATCTATTTAGGATAGATGCTTTTACAGGGTCCTCCTCCTCACATGCCCCCTTTTCTCCTTTGAGCTTAGCAATACCCCCTCTGGACTTTCTCTTTTCACTAATGTAACTATAGAAAGTCTTGTCACCTTCTTTTACTGTTCGTGCTAGTGTTTCCTCAGTTTGGGACTTTGCCTGCCTTACTGCCTTCCCTGCTTCCCTTAGGGCAGTTTGGTATGCCTCCCTATCTTCATCCCGCTGTGTTCCCTTATATTTCCTAAAGGCCAGCCTTTTGGCTCTGACCTTTTCTGCTATTGTATTTGAGAATCAAAGTGGTTTCCTTCTTCTTTTGCTCTTCCTTTTCTGTCTAACACAATTGGATGTTTCTTCAAGTAATGCACCCTTAATGCTTGCCCACTTTGCCTGTCCCCCCTCACCTGTGTTTCTTTTTGCCAGGGCTAGCTTAACTCTGTTGGCCATCTTATCAAAGCCAGCTCCTCTGAAGTCCCATATTTTTCTCATAAATTACATACATATAAACCAAGTCAGCATAAAACACGTTTGTTCCATATAGTTATTAAAACATCATATTGTGTATAAAATATTTAACCTCAGATCATGTACCTATCACCCAAAACAATCACAGCGGTTATACACTAAGCTATCTAATGAAGTTCTAAATCCAGCAAAGGAAGGGAGGGTAATTCTCTTGAGCTTTTCTTTTTGCAAATACTCACAGGTTTTGGGGACATATGCAGCTAAAGCAAAATCTCAAATATTGGTTTTATACATAGGCACATAGTAAACCAATCTCTCAGATAAGTGAAGGGAATGTTTTGATATGTTTTTACGTCTGAGTATTTGTGACAAACACATTGGTAATTGATTTGTAATTAATGTGTATACACACAGATACCAGTGTACGTCTCTCTGAATGGCTAATGAAGTCCATTGTACTTGTTCATACAATTTACAATGGTATGCAGAGTATGGAAGTTTAGTAATAAATCTCAAAGCACTATAGTATAGAGAATCTAAAGAACTAAATATTGATAATGTAGCGTTTCTACAGATACAATAACCGTAATCTAGTATGGAAAGGTTAGTGAATTTGTCATTATTTTTCCAACTGGATAATTAAGATGTTTTTTTTTAGGTTTATAGAAGGATAACAGTTTTTTTAGCTTGTTCAATAGATAAGTAATGTGAGCTTTAAAATTTAGCTGTTCTTCTAGAATCAAGCCCACATATTTATACCTGTGTTCCCTTGAAATAACACCACCTTTAAGTGCAGATATGTGATGTTCAACGTCAGTGTAGATTGTTTTAAACAATCTTCCATTAATACTGGTTGGACACCTGCTGAAATTGAAAGGAAAGACTTTCAAACTGCTACTAGAGGGTGTTTCTTCACACAAAAAGTCACTAGACCATGGAATAGACTACAGAACAAGTTATATGTAGGAATAAAGTTGATTTCAAAAACAGACTTGAAAAATTCCTATTAAAAGAACTAACTATGGGATTATTTGATGAACAAAAAGTAAAATATGGGCCAAGGTCCTTCTCTGCTTCCACTTTTCTTAGCATGATTCTTAGTGAAAGATTACAAAAATGAGGGTTTAAAAACCATGGTGTCTAATATGAAAATGCACCACCTCAGCAAAGTAATAACTAACCTATACATTAATAACAAAGAATCCTTATTACCATGCAACCTGAATTAAAGGAGATCTACGCTAAACACATTCAGCCCTTGATTAAATTCAGACATACAGTATTTTCTTATTTCAACTATTAAATGGAAACCTGTATCTGTTTTGCAAATAGAAACATAGAAACATAGACTTTGACAGCAGATAAGGACCGCTTGGCCCACCTAGTCTGCCCATTTCTCTACCTACAGGATAAGCTGCAGATCCTAGTTAACCAACAGCCTATTTCTGCCTACACCCCACAAGAATTGCCTTGTGTCTGTCCTATGCATTCTTGAATTCTCCCACAGTTTTAGACCCCACGACCTCCTCAGGAAGACTGTTCCATGCATCCACCACCCTCTCTGTGAAAAAATACTTCCTCACATTTCCCCTGAGCTGTCTCCCCTCTATCTTCAAATTGTGTCCCCTTGTTCTTACGCATCTCTTTTTCTGAAAGATGCGACCCTCTTGGACTTTGTTGATTCCACTGAGGTACTTAAAAGTTTCTACCATGCACCCCCTCTCCCTCCTTTCCTCAAGGGTATACATATTAAGCTCCTTTAGTCTCTCCTCATATGGCTTCTCTTGCAGACCCTGCACCATTTTAGTTGCTCTCCTCTGGACTGCCTCCATCCTGCCTATGTCCTTGCAGAGATCGGGTCTCCAGAACTGGATGCAGTACTCCAGATGGGGTCTCACCAACTGTCTGTACAGAGGGATAACAACTTCCTGTTTTCTACTGGTGATGCCTCTCCCTATATATCCCAGTATCACCCCAGCCCTCCCATCTGTCATCTCACATTGCTTGCTAACCTTAAGGTCATCTGATATGATTATCCCCAGGTCCCTTTCCAGTTTTGTTGTTGCTACTACCTCTCCCCCACATTGAGTAATCTTTCCCTGGGTTTTGTTTCCCAGGTGCATTATGTTGCACTTCTTTGCATTAAATCCAATCTGCCATACTTCTGACCATTCCTCCAACCTTGCCAAGTTCCTTCTCATCCTTTCCATGCTTCCTTGTGTATTAACCCTGTTGCAGATCTTTGTATCGTCTGCAAAGAGACATACTTTTCCTTCCAGTCCCTCTGCAATGTCACTTATAAAGACATTAAAAAGGACTGGACCCAGTACTGAACCCTGCGGTACCCCACTACTAACCCCTCTTTCTTCAGAGTGGACTCCATTTAAAATTACCTTCTGTTTCCTGTTGTCCAGCCAATGTTTTACCCAGGCTACCACCCTGGGACCCACACCCAGGCTGGTTAATTTGATTATTAATCTTTTGTGTGGGACAGTGTCAAATGCTTTGCTAAATTCTAGGTAGACCATGTCCACAGCCCCTCCCTGGTCTACTACTTTGGTCACCCAGTCAAAGAAATCAATTAGATTTGTCTGATATGATCTTCCTGCTGTGAACCCATGCTGCCTTGGGTCCTGTGCCCAACTTTCCTATAGGTACTCAACAATTCTTTCCTTCAGAAGTGATTCCATCACTTTCCTTACCACAGAGGTCAAACTGACAGGTCTGTAGTTTCCTGCCTCTGTCTTGCTCCCACTTTTATGAAAGGGAATCACATCCACCTTCCTCTAGTCCTCAGGTCCCACACCATCCTCCTATGATTTGTTAAAAAGTGTAGTCAGTGGTGCCACTAGTTCTCCCCTTAATTCTTTTAGAATTCTGGGGTCAATTCCATCAGGCCCCATTGTTTGTCCACTTTCAGTTTTAGGAGCTCTTTCAGAACCCTTTCCTCTGTAACAGGACTGGGATTGACCCCCTATCCAGAGTGCTTCTGTTCATTGGATTAGGCATGCCCCCTCCTCTTTTGTGAATATGGAGCAGAAGTATTCATTCAGTATCCCTGCTTTTTCACTGTCCCTCTCTGCCCACTCACCGTCCTTTCTATTCAGCCTCACTATCCTTCTCTTTGCTTTTCTATGCTCCCTGATGTACCTATAAAACATTGTATCCCCCTTCTTAACTGAGTTGGCTATCTTTTCCTCAGTTTGGGCCTTTGCTATTCTGATTTCCCTCCCTGCTTCCTTCTGCCTTAACTGGTACAGTTCTCTGTCCTGCTCCTTCTGTGTTTCATTATACTTCCTAAATGCTATATTTTTCTCTCTAACCTTCCCCACCACCTCTTTTGAGAACCATAGTGGCTTTTTCTTTCATTTTGATTTGTTTATTTGCTTCACACAAAGGCTTATTGCCTCTGTGATAGCAGTTTTGATGTTTCCCCATTGTTGCTGCACCCCTCCTTCTAGCCTGTTTGCTAGTGCTTTTCTAAGGCACTCTCCGATCTTGCCAAAGTCAGCCCTCCTGAAGTCCAGTACTCTCACTTTTGTATTGCTTGACTCTGTAGCTGACTTTATCGTGACTCGCACTGTTTGGTGGTCACTTGTTCCCATATGGCTACCCACTTCTAGATCTGAGATCCTCCCACTTTCCCCATTTGGGAGTATGAGGTCTAAGATTGCTCCCTCATGAGTGTGTTCCAAAACTATCTGTCTGAGGCATGCCACCTGTAGGGCATTGAGAATGGCCCTGCTCTTGGATGTGGCTGCAGCAAAGGTGCTCCACTTAACATGTGGCATATTCAGGTCCCCCATCAATAATTTCTCCCCTCTCTCTGCCATCCTAAGGATGCCTTCTATCATATAGTTGTCCATTACCTCTTCCTGACATGGGGATCTATATACAACCCCTGAGTGGATTGTGGTACCATTTCCAGTCTCTAAGGTGACCCACAGTGCCTCCTCTCCTCCCAGTTTACTTTTTTGTTCTGTTGCTTTTATCCCTTTCCTTACATAGAGAGCTACTCCTCCCCCTCTTCTACCCTCCCTGTCTCTCCTGTAAGTTGTGTACCTTGGTATGTTAACATCCCAGTCATGGTTCTCTGTGTACTATGTTTCTGTGACTGTTACGATATCCAGGCATCCCTCTTCCATCAAGACCACAAGTTTAGGGAGCTTGTTGCCCAGACTACAGACTTTGGTACTCATTACCCTCCATTTCTTGATGGCCTTACCTCTTTTTGCCCCATCCCTGTCCTTATTGCCTTTGTCATTTTCTCCATTTACCCCTGCCCTTCTCCTTATCAACATCTCTATCTTGGTGTTTACCTCACTTACTACCCTGAGTTTTCTGAGGGGGGCTAGGATTTCCCCACTCCTTTCCAGTCCCTCCCCCTTGGCTAGTTTAAATGCTTGCCAATGAAGCTTTTAAACCTATCACCTAGGATCCTGGTTCCCCTCCTAGACAGATGCAGACCATCACACCAGTATAGGCCTGTATCACTCCAGGTGGACTCCCAGTCCCCAATGAAGCCAAATACCTGAGCTCTGCACCAGTTTTTAAACCACTGATTGAATCCCATGGTGTGGAGCACCCTAGCCTCATCCATGCCATAGACAGGCAGCACCTCCGAGAAGGTTACCATGTGTGCTACCTGTCTAAGGCCCCTCCCCACCTCCACAAACTCTTCCTGAACTGCTCTGATCACTTTCTCAGCCAGGTCATTTGTCCCTAGGTGGACAATGACATCCAGATCCCTCCCCCGTGCAGCTGCTCCAGCAATCCTGAGGATTCGCTCCCTGTCCCTCCAAGCCATGCGCAAGGCAGGCACCTTACCTCCCTCTCCCCTTCCTCCCCCAGTTCTACCCTCCTAACAATGGAGTCCCCCACCAAGAGTTTTTTCCTTCCCCTGTGGGGTCCCATGCCACCCTCCTAGGGGTCTCCTTTGTGGAGATTCCCAACATCCTCCTTGGTCTCCACTGTGGGTGCCTCCACAGAGGAACCACACTTTGCCAGAATGGCATATGAATAGTGGAGAGGTACAACTGGAGGGATACACCTCTGTTCCACCACCCTCACCCTCCCTGAGCCCACTGTGGTCCAACCACTCCTCTTTTTTGACAACCTCTGAGGCAATGGCCGTGGTCCTGGTGGTCCCTTGGTGGGAGAGGAGGTCCCTCAAATCCTGGTCAACTCAGCCTGGAGATGAGCAACCTCCTCCCTCAGCCCAGAGAGGTGCCTGCAGATAGGACAACACTGCATCCTCCAGAATGTCTCCAGGAAGACTGCTGCTCCACAGACACTGCACTGCACCACTCCCATCTTGTCTTTTTTCCAGACCCTTAACTGTTGTTTGTAATATTTACTCTTTCCTTTTTTTTTCCTCCCAACTTACTTACTGCCTCTGTGTCCTTTAAGTTCCTGATCTTCCTGTTCTGCGACAAGAAGTTCCTATATTTCTCAGTAGTCTCCTTACTTGCTCAGAGTCAGACCTCCAGCAGCTGGGGGGGGGTACAGAGAGCTACTCTTTCCTTCTCGGATGGTGAGTCTTGTGTGGCTGTGTGATCACTCACTTCCTGCTCCCAAACAGGAAGTTCCTGTTGTCAGTCAAATCCTGTGCCTATAGAAGTAGAACTGGCTTAGGGTGGGGGGTGGAGGGGATGGAAGGAGGGCAATATAGTTCCAGTAGAGAAGTATAGTTATAACAGCAGCTCCTTCTTCTTGGTGTTCTCTGCCTGTTCTTGGGCAGAAGCTATCTAGGGCAGTGTTTAAATTTGGCTTTAACTTGGCTTTCTTCCAGCTAAACCACTTCCTCTACTTCACAGCTCTTTCTACACTTAGTAGTTGCACAGATAATTCCCTTCAGCCACCTGAGACAATCACCTAGATAACTGCACAGATAACAATTCACTTCAGACAACTCAAACACACTAACTTTTTTTTTGGTTTGTTTTATTTTTACCCTAAATTGAAGGTCCCAGTAGTAGAGTTCTAGTTCTTTAGTCCCAGTAGAGAAGTATAGTTATAACAGCAGTTCCTTATTCTTGGTGCTCTCTGCCTGTTCTCTAGCTCCCATCAGAAGAGACAGTGTGCCTTGAGGCACTAGAAGCATTTGGTTATCTGCACTTTGCTAACATGTAATAAATTTCAAAACATATAATGATTTGTGCTGTCTTTTTGCCTTTTTAATTCACATACAAACATATGAAGAAGCCAGCAGAAGACCATTTGGTTTATCAAGTCTGCTCGTATTGCAGCATTGCACATGTTGTATTGACAGGTGGCATCTGGGGGAAGGGTACTTGGGCAGTGAGCATTTTTGCTGGAGTGTGCATAAAGTACTACAGTAAATGATGTTCTTGTTACACAAGCCCTGCAGTATAGTATTGGATATGCAGTGGGACGGGTTAACAAATATGGGCATGTTTACAATTGGAGGGGGGGTAGCAAAAGGCATCAAAGGGTCCTGGCTTACAAATTTTATTTTCCTAGCTACACCACTGGTTCTGTGGCAACCATCAACCCTGTCACTGAAATTCTGATGGACTTAACAGTTAATTTTTTTGGAAACTAGCACAAAATCAATCCTTGAATGGGAATCATGAGTGATAGAATACAATGAAAGTTTCTGTGATCAGAAAATGTCACCTAAATGGATCTGTTAGATGCAACTCTATAATGAAATTCATGACAACTCTAGCAGCATTTGTTTTTATTCTATAGAACCGTAAGAGCAATCTAGGATTGTAATACATAAATTAAAATCTGCTATGATGATATAAGGTAGATCCATTTGAACCAATTCTGCCAAGAAATTTGCAAAAAAAGACCCATCATCCTTGTTCAGAGTATATACGTTAGCTAAGGTTAAAGCTTGCTCCATTATTATATTTCTGTTTTCACTATTACATATCTCTCATTTTTATCTGTACTTAAATTTTAATATTTTTGTTAAACACTCTTCCCATAAAATGAGTACCCCCTTGCACTGGCCATATATTGGACTGGAGGCCCAAACCTAAAGGTATTTTAATATATTTTATATCCTTGACCAAATAATGAGTTTCTTGAAAACAAATGCAATTCACATTTTTTCCTTAAGTTTGCAACAATGTTTTTTTAGTCTACATCCAGACATACCCCCATGATGTTCCAAGATAAACATCTTAATACTCAGATATGACAAATTATTAGAAAGGAACTAGCTAAAATATTAAAATTTTTGAAATAAAAGCCAGGGGTGTTCTAATGCAGAGACCCACTTATGCATGAGTGATAAAATTCTGTGGTAAGTCAGTGTTTATCTTTGGAAGAGCAGTTACAGTTTTAATGCCCTTAAATCCCCTGAACCTTGTTCTGCAAAATGGTTCCTTAGGAAACAACAGGCAAAGCTAATCCAGAAGTCATTGTTCGCTCTAAACCCCATCCTCCCTCCCTCTAGCTATAGACAGTCAAGGGCAACTAGTGCCCACTGAGTGTTGCTAAGGTTTTTTGAGTGTAGCACTTCAGACAGGACTCCCCCAAAACCAATATAAGAAACAAAAAGAGGCATAATAATAATAACAATAATAATAATGCCTATAAACACCTTTATGGCTAAATAATTCAGTTACTTTTTTAACAAAGTTTCTTCCTCTTTTTCTATAAAAAAATTAAATCCTTCCTTCTAGGTACCTTCTTTTGCAGGAACCAATCAGGTTGTATTAGTACTTTTACCAGCCACATGCTGTATGGTCAGTTTGCTGGCACCTCAGATGGGTATTACACCTGAGAACACGGCACTGAGTCCTGGGCAGGGGTATTAGTCTGAGAGCTGTGGCTCTTAGCCCATGCCTTTCCTCAGAGTTCTTTTGATTAGTGAAGTAAGAGGAAGAAGAGTGGGAGGAATCCTGTTGCCATCCTTGTTCTGTGCCAAATTGTTCTGAAAACGCAGCTTTAATTGCTCTCTTTGCTGCAATGGCAAATAAAATCCTAAGCCTCCCTTGTAAATAAACTTTCAATTTTGCTGGAGGAATGAAAATGAACCTGATGCCTTCCTCTGTAAGCAGTTGGTTTGCTGTTGAAATTGCTACTCTTTTTTCCATCACTTCTGGTGGAAAATATAGATAAACCTACACAACTCATCCTTTAATATGAATTCCCTTGTCCAACCAAATGTGACTATGAATGGGTATCAAGAAATGTATCTAAAATCATAGACAGCATCAGCATAAATGTAACGAATGTATGAGTCACTACAGGGAAGGACTGAGGCCTCTATAGTAAAACTTTTGCGTCCAGTCTTGAAGAACTATTTCCAGTTCTGGTTAACTATCAATCCACGGGAAAGACATCAACAGAGTGGAGATTATCCAAAGAAGAATAGCACCCAAAACACATGTTGTGGGATTTAGAAATAGAATTACCACTTTAGACTTGTGTAGAGTTTTTGAATTCTACTTTCATCATAATTCCATAGAATTTCAAAATGTCTACTGAATTTCATGGAGTTCTGTCAGAAGTGGAATCCAAATGTTTTTAAATCAGAATTTTAACTATGAAATCATATTCTGCAATGTATGGAAACAACAGTTTTGTATTCTGCAAACTTTGGAATGCTACTATGCACATCACTTGACTCTAGAATATTATTCCATGGTTTGCATAGAAATATTCTTTGGAATTCTGTGGAATTCAAAATGAAATTGAAAAAATACATTTCAAAACAGAATTGCCATTCTGCACACATTCTGCATAGCTCTGCAGTTATGTTGTCATGCGGGAGGGTGGTAACTCATATATTAGTTCAATTTTGGTGAGAAAATATTTTAAAACATGTTAACGTTATGAGTAAAGAAAAACTGAGGGATAAAAATCCTTGTGCATGCACAGATCATGTTTTTTTTCACTTAATTAGTTTTTTATGTCTCTTGAAAAAAAGGAGTGAAAAAATAAAGCCCCAAAAAAGAAAGCAGTGTATGGGCATGGAATTCTTTTTTTTTCCTACCTCAATTAAAAGCAAACTACAAGTCCTGTCAAATGCCTCATGGGTTACTTGCTTTGCATGTGTGTTTGACTCGAGTGGCATCTCCCACAGTATAGGGTGCTCCAGTAGTCAGAGACAACTTGTAATCCAAAAAGAACTAAGCACTTACCCTTCAGAACAGAAAAGGATAGATGTCCAATCAAGCCTTGCAAAGCCTTGAAAAAGTGTAAGAGGTGCAAAACATCAGCATGAGAGAGTGACCGACCGGTCTGTGTTCTGCTTTTGCTGTACATGTTTTATCAATAAGAAAGAGACAAAAACTATCCATTGATTGGACATCCACCCTGTTCTGTGCTGGAGGGTGAATAATCAGTTATTTTTGGATTGCAAGTTGCTTTGCATGCAGCCTTCACAAAAGGCCAGCTACAGGCACAGGGAACTAGCTACAGGTATCTGAAAAAAGACAGAACAAAAAGTTGCAGAAAAACTATTTTACTACACAAGTTAGGGTGGCGGCACAAAGTACAGTACAGAAAGTAGAAAATGCAATATTAGGATTAATACAGTAGTCCACTAATCCTTGTGGAATCTGTGGCTTTATTCCCTCAGAGTTTGGAATGGTCATGCAGTGTAGCATTAGTGTTGCCATAATTTCTGCACTAAGTATAGAAACAACAGTCCGACACCAGTGCTTCGAGACATGGTGCCAAAGTTTGGATAACATCAATGATGCATCACATGATCATTAATGTAAACTTTTGTAAGAAATACAGCTAACTTATATTGTATGACCTGAATATGTACTGTAATAAATTGAATTATTATGCACGGTTTATCATCATGTATGGGTAGGTGGAACTTTCATAACTTATTATTTCATAACCCCTCATGAGTTGTGGCCTTTCCCACCCACATGTGCATCTTAATAGCATATCTTGAGTCCAGTCATAGAATATTCCTCCTATGTCTGGGTGAATTTTCAAATTTGTTGGTGAAGTTTGTGTAAAGTGGCTCGCTATGCACTTCTCTTAGTGCCTGCAAATGTGCCACTTCAGACTGTACCACAATTCATAAAATAATTCACCACTGTGTAGAAAAAACAGTGGTATTCTGGCAAATTTCCATGATTTGCATACTGTAGGTTTGTTTATTTATTTATTTATTTATTTCAGTATGGGATTTATACCTTTGAGTCAGGGAGTCTTCTTTAAAGGTTCTAAGTAAGTCAAATACAATACAGTTAAATACAGTACAGGGCAAAACAGTTCAGATAGAATCACATAGTTATCACAGATGATTACAGTTTTTTCATTTAGTAAATTTTATTGACATTTTCATTTATTACATGGCGAGAGCAACAAAAGAGGTACAATTAAAGATACCAGTCTCCACCATCCACCCCTTCTGCCTCCTCCTCCCACCCATCCCCAACCCAAAACCCTCAACCCCAACCACCTCCCTCCTTGGTACACACCTTCACAAGATTAATGAACAGAGTCATTTGGACAATTGAATAGTTAAAGTGTTAACAGAGTATGTAGGGGGTCCCACACAGTAGTATAATAATGAAGTCTATCAGACATCTGGGCAATGAGCTTTTCGGCCTGGAGGGCAAAGAGAATTTCCTTCAACTATTCAGATGTAGTAGGTACAACCTGGTCAAGCCAATGGTGCATAATTATTTTCTTGGCACATAAAGCAATAAGAGCCACATATTTACATTGATTCCCCATTAAAGATGTACTATAATTACCCAGGATACAAAAATCAGGGGTAAACGCATCAGCAAGGCCCAACAAGGGATCTAAGTTAGCTTTAATGGCAGACCAGAAGGGCAGAACTTTATCACATTCCCATAATATACATAATAAGATACCAGGTTGTGACCCACATCTACAGTATAAGTTAGAGGGAAGCAAGCTCATTCTATGTAACTTATCTGGGGTATAATATAGGTCATGAATTATAAAAAAATGTAACAAACAATATTTATCCCATCTCACATCCTGGTACAAGTGTTGCCATATCTCGGGCCAGGGTCTTTTTATGGTAGAGGGAGTATGTAGTGTATAGTCCCACAAGTATATCGTACAACTGTTTATTGACTCCAGGAAGTCTCTTAGAGGACAATAGGAATAAGAAATTAAGTGGGATGTGGGAGGAGAGGGAAATTACTTGCAGTAGAGGTCCAGCTGGATATTGGTTCCAAGGCCCCATCCCAAAATGAGCAAGAAGCAGATGGGACAGTTGAAAGTATTTAAAACAATAGCCGGATGGCACCTTGTATTTAGCTTGTAATTCCTGGAATGTTAACAGTTTGTGATCCTTCAATAAATCCATTACTTTGAGCTGAGGGTAAAAAGGCCAGAAACTTTCATTAAGAACTTTACCATCTATCCTAAAATTAGGATTCCTAAGAATTGGCTTTGATGTTTCTTTCACCATGGATATATGGTACGCTGCACTTAACATAGCATATACCCTGAGAGTAGTCTTGATAGGCATATGGAGTAAATCCTTGGGTATGTTCTTATGTAAAGCATATGGAAGTGTGCCAATATTAATTCCGTAGAGAGCACATAGGGATCTTTCAAGTTGGAGTCACTGCGGGACATTAATCAGGGATGAATCCGGTGGGATCTCTTTAAACCATTGTAAAAGCACCGAATAAGACATCGAATAGTAATAAAGAAGGAGATCTGGTAATTGTAGGCCTCCATTAGCTTTACTACACTGGAATTTGGCAATTGCTCTCCTAGGTTTTTTATTACACCATATGGATTTAGAAATTATATGATTCACTTGAAGAAACCAGGATTTGGCAAGGAGTAAATTAGTCATTTGCAGGGGGTATAACAATCAGGGGAGGACATTCATTTTTATTAAATTAATATGCTCCCAT
The DNA here is from genome assembly GCA_016271365.2 of Neoceratodus forsteri. Taxonomy (NCBI): domain Eukaryota; kingdom Metazoa; phylum Chordata; order Ceratodontiformes; family Ceratodontidae; genus Neoceratodus; species Neoceratodus forsteri. The sequence continues at coordinate 158,260,736 of CM028138.1, forward strand.
AAAGAAAGGGGGAGTGCAGTCCAATGATTAAAGCTGCACTGTCAGATTTTTCCAAGAATCTGTAATCTCACTCACCATTCTGAATTTAGGCTCTGTGGTGCTCCATATTTCATCCATCAAGACACAACCATTTGTTTGTTTTTCTTCCTTGTACTTTTGTAAGAAATCCCAATATAACTTTGCCATTCTGTGCTGTGTGAGACCCCGCCTTTGGTTTGATAAGAACCTGCCCTTGGCTCTGCCTGCACTTCTAACAATGCCTAAAGCAGGTGGGGGAGGTGTGCAGCCACTATCAGTAATTCGATCCTACTTCCTTCCTCCTTCAGTCCCTTTATATTTTCTTCCCCATTTCTGTCACATTCTCCTTGTGCATGACAGCTAGTTTCATCCTGCCTGCAAGCTTCCTCGAAGTCCTGCAATTTCACCTCAGAATGGCTCTAGAATTGGTAATTACAAAGGATCTAATGCACAAAGAAACCTATTATGTATAGCTTTATTTATCTATCATTTCTGTTGTACTGTAGCCTGCTGCACTTTTCACACATTGTATTTATTAGTTTTCAGTGTGTCAGTGAGCACCCCATGAGCTTTAGGAGTCTACAAGTGCACCGATGATGAGACACACATTAGTTGTAACATTACCTTGTAACACAGCCCCTTTATACTTTTTGTAATGCACTCCTATGTCATGTTCCCTAATGCAGCACTTAATAATTTTTGCATTTATGCTATCTCCCTCCTCAGAGTCTTAATTATTTCCTTGATGTAATAAATCCCACATTTCAGCACCCTGATTTAGTGCTTACTAATATTGATATGCAATCACTCTCCTCAATGTCCGGCATCTCAAACCACACTGTAGTGTTCTGCTCCTTGCTGATGTTTGTGATACAGATGTTTATTATAAATCCATGTTCCCTTTCCATGATGCCGACTTGTACTTCCTTGAGATCACCCTCCCCTATGTCAGAGGCCGCCAGTTCATGTGCCAAATATACCCCCCCCAAAAAAAACCACATGCTCTGTGGTCTACTTGATGAACCACCTGCTATCATGCATGCTGTCCCACCACCTTCCACGAAACCCCATGCAATCACCTTGACACATTGCCCCTATCACTAACATCTCTGTTTGGTGACTGCACTGTGCATGTGTACTGTTGAAGTTCACTATATGGTTAATGGAGTGTACATTCCCACTCACTGACAGTCATTTTTCAGCTTGTGGTGGTGGTGAGAGGATGATATGCAGCCTGCACCTCCTTTAGGGTTCTGTTGTAGTAAGTGTTGTGAGGTGGTGTGAGGGTGGTTGCTCTAGATCTCCGTTAATTTGTTGTGTGTAGAATTTGTATTACTGTATACATTTTTTATTTTTTTTTGGTGGTGGGGGGCACAGGAACATGAAGATTTTCCATACCAGTTTGTGAATGACATTACATAAATTCAACTATCTGTGCAATGTAAAGATGCATTGAATAGTGGTGCATCACTTACCTCCTTTGTTTACAGGCAATGCATTTCAACATGTTCTACCACCTCTGAGACAGCATGGTGAGAATGAGATTCAAAAATGAAACTATTGCTGCTGCTTGGTGCATATTCTCATTTTCCTAAGTGTAACCCCCTTATAAATGTGGGTTTACTAGAATTCCTCTAGTGGTCTCTTTAAGAGCTGCCAGCTTGCTGACCCAGTCAGTTTACTAAGAAGGGAAGGGACTGTAAGTTCTCTTGCTCGAGTCTCGCCTGAGCCGCGGGGTAGGTGCTCTATTTTTGCCATTGTTAAGTAGGCAAAGTGGGCCCCTTATTGAGCTGTAGTATTTATGTATTATATGCTGACTGAGTATTAAGGAATGTAGTTTGTCTAACCTGTTTTCCCTTGCAACTGGGACTTTGTGCGTTTTGCACCTCCATTTTGGACCTGGACTGTCTATGGGGTCCAATGAGGATCCAAGGGCACTTAAAATGGAGCATTGAGTAGCCAGTTATGGCTGGGACTCTTTTTGGAGCTGGCTGCCAAAGGGAGGTGTGGCCCGTGATCTGGGAACTGAAGTCCAGAAGGCGGCACCTTTTTTGCACCAATAGAAGGAGGTAGAGGGGATTGGCAGTGAGAGCTCTCCAATAGCCTTGGGTCACGCCTGAATGAGGACCCCCTGCTTAATGGCTGAGGGAGCAGAGTTGTTGTGGCTGTGATGAGAGAAGGAGCTCTGGGCTCCTGCGCTGTACAGTCTTTGCACGGGTAGCATGTGTGGAAGGCCAAGAAGTTGGGTGACAGTATCGCCAGAAGGAGCTGGACAAGATTCGCTGTGGCGTGCTGGCAGAGGAGGCTGTATACATGACAGCTACCTATCAGGCTCACCCAGTAGAGGACTGGAGAATCTGCTTCAATCGTGCTCGGTCTGTCAGGAGAAGTGAAGCTGCATTGCGTTACCCGGTTTGTGCAGTGAAAACGTTCGGGAGTTTAAAGCAGCTGCCTGGTATGGTACCTCTCTGTCCTACATATAAATGTGTGGAGAAGTGTTTGGATCACAGGCCTGTGTCCTGCAAGTGGTGTGAGAGGGATCCTTCTACAGGAGTCGTGAGTACTAAATCAGGGTAGCTCCCTGTCAGCAGTTCTACTGAGGGCAAGTTTGGTCTGGCTGCTCCACTAGCCACCTGAACTGAGCCTGCTGGCCCTAAGATCTCTTGGGAGAGCCCCACTTGTGGGTTACATAAGCATTGATAGTTGTAGATCAGCTGCTGTTTGAAGCATCTTGGCCATGCCTGGTTAATATTTTTTTTTGGAGGGGTGGTTGCTTGGGGTGGTGACTGCAAGAAGTTGACAAATGGGCAAGTAATAACTAATGTGATAGTTGTGACTAATTTTTGCAAAACCTCAAAGTAATAACATAAGTATAAACACACTATACACTGAACAAATAATCCTCTATGCCGACGATGCCGTGATTCTTGCCACTCATAAAGATCCGAACCTCTTACGCCTCAACCTTTAGTATGCTTTTTCCAAAGTTGAGATGTGGTTCCTTGAACATAAGCTGGTTCTAAACCACAAAAAAACTAAATCCATGCTCTTCTCTAACTCGCAAAACAAGAAACGGCAAGTCCACTCACCATTAATACATACCTGGGAAATACGCTTGAACAAGTGCCAATTTTCAAATATCTTGAATCAACTTTGATCAAGGCCTAACCTTTGCAACTCACATTGATAGTACAGCAAAACTATTAATCAGCGAATTGGGATTCTGTATCGGAACCGACAGCTTCTTACCCATTCTGCACTGAGGATTGCCATCAATCTTCTATCATCTCAGTCATTGACTATGGCTTAGTTATATACGGATCTGCCACTACTACAGCACTTAGTCGCATTACAACATCCCTAAATAAGGCCTGTCGGCTGCTCACTGGTGCTCATCGACGTACCCACACATGTGAACTCTATGCTGACTCAGGTTGGTTGCAACTCTCAAACCGGATAAAGTACCTTACCTGCCTGATGGCGAAAAAATCTACTCTGGGCCTCACTCCGCCCTGTATCCAAGACCTGTTATGCCCGAGCGCTAGCACCCGGTTTACCAGAAGATCAGAACACCAGCCTCTCCAAGTCCCCTGATGCCGGACTTCTCAGGGACAAAGATCATTTGCCTATCGTGCCCCAGCTGGCTAAAGCCCTCAGCACTCATATTACTGCCTCCACCTCTCTAGGTATTTTCAAATCAAGGCTTTTCTCTCACCTGGCCACCTCCAGCTCCTGTGACTGCCCTGATTAAACCTCCTATTTTCTCCTACCCACCCTGTTCCGTTATTTGACAAAGACATGTTTGGAAACCTTTTCTCCTGCTATTGTCTGCTCCCCACACCATTCACTTACCCTCTCTGTTCTGGACTTTTTCCCTATTTGTTTCTCCTAATCTGGCATGACCTCTTTCTTGTAATAATAATGTGATTATTGATATCTCATGTCCTTTTGTACAAGTGATTTGATATGTATTTGTATATGTTTTCTTGCTCTTGACACAACACAAATTGTTGTGTTATCTATGTAACCTTTTGTACTGTACCTAATTGACATGGAACCTTTGTAAAAGAGTCTCTGGCTCAAAGGTAGTAATTCCTAGAACAATAAACAAACAAACAAACAAACTATTTTATGTTTCCGGTCAATCAGCAATGGCTTTGTTCATACTGTTATACTACTGATACCCCCCCTTGCTGAGTATCACAATAGCATCAATTTCAATGGTGGACACACATCTAGACAGTATTGAGGGGAGAAACTGTCTTAGCATGCAACCATGGCCGTTGGAGCAGGCAATGAGACACAGTGGGAGGGGAAATGATGGACAAGTTGGAACTGTTGGTGCGAGACCGGGACAACTTTCATCTAACAGGAGGTGAACAACTATGGCAGGTGAACATTCCCACAGCACTAGGAAAGTGACCAAAGCTGTCCAGGGGGAGCCTCGAGGGGTGGTGGTGGGGAGGGGGTGGGCATTGGTTGGTGTGCTAAGTCTCTGCAGTCATGTAAACCTGTGCTACACCTGTCAGTATAAGAGGTTAGCGGCGGATGGGAGGATGCAAATGATGATGAGATATTATTCATGTTAAGACAGGGAACTACTACAGCTGTGCAGGAACAAACCAGGCAGGGCAAAGTAACACAGCAGAGGGACACATCAAGGCGATGAGGAGGCACTGAGGCAAATACGGCTCAGGAGGGGTGGAAGACAGTAGGTTCAGGAAAAAGAAGGAAGAAGCTGCATATTGTGGGCCTACATTCAGATGTGGGCACAACAAACATGGGGAGGACAAGCTTGGGTGTCCAGCAGGAAAACAGTTATGCACCCCTCATCACACTGACAGGAGAAGGAAGCAACTGATAGGAACCATTGGAGGAATGAGCAGGAGCAAGGAAAAAAGGAGACACTCTCTCAGAGGAGGATTCCAGGGCACACAATCTGGGAGACATGTGGGAACTTCTCTCAGGAGCTTTGAAATTTCCCCCAAACAAGAAAGAAAATATTTTTTTGGGGGGGCAACCTTGATTCAGGACAAAGGGAGATATGGGTTCGAGCTTGGGGGATGGACATGGTTCAAGCAGGAGGGAGGGTGGAGAAGACAAGCAGGCTAATGTAGGGGGATGGGGGGGCACAAAGATAGCCAGTGGTAACAGGGATAATGAGGGAGTGAGAGTGCTGCTCTTGGGTGACTCCTTGACTGCCTGGGACACCAGAACAGCCACCAGGAGAGCCGGTGGCCATGAGAGGACTCTCAGTGAAGCTGGAAGGTGAAGAACAGTAAGGGGGAAAACCAGGAGTGGCTAATTCATTGCAACAGGGATATATACCTGTAATCCAGGACTCTGACTGGGCTGACGTGAGTTATGATGAGCCATGGATCACTTAGGGTGAGCAGATGCTTACCTGTATAGGGCCCGCTGGCAGACAGGAATGGCCTGGTAGTCTTTGTCTGCCACACATATCCATTTTCCTATATTTGTTTGTGTCATCATTCCATGTGTGCTGGTTCCAGTTTTCCTCTTGTGCTATGTACCCTGTGTCACACTTTGTGGTGCGCGTCCACTCCGAGTGCTTTTACTGTCCAACCAAAATGAAAAAAAAAACAGAGACTGATATTTGTTTTTCTCTCCATGGTATTCCCCTTGCCACAACATAATTATACTTATTTTCCATTCTACTGCTTTGGGTGTGTCTGTGTGTGTGGGGGCTGGGGGTTCATTTGGTAGTTCAACAGTCCCATTGTGTACAAATGCATCACTTGATTGCAGTTGACTGCACTCATTATGACTCCCACTGAGTCTCAATCAGGGACTATTCTCACCTGCTTACCCTTGGTAATGTGCTTCAGTTTATGTGTTTGAGTACAGCACCATCACACAGACAAGTGGGACATCAAGCTAAATGTAATAGTTTCACCACGCTGCAAAACACCATGAATTGAGCACATAACAGTGTCTTTGGCATCAGATTGCCAGTCACGCTGTCAGATATATCTGTGTCCCTTTGTGGCCTATTTGTTTGTACTATGAAATACAATTCTGCTGGGAATGAGCCCTGGGAAATTATCCACAGTGGTCGATATATCTATGTTCCACTGTCCCGGTGGCACTGTTGGTTCAGGTGCTGTATGCCACACCTCGCACTGTGCTGGCAATCCGTGTTGGTTTAGTAAGTGAAGCTGATGCACCAGCCATTGTTGGCAAGGGGAGAATTCAGGACACAGACCAGAGGAGGCAGAAGGGGTGAATACCTGGGGGGTAGGGGAAAGGGAGCTTTTTTTGTGGCAGTGAAAAGAGCACGCAGAAAAAGAGAGAGAGAGGGAGAGAGCCCATAAAGGAGTCAGTCATAATTCAGGAGGACTCTATAGTAAAGGGGATCATATGGGAGTGGTGAACAGGGAACAGGACAAGCAGCATCTGGGTAGAGTGCATGCCTGACATGACAGCAGATAGGGTACAGCAGCATATTGATAGTTGTGTACGGAAGGTGGTGGGGAACCACGCATCATCCTTCACTGGGGAACACATGCTCTGGAAGTAAGGCACATGCAGGAGATTTGTCACATATTCAGAGCAGTGTGGAAGTAATGCCAAGAGGATGGATGCAAAGTGGCATTCTGAGACATTATGCCATGGACAAGGGCATGTGCAGACTGAGAAAGCGGGACTGTGGACTTCAGCGAGTGGCTGACATAATGGTGTGAGTCAATGGAGTATGGCTGGGTGAGAGAGTGGGGCAACACATGGGTCAACACAGATCTATATGCAGGGGAGAGGCTACATTGTAGTAAGGAGGTTTTGTGGGTACTACAGCACAGACTGATGGAATGCATCACCCCAAAAGTTTCATTTAAACTTGCTTTGTTTTGGCTGGGAGGCATGCAGAATCAGTAGAGAATGTCCAGAGGAACTCGCCTCATAAAAATGATAGGACCAACTTTGTCTGTGATAGGGGGTGGAAGGTTAGAGTAAGCAGGCAGCTGGGAGAGAGTCAGGGTGGAGGGTGGTATCACTAAACGCTAGAAGCCTGCAGAATAATATGACAGAGCTGCAGGCTCTCACTGTTGACAGAAGGAGAGGTGGACATAGCAGCCATCAGCGAGATGCGGACAAGCCAAAACCATGGCTGGGCCTAGGCAATCCCAGCATTTAAATGATTCAATCTTGACCTAGAAAAAGGAAAAGGGTGGGTAGTAGCCATTTACATAAGGGAAGGGAGTGGATGCATCAGGGAGGAGGGGGAGGAAGGTCTTTTTGAGGTAATTTGGAACAACGCCATGCCCCAAAAGGGTCAATGATTCTGAATGTTTTTTTTTCTTGGCCTCAAAGCCAGAAATAGAACATGGTTAGGGAGCCAGGGGAGCATTTAGGGAGACTCTGTGCCAAAGGGAGCACTGTGGTGGTGGCAGACGTTACTTTACCGAGTGTGGATTGGAGCTTCCCTGCCACCACATGTGCCAGGGATCAGATCCTCCAGGAGGCAATCCTGACCCAAAGGGGGCTAGTGCCATGTCAAAGGCAGCAAGGCAAAGGGAATGAGCTCAGTCGATCAAGGAAAGGCAAAAGTATTTCTTTGGGTCGATCGGGGAAAAGAGGAAGTGCGAGGATCACATGGTTAGCATCAGGACAGGCAGTGAGTGGGTCCGAGAAGATTGAAGTACTTAAGGAGTACTTCCTTTCATGGTTCACAAGGGAGAGGGATTGGGTCATTCCTGCAGGGAAAGAGTGTGCAGGGGGGGGAGAGCCACAGATGGGGTCATCATGGTGGAAAGGCTGCTGGGGGGCCTTAGGTCCCTGTGGGTACACAAGGCACCTTGGCCAGATGGGTTACATACCAGCATGCTTAGGGAGCTGGCAGGGGTCCTGGCATAGCCACTAGTGGATCTGTTAAACACCTCGTTCAATACAGGATGTGTGCCCAGAGAGTGGAGGTAGCCACATGTGGTACCTCTCCGCAACAGTGGGCCCAAGGATGATCCTGGGAACTACAGACTGGTGAGGCTGAGCACAATTGAGGGGAAACTGATGCAATCTATGCTCAAAACAAAGGCTGGTGCAGTTTCTTGTGGCTAAATGCTGTGGTAAACTGTGATAACCTCTTGTAAGTGTTTAGTTGCTAAAGTCTTTACCCGTATTAGGAACTGGTTATGAGGGCTGTGTGTTATCTACTACAACTGCAAGGTGATGCAAGTCTTCATCTTGGACCGACTCAGTTTGGCTACTTGGAGAAGGGTGAGGGGTGGTACCCCAGGGGGAGGAGACCAGGCCCAGGAGGGAGCGTCCCAATGTTTATGGAGAAGGACAATTGTGGTGTCCTCCAGCCAACAGGGCATGCATATTTTGAAGGAGTGTAGGCCACACTTGCTGTCGGGTGGCAATAATACTAAATTGAGATTGTTGGTAGGAAGGTTGCCGACTGTGCAGTCAGCTTTTGCAGACCATTAGAGAGGTAAACTGGCTTAGCATGCAACCGTGGTCATTGGGACGGGCGATGAGAGACAGTGAGAGGTGAAATGGTGGAAAAGTTGGAATTGTTGGTGAGAGACTGGGACAACTTTCATCCAACAGGAGGCCAGCAAACATGGCAGGTGGACATTTCCACAGCACTAGGAAAGTGACCAGAGGAGTCTGGGGGAGCCTTGAGGGGTGGTGAGGAGGGGCTGGGCATTGTTTGGCATGCTAAGTCTCTCCAGTCATGTAAACCCGCTATACCCATCGGTATAAGAGGTGAGCGGCGGATAGGAGGATGCAAATGATGATGAGCTATCATTCATGTTAAGACAGGGAACTACTACAGCTGTGCAGGTACAAACCAGGCAGGGCGAAGTAACACAGCAGAAGGACACATCAAGGCGATTGGGAGGCACTGAGGCAAATATGGCTCAGGAGGGGTGGAAGACAGTAGGTTCATGAAAAAGAAGGAAGAAGCTGCATATTGTGGGCCTACATTCAGATGTGGGCACAACAAACATGGGAAGGACAAGCTTGGGTGTCCAGCAGGAAAACAGTTATGCACCCCTCGTCACACTGACAGGGGAAGGAAGCAACTGATAGGAACCATTGGAGGAATGAGCAGGAGCAAGGAGGAAAGGAGACACTCTCTCAGAGGAGGATTCCAGAGCACACAATCTGGGAGACATGTGGGAACTTCTCTCAGAAGCTTTGAAATTTCCCCCAAACAAGAAAGAAAATATTTTTTTTTGGGGGTGGGGCAACCTTGAGGAGACAAAAGTAAAGCAAGAAAATGAGTGGCATTAGTCAAGACAGAGGAGAAATGAGCTGGGGACGGGGGGGGCAATGCTCCAGTAGGAGATATGGGTTGCCCAGAAGCATCACTGGCAAAAGAAAGCAGACTCAGGGTGGCGGCTTAGTGAGGAGAAAGCTCTATAGAAGGGACAGGGGGTAGAGCCTTGCTCTGAGGGTACAAACTGACATTGTGCACAGTGATGCAGCAGGATGTAATGGAACCAAGGAGGATCAGGACAAAGGGAGATATGGGTTCAAGCCTGGGGGATGGACATGTTTCGAGCAGGAGGGAGGGTGGAGGAGACAAGCAGGCTAATGTAGGGGGATGGGGGGACACACAGATAGCCAGTGGTAACAGGGATAATGAGGCAGTGAGAGTGCTGCTCTTGGGTGACTCCTTGACTGCCCGGGACACCAGAACAGCCACCAGGAGAGCCGGTGGCCACCAGAAGACTCTCAGAGAAGCTGGGAGGTGAAGAACAGTGAGGGGGAAACAAGGAGTGGCTACTTCATTGCATCAGGGATGTATACCTGTAATCCAGGACTCCGACTGGGCTGACGTGAGTTATGACGAGCCATGGATCACTTAGGGTGAGCAGATGCTTACCTGTATAGGGCCCGCTGGCAGATGGGAATGGCCTGGTAGTCTTTGTCTGCCATGAATATCCATTTTTCTATGTTTGTTTGTGTCATCATTCCGTGTGTGCTGGTTCCAGTTTTCCTCTTGTGCTGTGTACCCTGTGTCACACTTTGTGGTGCGCATCCACTCCGAGTGCTTTTACTGTCCACCCAAAATAAAAAAAAATTAAAAAACAGAGACTGATATTTGATTTTCTCTCCATGGTATTCCCCTTGCTACAACATAATTATACTTATTTTCTGTTCTTCTGCTTTGGGTGTGTGTGTGTGTGTGGGGGGGGGGTCATTTGTTAGTGTCCCATTGTTTATAAATGCATCATTTGATGGCAGTTGACTGCATTCATTATGACTCCCACTGAGTCTCAATCAGGGACTATTCTCACCTGCTTACCCTTGGTAATGTGCTTCAGTTTATGTGTTTGAGTACAGCACCATCACACAGACAATTGAGTCATCAAGCTAAATGTAGTAGTTTGACCGCACTGCAAAACACCATGAATTGAGCACATAACAGTGTCTTTGGCATCAGATTGCCAGTCATGCTGTCAGACATATCTGTGTTCCTTCGTGGCCTATTTGTTTGTACTATGAAACACAATTCTGTTGGGAATGAGCACTGGGAAATTATCCACAGTGGTCAATCTATCTATGTTCCACCATCCCGGTGGCACTGTCGGTTGAGGCACTGTACGCCACGCCTCGCACTGCGCCGACAATCCGTGTTGGTTCAGTAAGTGAAGCTGATGCACCAGCCATTGTTGGCAAGGGGAGAAGTCAGGACAAAGAGCGGAGGAGGCAGAAGGGGTGAATAGCTAAGGGGCTAGGGGAAAGGGAGCTTTTTTTGTGGCAGTGAAGAGAGCACGCAGAAAAAGAGAGACAGGGAGAGGGAGAGAGCCCATAAAGGAGTCAGTCATAATTCAGGAGGACTCTTTAGTAAAGGGGATAATATGGTAGTGGTGAACGGGGGACAGGACAAGAAGCATCTGGGTAGAGTGCATGCCTGACATGACAGCAGGTAGGGTACAGCAGCATATTGAACATTGTGTATGGAAGGTGGTGGGGAACCACGCATCATCCTTCACTGGGGAACACATGCTCTGGAAGTAAGGCACATACAGGAGGTTCATCACATATTCAGAGCAGTGTGGAAGTAATGCCAAGAAGACGGAAGCAAAGTGGCATTCTGAGACATTATGCCATGGACAAGGGCATGTGCAGACTGAGAAAACGGGACCGTGGACCTCAGTGAGTGGTTGATTACTACGGTTTGCCTGTTGTAGGTTCTTAAAACTGAGTGTGAGTAATTCTGCTTTCTCAGTTCCAGCCCCGCATCGCTGATGGTTGCAGTGCTGGACGCCACACCATGCACCACGCTGGTGACCAGTGTTTTGGAACAAGCCCTGGCTCTCGTGGGTAGGCAGGGGCAGGAAAGGATATAGTGTCTGCAGGACTGCTCACCTTTCCTAGGGTAAGGGTTGAGTAGCTTGCTGATGCTTTGGAGGCACATGGCATTTGCTGGGTGCCGCATCTCCAAGCAACATGTGAATGTGTGGCTAGCACCAATAGAAGCCTTATGCATGGCGGCGGAAGCATTCCCATGGAGTGGAGAGATTCTCCATGCATTTGTGCTTAGGCCATAATTGAAAACAAGGTAAAAACTGTTGTTAATGGTGGAGCCAGTAAGACACCTCCCCTAGTGCTGGACCTTCAAGCCTGCCCATGATCCTCTCCCAGCGGCTTTCTGTTTGCACACTAGATTTGCAGACAGGTCACCAGTAAGGAGCTGTTGACCCTGCCCTGGTAGGCTTTCATCCAGAGGGGGTCTGCTGTCCAGCTATGAGTGGACAGTTCACATTATCCACATGTAAGAGCTGGAGATATTAGATGTGAGTGATCGTGTTGGTTGAGAGCACCACTAGAGATAGTCTGGTTGTCCAGTTTACGTGGATACAATTAATGTAAAAAGAACATTTCTGCTTTCCTCGTTATTTGACCATCTTTTAAAGTGTGCATTGTGATGACTACCTTCGTGTCCCACTTATGGATCACTTCATGACTGCATAGCTATGGCTGCTTTTATGGATGCCATCAACATTGTTTGTGCTCCTATTTAACATTTTCATAACTCATTCATTATGTAATATTTTTAATGAGCAGTCACGTACTCCATGATGGATAATAATTGTCTTTTCTCCTTTCTTATAGGAAATGGATCACCTTGTTTTGACCCAGCTGTGCTGACTTTGGCTGCAAGTTATCATCAAGACATTTTCTCATTGCCTCCAGATGCATATACTAATCAATCACACAGAAATTCAGCATACCGTCAGTACATCTTGTGGCGCCTTGGACGTCTTGGGTAACGTGTGCGTATGCGTGTGCCTGTCCCCAGCTGCTGCATGTGGTGTATCCGTGCCGTCTACTCAGACCCCTCTGGACAGTACACTGGTTTCCGTCCTGATCAGCTAGTTTGATAAATGACTTTTTTTTTTTGTCACCCCTTACTTTGTTAACTGATTTCTGTTAATTTGTACCCCTTGATTCACCACTTTATGAACAGGTATTTGACACACTTTTCTATTAGACTTTTAATATTGTGTTGTACATGTTTCTTTTTCTTTAACTCTGCCTCCTGTTCCATTGTATGTAATGTTTGCACAGCAACATGTTGATAGTTGGCGGTAGTCGCAGGATCAAAGATGATGGACGATGAAGGGGCAGCTGAGATCACAGAGGAGAAGTAGGAAGTGATGGTGCCAAGCCATAGGTTAGATATATTTTTAGCACAGTGTGAAATGCGGTGGTTTCTGAGGAATGGTAGTGCCAGGGAATGGTAGAGGTTGCAGTGGTGGGTAAGGGGTGAGGCACCAAGAGCAAAGCAGCAGAAGGCATTAAAAAGTGTGTCCAGCGTAGATAGGGTGGGCTTAGGGGCTGCACCCTAAACAATGTCACAGTAATCAAAGGAAGGAAGTATCATCTCCTGGACCACTTCACGTCTGACTGGGGAGGGAGAATACTGCAGTTCCCATAAAGTGCACCGAGCATGGGGCGTAGTTGTTTTGAAATAGCTTCGATGTGGTATGAGAAGGAATGATGACAGTCGAGCCACACCCCCAAGTAGTGGAAGGAGAAGACATACTTGAGTTTTTGACCATCCAGGGTGTGGAAACATGGAAGAGATGGGAGTCTGGACAGGTGTTGCCAAAGGTCATCATGACATTTTTTTTTAAATTTAGGGAGATCTGGTGCGAGCCGAACCATTGCTGTACTTTGTTGAATTTGGCTTGGAGGTTACTTTGTACCACTTCAGTGTCAGAGTCTGAGGAGAAGAGTACAGTGTCATCTGCATACAGGTGGATTGAGGTAGTAGAGCAGATGAGCGGTAAGTCATTTAGGAATATAGAGAACAGTATAGGTCCCAGAACTGACCCCTGGAGGACACCGGTAGTTAAGGCAAGGTGTGGAGGAGATGGCATTTGCGACTCTAATGGACTGGGTTCTGCCAGAGCAGTAAGATCTGAACCAGTTGGTGGCAGCAACAGAGAGGTCTGATTCAGTGAGACAAGAGAGCAATATGGGGTGGGAGACAGTGTCGAAGGCTTTCGCAAGGTTGACGAAGACGGCTGAGATGATCAGCCCACTGTCCATACCAGTCAGGATGGAGTCGGTAACCCATATCAGGGTGAATGCAGTTGAGTGGCCATCTCTGAAACCTGACTGAGGAAGGAAGTAATTTTGGTGAGCACCACCATGTCAGCCACAACACCACATGCATGGTGCATCTCTCCTTGTGGCTCTGTCACTCTATACCTTTATTTCTGAAGAGTAATTTTAACCAATCCACATAAGAGGTGGATATATAAGCATTGTAGCTTGCACATTTGGCACAGTGTGCTAACAATGGTTCTCAAGTAACTAACAGGCCGGAGGCAAAGGATATTGTCAGCTGTGGTGCAGTTTGCACATGGGTGTGTTGTGGCTGACATGATGGTGCATCAGGGATCAGTCCTGTTACCAGTCCTTTTCAATGTGTTCATTACTGACATTGTAAAACAACTGGTGTCCCATGTGTTTCTGTTTGCATTTGAGTACCAAACTCAATACCAGAGCTGATTCACCCCATGAGGTGTGTGTGTGGGGGGGGGTGTGAATGAGGATGAGTGACATCATGGGCAAACTTGTAAAATGGTCCACAGACTAGCATCTGTAGTTTACTTCCCTGAATTCCAAACATTACCACCTGCTCAATATAAACCAATGGATAAGGCTACATAATGGTGTGGGTGCGATATGGTGGTGCTCATAGTCACAAAGGAGGAAAGGCACCTGGGGTTCTAATTTTGGAAGAGCACAAAATGTCACAGCAGAGTACGAAAACCATCCATGCAGGTCAAATGTCAACCGGTGGTATATCATCAGGTGTGGCAAGTGGGTTGCCATCTGGGGACAAGTGACTATCAAACAGTGTGGTTCACGTTAAACTCAGCTACAGAATCAAGCCATACAAAAGTGAGGGTACTGGACTTTAGGATGGCTGACTTTGGCAAGATGGGAGAGTGCCTCAGAAAAGCACTAGCAAACAGGCTAGAAGGAGGTGTGGAGCAACAGTGGGGAATCATCACAACTGCCATCACAGAGGCAACAAGCCTTTGTGTGAAGCAAATAAACAAATCAAAATGAAAGAAAAAGCCACTATGGTTCACAAAAGAGGTGGCTGTGAAAGTCAGGAAGAAAAAGATAGCATTCCAGAAGTATAAGGAAACACAGAAGGAGCAGGACAGAGAACTGTACCAGTTAAGGCAGAACAAAGCAGAGAGGGAAGTCAGAATAGCAAAGGCCCAAACTGAGGAAAAGATAGCCAACTCAGTTAAGAAGGGGGATAAAACCTTTTATAGGTACATCAGCGAGCGTAGAAAGACAAAGGGAGGGATAGTGAGGCTGAATAGAATGAACGGTGGGTGGGCAGAGGGGACAGTGAAAAAGCAGGGATACTGAATGAATATTTCTGCTCAGTATTCACAAAAGAGGAGGGGGAAGTGCCAAATCCAATTAACAGAAGCACTCTTGATAGGGGGATCGATCCCAGTCCTTTCACAGAAGAAAGGGTTCTGCAAGAACTCCTAAAACTGAAGGTGGACAAAGCAATGGGTCCTGATGGAATTCACCCCTGAATTCTAAAAGAATTAAGGGAGGAACTAGGGAAACCACTGGCTACTCTTTTTAATAAATCATGGGAGGATGGTGTGGTACCCGAGGACTGGAGGAAGGCGGATGTGATTCCCCTTCACAAAAGTGGGACCAAGATAGAGGCAGGAAACTACAGACCTGTCAGTCTGACCTCTGTGGTAGGGAAAGTGATGGAGTCACTTCTGAAGGAAAAAGAATGTTGAGTACCTAGAGGCCAGTGGAGCACAGGACCCAAGGCAGCATGGGTTCACAGGGGGAAGGTCATGTCAGACGAATCTAATAGATTTCTTTGACTGGGTGACCAAAGTAGTAGACCAGGGAGGGGCTGTGGACATAGCCTACCTAGACTTTAGCAAGGCATTTGACACAGTCCCACACAAAAGATTAATAGTCAAATTAACCAGCCTGGGAGTGGGTCCCAGGGTGGTAGCCTGGGTAAAACATAGGCTGCACAACAGGACACAGAAGGTAATTGTAAATGGAGTCCACTCTGAAGAAAGAGGGGTTACTAGTGGGGTACCGCAGGGTTCAGTATTGGGTCCAGTCCTTTTTAATGTCTTCATCAGTGACATTGCAGAGGGACTGGAAGGAAAAGTATGCCTTTTTGCAGATGACACAAAGATCTGCAACAGGGTTGATACACAAGAAGGCGTGGAAAAGATGAAAAGGGACTTGGCAAGGTTGGAGGAATGGTCGGAAGTATGGCAGCTAGGATTCAATGCAAAGAAGTGCAAAATAATGCACCTGGGAAACAAGAACCCAGGGGAAGAATACACAATGGGTGGGGAGGTAGTAACAACAACAAAAAAGGAAAGGGACCTGGGGGTAATCATATCAGATGACTCTAAGGTTAGCAAGCAATGAGAAGGCAGGGGAGGGCTGGGGTATACTGGGATATATAGGAGAGGCATCAGCAGCAGAAAACAGCAAGTTGTTATCCTCTGTACAGACAGTTGGTGAGACCCCATCTGGAGTACTGTGTCCAGTTCTGGAGACCCCATCTCCGCAAGGACATAGACAAGATAGAGGTAGTCCAGAGGAGGGCAACTAAAATGGTGCAGGGTCTGCAAGAGAAGCCGTATGAGGAGAGACTAAAGGAGCTTAATATGTATACCCTTGAGGAAAGAAGGAGAGGGGGACATGATAGAAACTTTTAAGTACCTCAGTGGAATCAACAAAGTCCAAGAGGGTAGCATCTTTCAGAAAAAGAGACTTGCAAGAACAAGGGGACACAATTTAAAGATAGAAGGAGGGCGGTTCAGGGGTAATGTGAGGAAGTATTATTTCACAGAGAGGGTAGTGGATGCATGGAACAGCCTTCCTGAGTAGGTTGTGGGGTCTAAAACTGTGGGAGAATTCAAGAATGCATGGGACAGACATAAGGCAATTCTTGTGGGGGTAGGAAGAAATAGGCTGTTGGTTAACTAGGGTCTGCGGCCTATCCTGTAGGTAGGGAAATGGGCAGACTAGATGGGCCAAGCGGTCCTTATCTGCCGTCAAAGTCTATGTTTCTATGTAAAAGCAGACGTAGGGATGTTGTGGTGCCATTATATTGAGCAATGTTCAAGTCTCAGTTTCAGTAATGAGTGCCGTTATGGAGCGAGAACCTTCCGAGGGACATTAACAGGTAGTGGATATCCACATTAATGGTGACATGCTTGCAACTCAAGACTTATAATTGGCGGTTAATGGCCCTCAAGATGTACTTTCCTTTATGAAATCGGCTACTCCACCACCCCCTTTACCTTTTTCTCTGTCACTCCTGAATACTTTAACTTCTCTGATGGCCCCGTCCCACACATGGTTTTGGTTTGCCCATCTTTGAATGATACCTGCTATGTCCAGCTATCTGTCTGACAGCAGTTCATGCTGCTCTGCTATTTTATTCTCCTGGCTCTTATCATTTAGGGAAACCACCCTCCACTCTGACTCTCTCCCATATGCCCCCTTACTCTCCCCTACCCCCCTCTCCTAGCAAAAGTAGGCCCTATCATTGCTATGACAATTACAAGGTTTTGGCGAGAGCCAGACAGGGACTGGCCAGCGAGACTGCGTTCATCTGATCTCAGGGACTGTGGCTGAACTTTTGAATTTTCAATTTCAGTACCAAAATGCTTAATGAAGCTGCCCTATTTAACTGGCGGCTGAAGCAGTGATGGAGAGTGAGAGAGGGACCGACCAGTGAGAGGGAGCTCATTGGAGCTCATAGACTGGTGCTGAACTTTAGAATTTTCATTTTCATCGCCACAATTCTGCCATCTTGCTTACCGATTTAGCAGGCAGCCTGCAGCATCGCAGGAGAGCTAGAGAGGGACAGTACTGAAATTTTCTTCCTTCATCCAAGCCACCACGCACCGCCAACCTTTTCAATAGACTTTATGGGCTGGTAAGGGAAGGGGTTCTCTGGAGGTGTACAGATCAGGACTTCTACCTTAATAGCACTGTGTCATTCTGGAGCAAGTAAGAAAAAACCATGGAGATACAAGTGGGGTTGTGATATTACATGAAAGTGGGTTGTGAAACAGATGAACGTTATACTATATGATTATACTGTTTATTCTGGTGCTGTGCCATTACAGGCAGCTGGTTGTAAAACAGAGCTAACATATACCATATGATGATAATGTTTATTCTGTACCTTCAGTTAGATTTAAAGAGTTGTTTTATAGCCTGTTTACCCTGTCCGATCAGCTAGAGTGTAAGTGTCTATTTAGAGAAGGGCTGTTTGCTGGAAGAGAACATGACCAATCTAGTCTGTACCTTCAGTTAGTGATTAAGTGACTCGTTTAAAAGCCTGTTTATCCAGTGTCATCATACAGAGTTTGAGTGACAATCTTGTGCTTAGTTTTATGTTGACATGAATATGGCTGACCTAGGATACCCCCGTATGGCCACTTCGAGATGAAGGAGGGGTAGTAATCCAGGGGGAAGGGAATGTGAAAAGGAGGATGTGCCTATAAGGAATATAGAAGGACAAATGGGGTGGCCGCTTTACACCATGGCAGGGATCTTCGGAAGGCTTCTAGGATGCACATGCTGTGTGGTGGCAATAATTCTAAAGTTGGCCAGGAGAGGGGGAGGATGCCCACTCTGTAGGCAGCTATCTCAGAATAGGATTGAAGTTTGTTGGTTAAGGAGTAAATTGGGTGACTTGGGGGGGGCACCAGAGATAAGGGGTGAAGGTACGGGTAGCAGAGTGGTGTAAACCTCAATGTGAAGCAGAGATGGGAGACACAATAAACAGCAGAAACAAGGGAGGAGAGCAGGCCTAGACAGAATCTAGAATGCAAGAAGGTGTGGGAAGTAGCCACCATCAGCACAGGGGCCTGTCCCAAGGATAAGGACCTAGGTGAACGAAGCTTGGGTAGCAAGTTAACAGAGTTCCAAGCCATGCTGTTTGGTGGGGGAGGGGGTGACAACACTCACCAAAATGTGGGCAAACAACAACTGTGACTGGGACCTTAACGTTGTCATGGAGTGTTGAGGGTGGGCTATGTTCTGGACGTTGTCTTGGCGGATGGGGATCTGGTAAGGGACCTGGTTGTAGAGGATCCCCTGACTGTGAGAGACCACGGCAATGTCTGTTTTCACAGTAACATGGGCTGACGGGTGGAGAGATTGAGGACACTGGCAGTGTATATCAGGGGAGCAGACTTTATGGTAATGGAAAATATTCTAAAGGATCACATGAAAGGGATTACAACAAAGCCAGACGTGGGTAAGAGATGGGAGGTCATTAAATGGGTACTTCATGAATCAGTCCAGACCTGCATTAAGGTGAAGTGCAAGGAAGCAAGGTCAAGTAAACCATGCTGGTGGACCAGTGAAGGCTCCTTGGACTGTATTTCACAGTTAGAGGCCATGCATTGATGGGGCACCTGTGAAGTCAATCTATTCATGAGCATTACCAATGTGGTTAGTCTGATCACTCTATAATTTGCACCTCATTATTGTCCTGGAGTGCTCATTTTACTGAGACAAAATAAAACCACAGCAGAAACACACAACGTGGTGTCGGGGATAAATTCTGCCTGCTCATACTCTCTGTTATGTGGGGTTCCCCAACGCTATGTGTTTTCCCCCATGTTGTTCGCAGTGTATATGCTGCCCCTTGGAGACATTGTCAGAAGTTATGGGTTGAGTTTTCATTGCTATGCAGATGATACCCAGTGCTACCAATCTTTTGCACCTGACCAGGATAGAGCTCTCTCGGTCTTTAATAGCTGCCTCACTGCCATCCAGTGTTGGATGTATTGAAGCTGGCTGAAGTTGAATTTGGAGAAGACTGAGGTAATGGTGGTGGACCCAGGTCACTGGGGAGAGGGGACAGGAGCTGGTTTATCCTCATGTTTATTTCTATGGGGTTTCCAGCCCCCCACCTCTGAACAGGTGCGGAACTTGGTGTTGAATTTTGACAATGAGCTGACACTGCATCCGCTGGTGTCGGCAGTTGTCAAACTTTCCTTTAAACATCTTAGGAACATCGGCAAGATTAAGTACCTTGTTCTGCCCTCCGATCTGCCTACATTGATCCAAGATTTTGTGACCTCACATCTTGATTATTGCAACTCCCTTTATCTACTGCTTCCTGTGGTTGATATCCGCCGCTCACAGCTGGTGCTGAATACTGCTGCCTGGTTATTGACTGATACGTCTCATGCCAGTCATATTTCTCTGGTTCCGCATGATCAGCCATGGCTGCTAATATAGTGGCAAGTATTTCATCTAGCCAAGGGTGGAGGCACTGGAAAGGAGCAGTGAAATCCTATCCCCCCTAAAAAGTCACTGTAGTAAGTGCAGTAAACACCAACATAGAGATGTCGATAGGGAGAAGGGCATGGGTAAATGGAGAAAGTGACAAAGGCAAGAAGGACAGGGATGGGGCAAAATGGAGTAAGGCCATCAGGAAATGGAGCATAATGAGTACCAATGTTCATAGCCTGGGCAACAAGCTTAAATTGTGGGTGTTGGGGGGAGGGTGGAAGTGGGCTTGTTGCAAAGGGTGGAGGCAGAGAGGGGTTGTTTTCAACCTGATTGGTCTGGGGCAGGGGGTGGAGGGGCTGTTTTTTTTTTACTCCCCCACAGGCACATGAATAACAAATACAAATACCAAATTTCCAAATATTTGGGAACCTGAATATAAATATTTGTCCGAGCATCTGAATTAAGATATTTGCTGACCTGTACTCTGTATAGACCCATATCCTTCAAGGTCAGCCCTCAGTCCCCAAAGAAGTTCAACCCCTCCTCCCTGTAAGGAGTGTCTGAACATACAAACATATGAAGAAGCCAGCAGAAGAAAGCCATTTGGTCTATCATGTCTGCCTGTCTTGCAGGGTCCACAGTTTGAGCTAATATCCCTGCCCTCCCTCCCCACTCCTTACATCCTCCCTCCCTATGATCCTTACCTTCCCCCATGCCTATCCCAGACTCTCTTTAAGCTGCCCACTGTCTTCAACAAGATGACCTCTTTCGGCAGCGCATTCTAAGAGTCCACCACCCTTTCTGTGAAGAAGTGCTTCTTGACCACCCTCCTAAACCTCCCACCCTCCAGCTTAAGACTGTGTCCCCTCATGTTATGGTTGCCACCCAGCTTACAGAGACTCTCCTTATCAACCTTATTTATCCCTTTTAAGTACTTGAAGGTCCCAATCATGTTCCCTCTCTCTCTCTCTCTCTCTCTCTCTCTCTCTCTCCTGTCTTCTAGGGAGTAAATGTTCAGTGCCCTCAACCTCTCCTCATATGCCTTACCCTGCTGACTGGCTATCATTTTAAGCCCTCCCCTAGACCTTCTCCAGCAGGTTAATGTCCTTTTTGAGGTGTGGTCACCAGTACTGAACTCCATACTCAAGATGCAGCCTTACCAGCGACATGTACAAGGGCAGTATAACCTCCTCTCTCCTGCTACTGATTTCCCCCTAGATATTCATCCCAGCATCTTGTTTGCCTTTGCTGCTGCTTTCTTGCACTGCGTGGAGTGCTTCATGTCACTAGTGATCATCACTCACAGGTCCTACTCCTCCTATGATACAGATACTCGGACTCCACCCAGGTACTCTGTCCTGGGATTCTTGGCTCCAATATGCATAACTTTGCATTGAAGCCAAGCTGCCAGATCCTCGACCACCTGACCAGCTTTTCTAGATATTCCTCTAGGTCCTGTAACCCTTCAGCTTTGTCCACTCTCCCCACAAAACTTGGTGTCATCTGCGAATAGGCACATTTTTCTCCTTAATGCCATCTTCAGTGTCATTTATGAAGACACTGAACAACACCGGTCTCAGCACCGAACCCTGTGGGAACCCACTGGTTATCTGTCTAGTGACAGATAATTCTTCCCTCACAACCACCCTCTGGGTTCTGTCCCTTAGCCAGTTTTCCACCCATCTGGCCATCTTTTCCTCCCCCACTCCAAGATCCACCAACTTCATGATCAACCTTTTGTGGGGCACAGAATCAAAGGCTTTGCTGAAATCAAGATAGAGGATGGCTACCGCTTGGTCCCTGTCTACTGTCTTAGTGACATAGTCAAAGAAGTCAATCAGATTTGATTGACATGATCTCCCCCCATTAACCCATGCTGCCTCACCCTGAAGACCATGCTCCTCTAGATCATCATCATCATCATCAAATCTTTATTTATTCAGGTGAACATCATTGAGCAAGACTCATTTACAAGATGGACCTGATAAGGTCAAGTTTCAATAGTTTATACACAACAGATACATCATACACTTATATAAGACAGTTATACATACAGGGGAAAATAACGTTTATAAACACAGTGATGTACAGTAAATTCACATGATAAAAAACGGTTACAGGAAAGTTAAGCTAATATTTACAGTATGTACAGTATATACATATCCCAGTGGGGCATGGCAGACACTCAACATAATGTAATACTAGGATGGTGAAGGTATTACTGGGTGCCATAAGATGGTGTGTCTGTCTGGAAGGAATATGCCATATATGGTTTGGAAGGGAGATTTGTGAGATGACAATGCTAGCTCTAGTGGTAGCAATTGCATTTCTCTTTGAAGAAGACTGTACAATGCTCTTTAAAGGATGCAAATGGAATGATATTGGACAGTTTTAGGGATGTTTGTAGGGTGTTCCATGCTATAGCTAGAGAATAGCTGATTGCTGCCCTCCCTAGCCTGGTGTTGAATTTGGGCAATTTGAGCAGGATGATGTTGCTGCTTCTTAGGGCATAGGAGCTAGGAGAGGTCTGGGTGAAGCAGTCCAGGATATAGTTTGGAAGCTTTTTGACAACGCTGTAAATCCATAGTGCTGCATTTCTGTTCCTTCTGAGGTGAAGGAACCACCCAACTGC
This sequence comes from Neoceratodus forsteri, assembly GCA_016271365.2. Taxonomy (NCBI): domain Eukaryota; kingdom Metazoa; phylum Chordata; order Ceratodontiformes; family Ceratodontidae; genus Neoceratodus; species Neoceratodus forsteri. Next base: position 158,283,162 of record CM028138.1, read on the forward strand.
AGCATAAAGAGAGCAATGATGAGTATTAGATGGCAGATCTGTAATGAACCTTATTGCTCTATGATATAAGGTATCCAACTTGTGATGGTAGGAGATGGGGCAGTGACTATAAAGGAAGTCTGCATAGTCAACAACTGATAGAAAAATGGCCTGGACTAACCTCATCTTTGAGTCTCTGTTTAGGAAGGGTTTTAATCTACAGAGAAGGCCAAGCCTTTGGCGAAGCTTTTTTAACAGTTCTTCTAAATGATGAGTGAAGTCAAGTCTGTTGTCAATCCACACACCTAGTTATTTGAAGTTTTCTACATACTCCAGATTTTCTCCAAGTATAGTGCATAGCTGGGGGAGAATGATTGGAGAGGATGTGCTGGTGGAGCTTTGATTTGTGAACATCATTGCTTTAGTTTTCTTTGCATTTAACAGAAGCTTTTTCTCGAGTAGCTGATATTGTAGCAAGGAGAATTCTGTTTGTAGGATTTCTTGAGCAGCTGCAGGCGAAGGGTTGCTGACATACAGAACAGTGTCATCAGCAAAGAGGTGTACAGAGGAATTGGTAAGGGTTGAATCAATGCTATTTATATAAATGGCAAAAAGGATAGGACCCAGAATAGAACCTTGGGGGACTCCTCTTGACAGTGGATTTAATGGGGATAGGTCACCTTCAGCTTTTACCTGCTGTGACCTACCAGTGAGATAGCATCTGAACCACTTAAGGGAGGATGGATCTAGGCCAATGGAGTACAGGGATGAGAGTAGTAGCTCGTGGTCCACAGTATCGAATGCTTTGCTCAGGTCCAGGAATACTGCACAGACATTATTCTTTTTATCTAATTTGGATTGCCAGTCATTTGTGACCTTGGCTAGTGATGTGATAGTGCTATGCTTGGCCCTGAATCCAGATTGAGCTGGGTTTAGGAGGTTAGCATTGTCAAGATACTCCCTTAACTGATTACTCACTAATTTCTCCAGCATCTTGGATAGTATTGGTAGAATGGAAATTGGCCTGTAATTATTAAGATCCATAGGGTCCCCTGATTTTAGAAGGGGAACCACTTGGGCTATCTTCCACAGTGTGGGAATAGAGCCAGAGTTTAGGGATAGGTTAAAGAGGTGTGTTAGGGGGACTGCAAGTACATGGCATGCAATCTTTAGAAAGTAGGGGTCCAGAGAGTCTGCCCCTGTGCTTTTTTTGATATCCAGTTGCCATAATAGATCCTCTACTTGTTTCAACATATAGATTTGAAGCTGAAGGAAGAGTCAACTCTCTGATCACCAGTGTAATGGGAGCTTAATTGTTCCCTCAGCAGGTTAGCTGGAGAGGTGTCAAAGGCAAGGCCAGCCATTGTGAAGTGGTTATTGAAGGCATCCAGAATTTCCATTTTGCCAGTGATAGGGCCATAACTGTTGTGTAATTGAGTTGGAAGGGGGTGTTAGCATCCTGCCCCACCATACCTTGATGGTGCCCCAAAACCTAGCAGGATTATGGTAGGAAGAGTCGAGTTCGCCAAGTAGAAGGCATCCTTGCATCTAACTTTCTTGGTGCATCTATTCCTGGCTTTCCTAAAGATCATCCAGTCATTTGCATTCTTGGTTTTTCTTGCCATTTTCCAGAGTTTGTCTCTCTCCAGCAGTGCAGCTTTGAGGTCAGCTGTAAACCAACGACAGGATTTGTTTTTTATTCGGATACTAGAGATTGGGGCATGGGTGTTAAGGGCATTTATTATAATGTGATATTCCACTAAACTTTCCTTTAGTGTGGTCTCCATAAGCTTGCCCACAATGGAGCCCGTCACTATCTGTAAATCTGCCAGTGGACCTGGAATGGCTCTTGATGGGTGAATCTGGGCAGACGAGGGGTGGGGTAGTGGATGCTGAGTGGGTGGGGGCATAAATAGTAATACTTGGATGGAAACTTGGGGGCCACTCCCCCCAGACTCTACAGACATGATTGTCCTGGATAAGGGTGTCCTTTTTCCCCTCTCAGAGAAATGTTTAAATAAAACAGATCTTTTAAATATGTATTTGATTTGTTTTTGCAATTAGTGCCTTTCTCCATCTGGTCCCAAGCAGCCCTCTGGATGCCAGCTGTATCAGTCCTATTTCACCCTATTTTCCACCAGGACTTACCATCATGCAGAAGCATTAGGCCTGGGTATTCACTGAGATGTGGGGCTGACTGATGACTGGGAGTCAGCAGCCTCTCAGGATCCATTTTCCAATTTCCCTGACCAAAGGAGTGTGCGTGCGATGCTGCCCAGATGTCTCCATGCACATGTTCGTACATGGGACATTGGCAGCTGTCACTCCACCCCTTCTCCCTGATAGTCCCTGACTGCCTTACCCCTAGCCAATGCCAAGGGCCAGGCTAACACTGGGCACTGTAAGCCTCCCTCCCAGGGAGAAGAGAGTAGTCCTCTAGATACTGTATCCTCTCCCACCCTGGCCAACCCCAGGCAACCAATGTCCACATCCGAACCTGGGTTACCAGGTGGCATAAGGTGTGGCATCCAGCACCTCAACCCTCAGCACTATCGGGCTGGCCATCATCTGAATGTTTCAGTATTGTCCCCTACAGAAGGTGGTTGTTTAAATTCCCTCTGTGTCTAGTGATGTTTCTGTTGACAAACTTGGGCTGCAGCAGTATATCTCTGACCAGGATTCTTTGTTTAGCTCCCTTCCAACTCAGCAAGTGACCCCAATAAAACCACTCTCTCACACCCTACTTGATGATCTAAAGACTGCAACTTAAAAGACATAATGTTTTGATACCTCATTTTTGAGTGGTGGAAAATAATGGAGGGGAGGGTGTCTTTGAGATCCCATTTTAATTATAACATTGATTAGTTTTTCATACCTATGGTTTCATATGCTAGCTCTCCCCCGTCTTGTGTATTCACATGTGCCTCTGTGTTCAAGTTAAGATAGTGTGGATCTTTTAAAAGGTCAACATTAGGCATATGTGCTTTATAGTTGCACTTGCACTGTTAGTTCTGATTAGGAGGGGACAATCTTACTGTATCGTAGAGAACATTTTGCTACTGTGTATAAAACAGTTAAACTAATTGGCACTAGATATAATAATCCGGAAACATCTTCAACAAAGTTTCCTATTGGGAATTCATATTCATCTAGAATAGGGCAATTTGAACTTTACATGTTTTCCAAAGTTCCTCATGACTCCTATAATTTATCTTCCTACACCAGTCTTTAAAGAGTTTCAAATTTATCAATATAAAAACCCCCACAAAGAAAACAATATACTGTAAGTAGATGCTGCTGTTCAAATCTCTCTTCTCCCCTCTCTCTTTTTCATGGCTAAATACCCAATACGCAATTATTACCTGCAGTTAAGAGTATGGAAAGGGATTTAGTTTGAATCCCATTACTTCATGTGTCAACTGAAATGCCATATTCTGAGGAATGTAAAACTTTGTTGCACTCTTTATTAGGTAAAGAATTAATGGCACCTTCTTTGTGAATCTTTAAAAAAGATTATTGCAACCCCTTGTTGGCTATACTTTTCCTGCATGCCAGTTAACCATAGCTGTTCTGTCTCAGCTGAGGCTGGCACCATATGATAACCCTCTCCTAGTAACAGCAAGGGGTTGGGGAGACCTTCTGGGTCCAGAGGTAATGTGGACTGCTCTCCAGAAGCCTCCCCTACACTAGAAACACATACTGTACAAATTTTCAGGCTGCGGGGTGATCTCAACATGGACCTCTGTTACAAGAAAAAATATCACACTTCAGGGTGTAAAAGTGGTAGTCACACTTTACTGAACTATTTATATTTACACACACAGGAACCCAGTCCCTCAAAGCACTCCTGGTTAGCACTGTGCAGACAGGTTCAATCTTGATTCTGGACATGAGCCAAAAATCACAAGACCCCTGTGAAAAGATTTTCTCCTCTATTCACAATTGCAGCCACATGACCCCTCCTTTTCCTGAGTGAGGTTATACCTTGGGTAAGAGCCTTTTCTGCTCTGGAAAATGTTACCATTTTCTTCCACTATGCTATTACTTTGGGTTTACACATTTCACACACACGGTGATGCCACAGTGTCAAGTCAATGGGTGATATAGGAGACATCACTGCTGTGGTGACTTTACTCTCAAACTACTGTTTGCTGATGGCATCTAGGGTCCCCTGCTCCTGTGGACTACCACTCTGTGTCATGCAAGTCTTCAGTCTGGAGTGCTGAGGCCAAGCCTGCATTGGACACCACACATTAGCATCTTTACAATAACTGGCAGGTGTGCTGGGTGCAGTGTGGCTGTGCGTACCCCAGCATGCCTCTGGCAGTAGCTGGCAAATGCCCTAACTCCTCTGCCAGAGGCTGTGGCTCCAGTGTCCACCCTGGCTTGGGATCTACTGTACACAATGTAGGCATTATCTCTTTTCTTGTCTTCAGTTCTGTCTCTCTCTCTCTCTCTCTCACCAGGTCTCTCCTCATCAGTAGGTCAACTGACAGAATCTCTCAGTCACTGGACCACAAACACCTTCAAAAGATGAACATCCCATCTTCTGTGAGACCATCTTTGTGCTGCAAGGCTGCCAGAGACTCCCATTATAGGGAAGACCATCAGGTTTTGGACATCTCCCAGTGTACTCCCTACATACTCTAAGGATTTAGCAGCAATCTGCAATAAATGCCACCATATCCTTCCCTGTGGCCTTCACTGCTATCTTTAGCTTGACCCTGGATGCTACCAGGGAACTGGGCATCAAGAGTAGTTGATTTCTAAAGCTGGATCCATCAGCAGCTGTGATGTATGAGGCCTCAGGCAGTATGGCCAATGACCACAGGCATGGGATCTTGAAGGTACCCTAGCACCCTTCTCACTAGCACTGAAGCTAAGTTCTGGTCACATGAATTTTGAGTCAAGAGGCACTACCAATCAGCAAGCTCTGGATGTGGCATTCTAGTAACCACCCCCACCTTCTACTAGCAAGAGCGGGTTATGACATTACGGAAATCCATCTACCTTGACTAAATTGATTAAACATTTGATTGCAAAAGAGCTCAATATGAACATCCTGGAAACCCTTTCTCTTATGACTTTGAGCTACCCTAAGTGGGTGTGGGTTTAAACATGGTTGGGACTGGAGAATGGAACTCATAGCCCCCATGGGGAACAGCAAGGGTCTGAAGGTTGGGGTAACAGGAGGGGGGGAGTTGGAATACAGCCCTTCAGGACAAGCTCAGTGGGGGGAAGTTGTATAGTAAGGCAGACTTGATGTCTGCCATCAGTCTCCTTCTACTGTCAGGTTCTATATTTCTGTGAGATTTGATGACTCAGACAACCCTGACAGGGTTCTGATAACTACCCATTGAGCCTCCACTTACTTGTAATGCTCTCATCCAAGATGTATTTAGGAATTCATTTGGAGGATCTGCTAACCCTTATTCTGCAGGTTATTGAAATAAAAAAGGATGTTAATAAACATTTTTAAATTCAAGGCTCCCCTAGTAATATCTGGTTATCTTTATTTGGTATTAAAAAAAAAATGACGAATTGAGCAATTGCTAACTATGTCTCCTTGCAGTTTATTTAAAACTGCGTTGGGTATTAAATAAGGAAGAAAGATTCTGCATCTCTCTGTCACTAGTTTGATTAATATACTAAGGAGTGCTTCTCTTGCAAATCAAATTTTAAGTCAAGTGGAAAAAAAAGGATGGGCTGCAATTTTATATGGTTATATTCATATTCTTGCCTACAATGATTATACCACCAATTGATGAAGCTGTCTTTATGGAGCCACTGTCTGAAAATAAATTTAAACATAGATTTCCAAGATTGGTGATGTTATTGCTTATAGATCTAATGTTCCATTTCTAATAGATTTTAAGTGTTGGATAACTTTTCAGAGAGAGATTATTAGCAACCCATGTTGCAGATGATAGCAAGAAAGTGTTTGCTTCAGATCCTGTCTTTCTAAAAGTGATTTAAACTGGAAAAATGTATTTTAATCTGTTCTATCATAGAATATGGCAGTTTTTTTATGAAGTTAGCTGATGCTGACTTTTGTGACTAACTGAATAAAAATTAGATTATCGGTCAGCAAGAGACCTGGTTGGTAAATAATCAAACTTGTCTTAATGGGTTTGTTGAAATTTCAGTCCCTGCCAAAATAAATAAATAAATAAATAAATGTGTATGGTCGAGCAACTGGTGGTCTTCTAACTGGATCAAAAATTGCATCTTTGAAAAAATGGGAGAAGGTTTTACTAACATAACATTATACTATTTTTATTAGAGTACGTTGAGAGAATGTTTTGTATTTGGTAAGAAATTTTTATATACCTCCAAAAACTGCAGGTGAATTATAATGATGAAATATGGGATCAGTTACAGTATCTTCATTTATTGAGAACATTCGGGTGGACTTTCATTGGTCTTTTCTCTGATGGCCTTTTGGGTTCTCTGACATTTTTAGGACCAAACTCTAATTCTATATTAATTGGTGAAACATTTTAATAAATAAATAAATAAATAAATTATGCTATACCATAAATTTTTGTTCTCAAAGTGTTACTAATTTCAAATACAACCTTAGATCTCAGAGCAACCACTTTCCAATTGATACACATAAATCAAGAGATACTTTGGTTAATGCCTCTCAAAATTCTGATTTCTCTACAAACTCAAACTCTTTCAAAACTTATTAGTAAGAAACGGGTCCAGTGGAACAATATTCTAGAAGAAAATCTTCGTTTTAATTTTATATTCTCCCACAGCAAGATCTCCAGCATATCATATTCCAAATGTGGTCTCGCCTGTCCTCTATCATGTTCTCCAAAGAATGTTCTCACTGTTTGGTCCTCATCACTGCAAAGTGTATGGTAAAAATCATCATTGTGATTATTCTTAGTTTAATTCTGTTTGTAGGAAACATAAGGCAAAATTTAATAGATGTGAAAATTAAGAAAAATCCAAGTAGAAATGCTCTGGACTTCCAGTGATGACACCGACTGGATGGCTGTGCATTGACAGAGTTCCCAAACCTCTTGTTTGTAACCTACCTCTAACATTAACAATATCTGATAACATTTCTGAAAAATTATTGCATAGGTGTACCCACAATCATAGGGAAGTCAACAAAGAGCAAAGAGAGAGTAGACCATGTGGATGGCGATGGATCCAAATCTAAACAGGTCAATTCAGCATTATCACAGGAATCCAGAATGGCACCAGGCGAGGCCATCTCCCCCACCAAACTGAACAAGTCTCCTTAAAAGGCTTCAAATTCAACCTAATCCTCTTGAAGCTACAAGCATTAAGAATGGAACTTAAAGAATACCAACGTGATCAAAGAAGTAGGAGACCAACTAATGAGCAAAGTGGCTGAAACGGATCATCACATAACCAAAGCTAACACTCTCCTTAACTGCATAGAAGTAACCATGGAGCAAGTAATAACAAGTTAGGCTGTGATTCAGGATTGGCCAAAGTGAGGGCCAGGTATAAGAACCTCCAGTTATATGGGGTGCTAGAACTGCTGGAAAGCTCAGACATTAACAAATTCCTCTTGAAAACCTTTTGAAAGAGCTTCTAGAACTTGAACATGATTACATTTTGATATTGAAAGGATCTACTGTGTCCTTGGTCCAAAACTGATCTCTCCAAAACAGAGTCCTAGATCAATCATGATCCAGTTCAATGGTTATACATAATTACTTTGTAGGGCTTGGTAGAAGAAGGTATTATAGTAGCAGGACATAGAAACATATAATTTGTTGGCAGATAAGGACTGCTAGGCCCATCCAGTCTGCACGTAGGCCCTAAACATTCAACTCTCAGGCTTCTCTTGTGCCTGTCCCAAGCACTTAACCTCCTCCACTGTGCTTGCCCCCACTACCTCCTGTGACAGACTATTCCAAGGTGTCAGCGTGGCTCAGTTGGTAGCACATCCACCTCTGGACCAGAAGGTCATGGGTTCTTGTCCCACACCGGGATTGGACTTGCACCTAAAAATCGCTGGCATCCGACTGCAGTATTGGGGGGTGCTGTACTGCTGAGGGGTGCCATCCTTTGGATGAGACGTTAAACCGAGGTCCCTTCTGCCCATCCTGGTGTTGTCCTGGTAGGTGTCCAGGCAGAAATAAAAGAACCCAGCGCACTCTTCGCAAAGAGTAGGGAACATTCCCAGTGTCCTTGCCAACATTCCCCTTCCCATAAACCGGTTCATGCAATTATCCAGGCTGTGTGTGGGTGATGATGTGCGATATGGCCACCACCACATATTCATTCACTTCTCTACCAGTCTAGCACTGCTTGTAAAGTGCTTTGGATGTATGAAAAGCGCTATATAAATGCTGATTCTTCTTCTTTTTCCAAGTGTCAGCTACCCTTTCTGTGTAGAAAAACTTGCTCACATTACCTCTTAATCTACCCCCTTCCAATTTCATATTGTGCCCCCTTGTTCTAGTATTTTTTCTACATTGTAAAAGTTCCCCCACCTGCACCTTGTTTATGCCCTTGAGGTACTTGAAAGTTTCATTCATGTCCCCCTGCTGTCTCCTCTCCTCCAGTGAATATATATTGAGGTCCCTTAATCTCTCCTCATATGTTTTGTGGTGTAAGCCCTGTACCATCTTTGTTTCCCTTCTCTGGGTAGTCTCCATCTTATCTATGTCCTTGTGCAGCTGTGGTCTCCAGAACTACATGCAGTACTCCAGGTGAGACCTAATCAATGTTTTATACAATGGCATCACCACCTCCTGCCTCCTGCTAGTGATACCCCAGCCTATGCACCCCAGCATGCCACTGGCCCTCCCTGCCATTTTTGTACACTGCTTTGACACCTTAAGGTCATCAGAGATGATAACCCCTAGGTCCCGTTTCTCTTTGGTGACAGTCAGCTCCTCCCCCCAAACTGTAGCTCTCCCCAGGGTTCCCTCTACCCAGATGCATTATTTTGCACTTCTTTGCATTGAATCTCAGTTGCCACATCTCTGACCATCTTTCAAGCTTCTTCAGGTCCCTCTTCATTTTCTGCACCCCTTCTGGAGTATCCACCCTGTTGCAAATCTTGGTGTCATCTGCAAACAGGCAGACCTTTCCTTCCAGCCCCATTGCAATGTCACTAATGAAGACATTGAATAGTATTGGTCCTAGTACTAATCCCTGAAGTACTCCACTGGTCACCCCACTCTCCCCAGATTGTACCCCATTTACCACCACCATCTGTCTTCTGTCTGTTAACCAGTTCCTAACCCAGTTCACCACCTTGTCTCCCATGCCCAGACTACCCATCTTGTTAATCAGCCTTCTATCTTGGACGGCGTCAAAGGCTTTGCTGAAATCTAGGTAGGCGATGTCTACCGCCCCTTCCTGATTAAGTTCCCTAGTCACCCAACAAAAAAATTATTAGAGTCATTTGACATGATGTTCCTACTGTGAATCAGTGTTGCCTCAGATGCTGAGCACAACTGGATTCCATATGTGTCACTATCCTTTCATTCAGCAGTGACTCCATGATCTTTCCCACCACTGAGGTGAGGCTGACTGGCCTGTAGTTCCCTACCTCCTCCCTCCTGCCACTTTTGTGCAATGGGACTACATGTGCCCTCCTCCAGTCCTCTGGAATAACACTCGTGTTGAGTGACTCTGTGAACAGAGCCACCAGAGGCGCTGCTAGTTCCCTTCGCAGCTTCTTCAATATTCTCGGGTGGATGCCGTCTAGCCCCATGGCCTTATCCACCTTCAGGTTTGTGAGTTCTTCCAGAACTCTTTCCACTGTGAATGGACTGATGTTCACCTCTCCTCCCCCCCATCACCCTGCAACCCAACTGTGGTCCTTGACCCTCCTCCTCCTCCTTAGTGAATACAGAGCAGAAGTAGTTGTTCAGTATTTCTGCCTTGTCCAGATCCCCCTCCTTACACTCTCCCTTCTCCCCTTTGAACTTCACAATCCGCCTCCCCCCCGGTTTTTCTTCTTTCACTGATGTACCTATAAAATAAATAAATAATAATAAATACATAATAATAAATATTAATAATGATGTACCTATAAAATAAATAATAAATAATGAAGGACATAGCGTAGCTGGAGAGGGTTCAAAGGAGAGTGATCAGGGTGATTCAGGGCATGGAGAGGAAGCCTTATGTGGGGAGAGACTGGAAGAGCTTGGGCTTTACTCACTGGAGGAGAGGAGGGACAGGGGAGATATGATAGGGGTTTTCAAATACAGTCATGGCCAAAAATATTGACGCCCTTGTAGTTTTTTCTAATAATGCACCATTCCTTCCAGAAAACTGTTGAAATTAAAAAATATTTTGGTATCCACATATGTATTTCTTTGGTCTGCAGTGGAATAAAACACAAAAAGCAGAAAAATTTACTAAGTCTTAGCTTATTCCATACAGAAATCCTTAAATGGTCTGGACAAAATTATTGGTACCTTTTAGAAGTAGTTGGAAATAATTAGATTTCAAGCAGGTGATTCTCCTTCAATTTGGAATTGAACTCACGTGTGGTGAGTTGCAGGTGTCTGCAATATAAAAATCACTCATTCAACCAGTTTGAATAGAGAAAAAGACTCATTCTCCTGTTTTGTGTCACTGTGTGTTCCGCAATGAGCATGGAGAAGAGAAAGACAGCCAGAGAATTGTCTGAGAAGGTCAGACAGAAGATTGTAGCCAAGCATGGACAATCTCAAGGCTACAAATCAATCTCCAGAGACCTTGATGTTCCTGTTTCCACCGTACGTAATGTTATCAGGATGTTTAAGGCCCATGGCACTGTAGCCAACCTCCCTGGATGTGGCCACAAGAGAAAACTTGATCGAAGATTGCAGCGCAGGATTGTTCGAATGGTGGAGAAAGCACCTCGATCAACTGCCAAACAGATTCAAGCTGACCTTCAGACACAAGGTACAACAATTTCAACTTGCACCATCTGTTGCCAACTCAATGAAAGGGGGTTATATAGTAGGAGGCCCAGGAGGACCCCACTGCTGAGAGAGAGAGAGACATAAGAAAGCCAGACTGGGGTTTGCCAAAACACACCTGAACAAGCCAAAATCCTTCTGGGAGAATGTCCTGTGGAGAGATGAGACCAAATTAGAGCTTTTTGGTAAAGCACATCATCTCTATGCTTACAGAAACCAAAATGAAGCCTTCAAAGAAAAGAACACCTTCCCTACAGTCAAACATGGAGGAGGTTCAGTGATATTTTGTGGTTGCTGTGCTGCCTCTGGCACTGGGTGCCTTGAATGTGTGCATGGGATCATGAAATCTGGAGGTTACCAGGCCATTTTGGAGTGCAGTGTTGAACCCAGTGTCAGAAAGATGGGTCTCCGTCGAAGGTCATGGGTCTTCCAGCAGGACAATGACCCCAAACACACTTCAAAAAGCACCCAGAAATGGTTCAAGACAAGACGCTGGACTGTTCTGAAGTAGTCAGCAATGAGTTCAGATCTAAATCCCATTGAAAACCTGGGGAGAGAACTGAAAACAGCAGTTGGGAGAAGGCACCCTTCAAATCTGGGAGAACTGGAGCAGTTTGCACAAGAAGAGCGGGCCAAACTGCCAGTAGAGAGGTGCAGGAAGCTCATCCATGGCAATAGGAAGCAGTTGATCACAGTTATTTTGACCAAAGGCTGTGCTACCAAATATTAAGTCTAGGGTGTCAATAATTTTGTCAATACCATTTCTTTTCATTTTCTGATTTAAATTTTACCTTGGCCTCCCCCTGTCTTCCCTGAACTTCTGTAGCCTTTATACCATCTCTGATGTACAGGGCCACTCCCCCACCCTTTTTACCCTCCCTGTCCCTTCTGAACAATGTATAGCCTGGTAAATTGACTCCCAGCCATGTCTCTGTTATTGCTGCTATGTCAAGGTCAGCATCTGCCAAGAAGGCCTCCTGGTCTGGGACCTTATTTCATAGGCTATGGGCATTTGTTAGCATGGCCTTCCATGTTTTACAGTCTGCCCACCCTCTGCTCTTGTTCTCCATCTCCAGCATCTTCCTCCACCCTGGTTTCCTTTCCTATGTGCTCTTGCATCCCGTATCAGTTGTTATACATTTTTCACCTGCCTGCCCCTCCATGTCTGCTTTAGCTGTACCCATAGTCAAATTATGCTCCTGCATGTTCCCATGGGGTGCTGTTCCTAAGCCTCCTGACTATCCTCCCTTGGCCAGTTTAAATGCTCCCAGCTGAAGCAGTTAAACTTCTCACAAAGGACCAAGGTCCCCTTCTTGGACAGATGCAGGCCGTCCTCCTTATATAAGCCTGCATCTGCCCAGGTCAGTCCCCAGTCCCCTATGAAGCCAAAACCCTCCCTTCCACACCAATCCTTCACCACAGGCTATGTCCAAAAAACAATCAGTCAAGGAGTCTTGTGGTATTGACACCTCACTCCACTCACAAACTTGTCAGCTAGAATCCTTCAATCCTGCCCAAACTAAATGGAAAAGCACCCAAATGGCAGTTAAGAAAAGACCTCAAATACAATTACAAACACGGTGACAAACTCACCAGCTGAAATCTCTTCCTCCTTCTCCAACTCCACGCATGTTTATTGACAATGACCATCCAACAAAAACAATGCAGCAGAAAAGGGGATATATTCCATTGCTTCAGACCTTTCATAAAGCACAAATGAAATTCAAAACCCCATACCCTGCCAAACTTATAGTGCAATGCACAGATACCTAGTATACCTACCACTCAGCTTTAGAAGCATGACAGGATATGCAGGCAAGAGGATGCAAGGTGCCCCAGAGTGTTTACGTGCAGGAGCAGCAGTGGCCTTTCTGCATGGCACCATGAAGCACCAGAAATCTGCAGTGGTGCAAAAATAGTAGTCAGCAGAAACTATGGCTGCTATTATTGACAAACTGTAGAAGATGACAAGGGTGGTGACCTGAGACATGTTCCTCTAGAAGCTTGAACTCCTTTGGACTTAGTGAATGTATGAGGGGGACATGGATCAGGAAAACAGTTGCCTGATTAAACAAGCATTTAGCATGGTGAGGAGGCAGTTGGCAGGGAGATAGTCAGTGGAATCTGTATGTTGCTGTCTGCTGCGATTCCTTCTACTCAAGGGTGCTGTAATATTATAGATTATACAATGGCAAAGAAAGAATCCTGGGCTCTGATTGGTTAATGTGTACCTGGGACACAGATGTTATTACAGTATAACTTCACTGTATCAAGCCCTGGCACACACATGACCTAATGTCATCGGTAAAAAAAAAATCACTCCACATGCAGATTAAGGATATAGAAAAATTAGCTATTTACTGTACCCACAATTCCTCACTGTGTAAATATGTATACAGGCTATTATATTTCTGTATCACTGCAGAAATAGGAAAGTACGTCTCTTAGTAAAGAAATCTTGTCGGCTATCAGTGTGTGCAAAATGCTTCATTGTGACAATAAATAATTGAGATCTTATATAGTTGTAACCACCACCAAAAAAAGGACACTGCACCTCCAAGTAAGGAAAAGTGGATGACAGCTTCATAGTGTACCCATAATGCCTTGCCACATATATTTACATATTAGGTGCCATACTGTAGTCACCACTATCAAAATATGAGACTGCACTGTTGCGTAAGGAACATTTAAGTTAACTTATCTACCCAGAATTCCTTGTTACTGTATGTAAATCAGCATATTAGCTGTTATACTGCTGTAACCATTATATTAAGGCACTAAACTGCAGTCACCACTACCAAAAAACACAACTGTACTGCTGAATAAGGAAAATTTAAGAAATGTTTATAATCTACCCATAATTCTTTGTTGCTGTATGTAAATCAACATATTATCTGCTATACTGCTGTAACCACTACCAAAATAAGACTTAGGGTGTGTGTTGTGCTGGAATAACATCACTTCTCCTGTGTTGGATGCACTCATCCTGTGGTCTCGTGCCCAGCCACCCGAGGCGTGATATTATCCCAACACAACACACACTCAGTTGTGCATTATTGCTGAAATGCAATCCCATTATACTACCTACCTAGGTGTGCAGCCTGTACCATACTACACATTCCAGATATGTGACATATCTGGACGGTGTAATCTGTTCACAGCCAAACGCCCATTGGCTCAAGCTATGACCAATGGGCGACAGCCCCACTGTATGGTGTCATTCAGCGGGCAGCAGAGCAGCGGGGTGGCAAATGGGTGGGGAGCTGCCACCCGCCACTGACTGGGGGGGGAGTGGGGTGGTGGGGAGGAGGGTACCACTGAACCACCAGGGATACTTTAAAATGTTTTTTTGTACACTTATGCCCGCGATCGGGCTGGAAGTGGTTCACTGGACCACCGTGGATAATTTAAAATGTTTCTTTGTACACTTATGCCCGCGATCAGGCTGGAAGTAGTCCACTGGACCACCAGGGATAATTTAAAATATATTTTTGTACACTTATGCTTGTGATCAGGCTGTAGGCGGTCCACTGGACCACCAGGGATATTGGACATGTTTATTTCATACCAATGCCTGCGATCAGGCTGGAGGCGGTCCACTGGACCACCAGGGATATTGGACATCTATTTTAACAACATATGCCTGCGAGGGATATTGGACTGTTAAAGTCACTATGTATGCCCACGATAGGGCATGGCAGGGTGGGGGTGTGCCACCACGAAGTGCAGCCGGAGGTTGGGTGGCCACCCACAGGTGGCAGCTGCCATGTTGTGCCCTGCAATATGGCAGCTCACCTGTGGGTGGCCAGCCGTTCGTTCCTTTTTTTTGGCTCACCTGTGTGCAACACAAGTAGGGGTTGCACATGCATGGACTCTGCACATCCCGGGCTGAATATCGGATGTGCGGAGTATGCATGACAGGCCCTCCTACTTGCGCTAATACGTTACTGATGCACTCCGGCACATCGGAATTTGTGCCAGCCTCAATCCCTGTTTGAATATCACACCAGGGCATATCAGTGGGTTGTGCATGGCACAACACTGGCACAAAAATGATAAGTTTAAATGCTATATTGACAAGCATTTAAACTAGCAAAGGGGGGTGGCAGGCCAGCAAGGAGGGTACCTACTTGCTCACCCCCCACAGCTAGCAGTGGAACCAGTGAACCAGAGGAGTGGCTATCTCTGCAAAGCAGTGTGCAAAAGATGAAGATTAGTGTCCAAAAGGTGGATAAGCAGAAAGGGGCAAAATTCAGCAGAAGGGCAGACAGCAAGGAGAACCAGGGATAAATGACAACCAAGGAAGGGGCTGGAGTAGAACAATGAAGCAGTCTAGGGAGGTCAAATCATGGAAAGCCATGTGTGCAAATGCCATGAGCCTTAGCAACAAGATGGAAGATCTGGAGGCTGTCATGGTACAGTCAGACCTAGACATTGTGGCCATCACTGAAACCTGGTGTAATGATAACCATGACCGGGAGATGGCCATACCTGGCAACAACATATTCAGAAGAGACAGAGCAGGCAGGAAGGGCGGAGGAGTGGCACTGTATGTGAAAAATGACATAAGGGCCACAGAGATCCAGGAGGAACAAAAAGGGGGAAGAGATACTGTGGGTAAAGCTGGAAAGGAAAATGGGGCCAGCCATCTGCACAGGTGTGGTCTATAGACCACCAGCCCAGGAGGAAGAAACAGATAGGGAGCTGATGCTAGCCATCCAAAGGATGGCAGACAAGGGTGAGGTAGTACTGGTTGGAGACTTCAATATTCCAGACGTGGACTGGAGAATCCCAGCAGCAGCATCAACTAGGAGCAGATTTATCCTGGACTCCCTTCAGGGTGCCTTCCTCAAGCAACTGGTCATGGAACCAACTCGGCAGAAGGCAATACTGGACCTTCTGCTCACAAACAGGGACAGTGTGATGGGGGTAACAGTGGGGGAGCACCTGGGTGACAGTGACCACCAGTCATTGTGGTTTGAAATCACAGAAAGAGCAGAATCAAACCACACAAAAACACGTATCCTGGATTTTAGGGGCAGACTTTGGGAAAATGGGGAGATATTTAAAGAGGCATTAAGGGAATGGGACAGGAATCAGGGTTGAGGAACAGTGGGCAGTATTTAAAATGGGGTTATAAGAACAACAGAATTATGCATTAAGCAGGTTAGCAAGAGGAAAAGGAAGAGGAGACCATTATGGTTTTCAAAGAGGTAGCAAAGAAAGTGAAAGCCAAAAGTTGCATTCAGGCAATACAAGAAGACACAGGCAGAAGGGATAGGGAGAAGTACCAGGAGAAACAAAGGAGCAGGAAGTCAGTAAGGGAAGCCAAAGCTCAGACAGAAGAACACATTGCAAAATCAGTGGTTAAAGGGGACAAAACCTTTACAGGTACATAAGTGAAAAAAGAAAGACAAAGGGAGGATAGTGAGACTGAAGGGGAGGATGGGAGTCGCGTGAGGATGACAACAGTAAAGCTGACATATTGAACAGGTATTTCTGCTCAGTCTTTACTGAGGAAGAGGGGGTAATGGGTCTGAAGGGAGCAAGGGTGAGAATGTGCAGAAATGGACACAAGTCCCTTTACACGAAAGGGTCCTGAAGGAACTGGAAGTAATAAGAGTTGACAAAGCAATAGGGCCAGATGGGGTGCACCCCAGGGTCCTTAAAGAACTAAGAGAGGTGGTGGCTGAACCTCTGGCTATCCTGTTTAGCCAATCACTGGAAACAGGAAGGTACCCAAAGACTGAGGACAGCAGATGTAGCCCCTTATACAAAAGTGGGAACAAAGAGGAAGCAGGGAACTACAGACCAGTCAGCCTCACCTCGGTAGTGGGAAAGATCATGAAAGCACTACTGAAGGAGAGATTGGTGGAACATCTGGTTGTCAATGGACTACAGGACCCAAGACATCATGGTTTCACCAGGGGGAGGTCATGTCAGACCAACCTCATTGAATTTTTGACTGGGTGACTAGGGAGGTGGATCAGGGAGGGCAGTGGACATGGCCTATCTGGACTTCAGCAAGGCCTTTGACACTGTGCCACATAGAAGACTATTACAAAACTGGAGAATATGGGTGTGGGCAGGACAGTAGTGTGGTGGGTAGGTAACTGGCTGGGTGGCAGGACCCAGAGGGTGGTGGTAAATGGCTGTCACTCCACAGAGGGAAGAGTGACCAGTGGGGTACCACAGGGATCAGTACTGGGACCGGTCCTATTCAACATCTTCATCAGTGACATTGCACAGGATCTAGAAGGCAGAATTTCACTGTTCGCTGATGACACAAAGCTCTGTAACAGAGTAGACACACCAGAGGGTGTAGACAGAATGAGAAAGTACCTGCAGAAACTTGAATAATGGTCAAGGGTTTGGCAGTTGAAATTCAATGCAAAGAAGTGCAAGATAATGCATATGGGGCACAAAAACCCTGGCACAATATATCAGTTGGGGGGTGAGGATATAGCATGCACCAAGCAGGAAAGGGATCTTGGGGTTGTCATCTCTGATGACCTCAAAGTAGGGAAACAGTGTGACAAGGCATCAGGTAAAGCAAATAGGATGCTGGGATGTATAGGCAGGGGCATCACCAGCAGGAATAGGGAGGTCATAATTCCGCTATACAAGACACTAGTGAGGCCCCACCTGGAGTACAGTGTACAGTTCTGGAGACCATACCTACGTAAGGACATTGACAGGGTAGAGAAGGTTCAGAGGAGGGCAACAAAGATGGTGCATGGATTGCATCACAAGTCCTATGAAGACAGGTTGAAGGAACTGAACATGTACTCCCTGAAGGAGAGGAGGGAGAGGGGGGATATGATAGAGACATACAAGTATCTTACAGGGAGAAACAGGGTGCAGGAAAACACTATTTTTAAGCGAAAAAGATGTTCCAGGACTAGAGCGCATGGGATGAAGTTGGAGGGAGGACGATTCAGAGGAAACATGAGAAAGAATTTCTTCATAGAACGGGTGGTGGACAAGTGGAACACCCTGCCAGAGGAAGTGGTGGGGGCTGAAACAATCACAGGATTTAAGAATGCATGGGATAGACATAAAGGAATTCTAGAGGTCAGGGGTAAGGGGAAACGGACTTCTAGGAAAACAAACTGAACTTACAAGCTCAAATGGGCAGACTGGGTGGGCCATAGGCCCTTATCTGCCGACACTGTCTATGTATCTATGTATCTATGTAACCATTCTGAATATCCGGGCCCTTGTGAACAAATGAACATTACCAAACTGAATGTTTCTATTCCCCAAAAGCATTTGATAGGGTCTCATGGTATTCCCCAAAAGCATTTGATAGGGTCTCATGGTAGTTCCTTTCACCAAACTCTAGTCAATGTTGGTTTACTACCACTATTTCTATAGTTAATTCATGAGCGCTACACCTCTTCACGGGCTGAAGTGAGAGCAAACATCTCTCTGTCATCTATGTTTCCACTCTCCAGAGGTATACACCATGGTTGCCCCTGTCCCCATATACAGTTGCCCTATATGTGGAGCACCTGGCTCAATATTTATGTTAGACAGAGACAATTCAGGGCAAAAAGTAACTTTCTGTGTAGATGACCTGCTTCTGTATCTCTTAGAACCAACTAAATTATTGCCAGCATTGGCTGAGTGACCTAAAAGCATCAAAAGATTGACATACTGCAGAATAAACAAGGATGAAATGGAGGTCCTACAACAGCATTATCATCTGGATCAGGATATTAAGCAAAAAAAAAAAAACTCCTTTAGGTGGGGGCAGTGACTACATAAAATACTTGGGAGTCCATGTAGATGCACAGTCAGAATCCCTATATCAGCTTACTCATGGAACATACATCCAAGTGGACTTCCAAAGATGAACACCTCTTCCTCTTACCTTATGTAACAGAAGAGTCCATTAGGATGCACTTGCTCCATCACTTTCTGTATTTATTTCAACCCCTCTATTATCTGAACAGGGGACCTTTAATAAATGGAACAAATAGGTCTCTAGATTCATTTGTGGAGGGGGGGGGTGCCCAGGATAGCCTTACATAAATTACAGTTGTCTACAAGCAAAGGGGGCTTAGCACTCTCCAATCTTTGGCAATATATGCAAGCTATATTTCAAACATATAATAATGTAGAAATCTCCATCTTCATAGCTGAGATGGACCACGTTAGAACTCTACATGCTAAATGCACTGATAGATTCATACCTATTTTATACAAAGGACTGAACAGTGTTTAATACCAATACTTCTAAAATTACAAAGATGCTTGTCATCTCTTGGCAACATTTTTTTCAACCTGGCAATTATGGACAAGGAGCTTAGTGGCTAAGAAGGGTAGGATTGGATATTAGAGGATGAGAGTCCCGGGAACAGTGTTGGACAGTAACACGCTACTTGCAGCTGGTTACTGTAATATTAATACTTTTTAGTAAGTAGTAATAATAATAATAATAGAATACCTTCAGAAAAAGTAGTAATTAATTGTGACAATATTAGTATGGGTAAGGGCTGAAGGGCAAGTTGGTAAGGGAACCTGAATACTGATCAGGGAATTATTAAAGAAATTGAAAAGCAACCTTAGATAAGGATGTTCTTTTAATGGGTGACTTTAACCTCTGAGGTTTTAACAGGGAGAAATGTATTGCAGTAACTAGAGCAGGGAAGCTGCTAATACGAAAAGCAAACAATGGCAGCATAGAACAGTATGTTAATAAAAGGAAAAAGGAAGAGACTGTCTTGGATTGGGCATAAATTAATATGCAATATGAGAGATAAATTGTAGAATGTGACATTGGAGGGTCATTAGCTGGCTGTGGTTGCAAAATGTTATTTAAAATACATATTAGAATAACTGGTAACATAACAATAGAAGACAGTGTACCATAACTGTAGGGCAGGAAGATACACATATGTATACAACATTAGGAGACAGTTCTAATAGTGGGGTTGGCACATAGATATTTCCTGTAAAATGGTCAAATCGTGGGGTCTCTAAAGATACCTTGTTCAGTCAACCTACGTTTCACTAGTTTAAAAGAATACTAGAGGTAAAGGCATCCCTAACACTTCAATTCACTTGTAACTGCTAATCATCCTAACTAAAGTCCCTCTCAATAAACACTTTGAGCTATTACTACACTTGTTCTACATTGATTCAGTCTACCTGCCTTATTGCAAAATTGCATGCAATTGATTCCTGCCTTTTTATTTGTACACGTTTGACTATATTTGTACTTGTTTGACTTCAATCCATAGGAACTCGCTTACTGTATTCATGTTGCTTTTTAATCTCTGTTATTGATGTGGAAACTTTATAAAAGAGTACTTGTGTTCAAAGGTATTTTCAAAAGTTTCAGTCAATTAATCAATCAATCATGGCCAAACCATTGGAACAGAGATAAAAGCATATACAAAAAAGAGCAAGGTACAACAAGAAGGGTATAAATCAATGTGGCTCACAAGTAAGGTACAGAAGGACATTTAGGCTAAAACTAAGGTCTATAGGTAGCCAAGAAAGGAGGGTACAAGAGAGGAAAGAGATAGGTAGAGGGAAAGAGTCAAATGTTGTAATAAATTAATACATGAAGAAAAAAGGGACTAGAGCAGCACTTAGCAGGAACAATGAGAGCTTTTTATTCTAAAATGTTCTATTCATGTGATAAATAAAATGTGCAGACATTAACTCAAAACTTATACATATGAGGCACCAGTGCAAAAAATAAGTACAAAAGGGAATGCAATGTATGCTATCAGCCCCGGGTAGTACGTAATATAAAGGGGAAGGCAACCATTGTGAAAACTAAAATACATTATGCATTTAGAATCCACATAGCCCAGCTGGTTGTCACAATGTGGTGAAACTGTTCATAACAGTACATTCACATCTCATGTCAGGCTTTGACATCCAGCTTTGAGGTCCCAAGAAAACCAGCATGCATACATTACAAGAATTATGGGTAGTCCAGTCCTCCCCGACCCCTGCAGAACATCATTTAAATTGCTATAACTACTGTACAGAAACTTGGAAATCAAACCAGTATACAATTAGAAAAAAGAGCAAAAGGAAAACAGAAGTAATAATCTCTACTGTAGACTTGTATATGTTGCATTGATAAAAAGTGTCCAAACACACAACATGTTGCAGTGTCTTAGTACCACACTCAGTCACATAGAACAGTGTTATACTTGCAGTTCTGTATAAGCCACCCAGAAGTGCTAAGCAGTCGGGAAAACATAAATGGATCACAATATAACTACAGGGTCCCGATAACAAGAAGAACTCCATTCAGTGCATAACCAGAAGTCCAACATGATCCGCTGTCACAGAGCCAGTTCCAACATAATATAAATGACATGTTGTCAAGCACAAAACCATGGGTCAGGTTAGGGGGAGTTGAGGAGAGCATACACCAGAGTTCGCCATGCAGTCAGTGCAATCTAGCACCAAATAGGTCCACACATTCACTTTAATTAGAAAACATTTATTTGATATAATGAATGGAAGGAGAGCACTATGAGGCATATAGCTCCCTAACTGCTACTGCCAGCAAGCACTCAATTACCCTCCAGACCCCATAATACAATCCATGCTTATAAGCAGTGAGTGGAAGTCACGTTAGGGAAATAATCTTCCACTGCAACATCCATGGGTTCCTGAGTGCCAAAATCAACCTCTGTAGGCTTCACTAGTATTCTGGCCTCCTTAGGATCAACAAACAGATATTGTTTCTCATTATAAATTAACCAGAGTTTTGCTGGATAATGCACACAGTTAATTCCGATGAGGTAACAGGGCTGGTTAAAAGGTCCTGTTGTTCCTGCATTAGCGAATGAAAGGTTATCGCAGAAGTTTTTTGTTAGTGTGGACCTCATCAAAGGATTTTCACCAAGATCATGTCTCAAAATGTAGGTCTGGAAAGACTGATAGTTTTTTGCCATCTGAGGTCTCCAACGGGCCCGTTCTGATGACTGTCTCTAGTACCCGATCGCTATCATGGTGCACCCAGAACCTCCAGAAACATATGTGAGCTGTTGTTAGAGTCCAGTCTTCTTCTGGTGATAATCCAGTATGGTTGCACCACTACTGGTGGAGGCTCCAAGAAGAGTTCTGTCCAGGGTCCTCTGCCTTGGCTAATACTGGGAGTCCCAGTATGAGCATATCACTTGAACATACTTGATTCTTCAAGGCTTCTAGGTGGTACTGAAATACTGTTATCTTTGACCAAGCATGTTGCTACAGTAGAGGCTTTCAGGGCCACACCAGCCATGTTCTATGCATTCACTACTGCCACCAAAACTAGGGTCTCAGAGAGCAAGTCTTGAGTTAAGCTGCCACCATCTGAGTCACAGTTATCACCCTTTGTTCCAGAGCGTGAATGGCTCCCAGAACATTAGAGAGAGAGAGAGAGAGAAGTAATTGCCTCCTCTCCACTCATTCTAGCACTTGGGGGCCTTATCTTGTGCTCCAGAATGAAATGCTTACTGTTGTTTCTTTCCACCCCCCTTCAGTGGCCAATTTCGTACAAGGACCCATTAGTAGGAGTTTGAAAATTCACAGATTGTTGCAGGGAAGTCCTGTGAAGAGATTTACCAAAAAAAATTAAGTTAGACCTGATTCAAAGTTATAATTACCTTAAGGATGTTTCTGTAGATGGAGCAGATGGAAAGAACATCTGTCCCAGGTGGTAGCAGGATCTGCTCCCGAACAATGAGAACTTAAAAGAAGTGTGCAGGTATGTAAATAGAGAAAATGGCACAAAATACAGTAGGGCCACTGACTATAGATGGGAAAATAAAAGACCAGAAAAGGGAAGCAGAAGAGCTAAACAGACAGTTTTATTCTATTTATGGACAAAATGAATGGTCAGAGGATACAGTCATGGAGACAGAAAATAGGGGTGAAGTAGAAAAAAAAAAAACAAGAGGGATATTCAATAACAAAAATGTTCCTGAATAGCTACTATGTGTAGAGTGGATACATTAGCTGGGCTGCACAACATTCACCTGATGGTCCTAACAGAACTAACAAAAGATATCACAGAACCAGAAAGAAAGAGTTTCAATTGAGACAGGAGTTGTGCCAGAGGACTGAAGGGTGGATATACTCACTCGTCTGTTTAAGGAGGAACACCAAGTTTGGTCAGCAGTAAATCTGTCGACCACCCGCACAGCAACGGCACAAAACCGAGGCAGGTATTGTGCCACCCAAGCCCCCAGTGTTTTCTGTAGGGGGGGCTGAACCCTCACACCCACCATACGGGGGACTTTGGCCCCTGCTCCACCCGGACTTTAGGATTCTCAACTCCAGATCAGAGTTGATCCGGGGAAGGGGCAGGATACTGGGGGAAAGCGAAACATGGAAATGGACCATTACAGCGACTGTCGCTGTAGTGGTCATTTTCCATGTTTTGCCATCGGGGTGTCAGGCAAAAGGGGGCCACCCATTTAAGGAGAGTGACTGCGGAAAATGAACACATTACAAAGCAGTCAGTGTGGCTGCTATCCTTTGCCAAATTATGGAATCTTTTGTGAGGGAAAAAATATTAGAGGAACTGAAAGAGATGGGGCATAGAGATAGAATACACCATGGTTTCTCTAGTGGGCCTTCGTGCTTACTTACTTACTTAGTTTTATGAACCAGTTATTAAGGGGTTAGGCAGGGTAGTACCAGTGGATGTTGTTTATTTGGATTTCAGTAAGGGATTCGATAAGTAATCATATGGGAAACTGCTTGACAGGCTTAAAATGTAGGATTAAATGGTACAATGATCACCTAGTTTGGTAGTTGGTTATTGGAAAGAAAGCAGAAGGTAAGAATAAAAGGCACTGAATCAGAAGAGGAAAGTGTGACAAGTGGAGTGATGAAGGGATCCATCATTTTGCTCTGTGACCACTCACCCCAGACTATTAGGTCTGGTGTCAATTTGCTCCTACTTTAATTCGACCCCAGACAATTCACACCCACTACATATCGTACTGTACTCCAACAACGATTACAGTATGACTTTCATATCTGCAACCCTTGAGCACATTGCTGCATCTGGTAGTCAAATTGCAACAACCTGGAGTTTATTTTAGAATGTTTATTCTGGGGGTAAATTACCCAGGGACAAATTGCCGTGAGAGCTGATTGACACCAGAGCTAATAGTCCGGGGCAAGTTGTCATGGAGCGAAATGACCAGGACAAGTTCTGAGGAGTGAAATGACCAGGACAAACTGTGAGGTAACTGTTAGTGCTGTGCAGAATTTTCAGATTCCTGCAGAATGAAACTTTGTGGAATGTTTGAAATTCTGATGAAATTTGCCGGAAACAAACAGAATGGCTGAATTCCACTGCAGAAAAATACAGAATTAATTTTTAGGCAACAATTCCACAGATTTTTATTCTGTGGGTCTCAATATTTTCAACAGAAATAGTTGCGGAATGATTTTCCACAGAAAAAAAATGTTGCTCTCCACGGATCTCAATATTCTCCATGGAAATGGTTGCAGAATGATTTTCCATGGAACAAATGCTGTTCTGCAGAATATTATTCCTTAGATAATAGGCAGAATTAATCAGAAGAACCAGTGAAATTCTGCTGGAAATTCCACAGGTGGGATTGTTATTCCACACTAATTTTGCCAGCGGAATTCCGCATTCTACACAGCACTAGAAGCTGTACTTGAGGCACTGTTATTCACCATTTATAGCCAGGAAATTAATTAAGAGTTAGGAGATCTGGGTTAGTAAGTTTATGAATGATACAAAAATTGGAGAAGCAAATGACACAGAGGAACATGGGGCAAGCCCTGGGTGTGCCAAACAAATGGCGCATGGGGCTTGTGGCATTCATCTGACTGGCAATCATGATGTTCCATCCTGTGCACCAATTGCTACAAGTTAGACCAACTTCTTCTGGTCTAGCTTCCATCAATCCTGGGTACCCTTTTTACATGGCTTGCACCAAATATTTGGAGCAAGCTGCCATAAATCGAATAATGTGTCGCAACTGCGCCCAACCTACTAAAATCAGGTGCAGCTGTGGCAAAGTTGTTTCATGTAGTTGTGTCAAAAAGTAGGTTTGGCACAGGGCTTGATTCATGCCCTGCATCACCCTTTGAAAATCAGGCCCATGGGAATCCGGAGGTATTTGTTGGAATAACAGAGTGCGCAAACAGGTGGAACAGGACATGTAATATGAGTTAATAGGGCCTCTGAGAGATGTTTCCTATGGTATACAAAACTTTGAGCATGAGGTTTGAAAGATAGGACCATGAAGCGGAGCAGTCCTGTCAGACCAAACCTCACTAGGGTAGTCTCTTATACTATAAGGGACACCTTTCATAGGCCCTATTAACTTATTATAAATCATTTTAGTTTAATGCTAGTGTTTTATAATAAGTTTAGAGTATTTCTTTTAGCTTTTGTGTCATCCTCTGCTCTTGTTCCAAAGTGGAGTGCTCCCTTCTAATGCTTATGAACAATAGCACATTGTACATAGGATAAGAGTTACAGTGACTCTGAGCACTGATTGGCGTAAATCACATTAAGTGAGTTATAATGAAGCTAAATTTTTATTGTTACATCTACTGTAGGTAGGAAGAACAGGGAGGTCAGTTACTATCTAAATGGCACTGAGCTAACAGGCTAAAGAAGAGAGGGGTTTAGGTATTATTATAACAGAGGGTTTTAAACAGGACTGACAGTGTAAGACTGGATTTAGAAAGGCAGCACCAGGGGGCCGGACTGGTGGCACTGAGGGCTGAGGTGCTGGATGCCAGACCTTGCAACACGCCGGTGACCAGGGTTCAGGAGCGAGCTCGAGCTGCCAGGGGTCAGCCAGGAGGGAGAGTGAGGAGTCAGATTGAGCAGCCGCAAGGCAGCTCCCCTCTCTTGGGAGGAATGCGGGGGTTTCCCAGCTCTTGGCTGTTACCCGGTGGAGGCTAGGTGGCAGTGCCACACCAAGGGGAAACCTGGCATTAGGTTGGGATGGGAGGAAGTGGACATTACTGGACCTGCGGTGCACATGCGCCCTCCGCACACATGCACAACCATGATCTGAGGTCCTGGGTAATGGGGAAAAAAGCAGAAATACCATGGCTCCCCTGTTACCAAGTAAGTCACTGAAGTAACGGGGCAGCAAAAAGTTTTCTGGAAAAAAGAAAGAAAGGCAGCACCAGTATACAGCTGCATCCAGAAGAATTTTGTAAGTAGGACTGGGGAAGTAAAGGTACCATTGCGCTGGCAGTACTTGAGGCCATACTTGCAGTACTGCTGCTAGAATACATATCATTGGAAGGATATAGATAGACTGGAGAGTGTCCAGAGAGGAGCTACTAGATTAATGCCAGTAAGAAAAAGATTGGAACACAGGGAGAGGCTGGATACCCTTGAAGTGTTTAGCCAGGAGAAAAGGAGATTAGGAAGGAATGGAACTATGTTGCTTGGTTTCCTAAATGATGCATAGTTATGCTAAGAAATAAGGTTAAATATTAAACAAAATGAAAATATAACAAGGGGCGACAGCAAGGGGAAATTTTTTGGGAGGGGCAGGAGAAAGCATTGCTTCTCATGGTGGATGGTAGGTTCATGGCATGCACCCCCAGCTAACATAGTAAACTAAGAAAGCAGATACGTTTATGGAAACATGTGATGATTATTTATAGGAGTCAGAAGTAGACAGGTACTACTACTACTACTGAGAAGTATGGATGGTGTAGATGGGAAACAAGCCTTCTTCTATCTTAAAATTCACATGTTCTTATGTTTGTACTTTTCTTCCTAAAAGCAACTAGTTCCTCCAATCTAAATGTTCTAGTTACTATTAAAAGGACACTGTCAACTCCCTTAGGCATCAAAGTGTCTCTAGTTTTAAAACAGATTTAATGGTTGGTCACAAATAGTAGAGGTTGCAGATATAGCTGGTAGTTTGATCATGATGCTTTCCTTCTTTTTAAAAGTGAAAAACTGACTGCCCACCACACTTGCATCACCACAGACAAATATGTTAAATGAAAAATACCGGCCCAGTGGCGCTGAGGGTTGAGGCACTGAACACCACACCTCACGCCACGCCAGTGACCCATGTTCAGGAACAAGTATGGGTTGCCGTGGTTCGGTGGGGAGGAGAAGGATTGAGCATCCAATGGACTGCTCTCCATCTCCGGGGAGGGTGGTAACCAGCGGCTGGTGCTTGCTCGACCCCTAGCAGAGGCTGGGGCTCAGTGGCATGGAGTCGCACGCTATGGGGAGGCGGGACACGGCAGACACTTGACAGGGGGCGCGCAAGGGAGTGTATGGGCACCCAGTCGCTGGTGTCATTGCACTCCGTGAGCCTGTAGGGGAGAAAAATGGAAAATACAGCCCCGGTTAATGAAGATGTCCCTGCGGCGCTACCCCCGAGACGGCATCTCCCTGGCAATCATCCATTGAGGTGGGTTGAGTCACTCCCCACCACCCTACCATGAAGGGTAAGTCATGGGTGCACAAGGGACGGGGTCTGACTTCGGGGGATGGTGCTGGGGAGACATCCGAAAGGCAGTCGTGCCTCCGGAGCTCTGGAAGAAATACCAGGTGAAAAAAAAAATTCCCCGTTTAGCACTGTTCAGAGAAAAGTCAGCCAGTGAAGTTAAATGTACAGCAGCTAACGGAACAGCAAATCTGGTTGGAGGGCACAGTAAAAGTGATTTATAAGACATTAAAAATATCCTGCCTGACGTATGATCAGATATTAAGGAAATGAAAATCTCCATAGGAAAAGCAGGAATGGAGTTGGCTGAGATAAAAGAAAGGGTTGAGGTGATTGAAGGCACATCAAGTTCTGTTGAGAGCACACTTTATTACATGAAAGATATCACAGGGACTCATACAAAACAAATAAACTATCTTCTAGAAAAAATTGAGGACTTGGAAAATAGAGAAGGAATAATTTTAGAATTATGGGGTTGTCAGAAGGGGTAGAGGGGAAAGACATGTAGTGTATGGCTTCTTGCAACAGTTTTTTGTCAAACTGCTACAAAAACAATGGCAGTGGTCAGTAGATATCGAAAGAGCACATCACACCTTAGCCCCTGCCCTCCAACTGGGAGTAGACCTTGACCAGTGATTGTCAATTTTCTGATATTCACCACTAAAGAAGAAATTCTAAGTTTAGCCAGAGAAAGGGACCAATTAAACTGGAGGGGAGTATATGTTTGTATTTTATCAGGATTTTGCCATTGAGACTGTTTACAGTCGTAAATAATTTACTGAAGTAAGGAAAGCTTTACAGAAACAGGGTTGGAGCTACTTCATGAAATATCCTGCTTGTTTAGTCATTTCCTACAAAGGTGGTCCTTATGTTATGGGTGACACTCCTGATAAAGTTTGGCAAGCTCTCTCAAGCAGCCAATACAGCATTCAGTGTACCTCTCAACTGCCATTTTTAAACCATACTGCTTCAGACTGTTTGTCTTGAGCACCCACTGGCAGGCCCTCTCAGACCTCGCAACCCACTGCCACTGTGACTGCTCAGAAATCTGTAACCCAACAACAGCATATGAGTATTAACAAACACAACACAACACAATACAACAAAGTCCTCCCCTAGTTTGACTACTCCCCATGGCTACACTTCCATCTCCTATGCAGAATTATACAATGGCAAGAAAATTTCCTGGACTCTGATTGGTCAGTGTGTCCCTGGCACAGTGAGGTTATCCCAGCACAACCTCACTGTATTGATTTGTTGGATGGTTGTTTGGAGCTACTCTTAAGAAACAGACATATATTGCCACACTAAAAATCTACTAAAAACAGCTTCTAAATGTTTTTTATTTTGTATAACAATGAGCCATTGTATATTAGCAGTAATGCACTCCAGGGTGTGGGTTGTGTTGGGATAACCTCACTTCTGGGACATTGGACACACTCGGCCTGTGGCCTCTTGCCCAACCACCCAGGCATGAGGTTATCCCAGCACAACGCACACCCTGTCCTGCATTATTGCTTAAGCAACCATATCCAAGGACAACAAACACTCTGATTTCAATATGAGGAAAGCTAAAACACCACTGACTAGACTCTTCCAAAATGACCTGCTAAGACATGCCACCAATGCCAGAAAGTGGATGAGAAGCAGGAGTAGAGAAGGAAGATCTTCTTTGAGTGCAAGATCTTTAGTTGCCCTGGGAGTAGATGAGTAGGTTTTTAAAACAACTCAGAATGAGATGGAAAACTGAAGGTGTCAGGACTGTCTCTTCTTGATCTGAAAACATATGGACTCTACTCTATTGGCTTGCCAATCAGGGATTTCTGAGTAAGCCTCGTGAGGCTTGGTCTGACTGACAAATCCGAGTCATTAGAATCTTCCTTCCTAGGTCACAGCAAAGGCAGCAGACCTGGAAGTTTGGGGGGGGGGGCAACTGAC
Source organism: Neoceratodus forsteri (assembly GCA_016271365.2). Classification (NCBI taxonomy): domain Eukaryota; kingdom Metazoa; phylum Chordata; order Ceratodontiformes; family Ceratodontidae; genus Neoceratodus; species Neoceratodus forsteri. The sequence goes on from CM028138.1 coordinate 158,312,443, forward strand.
CCCTCACGTTCAAAAATAAGGGTTGGAATGTACAATCTGACTACCACATCCGATACAGCACTTACTAGCCTGTTATCATAAGTCTGCCTTTTGTTATAAGTCTGTGGCACACACCACGCATATCCACTGGAAGTCAGGGGAGAGCAAAGGTCAGATGAGCTCACTGAATTGTAGTGACTCATTGCTACGTACCCTTCCTCCACTGGCACACAAAAACAACATTTTTCCCAGCCTTTTTCCATACCTTTTATTGGACCAACAAGAGATTTAAAGAATTTAAGCTTTTGAGCTATGCAGAGCTCTTCATCAGACAGTGACAGACTTTGCAGATAACTCATTTTAAGTATATAGGGTAGAATTGGTATTATTCAGAAATTAACAAAATATTTGAAATCCTATTTGTGTTTAAATCAGCCTTTCCCTAAGAATGGGATGTGACAGGGATGGGCTATAAATTGTCAAGTGCTTAATTGCCAACCTAAAAGCGTGTCTGTGTGTGTGTTTTACTTGGAAAAGGCTTCATGGGACAATGCATTTTTACAAGGTGGTTCTGGTTTTAGTACAATCATTATCTTATAAAGTCAGGGAGCACTGTCTGCTGCATGTTAGTTCATTTTGGTCACCAGAAATTATGTTAGAGTGTTGAAAAACAATATAGTGAGAATACTGATAAAAGCCTTGGTTCCACCAAGTCACAACGACAGTAATGCTATTGACATCCCCGACAACAACGGGAACAGTGCCGACTGTCGGCATTGTTCTGTTTAAATAAAGTCCTTTTTGCGGGGGGGGGGGGCTTTGCCCACCGCAACCCTGTGCCCCATCTTCAGATAACCAAATCTGAGTTGGAGCTGGTTAGGGGTGGGGTGCAATACCCAGAAACAGAGCAGTGGTGTAAAGCAAGAGCATCACAGCGACCTGGTGAGATTTGTTGCTGTGGTGGTCTTTGCTACAACATTTTCATTGTTGTAATGGTATACCATGATGGAATGCTACTTTTATTTCCCATTATTTATTTTTATTCTTTGGTAACTGGGTAAGGCCCATTAGGCCCAAGACCTGTTTTTGGGGTGCTACCTGTGAGCAATTTCTCAGGGTCACACAGTATACAGGTGGAGGCTGTGAAAATCCAGCCTAGGTCTGCTGGATGTACCAAACTTGTTCACAGCTCCTTACTCTAACCTCTAGGCTATACTGCTAGCTCAGTGTTGGAAATGTAGCCTAAAGCAGCAGAAATGCTAAAGCAAACGTAAAATGAAGAAGAAAAGCTGGCCTGTTCATTTCAGAGTAGGGACTGTGACAAATGCTACAAAGTTTTCAAATCTGATCCAATAAAATGTTAGGCTTGACTTGTTAATGCTTAGCGTAGCTATAGCATTGTAACTACACTGCTGCAGTATAACTGGTGAACTGTGGTGTGTACAGAAGTAATGGCATCTGGGGTAAGGCTTCCTGACTCCTGGAATAACTGGAAGAACAAACAGGTCCAGAAGTAACCACCTCTACGGCTACTGCAATCCTGCGCATACTAATGTAGTAATGAGGATTAGGGTTATAAAGAAAGAACAGAAAATGGGAAAACTTAACCCAATGCCAAGTAGTGATTATGTTTACAGAGATGCATGAGCACCACATTCTAAGCTATTTCTTGGACCCACCATTCTCCAGTTATACAAGGAGGTTGGATAGGTCAGATATGTTTGTGTGTCAGGGGAATGGTTCCTTGACAGTGTCAACCAATGGGCTTGTAGTATATTCTGTAAGCTCTCTCTGGGCTATCTGACTGTGAATAGCTCTGTTGCCCAACAATGCAGCCGGGAGGTGCAGCACAAACGTTTGCACCCACTTTCCACTCCCTTTGTGAATCCTCGACCAGGTGTTCCTTTTATAGTTTTCTTTTTACTCAGATAGTAGTATATTATGGTGTTCTTTAGCTAATCTTATAGTTTTGTTAAATCTTAGCTGTGCCAACATTATTTTATTAACCTGTGATTTTGGTAGCTGTTCCGTTTTATTTCTGTTTCAAATATGTCTTTAAGTAACCTCTGCTTAGCGACATGGAATGTTAGAGGCATAGGGTCTCCTATTAAACAGAAGAAAGTTCTCAATTACTTTCAAAATCAAAAGGTGGAAATAGCTTTGCTCCAGGAAACCCACCTTCTGCCTGAAGAAAATTTGCAATTAAGTAGGGCATGGGTGGGGCAAGCCAAATTTTGCTGTTTCAACTAAAAAAAAAAGCAGGATCTCAATTTTAATAAGACAAGGAGTCCAATTGATTAAAAGTAATCATATTGCAGACCCAGAAGGATGCTATCAAATTCTGGAAGGAACTCTGAAAGATAAGCAGGTGGTTCTCTGAAATGTATATGCACCAAATAAAAATCAGTCCAAATTCTTTGATGAGTTAGCTATTCAATTAGGCATTTATAAAAATGTTGAAATTAGTTGCGGTGGGGATTTCAATGAGGTCTTATACCTTTACCTTGACAGAAACAATGCATTGAGTCATTGTGCTTTTAATAACCCCAGCAGAGCTTTCACAAGCTTAAGGTCAGTTTTAGGTTTAGTAGACACGTGGGGCGGGATATTCAGACTGCGCCAGGTTGTGGCACAAGCCTAGGCGCAGCACAACTTGGATGCACAGGGACGTGGACAGGGTGATATTCAACGGAGCTGCACCATGGCACAGCATCATTGAAAATTGCACCTTGGCCACCCACAGTGTGCATGGTGCAGTGGCACTGCGCCAGCACAAGTGGCCAGAGTGGAGCAGGGGGATGCGGTAGCACAAGTGCTGCTGCGAGAGGCGCAACCACTGCGATATTCAAAAGTGCACATGCAAATGGATCCATAATGTATGCAATGCACAAGTGGGCCATTTGCATGTCATTATGGCCCCATTTACATGCAGGTGCACGAACCCCGCAACTTGCACCTGGCGCCCTGCCAGGCTGCAGCCATCAGGGACCAACTCCCCGCACAAGCGGTGACATGCTCAGACGCCCGATCGTGAGCATATGAAAGAAATGTAAACGTCGCGTATCCCTGGTGGTCCAGTGGACCGCTCACAGCACAGTTATGGGCAGAAGTACAGTAAAATTACCCTCCCATTTCCCTGGTGGTCCAGTGGACTGCTCATGGCCCGATCACAGGCATATGTTGAAATATTACGGTCCTGTATTCCTGGTGGGCCAGTGGACTGCACACAGTCCAATCACGGGCATATGCAGATAAATAATAGTCCCATATCCCTGGTGGTCCAGTGGACCATACGCAGCCCGATCGCGGGCATATGTACTAAAAATATAGTTCTATATCCCTGGTGGTCCAGTGAAACTCTTGCAGCCCGACCGTGGGCATCAGTAATAAATAATAACACACCAATCCAACCCTGGTGGTCCAGCAGGATCCCCCTCCCCACCCGTCCACTGAGCCCCACCGTCCCACTTGCCCCCGGTCAGCAGCGGGCAGCAGCTCCCCACCCGCTTGCTGCCCCACTGCCCACTGACTGACTCCATATGGTAGGGCTGTACACCCATTGGCCACTGACTGAGGGACCGGGCAGTGGGGTTGGTGGTGGGTGGGGAGGTACCTGGACCACCAGGGTTGGATTGGTGTCATTATTTATTACTGATGCCCGTGATGGGGCTGCGAGCAGTCCACTGGACCACCAGGGATATAGGACTGTTATTTTACTACATATGCCCGTGATCGGGCTGCGAGTGGACCACTGGACCACCAGGGATATAGGACTATTATTTTACTACATATGCCCATGATTGGGCTGTAAGCAGTCCACTGGACCACTGGGGATATAGGACTGTTATTTTACTACATATGCCCATGATCGGGCTGCGTGCGGTCCACTGGACCACCAGGGATATGGGACTATTATTTATCTACATGTGCCCTCCATCGGTCATTGGGGGGCCCCACCATGAAGGTGCCACCGGAGCTCGGGTGGCCACCCATAGGTAGCAGCTGCCATGTTGCACCCTGCAATATGGCAGCTCACCTGTGGGTGGCCTGTTGTTCCTTTTTTTTTTTTTGGCTCACCTGTGTGCAGCACAAGTAGGGGTTGCACATGCATGGGCTCAGCACATCCCGGGTTGAATATTGGGGTGTGCGGAGTATGCATGGGCACGCCCTTCTACCTGCGCTGAATACATTACTGATGCCCTCCGGTGCATCGGGATTTGTGCCAGGCTCAATCCTCCTTCGAATATCACACCGGGGTGCATCAGTGGTTTGCGCATTGCGCCATGCGCAACCCTTCTGAATCCCACCCGTGGTGTACATTGCACTCAGATGGAAGGGACTATTCCTTATATTCTAGCTGTCATAACTCATACAGTAGACTAGATTATTTATTCATCGCTAATGGCCTTAGCTCAGCCCTCATGTCTGTAGATATCAGAAGACATGTTATTTCTGATCATGGTCTGTTTTCTGTGCATTTGACTATAGACAAAGATAATAGCAGAGTCAGACACTTGAAATGTAACACTTTGCAGAATTTATTGCGAAATCTGTCGGGGAGTACTTCGAGATAAATGACAATGGACAAACATTCTGTGCAACTCTTCGGGATGCTTTTAAAGCATTCCTCAGCTTTTGCAACTAATAATGAGACATCTCTTAAAGAGCTATCTGAAAATGAAAAGAAACTTAAAAAACATGAATTGGAATTTAAACAAGGAAAAAATAAGGCAGGCTATGCTGCAGGAAATAATAACTCTCAAAACTGACATTAATAGATTTTGCTCTGCAAAAGCTGAATTTGCCCAAGCCATGACTAAACAAAAATTTTGGGACTCTGGAAAAAAGTAAGGAAAAGTTTTGGCCCTCAAACTTAATAAAAGATTAACCCAGAATTTAATTGCAGGTGTTAGGGACAAAAATGGTCATGTTAAAGTCTACAACAAAGATATTAATACAGTCTTTGAAGTGTTCTATGAGGGTTTATACTTTTGCTCAACACTCCATCACAGTATCACCATACATGAATTCTTAAATGCATGTCTACTGTGAGTGATAGTGACAACACACATCTAAACAAGCTTATAACCATAGAGGAAATTACTCAGGTTATTACGGGTCTCCCCAGCAATAAGGCGCCTGGTCCAGACATTATATCTGGAAAGTTATATAAAATTTTGGGTCCTCTTATCACTACATACCTCCTAAAAATGGCTAAGGAAGCTTTCTTTGAGGGGGCACTACCTCTTTTAACAAGGTTTACATTACCTTGATTTTAATAAATGAAAAGGATCTGCAGCTTTGCAAGAGTTACATACTCATTTCATTGTTAAATGGTGATTATAAAATCATAGCTAAAATCATTTCACTCAGAATTAAGAATGTTGTTTCTAAGTTAGTAGACAAAGAACAGGTAGGCCTGGAATGGAGAATATCAGACAGCTCCCAGAGGTTATGCATGCAGTCCAAGTGCCCAAAAAAACCCACAGTTTTTACAATAGATTTTTTCAAGACCTTTGATACCATTGAATGGGGCTACTTATTGGACATAATGTAGAACTATAGCATGGGCAATTATTTTATTAAATAGATTAAAACTTTGTACAACAACCCAACTGCTGAGTTTATGACAAATGTAATGGTCTCATCACCATTTAGACTTTCTAGAGGGACAAAACAAAGATATCCATTGTCTCCCTATGTGTTTATTTTGGCTTTGGAGCCACTTATTAGGAAAATTCACGTCACCCAAAATTAAAGGACTCAGAACAGGTAAGGTCGTAAATAAAACATTTGCTTATGCAGGTGACCTTTTATTCACTCTATGTCACCCTAATGACTCCATTACAGCACTTAAGACTATTTTGGGAAAATCTGATGAGATATTAGGTTTAACAGTTAATTGGAAGAAGACACAGGCTATACAGACTTATGATAGAGGGAATGTACACATTGGGGGCAATCTTACAGGAAAAGAGTGCTGTGAATAGTTAATTAGATCAATAACTGTTCTAACATTACTTGCTTCTGTTCATCCTTTAATAAATCCTGTCTGTGATTTATGCTCTGATTTTCGAGATGTAATGCTAGGACCATTGCTATAAGTTTGGCATCTGTATTAATTAGGGAAATGGGCCAATAATTTTCACATTTTAACTGATGTTGGCCGTTCTTTAGTAATAATACTATAATAGCCTGAAAGAGTGAAAGAGTTGTTAGCTAGTAGGGATTCATTATTCATTATACATATTGCATAATTTCCTTCGGGACTCCATGCTCCCAACTAGGGAGTCCATATGTTTAAGAAAGGACAGTTGTTAAATGAGTGTTGGGCGCTGCATTAAAAACGAGCGAGAATGTATTACAGTACCTCTTAGAGGGTCTTACCCCCTTACCATTCTCCACAAGTCAAAAACCAGGACATCCAATGGTACTGCAAGCAAACAGTTTTTCCAAAGGAGCTGAACTCATGAGTCAAAAACCAGGACATCCAATGGTGCTGCAAGCACAACCAGTTTTTCTAAAGGAGCTGAACTCGAGTTCCCGTTTCTGTGAATCATGCCGTCTTTCAAAACGTCTATGTTCTCCGACAACTGCTCCTCTCATACTCTTGTTTCCTCTTTGGTTTCTTTCACACTCAGATAACAAGGCACCTGTGTAGAGATATTGCAACATTGCGCTAAAGGCAGCTGGATTGATCAGAGGGTGCTTGAATGCAATCATGTTCTTTCCTTTACACACTGTCTCAAACATCTCAGCGAAGTAGGCACAGTGTGCAGAGAGAATGCAGCGGTGGGCGCAGAACGACCCCCGTGCACAATGAAGACAATGCCGCTGTGGTAACCTTGCTCCAGTAATCTTTGCAAAAAGTCTTCCTAATAATCGCACTGTATATGTTTGGATGTGATCTGCTTGTACTCTTTCAGCAACCTGCGAATGGGGTCACTCAGAGCCCCTATAGGCAGCAATCCCCATCAAAAGTGTTGGCTTCACATTTTGCCCCATTGGCTAGCAAGTAAGGCACTAGTGCCTCATGGCCACAAAGGCATGCATAGTATAGTGGGGTGCTGTCCCATTTATCCCGCACATTAAGTTCTACGTCTCTCAGCTCAACAAGATATTGTATGCGGAAAACGTCTCCCTTCCTGCAGCTTGTGAACAAGTCACTTGTGTCCATGGCCGGTAGGATGGCACAACACTGAAAGGCATTGAACCTGGAGGTCTGGGCCGGGGAGCAGCTCCAAACACAGACAGCTGTCTGCAAACACACTGGGCGAGCTGCCGGAAGTCCTAGAACGTGACAGTAAGGTGAGTTGTGTTCACGGTACAAGGCACCGATCCGCGCTGTATGTGTAGTTTATACTGTATCTTGACATTCCTCTTGTACTGTTTCTTTTGGAGAGAGTCGGATTGAATTGTATATAAAACATGTCAACAGTTTAGTCAATCAACAATAAATAACTGCATTGGTAGGAACTTACCTTCCACACAACCAAGCAGGAACGCAGAGGTATAGTGATTGCTTCAGCACCGGCAACATAAAGGAGATGGAAACACTCGGGCACAGGTGTGAGAATAAATTATATATCAGTTTGGGCGTGAGAGTGTGATGCCATTGCGTAGGGGTGTAACCAATGAATGGAAGGTTTATTCGCGGACCGAGGAGATATACAAAATGGGTGAAATTAAGAAAATTAGAAAGTTAATAAACGGAATGAAGACATGTTAAGGTAAGGGGTGGGGCGCACTTTCTGAAATGTTCTTCATTTAAAAGATACAGTAATCTTAACAAAACAGTGGACACACACTGACAGTGCCGCTTTAAGATCAGTACTAATTTGGGTGAGAGTTTTATCAAGATTTTGATGTTTCATATGTGAGCTATGAATAGAGAGGTAAATCCCCAGATATTTCATATGATCTTTAACCCATTTTAAACCAAATGGGGATATCTCCGAGGAGTATGTTTTAACATTTAGGGGCATTACCTTCATTTTAGTTAAGTCTGTAATTGGAGAATTTACCAAATTGCTCTATAATGAATAACACGGTCCTAAGTGAGGCCAAAGGATGTAGAATGTGAAGGAGTATATCATTAGCATAAACCGAAAGCTTATACTAATGGGGACCAATAGTGATACCCGAGACTAAAGGCAAGACATTTACACGATGAATAAGTGGCTCCAAGTACAAATTAAATAAAAGAGGAGAAAGAGGACAGTCCTGCCTGGTGCCCTGCTGCAAGACAATAGTGTTAGAAAGCATGCCGTTACACAGTACGCGGGCCGTCGGAGGAGTATATAAGACTTTTACCCATTGGATATATTGCTGGGGAATATGATATTTAGGAAGAAGATAGAACAAATAATCCCAGGAGACCCGATCAAAAGCTTTCTCTGCATCCAGGGAGACCAAAATAGCCGGTGTCTGGATTTCCCTAGATGCAGAGATAAAATGACAAAGCTTCTGCATGTGGTCGGAAGAATGTCGGCCAGCAACAAAACCCACCTGTTCTGGACTTATTAAGCTATGCCATACTTTAGCAAATCTACTGGCCAAAATCTTTGCTAGTATTTTAAAGTCCACATTTATTAAAGATATAGGGCGATAATTGGAAACAAAGAGAGGGTCTTTTCCTGCTTTAGGGAGAACTACAATAGTGGATTCTAACAGGGACTGATCCAGAGTACCAAATTTGTGGATATAGTTATAAGTATCTAACTAAATAGGGGCCAGTTGGTGCTTAAAAGCCTTATAAAATTCTGCCGTATATCCATAAGGACTAGGTGCCTTATTTGGCGGCAGAGCTTTAATGGCAGCACATATTTCAGGAACTGAAAGAGGGGCCTCCAAAAGAGCAATTTGAAGCTCCTCCAAATATGGGAGCTATATGTCGTGCAAAAAGTGATCCACCTCTGCGGGATCAAAGGGGGTATGAGGCCTGGAGTACAAGTTAGAGTAATACTCTTGAAAAGAAAGGAGAATATCCTGTGGAGAAGTAACTAAGAGACCGGTAGTGTTATATATGGAGGGTATTATCCTATCAGCAGTTTGTGCTCTCAATCAAAGAACAAGAAGTTTGCCGGCCTTGTCACCCTGGTCAAAGTAGCTAATTTTGGACCTCTGGAGAAGATCTACTGCTTTATCCATTAGTAAGGAATTGTAACGATCCCTGAGAATATCCAGAATGGAAAGAGTGGCCTGGGAAGAAGAAGGGGAAAGCGACAGCTCTACATGCCGTATCTCCTGGAGAAGATGAGACTTAAGCTGAGAGGTTAACTTTTTCTTAATAGTGGCCAAGCAAATTATTTCGCCCCTGAGAGAACATTTTAAAGACCCCCATAGTATACCTAACTTGGGCATGGAGGGGGAGTTTGATGTAAGGAAAGTGGTGAAACAATTCTGAAAATGACTTTTAACTTTATCACACTTCAGCAGTAGATGGTTAAATCTCCAAACTTTGTCCCGTCTGACATTTGGACCTAAACACCAATGAAGTAATGTGGGATGATGGTCAGAAATGACCGTAGAGAGATAAGAGCAGGATAACACAGAGGAAAGGTGGCCAATGTCCAGCAAGAAATAATCTATCCTAGAAAATGAATTATGGGGAATCGAGTGGAAGGAATATTCCTTCCTAGAAGGAAAAAAGGCCTTCCATGGATCTATTACACCCAAAGTATCCATCAGTTCTCAGATGACTAATTGTGCATGGGAAAGGGAGGGGGCACAGGAACCGGAGCGATCTGAAATGTTACATAAAACCAGATTCCAGTCTCCTTCAAGCAGGAGAGGATAATTAGACCAGGGAATCAGCAGATCCATGAGAGTAGTAAAACACAAATAATCTTCTGTAGTTGGCCCATACACTGACCCAAGAACCAATTCAGAGTGGCCAATTAAAACTTATATTATGATAAACCTATGGTGAATATCCACCAGTGTATCCAACAGACAGAAAGGCAATTTTCTAGCTATAAGAATGGCCACTCCTCCTCTATGAGAATTAGGGGCTGTTCCAAAAACTTGACCCACCCAGGTTCACCGAAATAGAAGAACCTGGGGGGGCCGGGTAAATGAGTCTCTTGTAGAAGAGCAATATTCACCTCCAACTTTCACAGATGCAGGAGTATTTTTGTTCTCTTCACTGGAGACTGGGCACCCCTCACATTCCAGGAACAGATTTTATGTGTTGCCATACCATTCTATACAATTTAGAGTCCTGTCTAACAACATCCCAGTGAAATAAACTAAACAAGCCTGGAATGACATCTCCTCATGAAACAAGATAGTAATATATTCAATGTGTACCAGCATCCCACCCTGACTCCTCAACAAATATATCCCATTCTGAGGCAAAACATTCCCAGATGGTCCATATATAAGAGATGTAAACAATGTTGGTTTCCAAACCCCCACCCCCTTTCTCCCTTATCCCCATACATCACTATCACAGCACAACAAAAGAAACCCTCCATGGGGTGAAAAAATGCCTGGCCAAATATTACTTCTGGCCCAGTAATATATAATAAAAAGGAAATTGTAAGTCTGATATATGCACATGGAGCAGCTGTGAAAATCCCCCAACCCCTAATCCAGCTCATAATTACCTGTGAGCTGCAAACACCCACCGCCCTCCCACTACAAGAACACAGCCACATTTGATTAATACCAACAGAGAAAAATATTGGAGAAATGGAAAAAAAAAAATGAAATGAGATCTCCCACTATAAATAACTTGTGGTAAGATCCTTTGAATCTCAACAATGCTGCTATACAAAGATTTTCCTACAAAGCCACATCTTCAAACAGTAAAGAATAGCTTAACACTCAAACCCTTAATCCCCAGTCTTTGGGTAAACGCGGATCGAATTCGGAGTATCTACGAGACAAAGAAAAACAGAAGGGATTAGTGTCTGTAATCATATGAGAAGGGAAACAGCAGTCCTCATGAAGACATTTACAACAGTCCTCTGCTGCACTCTAGTGGTCATAGAATGGCACTGCTGCATCACCGCATGAAACAAAATCAATGCTCGAGCTAGAGCCTCCATTAAGTAGCATGCCGCCTGTCACCAAGTAGATCAGCAAGGAGGAAACAAGTCTGGGAGCAATGATTGCAATGCTGGAACGGCTTGTTGGGCAGAATCAAATTTGTGCCAGGTACCAGAGATGGCCACCGCAAAGTGGGATGGATACTGAATTTTATACTTAATCCCAGCGGCAATAAGCTTGGAAACCAAGGGATGGTATTCTGCTCTACGCTGCCAAAATTAAACAGGTAAATCCTGAGCAAAATGTAGTTGATGGTCCTCCCAAAGAACTTGCTGTAGATCTTTAACCTGCCCAAAAACATGAGCTTATCCAGATAGTTCAGAAACTTTAATATCAGTGGCCGAGATGGTTTGCCAGAAGCTGGTTTCGGCCTCAGGGAATGGTGAGCCTTCTCTATAACACAGGTAGTGTTATTGGAAGAGGGCCCTGCTATTTTAGTGAGCAATTTTTGTAGAAATAAAATAGGGGCAGAGCCCTCCGCATCTTCTGGAAGGCTGAAGATAATGATGTTGTTCGGGCGGCTTTGGACTTCCAGATCTTCCAACTTAATTTCAGCTTTATGCAGTCGCTGCCTCAAACTAGTGATCTCAGGGTTCAGTTTGTCCTTCCATCCTTCTAACAATGCCACACGAGCCGTGGTGTCTGTAGTAGCTTGATTGGTGTCTACAAGCTCTCCCATGATACATTTAAGCTCCGTTGTAATTTCTTGCAAAGCGAGCTTGAAGGGTTGCAGCTCCTCTAAAACTTTATTTTCAGTGAGGGGAGAAGAGGCTGGTGATATTGCAGAGAAAACAGAAACTTTAGATGAGGCCCCAGTGTGGCTTTTTGACCTCTTCGGCCCCTTCTCGGGTGATTGCGGTGGAGTGTGAGTTGGGGGCGCCTGGCACATCTCTGCCTCCATTGGTGCAGTAGGCCCTGGATTAGTGCCGAACACTTCCATGCCATGTACTGCTTCTCTCCGAAAAAAGCCTTCACCGACTATATGTCGGGAGACTATCTGAAGACAGTTGATGTGTAGTAGGAGAAAAAAATAGCAGAATTAGAGATGCTTTCTCCAAGAAGGACCAGGTTCTGAGCGGGAGCCAGTTCGCAATGCTGCTAACCCAACAGAAACATCAAGTAATCTCCACAGATGATTACAGTTAATGTCACAACACAGAACATATATTCAAAGATACAGATAAGAAGAAATCCAGCCGCAAACATTAGGGTATCAGGGAGAATTAAGTAAGCACACTGTTACTGCAGATTAAAGTGCATTACAAAGGTGGAGGGAGACTGACAGGTAGGGAGGAGAACCTGTATTTGGAAGGGTGGTATACAGCCTGGGCTTTGACAGGGCTGAGAAACACCGAAGTAGTGCAGCCAGAGTACGCTTTGTTGAGGAGAACATGTGGTACCACAGTTAAGTGCTATGGGGGTGAGGAGAGGAGGGAAAGAGGGATGCGGGTAGAGGGACATTAGCATGGAAGTGAAAGAGAGGTTGGGGTATAGGGGAGGGAGTCAAATGCATACAGGAGCAATGAGGGTTTTAGGGGTCAGTGCTAGAGGTGGTCGAGGTAGTGAGAGCAGGGTGATTATTAATTAGAGCACCGACAGACCTTTTGACTCTCTAGATGAGACCATAGCCCAGTTTTAAATTGACTGGTCTTGGTGAGGGTATTAGGTAGCTCATTGAACAGTCTGGGTCCCTGGTACTGCAGGAGAGGGATTTTTGGGCAAGCTTTATGTGCTTGAAAGGCATTAGGAGTCCACCTTTGGTCGCTCTTCTGGTTTGCTGAATGGGTTGTGCAACTTTGAATAGACTGCAGGTAGTATCAGGCATAAGTCCCAGTACTGCTTTTTTTACTCATGTGCAGGTTTGGTATTGCACCCTGAGATGGAGTGGGAACCATCCTGTGTAGCTGTATAGGGTACAGGTATGAGTTAGGTGGTCAGCCCCTAGGGTCAGTTGGCAAGCCTTATTTAGGTGAGTTCTTACTCTATTTAGGGCGGTGTCAGAGTCAGCCCCATAGACGGGCAGGCCATAGTTTATTGAGGATAAGACTGAGCTGCTTGTGGCTAGTTTCAGGGCTGCCGCTGTCACTGAATTTTTGTGGCGGTAGAGCATGCCCAGCTTTATATTTGCAGTTTTGACCACATGGTCAACATGAGTAGTGAAGCTGAGTGTGTTGTCCAGGTATCCCCCAAGGTATTTGAATGTGCATACTTGTTCCAAAAGATCTCCCCGATGACTCCAAATCAGCATGGAGCTCTACTTGTTCTTTTTCTGTGGTACAGTGAAGTGCATGCTTTTTGGTTTTTTATGGTTGCTCATCAGCTTGTTCTGAGTGAACCATGTTTTAAGCATACGGAAGCTTTCTTGTAGCTCAGTGGTGATTGAGGCTTGCTCTCTGCCAGCTGCCAAAATGACTGCATCATCAGCGTAAAGCACTATATGTGCAGGGCAGGCTGAGGGAAGGGAGTTTGTAAAGATGCTGAATAGGAGTGGGCCTAGGATGGACCCTTTTGGGACTCCTAGGCTCACAACCGTGGGTTCAGACCATATGCTGTTAAAGAGGGAGTCCAGTCAAAAGTACTACATTGCAGAATTAGAATCAGCCTACCCCCAATAAATCTCACACCAAAAATTAGGTTTCTACATTACTTCCTTTTAAAGTTATGAGCTATTTTGCAACACTGACTTCAGTCCCTGTTCAAATAAGCCAGTTTCACTGAAAAGACACTGATGATGTCACAAACAGAACTCACAGACTAGTCCTCCCTATCAGCAACCTTATAGGACCTATTTCTTCAAAGTTATCAAAACTGTAGTGGTAGTATTTATTTAAAAAACCAAAACTGACACAGGGTTGCCTGCAGTGTTTGCATTTCCAGGATGTTCAGATGCATGATATTGTACTTTAGAACACATCAGGAGGTGGGTTTGGAATGCAGCGCTGAACAAAGGTATAGACTGTTAAAGTGGTGCACAATTTTAGAATGTGGGGGGGGTGCCATGTAATCTCAGCATGTGCCATCTCACACTGTGATAGGGACACACATTGAAGAATTTAGTGGGGACTGGCAATTCTGGAATATAGGTGTAACCCCCATTACCTGGGGTTCGAAGAATCCCTCTTAGATCTAGTGGCAGGCAAGGAAGGCAGCTTGTGAAACACCAGTTAAATGGGTTTCACACTGTCTCACTCTGCCCTCAGTCTCAGCTGAGCTGGAGGGATGACATCATATAGAATTCTCGCAGCAGTATAAGCCACAGTGGAATGTTGCACAGGTTAGAATGTTGGGGTTTTCAAAGTCAGTGTTGTGCATTCTGTAGTAGTCTAGTGGGAGACTCAGTGGAGGGAGGAGGTGCACTGCAGTTGGCAGTCCCTCAGAGCCCTCAGCTCTGATCAGAGCTACCTCTGTAGTGGGTGTGTGTTCTCACCCTAGAGAAGGACACAGAAGAGACCTTTCTGGAAGTGGTTAAGACCGTCCCTAGTTGTTCCAGTGCCCCATCCCTGAGGGGGATGGGGGGAACAAGACCAGCTGTTCAGGGGCAAGTACCCAGGCCCCGCTGGAAGAAGAGAAGCTGCCTGTGAGAGAAGATTTGTGCTGAGGCACCAAGAAGTATGTTTTGTTTTCCTGAGAGAAGCCAGTGGGCACCTGTGAACCAGGGTGAGTCTACTCTGCCAGAGATCCTATGTTTTCACCGAGACTGTTGTGTTAAGTATCTTCTACTATGGGTCAGGAAAGGACAGCCAAGTACAGTACTTAAGTTTGTGTATGGCTTAAAATGCATCTAAACAGTTGGGGGTCTACAGGGATGGATCAGCCACTTAAAGAACATTACAAGTCAGGACACCAGTTACCAGAGACTGTAGATTGTTAAATGTGACATACATTTCGAGATAGCATTCTACAAACAGAGAGGTTAACAAGGAAAGGTGTTGATTCCAAATGAATGGCCGAGTATGCATTTGGGGACAAAAGGTGGGAGATCCCCCATCTGGAGAATCCAGATTTACCTCTACGGATTTACTTTGGGCACCTATAGCTTTCTTCCGGGCACTTGACCAGTGTTTGCAGGAAGTACCCAGACATGGGATTAAGGATGTATGTTTTTCGCTTAGAGCTTGGAAGTGCTTATGGGTGGTAGAGGGAGCCACCAGCAGAAATGTTCCATGCCATATGGAAAGTGTGTGCCAGTACTGGCCGAGGGCCATGCCGGGGAATCCAGGATAGATAGAGTACTAGTTCGGGCTGAGAGTCCAGTGTATACAGATCCTGAGGGAAAAGTTTTTGTGATGATGAAGAAGATGTGTTCTGACCTATATAGGTCTGTACATCCAGTGAGTGTAGCCCCATGGGGGTCCATCCTGCTTTGTATTCCTATGTGCACATGAATAAAAGCCCCACTTTAGAATCCTACTCCAGGTTTGGACATTCACAGTTCTTGCTTCCTGTGTCGGGAGTTACTTGGGTGCCCCAGTCCAAAAGTACAAACCTAGCCCTGATGCCAAGCGAATGTTTTCTCCCCGAGGCCAGGCTAGCCAGGTGATGGGTTACAAAATGGAGGCACCAGGTGCTAATAACTAATAACACCCAACCCGATGCCTGGTTACATAAGTAAGGATGTACACTGTTGGAATATGGCAGGGCACACCATTTTATTTTGAAACTGCTTGTCCTTGCCACATGCTGGAATTGTATGCTTCCACCACATTTTAAAACTGTACATCACATCCCCACCACAATTCAACACTGTGTGTCCCAGCCATATTACAAAATAGCACATCCTTGCCACATTCCAAAATTGCACATCCACACAATGTTTCAAAGTTGTGTTTCACTGCCACATTCTGAAACTGTCACCATCACATTCCAAAATTGTGTCACTGCTACATTCTGAAACTGCATCACCACCACATTCTGAAACTATGCATCACCACCACATTCCAAAATTTTAGGTCCTCACCAAATACTGAAACTGAGCATCACCGCTGCATCCTAAAACTGTGCATCACCACCGCATTTCAAAACTCCGTGCCACTGCCACATTCCAAAGCCGTGGATCACCACCACATTCCAAATTCGTGCATCACCACCACATTCCCAAGTCATGCATCACCACCATATTCCAAAGTCATGCATCACCTCCACATTCTGAAGTTATGCGTCACTGCCACATTCTGAAGTTGTGTCTCACTGCCACATTCCGGAGTTGTATGGCACTGCCAAATTCCAAAATTGTGCAGCACCTCCACATTCCAAAGTCACGCAGCACTGCTACATTCTGCAGTCATGTGGCACTGACACATTCCAAAATTGTGTGGCACCACCATATTCAGAAATTGCATGATACCACCACACTCTGAAACTGCATGGTACCACCACATTCTAAAACTGCACGAGTGTTCATCACCACCTCAAGCTGAAATTACATGTCACTGCCACATTCTGAAACTGCGCATCGGTCACCTTGTGAAACTGTACGTCATTGCCCCATTCCATAACTGTACGTCAGCATCACCACCACATTCTGAAATTTTGCACCAGCCACATTCCAAAATTGTGCATCAGCCACATTCTGAAACTGTGTGTCAGCCACATTCTGAAATTGCGTGTCACTGCCACATATTGAAATTGTGCATCGCCACATTCCAAAATTGTGCTTCACCATCACATTCTGAAATTTGCACCACCATCACATTCCAAAGCTGTGCATCAATGTCACACATTCCAAAACTGAGTGTCACTGCCACATTCTAAAACTGCGTCACTGCCACATTACGAAACTACATGTCTCTTCCACATTCTAAAACTGTACCTGCCTGCCACATTCTGAAATTGTGTATAAACTTCCATGCTTCAGTATTGCCTGTCAGTGTCACATTCTGAAAATGTACATTTCCACCATATTCCGAAACTGCACATCCCCACCACATTCTGAAGATGAGTGCCACTGCCACATTCAAAAATTGTATGCTCAAGTTACATTCTAAAATTATGCATCTCTGCCACATTTTGAAATTCCATGTGGCGACCAGATTCTGAAACTGCGTCACTGCCACTTTCTGAGATTCCGTGTCCATGCCACATTCTGAAATTGAATGTTGCCACCACAACCTGAAATCAAGCATACCAACCACACTTTTGAAATACTGGATCACTACACCACATGCCAAATTAATCCATCCAAAACACATTACGAAATTACATATCCCTACCACCTTCCACAACTATGTGTCTCCCACATTTCAAAACTGTGTGTCTCTTCCACATTCTAAAACTATATGACACTGCCACATTAAGAATTTTAGCATCCCTGCCACGTTCCAAAACTGTGTGTCCCACCATATGTCTAAGACTGTGTCATTGCTGCATTCCACAGTTGCAGTCTGGTGACATTTCGAAATGTCATCCCTGCACTATTATAAAAATTGTACATACTTTTGTCATTCTACAGCCATGTTTGCTGCTGTATTCCACCCCCCATCACATCCTTAAGTTCTGTACCTTGCATCTGCACATTATGGAAATGCATGCCTGATTCACCAATTGTCAGTTTTCCTTTTCCAGGTGTTTAATACCACTGCAGTTTTATGTAATGTGGGAGAAATAAGTCTTGTAAGATAGTTTGCAAGAAGGACTAGGCTGTGAGTTCTGGTTGTAACATCATCAGTAGCTCTTTACTTAAACTGGCTTTTTTGAACAGGCAGTAAAATTTAGGGTTACAAAATGACTTTTAACTTTTAAACAAAGCATCTTCGAGATCTCATTTTTGGCATGTGGCTGACTGGGGATATGCTGATTACAGATTCTGAATTTACTGATGCAAAATTTTGGCCAGACTCCCTCTTTAAACCTGACACATCGCATCCTGTGGGGGAGGTAACTGTTGAACCAAGAAATGGTTTTGCTGGACAGGCCAATAGACAGCAGGCAGTTTTAGAGAAGCGGATGATTAACAGTATCGAAAGCTTTTGTGAGGTCTATAAAGATAGACCCCATAGCCATCCCTTTATCTAAAGCATCATAGAGTTTGGAGGTGTAATTAACCAGAGCAGTAAGGGTGGAGTACTTCTTTCGGAAACTGTGCTGCTGTTTACAGAGCAAGCTGTACTTCTCTAAATACCCTGTGAGTTGGCCCAAGACAATCTTTTCAAGGGCTTTGGATAGGGAGGGTAGAATAGAGATGGGACTATAGTTGGCTGTGTTTGTTCTATCCCCAGCTTTATGGACTGGGGTGACAAGCCTTGTCTTTCATCTGTCAGGGAACACCCGATCTTAAAGAGGCATTGAACACTTTTGTGAGTGGGTCTGTTAACACGTCTAGTGTGAGGGTGAGCAACTTTGTGTTGACTCCCCATTCTGGTCTTCCCAAGGACCCACTTGATGTATTTAATCATCTCAGGCTTGGCTATGAGTTTGAAATAGAAAGGTGTGGTGTTGTTGTTTATAGTCAGGGGAAGGGTATCCTGGTTTGTGGACTGTCCTGTTGGTGGTGGTTTGAGGTACTCACTCGGCAGTACGGCAGATAGGTCAGTGAAGGCTGTGTTGAGCACATTAGCTATGTCACTGGGTTCCTGGAGTGGCTTAGAATATGTTGTTATCAGGTCAGGTGGAGATCTAGAAACCTTCCCTGTGAGTGATTTAATGGAGTTCCACAAGTCCCTGCCAGCTCCCCAGCTTTTGTTTAAGAGGTCATTGTGCTAGGAGGCCTTGGCTAAGTGAATGAGTTTAGTACAATTGTTTCAGGCTGCCCTATAGGCAGATAGGTTTGCCTGTGTCCCAGACTCCTTGGGCTTGTGCCACAGGTTGTCCCTGTGTTGCATGAGTCCAATGAGGGATGCAGAGAGCCAGGGCTTAGAGGCCCCTTTTATAATTTTGGACTTGAACGGGGCAAAAATGTCACTGGCCCTAGTAAAGGTCTTGAGGAAGTAGTCTAGAGCCTGGTTTCCATTCTTGGCTTTATCAAGAGGGGTCCAGTTAGTCTGCTTTAGGTAATTCTTGAAAGCATCCCGAAGCCCCTGTCTCAGCAATCTGTTTCTTGAGACCTGGGGGCATCTGGTGAAGTTATTTGTCCTGGTACATATCGCCGGGGAATGATCGCTGAGGGAGTCTGGGAGGACTTGACCTCAGAGATGTGTTCCGGGTGGGAGGAGAGAATCCAAGCTATGAGGGTGCTAAAGCCCGTTTTATAGTTTTGTCTTGTGGCTTGTGTTATCGGTGGGTGAGGTAGAAGCCAGTTACCTGATCTCTGGCTGCAGTTTCATCCTGGAAGTGCCAGTTGTTGTTGAAGTCACCAACAATAATCCTTTCCCACTGTTCCTGGATTTTTGTTGATTACTAATGAACTGCAGAAGGCCGGCCCGGTGGTGCAGAGGGCTGAGGTGCTGGACGCCACACCTCGAGCCACACCGGTGACCCAGGTTTGGGAATGGACTTGGGTCATTGGGGGCTGGCCAGTGGTGGCTGTACACCAGGGCCCGCCAGGGCACATGCCCTGGTAAAAAAAATGCTGTGCCCCAGTTGGTGCCCCATATGGTATACAGCTTCCCCCCATAGTAACAATATATCAATGCCCTGGCTGCCATCTGTTGTGCCCCAGCTGTGCCCTGGTAACCATTTGTGGCTAGAGCCACTACTGGGGCTGGCAGGGGAAGGAGAGGATTGACAGTCTGGAGGACTGCTCTCCTCTTCTGGGGTGGGTTGGGTGGGAAGCCCGCTCCTGTAGAGGGCCCCGGTGGAGACCAGGGGCACTACTAAGCAATGGCGAAGGAGGGACAAACAGGAAAGCTGAAAAAAGCAACTTTGGTGCCCGCTGGATAACAGTTTCTGTATTCTCCACACTTCCAGAACCTCCGGGAGCCTGTTCCTCCACAGCAGCACCCCAAGTCAGTAAGTAAATAGAGTGCTGGGCTTTTTCCCTGCCCTGGTGCATTCCCCCTTGGAGGAGGGGGGCCCGCCTGGAGGTGGATTACTCCAGGATGACTCCGAGGGCTGGTTGCAATATGTGGCATGAGGGCAGCGCTCAGGAATAGGATGGCTGGGGAGTGGAGATACTAGGAGGGTCTGAAGGAGAGGTGGACACTGGAGCATTGCAGGAGGTAAAAAAATAATACAAAAAAAATGAACTGCAGAAAGCCAGTACTACGAGATCCAGGGGGTATGTATACTGGGGAGAGCAGTAAGGTTTTATTTTGATGGCCTATGGTTAGCTTTAGGTTCAAGATTTGTGCCTCCTTGGTATGTTGACTAGAGGGTAGAGTCTGTCCTTTAATATTGCTTTGGAGGTAGACCATGCAGCCACCACCACACTTTGACAGTCTGTCCTGGTGGAAGGAGTTGTAGCCATTTAGCAAGATGGCTTCATCTGTGATTTTAGGGGAGAGCTAGGTCTCTGTGAGAACGATGATGTCAGGTTTCATCATCTCCACCCAGCCCTGAAATTGTGCAAGCTTGCATAGGAGGGTCCCTATGTTGAGGGAGGCAATCTTTAGTCATCTTACTTTTGGGGTGGGTCCTGCATGAGGTGGTCCTGGGTTGGGGTGCACATTCCTAGATATCAGGAGTAATAGCAGGATCAGCTTTCTGAGACAGCATACTCAAAGTCTCCAAGATGAGTGGGTGAGCTTTCTCCTGTGGAGCTTAGGATCATTAAAGTTAATTGTATGAGGGTGACAGTGGAGTAATGCAGCTAAAGAGATTCTGATGGGAGGTAAGTGTTTGAGATTTTGAGGTGTGATATTAGGAGCCTGATGCAGGAAGGAATCCACATTTATTTCCCCCTTAATGAGCATCTCAAATAAAGGTATTACATATGGTGTGTGGGGTCCTGGGAGTGCGCAACCTCCCTATTTACTACTGCCACGAGGGAGAGGATAAGTAATGAATAGTGCAACATCTTTTGCTGCATCTGCATGTTTTTTGTTTTTTTGTTTTGGTAGACAACTATGCTGTGCCAGTTGTGAAGTGTGGAATTTGTAAAGCCTACTGCTGAACGAATTTCCACACTTCATGGTAAAATTTGCAAATTGCGCCTTTTTATGTTTGCTTGCAGGCATGTGCAAGAAACATAGTGCCATCATATGAGTTTTCCAGAGGTACGTCAGCCTCTTCCAATTCAGTCAGTGTGTTTGCAGGCATGGTCGCAGAGTGCCAATCACTGCTCCAGCTGTCTATGACAGCTGAAAATGCAATGGCATACAGTTGAAAGGAGAGCTCCGGCAGAGTGAGCAGCTCTCCCCAAACACAGCGTGCATACCGCGCACACTGCTCATGTGCCTTCCCTCCCCTCCACACTGTATGGCCGGCGGGGTGCCCAATCCCCGTCCGGCTCCATGTCCCCCAAAGCATCCAGGTGCCACGGTGGAGCCGACCCAGCATGGCAAAATCATATTATGGCCGACTGGGGTGCCCAATCCCCCATCGGCTCCACTGTCTCTCCCCATGCTGTCGCCGACGGGTGCCCAATCCCGGCCGGCTCCACTGTCCCCCAGTACAGGGTGCCACGTGGGAACCCACCCCAGCATGGCAACAGATGCCATGGCCGATGGGGGTGCCCAATCCTCGTCGGCCCACACCCCCAGCCATCCTTCTGCCATGCTGGGAGCCCACGCCAGTGTGGCAAATGTCCCACGTCATCATTTAAAAAAACCTGTAAAGAAAAAACGGTCCCACACAGTCTCCCTGCCCTCCCACAACCCGCACCACCCATTGCGCACTCTGCCTCCTCACACCCCTCACCCCATACTTACCTCCGGAGTCCGTGCGATGATCTTCGTGGACCGGGAACGCCTGCACTCTTCAGAGCCGACCGCGAACTGAGGAAATGCCGGTAAGCTGTATAATGGGATAGATCGGGTTTTTTCAACTTTGTTGCATATCTCAGGCATTTTTTGGAATTTTTGCACCAAATTTTCAACATGGGGTTTTTGGGACCCCTCCTCATGAATTCTTGCACTGTCATGGCGTTACTCGGGCCCGAAGGGTGATTTCGCAGCCACTGCGTGAAGCCACCTTTCCAGCATGATTAACGAAAAGACACTGCCAGTGTTCATAAGGTGGGCTCCCAAAAAGCCTATTTTGAAAATTTGGTGGAAAAATTCCTAAAAATGACTGTTTTACGAGCGTGCTATGTGCAGTTCCTACGACGTCAGTAGTTCAAATTTTCAATATTTTCACTCCAGATTTTCAACATTGCCATTTTACCACACCTCCTTATGAGCAGTACAGTTGCCATTTTTCATATCTCGCCCACAACGTGTTTCTGTTTCATGTAGCGCATAATGGCCCAGTCGGTGGGAAATCAATGTATGGGACACGTTAAGAAAATCACAGTGATACTGGTCATGAGCAGAGGTGTTAAAATGGTTATGTTGAAATTTGGTAAAAATTCCAAAAATGACTGTTTTAGGAGCGCACGTTGCGCAGTTCCTACGCATGCTGGCAAGTTTGCGAATTTGTAATATTTACACACCAGATTTTCAACAGTGCCATTTTACCGCATTTCCTCATGAGCAGTGCAGCTACCATTTTTCACATCTCGCCCAAAATGTGTTTCCGCACATGTAACGCACAATGGTACAGTCGGTGTGCAAAAACAATGTTTGGGACAGATTAAGAAAATCACAGTGACACTGTTCATGAGCAGAGGTCTTAAAATGGCTATTTTGAAAATTTGGTGAAAAAATTTCTAAAAATGACTGTTTTACAGGTGTACGTTGCAGAGTTCCTATGCATGCTCGTAAGTTCACAAATTTTCAATATTTTCACTCCAGATTTTCAACTTTGCCATTCTACCACACCTCCTTATGAGCAGTACAGTTGTCATTTTTCACATCTCGCCCATAACGTGTTTCTGCTCATGTAGCCACAATGGCGCAGTCGGTGTGCAAAATCAATGTATGGGACACGTTAAGAAAATCACAGTGACACTGGTCATGAGCAGAGGTGTTAAAATGGTTATGTTGAAAATTTGGTGAAAAAATTCCCAAAAATGACTTTTAGGGCCTCATTCAGTTCCTACATAAGCTGGCAAGTTTGCGAATTTGTAATATTTGCACACCAGATTTTCAACAGTGCCATTTTACCACACTTCCTTATAAGCAGTGCAGCTACCATTTTTACATCTCGCCCAAAATGTGTTTCCGGACATGTAGCGCACAATGGTACAGTCGGTGAGCGAAAACAATGTTTGGGATAGGTTAAGAAAATCACAGTGACACTGGTCATGAGCAGAGGTCTTAAAATGGCTATGTTGAAAATTTGGTGACAAACAGGGGGAACTAAAAGACCTCACAATTAACCCTGCTTTGGAACCCCAACAAAGACAAGCCCTGGACAACATGCTTCTAGGCTATCAGAAAATCTTCACAACCATTCCTGGGAAGGTTGGTGGAATTAAACACCCCATAGAAGTTACTCAGAGTACCCCTATAAGGCCAAAACCTTATAGATTACCCAAAAAGGTTAGGGGAGACGTTGCAGAAGAGGTAAAGAAAATGCAGCAGTTGGGAGTAATAGAACCTTACAGTAGTGAGTGGACATTCCCAATTGTGATTGTTGCCAAAAAGGAAGGAGGCATAAGACTTTGCCTCATCTTCTGCCATCTCAATGTCATTTCCAAATTCAATGCCTATCCCTTGGCAAGGATAGATGATGTTATAGATAGACTTGGTAATGCATGGTATATAACCACATCTGATCTCTCAAAGTGATAGTGTCAAATTCCTCTGGATGGTTCCACAAAAGAGAACACGGCTTTTAGCACCCCAGTGGGACTGCACCAGTTTGAGACCATGCCTTTTGGTTTACATGGGGCCCCGCCACCTTTCAGAGCTTCATGGACAGTACTTTAAAACATCATATGGCCGACTGTGCTACATATTTAGATGATGTGGTGGTCTTTAGTCCCAACTGGAGGGAGCACTTGAAACATCTTGCTGCTGTCTTACAGGCCATAACCAAAGCAGACCTTACGATAAACCCAGCAAAATGTTCCACAGTTATGCAAGAAACAAAGTATTTGGGGTTTGTAATTGGTAATGGGCAGGTGAAACCAGATATAGGTAAAGTTGATGCAGTGACTAATAGCCCAAGTCCCACTACCAGCCCCGGTTTCGTGCAATCGGATCCCCGATGAGCGCAGTTACAGCTCCACTAGACTGCCGCTCCGCCACCACCACCAACCCACCTCCAGGACCAGCACCGATGAATCCAGCCCCAGATTCGGGCCATCGGATGCCCGCTTAGCGCAGCCGCGGCTCCACTAGCCTGCTGCTCAGCCACCACCACCACCAACCTGCCTCCAGGACCAGCACCAATGGATCCAGCCCCTGTTTTCAGCCATCGGATCTCTGCCGAGCGCGGCCGTGGCTCCACTAGCCTGCCACTCAGCCACCACTACCGACCCACCTCCAGGACCAGCGCTGATGGATCCAGCCCTGGTTTCAGTCCATCGGATCCCTGCCAAGTGCAGCCATGGCTCCACTAGCCTGCCGCTCAGCCACCACCACCAACCTGCTTCCAGGACCAGTGCCAATGGATCCAGCCCTGGTTTCAGGCCATCGGATTCCCGCCAAGCGCGGCCGCGGCTCCACTAGCCTGCCACTCAGCCACGTACACCAACCCACCTCTAGGACCAGCGCTAACGGATAAGACCTCAGCCTAAAGTCGGTAAAGCCATGAGCAGCTGCCATTGGTTCACAGCACTAACAGCTTGTGCCTGATTTGACCCCTGTTTCCTGGACTGCGGCTGATTGACTGGCTCTATTTCTTCCTCCCTTGCTCTGCTCGCTGAGCACTGTGCCCATTCACTTGCATTGGATTTTGCCGTAATTTTTCGCTCGCCCCCCTTCCCCCCACCTTACTTAAATACACCTACATCCCACCCACCCACTATCTCACCCTGCCTCTCTCTCCCTATTGGCTTACCAATATAGCCACCTCCTCTACCCTCCACACCTTCTTCCCACCCCTCCTTTGTCCTTCTCAGGCTCTCTCAAATTTACTCACACCCTCTCTGCCATCCACAATCAGCTCATCTCTCCACGCACTTTCACTGTCTGTACTAGTACAAATACTCCTACCCTCTGTCTCCTGTACTTAAGCCAGTGATGGCGACACTCTCCCACCTGTTCCTTCCTCTTCTGCTCCTTCTCTCTCTGCCCTCTCTTTTCTCCCTCCCTGGCCCCACTCATCCTCGCCCTCGCCTCCCCCCCCCCAGCCCCACCATTTTCCTAAGTGCCTCTTGCTACTCCCAAGGTACCCTCCACTACTCCATGTGCCCCCCACATGGCCCTCCTTACAGTAACACCAGGACATCTTTTTGCACTGAAAACCCTCTCACATGGGATCATCTATCAACACTATACCAAACTGTATCTCACTGGCATGGCCGTGTGGTGCCAGCCTATTACCCCACCCAGAGTCAACGATTTAAGTTACCTCTTAAGGCTCTACGCCTTTTCTCTCTTAAATTAATACTCCTCCTCCTACTTATATCAGGTAATATCCACTTGAATCCTGGCCTTGCCCGCCCATGCCTTGGAAAAACCTCTGAGACTCTAACCCTGGCTACCCTCAATATCTGCAGCCTTCTGCCAAAGATTGATGCCCTTCAAGCCTTCATCCGCCAACACAACCCAGACATCCTTGCTGTTGTCGAAACCTGGCTGATGACAAAAGTCCCCGATCTGGGTTTATCTATACAGGGCTACAACATCCACAGGTTGGACCGGGTTGCAAAAAAGGGGGAGGATGTGCCATATACATCAAGGACTCTCTCACATGGCACCCCATAGATACTGTCTCACCCGCTGCCTCGGCCCAGATCCTACCAATCAAAATTCTCTTAGGTCCAAATCATAAAGCCCTCACCATTATCACTGTATACATTCCTTCCAGATATCAAAGACTTGATCTACATGAAGTTATAAGTTTCATAAACTCCCTGCCCCCTGATTCTGAATTTATTCTGCTAGGTGATTTCAATATTAAATGGCTGGCGGCAGATGCAAGTGCTCATAAAGACTCTATCTCAGCTGCCAACCTCTCACAGATGGTTACCTCCACTACCTGGACTAACTACAAAATGGGCACCAGTACTCTACTTGATCGGGTTCTCACGAACCACCCTGCTAGGATCTCTTGCAGCACGGTTCTGCCAGACTCTCTCAGTGACCACTCACCAATCATCTGTGAATGGACAAACACATTTTTAAAGCCCCCCACCCAAAAAAAAAAATCATCTTCAGCAGAGTCCTCCCTCATGGCAACCTAACCCATCTTAAACAATACCTGAAGCTTCAAGACTGGTCGCCCATATATGAGGCAATGGATGTTAACCTGGCTCTTGACCATTTCATCTCGATGTTCAACACAGTGTGTAACCTCTTTGCCCTGGTTAAAAAGCATAAGCCTAAATCTATCTGCAACCTCTGGATCATGGCGGGACTCCTTGCCCAGTTGAAATGGAAGGACCATCTCTGGGCAGTAGCCAAAATAACCAGAAAGCAACCTGACATTCAATCATATTAACAAGCATGAAATGCCTACACTAGAGTCATACAGCTCACGGAAAACTCCTACTATAAAGACGCACTCACTAACACCTTAGGTAACGGATAAGCTTTCTGGGAGAATATGAAGGAAATAACAGGGAAGCAGCCTGTATCCTCCCCGACCATGCTTGTAGTCGATGGATCAGCTACTCTTGACCCAATGGTCATTGCTAACACCTTTAACACGGCTTTTACAGACCTCAGTACAGTCCTCCCTCCCTCCTGACTATTTTGAACAAACCACTTTCTCCTCCAGCTCCCATCGTACACAGTCTCACCCACACCTCTTCTACTTTAGAGATCAGACTGTATGATGCACGCCGCTACATTGCCACGGCTATCTCAAAATCCAGAACCAGTGGTGATACCTAGGACCTTAAGCTTTGTCACTTACTCTCGATGAACTTCTTCTTCCCTCAACAAAAATTCTCAATCTCTCCCTCACTAGTAGTAAATTCCCAGACAGATGGAAAACTGCGACCGTGACTCCTGTTTACAAAAGTGGTGACAAGATCAATCACTCAAACTATCGCCCTATCTCAATACTTCCTCCGCTGTCTAAGGCCCTTGAGCGGATTGTGGCAGACCAACTCACAGACCATCTGGAGAAATACAACATCTTAACTACAAAACAACATGGTTTCCGGAAAGGACACAGTACCACCACTGCCCTCCTTGAGCTCACTGGAGCAGTTCACAACTCCCTTGACAAAGGACAGCTCACTAGGGCAGTTTTCATCGACCTATCCAAGGCCTTTGATACTGTCTACCATGGGCTCCTTATTACTAATCGCCGGCCTGTCAGCTGACTCTGCACTATGGTTCAACAGCTACCTAGATCACCGGATGCAAAGAGTAAGAATTGCCTCTGCTCTCTCCAATACCCTGCCCGTCCATTCTGGTGTCCCACAGGGTTCCATCCTGAGCCCCCTCCTTTTCAGCCTCTTTTTGAACTCACTACCACAATCCTGTTCTGAGCCCATTATACTGTATGCAGATGATGCAACAGTCTTTTCATCTCACAAAGATCCCTCATCCCTGCAATGTTCTCTCCAGCATGGTTTCAGCTACATCGAGTCCTGGTTCCATAAGTACAAGATAGTGCTCAATCACAAGAAAACTAAATCAATGCTTTTTCACAGTCCCAGAAACCTGCACAAGCAACACCAGCTGGTTATCTCCGCTGCAAATGGTAACACCCTTGATCAGGTCCAGTCTTTTAAATATCTAGGAATCTTACTGGATCCTTGCCTCACATATGTGGCCCATGTTGACAATGTTGCCAGAACTGCTAATATACAACTTGGTCTACTTTACAAACACAGACAACATCTTACCTCTGAGGCACTGAAGATTGCCGTACAGAGCTCTGTGGTCTCAGTCATCGAATATGGTCTCATCATCTACAGCTCTGCCACGATGACAGCCCTCAGCTGGATATCAGTTGCCTCAAATAAGGTCTGCCGACTTATTACTGGTGCCCACCATCTTACCCACACATGTGACCTGTATGCTCAGACCGGTTGGCTCCAACTTTCGAACCGTATCAAGTACCTCACTTGTACTATGGAGAAAAAAATCCACCTTGGCCTGGCACCCCCTGGTGTCCTAGCCCTAATACCTGAAAGCAACAGTCGAGGGAGCTCCAGGAGATCAAAGGGGCAGCTCCTGAAAGTCCCCCACTGTCGTACTAGCCTGGGCCAATGCTCCTTTGCCTACAAAGCTCCACTTTGGCTAAATAACCTCAGCCACACTATCTCCTCTGCCAGAACTCTTGGGATGTTCAAAACCAGCCTCCGGCAACATCTCACTACCTCCAGCTCATGTGATTGCTTTACCTAAAACTGAGGAATCGCTTACTAAGCCGATTGTGATACACCCACCACACACCAGTCCAAACTGCCACACCTTGCAGTCATATACCCCCTATGCACTTTCCCCTTCCCCCGTCTCCTGTCTTCTTTTCCTCCTTCTCTTACCCCTTCCCCTATGTACCCTCCCTATAGAAATTAGCACTTACTGGCATATCTTGCCTGACAAATGCCACTGGCTGCTTCACCACTTCTCCCTCTACACCTATGGTCATACCAAAGGCCCTAAAACCATTACTGTCTGTTATTCATACTGTGAAATGTCTTGTTCCTTTGAAATGTCTTGTTTTCCCATTCTGTATTTCTCTGACATGGAATCTTTGTAAAAGAGCCTTTGCTCAAAGGTATTTGTAATTCTAGATCTTAATAAATAAATAAATAAAATAAATAAGAAGCACGTTAGGTCATTTTTGGGGTTAGCTGGATATTATCTGAGATTTGTGAATAATTTTGCCACAGTTTCTACGCCCCTCACAGATCCCACGAAAACGAATAATTCAATAAGAACAAATGGACACTCGCATGTGAAGAAGCATACTGCACCATAAAGGCATGTTTGTACTCCTCCCCAGTATTAAGGAGCCCTGACTTCACATTGCCTTTTATGGTACAGACCCATGCTTCAGATACGGACAAAGGGGCAGTATTACCTCAAATGTTTAATGGGGATGAGCACCCCATCATTTTCATGAGCTGCAAATTGCATGAAAGAGATACACGATATTCAGCTATCGAGAAAGAATCTCTTGACATTAAATGGGCCATGAGGCACTTACATTTTACATATGGGACTCAGAATTTGAGGTAATAACAGATCATAACCCCCTCTGCTGGTTACAAGTGATGGAGGATAAAAACCCTTGCATAATGTGATTGTATCTGGCCTTGCAGCTGTACAGATTCTCTATCCATCACCGGTCAGGTACTGCAAACAAGAATACAGATTTCATGACTTGTTTTGGGGGAGATCCAGGAATTCAGACACAGTCAGACCTCGGGTTGATGAAAAATTATAACGGTTAAGAAAGAAGCATTGGAAGCTTCTTTGACTTATTGTTAATAAAATGTTATTTTTAAGGGATTCCAAGGTAGTGCTTTGGGAGAGGGAGGGCTGAAGCTCCATCTCTTTCCAAAAAGGGAAGAGATCTGACACCGTGCCTAATATTGTGCAGAACCTATGATGGTACTGTAGGAAGCAGATGTTTAGAAAACCCCTGGTTTCCTCTTAGGTAGGGAGGAGTATGTCACAGTGGACTAGCATAACCCTTTCGTGACCCATTTTCCATGCCAAGACTACTGCAGTAGCAATCTTTCTCTTTCTCTTTATCTGTTTGTTTCTTTTCACCCCCTTTGCAGGCAGGCCACTTACAGAAGATCCTCTCTTCTATCCCTGTACTTTCCTGGGTTTCGACATGGAGTTGCAATTCACTACCCCCTCCCCCCCACCACTGCCTTTAGTATAAGAAACTGAATGAATGGTCTAAGAGATTGCATTTTTATGAGATATATCAGGGGTCCAAAGTAACATGACTGTCAGAGCTGTTATTATTGTTCTTTTTATTTGTACAGCTGCCTGGCAATATGGCCTAGAAAATGAAGGGGGGCTACTTTCCCTGTAATTGTCTATGAAAATGTAATAGAAAGCATACAGGCAGAATGCACCTTAGAGACAGGGGTGTTTCTGCTCTCACTCTTGCCGACCTGAATTCCCCAATATAAAGTAAATTAAAAGTGAAGTTAATATTTTTTTCTAGGAGCTGGGAGAATGGGGGTGGACAAGGTAAACATGAAGCAGTTTCTTACCTTGACCATCTGCTCCCTCATGTTGGCAATAAGTGAAATCAATCCTACAATAGTGAAGGGTTTTATGTTATAACATAAACACATTATGTTACAGAAGTCAAGTATGCAACTCACCAGAGACTAGAATATTTCGTCACAGGGTCCTACTCTGGGGCTGCCTAGAGTTTTACTAAGAGCTGGCCGGCCCTGTCCTTTCTGCATAATATCCTCTGAACAGCCTAGGGGAGGAGCCTGTATCAGAAATATGCCCTTAAAACCTTTTAGTGGAACACATTTTGTATAAGGATTTCCTGGGTGTGAAGATACAAGTGTGTATTATATGTATTATTTATAAAATGTAAATAAAACAATGTTTAAAAGAATTTTACTGTTAGGAAATAAAAGGGGCGGGGCCTGAGGTGGTCACCTGATGGTCTCAATGTATAAAAGAAGTTTCAGCTGATGTCCAAATCAGATCCGTTGGAGGATCAGTGTAGTACTGATCCAGGTCAGTAAGGTCTGCAAGCCCATTCAGACCTTAAGGGCAGGTGAGATAACTACCCAGCCTGCATAACTCTAGCTTATATTTCTGGAGCTGAACAGCACATATAACTGTGATTTTGCTTTATGAAGCTATGTTTCTGTTATTTTTATTTTATTGTTTTGTCGTACTAAGTCCGCATTTGTTATATATATAATCATTTGGTTTGGCATAACTTGCCTTGCTACACCTAATTTCTGTGTCTGTGTCCATCCATTCTTACTGTCTCTTACACATCCCTATTATGTTTGGTTACTTTAGGGTATCCTGTACTTTGTTCCTGATAGATGGGAGGGTGTGGCTGATGGAGGATGTGCCATAGTGAGTTCTGGCTCTAGGAACATCGAGTTTGAGGTATGAATATTTTCTGAGCGAATAGGCCCCTGCAGAGATGGTAAAGAGGTCCGAGATATATTTTGAGAGTTTATTAATGAGGGCTCTAAAGGTCCAGAGGGCATTATTTTTTGACCTTCTAACTTTCAGTGACTGCCACCCAATCTGGGCATACACTTCACATAGATGGGTATTATAAGGGGCATTTGTTATGAATCGGATAGCCCTATAGTATATGGTATCCAATTTAGTGAGGGAAGCCATGGGGCAATCACCGTATAAGAAGTCAGTGTAAACTAATAGTGGTAGAAAAGTGAGCATGCTGAGGGAGTTGAACATGTACTCACTGCAAGAGAGGAGAGACAGGTGGAATATGATTGAAACCTTCAAGTATATGAAGGGAATAAACAAGACAGGCATGGAGGGACTATTCAAGTTAAGGGGAGGTAGGGACACCTAAGGTCACAATCTCAGATTGGAGGGGGGAAGGTTCAGGTGGGAAATGAGAAGACACTTTTTTACAGAGAGAGTGGTGTCTGGGTGGAACACATTGCCTGCAGAAGTGGTATCCTATAGAACAGTGGACTGCTTCAAAAGGGGATGGACCAGGGTAAGAGAGAGGGTCAAGGGAGGGGAAGGAGAGGCAGCTGCAGTATAAGGGTTGCTAGCTGCACACTCAAGCAGACTTAATAGACTATAGTACCTTTATCTGCTGGCAAATTTGTATGTTCATATGACCTAGTCTTATTATTTTGCCATGTTGGTTAAGGAGGTGTTTATTTCTAAAGAAGATGCCCAAACGTTGCCTGAGTTTTTTAGTGAGCTCAGATAGGTGAAAAGAGAAGGATAACTTGCAGCTGAACCAGAATCCCGTATACTTGAACTCGTCCACTGTTTTGAGTTGCTCCCCTAACAGGGTCTGGATCTGAAGCTTAAGTGAAGGCGAGGGGGTATTTCAGATGCAAGTGGTTGTATTGGAGGATATTGAAGTCGTGTTGTAGGTCCTTACATGTATGGACAAGGGAAGGTCTGGTGACATAGAGCACGGTATTGTCGGCAAATAGGTGGACACTGGCCAGATAGAGAGTTTTGAGTTGATGTCATTGATGTACAAGGCAAAGAGTAGAGGCCCCAGTATTGAGCCTTGGGGTACATCTCTTAACAAGTGTTTTTGGGGTGAGATGGTGCCCTGAGCTTTTACATGTTGTTATCTGCCAGTAAGGTAGCTGCTAAACCATTTTTGGGATGTATCATCGAGCCTGGAATTGTGTAATATGGATAGGAGTTATTTGTGGACCAGCTAAGGTCCACCATGGTTCATTGGTATCTTTCTAGCAAATGTAGCTTTTTTGGCATTCGGCACATCTAGTCTGTAATGTCTAGTGAATATGTGTGCTGATGACCAAGTTGCCACTGCCCAAATGTCTTGCATTGAAGCTTTGTTTAGTTCTGCCCATGATGTAGATACTGCCCTTGTGAAGTGGGCTGATATACTAAGCAGTGGTGCCAGGCCCTGTAGATTGTATGCCTCAATTGTAGAGATGCAGCGAATTATTAATCTGCCTGCGAAGTGGATGCGAAGTGGGCACTTCGCGTCTCTGGAGCACAACACGAAGTGGGCCCTGTAAAGTGCTCACTTCACGTTATTGGTGCCACTTCACAGTCTCATTATGCCTTAATGCGAAGTAAGGTGAAATGAGAAGAAAATAGGCACATCACATGGCTTGAAGTACTGTAAGTCACATGCTTTAGCCAGGCAGGAAGGAAGTGAGTCAGAGAAGCAATTTCACTTTCTCCTTTGCATTTGTAGAGGGTGAAAGCAAAATTGTGAGAGGAGAGGAGTTTACTTGGCTTTTGTTTCTTTTTACTGCCAGAGAACCAACAAACAAACAAACAGCTTTTTTAAAGCTATTTTATTTAGTGTTTGTATTGTCTTAGTGATTTTTTTGGTTCGTGAATTTTTTTGTGTAAGTTTTTGTTGTGTGTGTGTGACTGACTCTGTGTGTGTGTGTCCACTGTCTGTGTGTGTGTATCGTCCCATGGACTCAGGAGGATGGAGGGTCACATTGGAGAAGGCCAGTTGCTGGCCCATGGGCACATTAGGAGGGGAGGAGTGCGGACCCATGGGGGGGTTGGGTGGTCATGTGATGTTGGACCGCTCCAGACTCCTGGCCGGTGTTGCTTCCCCTGTGGAAGCAACAGGAGTAGCAGCAGCACCAGTGCCACTGGTGGCTGTTGCACATCCACCTTCTCCACCACTACCACCACCACCACTAGCAGCAGCTGCTGTTGGGGCTCCAGCAGCACCCCCTCCACCACCTCCACAGCCTCAGGAGGTGGCTCCGGCAATTGTAGGTGGTGGTGGGACTCATGCCCAACATGTGCGGACTGTGTCTGGTTCCCCCCGCAGCTCCCCAGTGTGGAAGTTTTTTAATTGTGTGGGGGGAGGCAGCACAGTGGTGGAGTGCCATGTGTGTGGTGTGCTGGTGTGCCGTGGACCCTCTGGGACACATTTGGGGACCAGTGGCCAGCACACCCACATGCTGAATCACCACAGAGCAGAGTGGCAGGCTGCCACAGAAGGGGTCAGGCGTCCACCTGCTGGCCCTTCCGTGGCAGTGGCTGAGGGTGCTGCTGGGGTGGGAGTTGTGCCTTGCAGCAGTCATCACCGCAGCAGGTGAAGGAGGGCTACTACATCAGCTGCTCCATCACCACCACCACCAGCCCCACCCTGTCCACAACCAGCCCCACTACCTGGATTACCCGCTGCAGTGGACCCCGGCACAGTCCCTGCAAGCCAGTCTGACCTCGGCCTGGTGTGGGCAGTGCTAGAGGAAAACAATGCGTGTTTCAGTGCTTTGGAACAGCAGGTTAACAGAGTGGAATCACAGCAGCAGTAAATACTTTCAGTGCTGCACCTGCTGCTGGACCACTAGGGTATCCCACTGCTGTAGTAAGTCACGGTATTGTTTTCGGTCCCCTCACACCCACCCCTGATCCCACCCCACTACTGTGTTGTACTTTTTGTGTGTTTTTTGTTTGTAATTGTTTAATCATACACATTTCCCCTTCCAAGGGAATCTTTCTTGCACCACATAGTGCAATACATTTTTGTGAAAACCAGGCGTAAATTCATCACAGTGAGTCATGTGACAAAGGCATTCCCGTTCTGAAAATCTGCCCACATTCTGCCTCCTTTCTCAGCAATGTTAGGACGTGATGGCAGGGACAGCGTGTGTGCATGCTCCTTACAGTGAATGTCTGATTGTCCGGCAGGTTTCCAAATGTTTCTTTATGTTAAAATGGTCAGTTTGTGCTGAAATATGTGGTTATGTTTCCAGTAAGAAGAGCCTTGTTAGTGGAAACATCCCACATTTCACCACAAAGTCAACCTTATAACATAAGGAAACATTGATTGGGATAGCTGCCGGACAGTCACTATAGTGGAGCACCTGGCATCACATCTTAACGTTGCTGAGAAAGTGTGGCACAATGTGGGTGTCTTTTCTGATTGGTAATTCCTCTATCATGTGACTCACTGTAATGAAATTATGGGTGGTTTTCACAGACATATATTGCACTCTGTGGAGCAAGAAATATTCCAGTGGTAGTAATGCCCCTACATATTAGTTTATGTGCATCACCATAACTATGTAATGTGGCGACTGTAAAGTAGCAGCGCAACAATCTGTTGATAACTCTGACTTACATTTTTTAATGCTATGTTACAACTTCCTTTACTTACATCCTGACTGACTGGAATGATACGATAATTTGCAGAAGCTGAGTCTATTGTACTACCTTTTTTCATGTGTGAAATAATGAAAGGAGCATTCTTTTTAAATTGGTGCTGACCAGGTCTTTGTCATTGCTTTCCTCTGCTTTTCTCCATCACATCAAGTAGTTGTCATATATCACTTCTGTTGTTAATTAACAGTTATGCATCAGTCAGTGTTTTATGACACCATGGAATAATAGTTATTGAAAAGCAGCTGCAAATAAATACAAAGCTAGTCCAAACAACATTGGAAGATGTGCTCATTTTTTGTTCATACATAAAAAAGTAGAAGTAAGTGAAGCAGACATAAATTGTGAGAAGAATCATATCATTCAAGTCACTCATGCCTCGGAGGTAAGTAGTGGTGCCTGTGGCAACGTAAAGTAGCATAACAAAGTACAGTTCAGAACGGTGAGGACATTCTTGCAATGCTGCTTTAATTGTAAAAATCTCAGTATGACATCATGAGCTCACAGCAACAATCACAGAACACACAAAAGTGGCAGAGTGTCCCCAGATTTTTTCTGCAGGCTGGCAATGCATCCTCCTTGTGTGCAGAAAATTGACAAGTGGTAACAAAGTGAAATGAGACTGTTTCAGCACATGCAAAGTCCCCCAGAATTAATGGCGCACTCAGTCATTCGCGCAGTGGTGACACAGAGCCCATTTTTCTGCAGGCCTACAATGCATCCTCCTTGTGTGCAAAAAATTGACAAGTGGTAAAGAAGTGAAATGGGATTGTTTCAGCACATACAAAGTCCCCCAGAATTAATGGCGCACTCAGTCATGCACGCAGTGCTGGCACAGAGTCCCCAGATTTTTCTGCAGGCCCACAATGCATCCTCCTTGTGTGCAGAAAATTGACAAGTGGTAATGAAGTGAAATGTGGCTCTTTCAGCACATACAAAGTCCCCCAGAATTAATGGTGCACTCAGTCATGCGCACAGTGGTGGCAGAGAGTCTCCAGATTTTTCTGCAGGCCCACAATGCATCCTCCTTGTGTGCAGAAAATTGACAAGTGGTAACGAAGTGAAATGAGACTTTTTAGCACATACCCCAGTATAAAATGATGACTGCGAGCTTCGTGTTGCTGGTCCAAAGTGTTCTGCAAGACGATTACAGCAAATGAAATGTGATCATCTCAACTGGATTGAAGGGTACCCTTTGGCTGTACACTAATAGTAGCCTTGGTGAGCAGATACATATATATATATATATATATTTGTGTATTTTGTAGGTGAGGAGGGGGGTTGACATGGACATGTACTCATGGTATTGTTCTGCATCACATCACAGGCCACACAGAAACTGTTACTGTGCACATTCCAGTGCTCAATGAGACTTTTTTGCACTGAAATTGGAAATGGATAACTCTCAAGCACATGAAGGTAAGTATTTTTTTTGGGGGGTGGAGGAAATCATATTTTCAGGTTTGTCTGAAATGGTTTCTTATTTTTTTACTTCATAGATTCATCAGCATCCTTCTGGAGTCTGGTTCTTAATGATGGTCATGGTCATCTAATGAAATGACTTCTGCGTGTTGCATGTGTGCCCAAGCTCGGGGGAGGTGTGTGCTTGATGTTGAAGAACATTTTTGGATAAGGCCACTTTGGCAGAACAACAAAGCATCTCGAAGTTTCCTAAAAAAAGAAATGAATGACTTCTTACAAGTTACAACGTCATTGTTATGTGTCCCTCCTTGATTCTCAAATCTCAATCCCTAAAGTCAAATTACATTTCAGAGACACATCTTGTCAACTAACACAACCTGTTGTGTGCAATGTTTGCTGCAGTCTTTACAAAACAATGAAACGGATGAAATAAAATCTTCATACTTACCAGAATGGATTTCACATGGATATTACATCGGTTCCTCTCTGTACAGTACAGCTACAGCATCATTCCCAACGAATATTAGCGATGGAGCCTGTTTTTGTTCCCCTGTAAAAGAAACAAAAGAAGTGTACTGTATGTGCTTTACCATTGTGGCTCTGAAAAGCTACAGAAAACAAAGCATCTAACTAAAGGAAGTGACGCAGCATAACAAACATGAGTGCACATACTCACTTTATGGTTTAAATATTAAGAATCTGGTGGTGGTGGAGTGGTGGTCCATGACCGTAGGGGGCAGACAGACTCATGGTGGCAGACTTGGATAACATCAGTCCCAGTGGTGGTGGTGGTGGTCCATGGGGGGCAGACAGACTCATGGCGGCAGACTTGGATAACATCAGTCCCGGTGGTGGTGGTGGTGGTCCATGGGGGACAGACAGATTCATGGTGGCAGACTTGGATAACATCAGTCCCGTTGGTGGTGGTCCATGGGGGGCAGACAGACTCATGGTGGCAGACTTGGATAACATCAGTCCTGGTGGTGGTGGTCCATGTGGGGCAGACAGACTCATGGTGGCAGACTTGGATAACATCAGTCTCGGTGGTGGTCCGTGGGGGGCAGACAGACTCATGCTGGCAGACTTGGATAACATCAGTCCCAGTGGTGGTGGTGGTCCATGGGGGGCAGACAGACTCATGGTGACAGACTTGGATAACATCAGTCCCGGTGGTGGTGGTCTGTGGGGGACAGACAGACTCATGGTGGCAGACTTAGATAACATCAGTCCCGGTGGCGGTCCATGGGGGGTAGACAGACTCATGGTGGCAGATTTGGATAACATCAGTCCCGGTGGTGGTGGTGGTCCATGGGGGGCAGACAGACTCATGGTGGCAGACTTGGATAACATCAGTCCTGGTGGTGGTGGTGGTGGTGGTCCGTAGGGGGCAGACAGACTCATGGTGGCAGACTTGGACAACATCAGTCCCGGTGGTGGTGATGGTGGTGGTCCGTGGGGGGCAGAGAGACTCTTGGTGGCAGACTTGGATAACAGCAGTCCCGGTGGTGGTGGTCTGGAGGGGGCACATCACCTTTTAAATGCTGCAGTTAAAACCTTCCAACATTAACCACATCATCATCCTCATAAAGAAAACTGCCCTCACAGTCATCGATGTCTGAAGTCTGACCACTGGGAAATTCTTTCTCCATTGTGATGTCATCTACGTCAGTGGTGAGCTGTTTCAGGCACTCACTGCCAATGTCACCAGGATGCTCCATTTCCACATCAGCAAGACCACCATGACTAGGCTGGGGTACGAATACCGAGGTTGCAGTCTGTGCTGGTATGTGCCTCTCATTCATTTTAACGAATGTTAGCAAACTAACATTTGCAGGAGACAGGTTTGTCCAACGATCCCTGACTATTGCACCTTTTGAGCTGAACACCCTCTCACACTTACACTGGAGGGTGGGCATGTGAGGTACTTCAGTGCCACTGCAGTGAGCTCTGGCCATTCACTGACCTTTCCACTCCAGTACAAAAGAGGATCTTCACTTATTGTCAGATGCCTGTTTTCAGACAAATATGACTCAACCATTCTCTGTGCCGCACTAAGTCCAATTGTTGATGCATCATCCTGTTCTTCCAAATCATTTATTTCACAAATACCCTCTTGTGACAAAGCCTCCCAAAGAGGGTTGATGCCACCCACTTTGGATGACAGACCACCTAGAACTACAGTCCCCTTCCCCTTGCAGGATATGCGTGAGGGTCCTCCAGGAACACCTTCAGCTGGATTATGCTGCTGAGGTTTGCTGACCTTGGCACGTGACTTCTGTGTCCCATGAACCAAGTGCACCAGTTGACCACTGATATTTTTTATCTGTTCAGGCCCTCCCTCCAGTACTGATGCAATTCCACGTTTGTATCGTGGGTCCAGCATTGTTGCTATGGCAAAGTTGTCATTACGCTGAATGCTCACAACGTGACAATTCTGGTCAAATACTGTCAGCATGTGTTTCAGAAACATACTGCTACCACCGTCTCAGGCAACATCAAGGCTATGCTGTACGTTCACCAATGTCTGCCTCAGCACCCGCAGCAGTGGAATTGATTGGCTAATGGAGGCAGACTCGCCACTCACTACCTGTGTGGCATGTTCAAAATGATGCAAAATTGTTATTACAGAGTCCATGAGGTGCCACTGTTCAGCCATCATAGACATGAAGGCCCCAGAACTGTCACGGCTAGTGTGCATGACAAGATATTCTGAGATGGCTTTGTATTGTTCATACAACCTCTCTGCCATGTATAACATGGAGTTCCATTGAGTGACAACTTCCAGCTTCAAGCAGTGCTGAGGCAGGCTGTTTTGTATCTGCAACTACCGCAGTTGGTCATGGGCCTTTCCAGATCTTGCAAAATGAGAGCAGATATGTTGTGCAATGGTCAGCATTTCCTTTATGTCAGAGTGCTGCAGAAACTCCTGAACCACAAGATTTAAACAGTGGGCCATGCATGGAACACGAAAAAAAACACCATTCGTGATGCATTTCACCACATTTGACCCATTGTCACTTGTTATGAACCCAGCTCTCAGGGACAGAGGGTTTAGCCATCTGTCAATTTCAGTCAGTACCATGTCCAACATGTTCTCACCAGTGTGTGAACAGGTCACACTGCACATAGCAATCGTTGCATGCTGGCGAATTCCAGGAAGATTGCTACCGTGTCAATCCGCCTTACTGCACTGATTATTCACACTACCAACATCACAAACAACCCCTGGCACCTGCGCCCAGTGTGCAGTTATACACAGATATGAACTCCCCACTGTTTTGCCACTTGTCCACATATCCATACTTAAATGGATGAATGCAGAGGAGGAATGTTGAAGGGCATGTCTTACTGAGTCTGACACAGTGCGGAACAACTCGCGAACAGCACAGGTAGAAAAGTATGTCCTGGATGAGACTTTCCATTTTGGACAGGCACGTGCAGCAAACCACCGGAACCCAGAATTCTCCACAAAGGAGAAGGGCAAAAGATCAATTGCCAGCATTTCTGCTACAGCAGCATTAAGTTCACATGACACTGTATGATTGGAGGGGTACTTCGGCTTATGCGCAAAAACACTCTGTAACGTGGGCTGACTTAAACATTTTACACGTGGTGTGTTTTTGGTCACAAATGGTTGTGCTCTGTGATGACTGGGATTGACAGGGAGTGGAGTGTGGACATTTGATGAAGACAGTTGCACAGGTGATGATGACAAACCCAGAAATGATGTTATTTTGCCAGATTTGCCAACTGGGGTTGATGTACCACTTGTACTAGACATACTACATTCACCACCACCACCACCACAAAAACTGCTACTCTCACCAGCACTGGACAACATTTCAAAGTCATTATGGTCCTCCACCTCATCATGCCTGTAGTAATTCTCTATTCTTATTACTGCACTACTGCACACATTTAATTTCCTACTGGGCTTAACAGTCATTGAAGGGGATAACATGCTGGCTATAGTTGCAGGTGACACAGGTGAACTCCCCACTGTGGTATTAGCTGCCAGCTTGTGCTGGGTCCACAGAGAGAAGTGCCTATTCTTAAGATGCGTATGCTGTCCTCCTATCCCAAGATGGCTCCCCTTTTTACCTCGACTCACACGCACATGGCAAACCTGGCAGATTGCAACTGATCCATCATTTGCATCTTGAACAAAAAAATCCTAAAAAAGGGAGTGTGATGCTCTGCTTTTAATATGTCCATGATGATGTTGCTTATTTAAATCTGTTATTTTAAGCACTGAAGTGGGGTGGGGGGGGGCACGTGATGATTCGGGCACTGCACACCTGGACTGCAACTGGGTCATCATCATCATCATCATCATCATCATCAACTAAACCGGTAGATCACAAGTTTTTTACGGAGGATTCCTGCAAACAGACTCAGACACAGCCACTTTGAATTTCTTTTTCTCCGGTTCTCCGGTTCCCAACTGGGGTCAATTACATCATCATCATATTCATCAACGTCACTCTCACACACATCCACATCTTTTGCTTGGATGCTAGCATGTGGACTGCATGTTGCAACAACAGCAACATCATCATCATCACATTCATCATCAACATCTACACCACCATCACCTGATATCTTTTCACCACACTGTGAATCACTACATGGAAAATGCGTGACGTTAAGTGCCACGGTGGACAGAATATCACATTGTATACTATCATTGACATGATCATCAGAGTCCTCAGGTTCAGTTACTGCGATGTTACTGGGAAGTATGACATCATCTACGCTGCCACTCACTTGCATTGCTTCACACTCAATATGTTTGGATACGGTACACTGGTCGGAATTAGAACTTGACTCAACAATGCTAATACTACCTCCACCACCACTAACACCAGTAACACTAATACCACCGGATGGGAATACATCATCTCCTCCAACTATGAGTGAAGCTACTAATTGGGCTGTAAAAAACATTGCAGGAGAAATACCTTTCCTCACATCAGCAATGCACTTCTACTATCATGCCCACAGACCATCTTACTGCCAACATTGCCACGGCCAGAAACAGCTTTGCTTGCATGTCTCTTTGCAGGCAATTTGGGGGATCAACCACAAATATTATTACCAAATTCAGATTTTGATATGTTCACTTTCTGACTGGAGGGACACTGGCTGGATGTGAAGCAAAATAAACTGTGGCTTCAGCAGCAGATAAGAGACTACTCTGAGACTGTCACGGAATCAAAACAACTTCAGTAACCAGTGATGCTGATGGGGTCACAAAAACAATCCAGCCTGGTAAATAATACCTTTTGAACGTGGGGGTGGGGGGGGGAGCACTGAATACAGACAGCGCTGATTTTTACGGCACTACAATACAAGCAGCAAAACTAAGAACAGAGAACATGATCGCAGTACAAAATCGGGCAGCTGCAGTGGATAGCAGGTTCACACTGCTGCGCTTAGTTGCACTTACGCTAGTCTGTGACTGTCACAATAAAAGGTGTATTATATTTGATGCACGCAACACTTCACACACAACACAGAACAGTTTGTGTACAATGCTGAACGAGGAATGCGATGCAAATGCAAAACTTCAGTGTACTGCCACGTAATGTAAATTTCTAATTTAAACAACCTGACCTTATGAAATGCTGCACCACATACACACTGCGCCACAGACACACAACAAACAGCAAGAAAATTTGTACTATTACTAACAATATTACTATGTGTAAATTAACACAGTCAGTTATATAACAAAAATATTATCAAAAAACAAAGAAATCACTAGTTCTCCAACTTAAATCTACCTACACCACAGGTACGCCCCTTCCCCACAGCACACTTACTTTCACTGTCTTTCACCACACACACTCAATGTTGTAAATTAACATTCAAAATCCACACACAAACAAAAACGCTCGATGATATGAGCACAGGAGGGTTTCCTACAATCAATGAACCAAAGTTGGATCCTCCCAAAACAGCAAAAATGCTTTTTGAACACCTTTTACAAGATTCCTACAGACAGCTATCAGAGCATACTGTCTCCTACACCTTCCTACTCATACTACCCCTAACTGAGGCTGTGCAGATCAATATAGAGCCCATGTGACCTGAACTCCCATGAATCACTGCAAAATCTGCCTTCTGAGCTCAAAAACAAGGCGAAGTGAGACAAAGTGAACTGCCAACAATGCACTTCACCTTAAAATTGGAAGAGTAGTGGCCAGGGAAGGCAGAGTAAGGCGAAGTCAGCATTTGTAGTGGACTTCGCGTTACTCATCATAATGCGAAGTACTCCGCTTCACGTTGCGGAGCACTCTGCGAATCCACCTTTGCTTCACAAAACGCTTCGCGGAGCGCATTGAGAACACTTCGCCCACCCCTACTCAATTGTGGTTTGCTTGATCCAGTTAGATAGCATGGATTGTGCTGCTGCTTGGCCTCACCTAGGACCATTTGGTAGTACGAATAGTCTGTCTGATACTCTAAAGTCTCTAGTCCTGTCTAGGTAAATGGTAATTACTCTTTTTATGTCCCAGTGTTTGATAGCTCCTTCTTGCTAGTTAGGGCACTGTGGATTCCATGCCGGTAATTCTATGGTCTGAGACATATGGAATGGCATGGCAACTTTAGGAAGGAATGAGGGTG
Source organism: Neoceratodus forsteri (assembly GCA_016271365.2). Taxonomy (NCBI): domain Eukaryota; kingdom Metazoa; phylum Chordata; order Ceratodontiformes; family Ceratodontidae; genus Neoceratodus; species Neoceratodus forsteri. The sequence continues at coordinate 158,355,351 of CM028138.1, forward strand.
GGGTCTGCATAGATACTGTCTTTCAGGATTATCAGAAAGGGAGGAATACAGGAGAGTGATCTGATTTTGTTAATCCTTCTGGCTGAGCACACCACCACTACAAATAGAGTCTTGAAGGATACCTATTTGATATCTGTAGACATCATTGGTTTAAAGTGGGATGTTGCGATTGCATCTAGGACTGTGATGAGATCCCAAGGCACCACTGCTGGTTTATGTTTGGGACAGATGTTTGTCACTGCTTTTAAGAATCTAAGTGCTTCTGGATGCACCCCAAGGAAGTAGCTATCGATGAGGCCTGGACCTGCCCCAATACCCGCTGTTTGAACCTTCAGGAATGATACTGAGAGCCCTTCATCCATCCCCTGTTGTAGGAATAGTAATACATGAGAAATCATTACAGGCTGTTCTGTTAAGCTGTTCTCAGATCACCATCTTTGGAAAATGGACCATTGTTGCTTGTAAGTGTTAATGGTGGAATGGAGCATGGTATCAACCGCCTTTGAGCAATAGCCCTTGCTTTGCAGTCTTTGCCTCTCAGAAGCCATGCCGTGAGGTGCAGGGATCGAAGATTTTGGTGACTTACCGGGCCCTGGGTCAGTAGATCCATCCTTAGGGAATTTTCCAGGTAGTGTTGATTGCCATAGCCACCAATGTTGCAAACCAATGACTCTTGGGCCAGTAAGGTGTATTTATTACTACTGTGGTTCTGGATTGGCAGATTTTGTTATGGTTTTTTGTATTAAAGGTATTGTTGGGAATACATGGGCCCTTTGGAACTGGCATGCTTGGGAAAGGGCATCGGTTCCCATTGACCCCGATTCCTTGAATGTGGAGTAGAAACAAAGTAGTTGAAAGTTTTTTTGGTCGCCATCAAGTTGATTTGCAGTGGGCTCCAGCGCTTGTTTAGTTGACTGAACACTTGGGGGTGTAGGGACCATTCCACTGGTGCTATTGTTTGTCTGCTCAGTCAATCTGCTTGAACATTTAACTTGCCTGCCAGATGTATGGCTGTGATGGATTGTGGGTTGATCTGCACCCAGTCCATCACCTTGTGAGTTTCTTGTAGGAGTTGGATGCTTCTTGTCCCTCCTTGGTTAGTGCTGGAGGCCACTGTTGCCCTGTTGTCTGACCTTATAAGGAATCTCTTGTGGTGGATCAGCTTCTGAAAATGATGCCAGGTGCGAAATACTGCCCTCATTTCTAGGATGTTTATCAGCATTCTTGATTCCATCAGTGACCATTTGCCTTGCACTGGTATCTGATCAAACGTGGCCCCACAGCCTGTGAGGCTCACGTCCATGTCTATTATCCATTCTGTTTCAGCTTCTGGGGTCACTTTCTTAATTATGTTGTGCCTGTTAGTCAACCATAGAACTGACCTCCAGTCTTCAGGTGTTAATGTGACTATTTTGGATAGGTTGTGGTGAAGTTTGTGGCCTGCTTGTATCGCTAATGTTTGGAGTGTGCGCATGTTCCATAGCAACCAGGGTACCAGGTCTATGCAAGATGCCATGGACCTGAGTGTCTGTAGAATCACTTTTAGGGTAAGGTTCTTCATTTTGGCTAGGGCACATGTTTGCATAATCACTTTGTCTGTCCTCTTTAGAGATAATGGCCCCTAGATGTTCTATGGTCAGGCTTGGAGTTATGAGTTGAGAATCCATCTGTGGGATTGTGTGTGGCTACTACTGACTGCTTGCCTTGCAGGGTCACTTGTGGTGACCTGGCTCTGATTAGCCAGTTATCATGGTACAGAATTAATTGTATTCCTTTATTTTTTTTTGTTAGACCTTTTTCTGTACCTCCGCAGACCCAACATGGGCTACGACCCCTCCCACACGGAGGTACATCTTCCAGCTCCACTGACCACTCCTACCCAGCCCCCCTCCAAAATTCTCCTGTGGCTCCCCCCCCAGCGGGGCCAGGGAAATAATTCTCGGCTAACTTCCCACCAGAACACAGAAATCCAGTATTGTGGGAGAGGGGGCGACTGTACTGGAGCAATTGGGGCCATCACATGTTCTACCAGGTCCCTTTTTTTCCTCTATTTTCTCTCACATCCTACGCCTGAGAAATGGGTGGGGCGGCTGCCTCCACCTCCATGGAGGCAGCCAATCACCCTGGGCGTGGGCCAACCCCCTTATGCTTGCATCTGCACTGACACCAAGCCACTGCCATGTGTCAGTCAACAGTGCACAGCACCAACTGCCCACACCGAGGAGGGAAAGCAAACTCCAGATGCCCAATCCTTTCTTTCCCCGGCCAACCCTCCGAATGACCCAAGTACATTCCCGAAACTGAATCGCTGGCATGACACTAGGTGTGGTGTCCAGCACCTCAACCCTCAGCACCTCAAGGACCTTGATAGTCAAGTGGTGTCCTCCTTTACTGTCCAAATGGCCATCCTGAAGCATAAAAACATTAGGAAAAAGAAGCCCCATTCACTTCAATGGGGTGCGCCCCCATGCTCTCCCCGGTCACACGTCATTACGTGCTTGAGCGTGGGGGCATGGTGGCAGGACTGCAACTTTCAGAAATACTTGGACAGCCCAGCTACAGAAAAGATTACGATTGATACTGTGAAGATATGAGGTAGAATTATGAATTAAAACCTGGCTACAACAACTGTCGCTGAGGGCAGCTACCGCAATGTCTGAGTAGCTCCCTCATATCGGAAATTTCCTTTAAAATATCTGCTTGCCACATAACAATAGCATCTGACCACCCAGGTCCCTGCAGTAATCCAGGTACTGAAGGTCATTATATTGGTGTTATGTTTATTTATTTATTTAGATATGTGCCCCTCCGTATACCATGCCTTTGTGGTACTGTGCCTTAAAATAGGTGATTGAGCTGGTGTATGCTACTAAGGGGTTTGCTTCACTATTTGTGGCATTCCCTTAACTAAAATGGCACTAGTGATGTTTGCGTATTGCTGCGCAGGTGTGGTAAGTCAGCAGCCAAGACGAGAGTCTCGACGGAGAATGCCACATACAAGATGGCGGCGGCTGTGATGTAGGTGCCTTACAGCACATGTGTCAGGATATACACAGCTCTATGAGGGATCCTGGAGTACTTGAGGGAGGCAAGATGGTTAATTAAACAAAGGAGAAGTCCCTGGATGAGTCCCCATGAGCAATATGGCTACATGCATTGTAGGGGTCAACTTGCAGTAGGGAATCTCTCCGGATTTCACACATCTGGTCACATGTGCATCAGTAGCTTATGAGATGGATGTAACCCAGATGGTAATGGATGGGGGATGTTATAAGGTGATGCAATATGCAAATTCTGGTTACACAAATCCACCCATGCATTATTCCCTATATACTAACTGGGCTTGTTTTGCTTTCCCTATAGGGAAACCCACCTATAATTTGCATTTATAACCAGCTAGACATAATGGCAATCATACACCGGGTTTCCCTGTAAACAAGCCACTTGTCTACTGTTCACCTCAAACATTTCCTACATACAAAAATCAGAACCACACCATTTTCACCTCACACAGTACTCTTACTTCAACTAAAGGGGACTTACCCTAGGGGCTTCCTAAAGGGAGCCTATCTTAGGATACTTCCCAAAGGGGGTTTACCATTGGGACTTCCAAAATTGGGCTTACCTTAGGGCTTCCCAAAGGGGGTTTGCCTAAAAAGAGTTCACAAACAGGGCTTACCTTTAGGGGGATTCTCAATGGAGGCTTATAGGGAGCTTTCTAAATATGACTTGACTTAACTAATGACCTGCAGATAGTTCTTGCTGGCACCTCCTGCAAAGCTTCTCCAGAGCCATTTCTTCACCCCCATCCCATTGCAAACTGTTATAGCAGGACCACAGCAGGGCAGTACCTGACACCTCTCTTCAGTCCATTGCATGCCTTATCTTCACCAATCTTTTGGCACTAAGCATTGATGTTTTTTCAACAGCCAGTGAGTCACAGCATCATCTACACTATCCGGGCATGATAAACAGCAACAATCAATCCAAAGAGCACACGCTACAGTGTCACCTCTTTCTCTGCACTGTCAGCACACCTGTTCCACACAGCTGGAGCCACACAGTAATCTGTTTTCCTCCTTCTGAAACTAGTATGGGCATGTGTGCTTGAAAGAATAAATGCACAGAAACAGACACATTTGCAAAGCAGTCTTTTTTTTATTTGTACTTTTTGCTCCCGCACACTGGGGGACAAGGACTCAGCCTCGTATCACCACCAGCATTCCCACCTACCACAAATCATTCCCAAGACCCCCCCATGGCTTGTCCCTCATGGTGGGGCCAGGAAGAGAGCTTTCCCCCTTCCCAGAGCACAATCCAAATCTTGGGAGGCAGCGGTGGAGCAACAGGATGGGGCAGGGCTTTGTGAAGCCCCCAGTCCACCATTTTTATTTTTCTGGACCCCCTTACAGTGCACAGCCACACACACCCCTGTAGGGGCATGAGCTCATCTTGATCCCCAGCTTCTGTGCCCACTGTAGCTGCATGACCCCCTAACCCCCACCAGAGGGCAGCAAACAGGTGGGACAACAAACCCTCCCTCCCTCCCTGAGAAAGGAGAGAAGTCCTCTGGATACTCGATCCTTTCTCAACCCTACTGACCCCCGATGGCCCAGGCTCACTCTCAAACCCAGGTCACCAGCATGGTGTGAGGTGTGGCGTCCAGTGCCTTAACTTCCAGTGCCATCTACCAAAACTTCTGTGGTTAAAAAAAAAATCACAGAAATGATATAAAACAAGGCATGGGAAAATGTGCAGAACTCTAATTTCATACACACCCTTGGCGTGAAATGCTTTCATAAATCCCTTGAACATCACTCTCAGGGTTTATATAGCATTACACACTTTGGGTGTGTTTAGAATTATCATTATGAATACATTTCCATGCATCATTCTATGTGTAATTAATTTTCAATGTAAATATGGTTATATGCACTATGATTCTAATCCCATAAATATGTTCATGAATAATGCATCATCACCAGGTTGCTCTGTTTGCCTTTATGCATCATATTATAGTCCTACTCTCCTGGGTGCATCACTGAGGCACGGTCATCTGAGAAACCTTAAGAAGTTATGTTTCTGCCCTCTTGGGAGGCAGTAGGGTAGCCAGCTTTGTCCACCGGACTTTTATTGATAAAAAATACATTATAAATAACAACTGCTGCTCAGACATTATGCTTGATGTCATAAATTGTTGAAGTTTCACCCTCAGATTATAAACATCAAGCAAAGTGGCAAACACCGATTGAGGGTGAGGTTAAGGGGAAAGCACTAAACTGGTTGTGAGGGGTGTGGTCCAAAAGTTATCACCCACATTTTGTGATAAAAGCAGTACATTTGGCAAATGATAGCAGTGATAATTTTATTATAACAACAGGGATCCTTGTCAATATTAATGATATGTAAGAAAAAAGGTGTGTGTAGGGGTTAGTGCACTACACTATCATTTTACTGTACATGTTCCTGATGCGAGTATAAAATCTACAACCCTCTCGACTCAGTGCTGGGCATGCAACCTGCTGAGCCACTGGCATTTTATGATGTTTAAGTGTCCTGCAAAAAAAGTGAGTAGTGTTGCTCAGATAGTATCCTAGAAACTGGGACACCAACAGATACCTCCCACTTGGCCAGATAGTTGCAGTGGTAGGATAGCAGTGCTTTCTGAACATGGATCCTACCCACTAGGATCCAGTGCATGGATCCTACAAATATTGTGGATCCTAGCAACAAATGTAATGGATCCTGTGGATCCTAGCAACAGATCCAGCTCAGATCCTAACTATGTGACCTACGATTCCTGGACATTTGTTGCTAGGATCCACAATATTTGTAGGATCCATGCACTGGATCCTAGTGGGTAGGATCCATGTTCAGAAAGCACTTGCAGATGTTTCGGATGTGTAGGGAGAGGTCCAGCTGTGGGTCCAGAGTGACGTTGAGATGCTTGACTACAGGAACCGTCTGCAAGGGTGAGCCATCGGCCACGTGGATTAGAAAGGGAGTGTGGCAGGATTTTGTTCTGCTCAGGGAGCCAAAGAGCATGGCCTGGGTTTTCTTAAGGTTGGTGGTGAGCTTGTGTTCAGCCAGTCAGGATTGGATCCACTTGAAGTCGGAGTTTAGTAGGAAATTGATGGAGCCAATGTCGTGATCACTATGTAGGATGACAAGGTCATCAGTGTATAAGGTGGTTAGCCCATGGGTGGGGACAGATGGCAGTTCGTTGATGAAGAGGGAGAAGAGCGTCAGACCGAGGACAGACCCTTGGGGGGCCCCGCATTGGACAGTGGTGAGATGGGACTGGGTCTGGTTAAAGTTGGTATATTGCTTCCTACCAGTAAGGTAATTGAGGAACCAGGCGTGGGCAGGGTTAGAGAGTCTGAGGGAGAGGAGGGTGGAGCTGAGGAGGGAGTGATCGACCCTGTCAAAGGCCTTGGAGAGATCCACGAAGACCGATCCTGTGAGGTTGCCCTGGTCGGTATCAGTTCTGATCTGCGAGGTGACTACTGCAAGGGCAGTGGCCATATTGTGCCCCTTCCTAAACCTGTACTGGGCTGGAGAGAGGAGGTTGTGTACCTGCAAGTACTCGGTTAACTGAGAGGCCCCAAATTTCTCTAGGAGTTTGGAGGCGGCTGACAGAATGGCAATAGGCCGGTAGTTAGAGGGGTCTTTGGGGTTACCTTGTTTGAGAACAGGGGTAACCTTGGCTACTTTCCAGATGCATGGGATGACACCAGTTGTTAAGGAGGAGTTGAAGATATGTGTTATGGGCCGGTCAAGGAGGTGGGCACCCAACCTGAGCAGTTTCGGCTCCAGGTTATCATGCCCTGCGCCAGTGTGAGAGGAGAGGCTGGCATGCAGCCTCTGAGTCTCAGTGGTGGATACTTGTTGAAGGAAAAAGGAGGGTCGGGTCTCGGGTCTGGGTCGGAGCTGCTGGTGGAGTGGGGTTCAGGCGGTTGAGTAGTTGGGGATGTGGGTGCTGCGGAAGCAGTGGGGAGAGGAGGGGGGGAGCTCAGTGATCATGGCATTAAAGGTATTAGATATAGTGCGTGGGCTGTTGCAGCTAACCCCATCAATTAGTAAGTCCGTGACTTGCACTCGAGTGGAGCCCCCCACTGCACTCCTAATGTTCTGCCAGAAGCTCCTTGGGTTGCTGGCTGAGGCTAGTAGGGCGGTTCGGCAGTACTCGCTTTTGGCTGATCTGGTGGCTTTCTTACAGGTGTTTCTCAGGCGCCTGTAGGCAGTGGGGTCATCAGGGCTATGGGAGGCTTTGTAGGTTTCCCAACATTTGTCCCTGAGCTTCATTAGGGAGAATAGGCCGCTGTGAAGCCCCATGAACGGTGCCCCATACTCTCCTTTTTGTGAGGGGGGCATGTTTGTTCTGCACTGGGATGTATTTGGTTAAGAATGCACCCAGTGCATTTTTGATTTGAATACTCATGACTCTAGTCAGGCCTAGCCAAGGGCATAAGTATGCAATCACTAGTCATATACACTCTCGTTACTGCCCCTCCCTAAACCCCCCTCCACACACACACACACACACACACACACACACACACACACACACACACCGTCCCCCAATCGACAAAGCCCTCTGGAGCTGCTCCCCTTCCCCTTCTCCATCTACCCCTTGTTTCATTGTCACCCCACCTCTCGCTCTCTGGGGAAGAATCAAACCCAATGCTCCCCCCTGATTCACTGTCATTCCACCTCTTGCCCTCTGGGATAGTTTCAAAACACTATGTTAGTACTCTGCCATTAATCTACCATTGGACTTGGAGGTTTCCAAGGGTGTGCAGCCTAGGGCAGTCATTTACAAATAGCTCTGTACTCTATTAAAATTGCTCTGTTTGTTTCCTAGTTGTCTAATTCTCATGTAACTGCTTTTGTTGCCTATGATCTGGCCTCTGTAACCACTGAAACTGTGTACTGTTTTGTTGTCCACCCTGACGTGGAACCTTTGTAAAAGAGTTCACGCTCAAAGGTCTTTCTGATATACTAAATAAATAAAATAAAACAACCACTCCTGCAAATCTTACAGTGGTATTTATGTCAGTATTAACATACATGACCAGTACTGCAGTGCTCTGCACTAGTAGAGGAAGAAAAACAGCACTTGTAATCACAGTTATTGCAGCAAGGATAATTTATTTCAAAGCCCAAGGCTGGAGCAACTCCTGCAATGCAATTTAAACTGCAAAGTGTAATATGGACTGTGCCACGTATATCAATAGCTAAGAAACATGGCCCTGCACTGCTGGAGCCATAATCGCTTAACTCCTTTTTTTCTGTTCAGAATTTAACATACACCTGGGGTATAATATTTGAAAAAGAGCAAAGCAGAGTGCAAAACATTGCTCTGCACCTTGCAATTGCCTGGGAGTCCGAGGATGCTATATTCAGTTCACTCTATCACAGGGTGATGCACCATGTCCTAGAAATAAGTGGCGCACTCCATTCCTGGACACATGGTGGCCAGCTGTGGAGATATGAGGAGTGCTTTGCCAGTCACATTATGCACCCATGCCACAGTGGGGGTTGGGGGCACGAGACACCAGGGAGTATGGACTTGTGACCAACAGTACCATAGTTTGGTGCTGGGGGAACCACTAGATGCCAGGGAGTTTGGAATGTTTACTATGGGCTGGTGATCAGAGGGAGGGGGGACCACTAGCACCAGGTATTTTATTTATTAAGTATGGGCTGGTGATTGGGGGGACCATTAGCACCAGTGATTTCTAGTACATTATAGGCCAGTGATCAAAGGGAGTGGGGACCTTTAGCACCAGAGATTTTTAGATGTACACTACAGGCCAGCAGTCGGAGGGAGTTGGGAAACCATTAGCACCAGGGATTTTTAGATGTAAATTATGGGCCGGTGATGGTGTGGGGGGGGGGAGACCACTAGCACCAAGGATTTTTAGATTTAGATTATGGATCAGCGATTAGGAAGAGGACTACTAGTACCAGGGATTGTTTTATTAAATACGGATTGGTAATCATGGGAAGGGGTCACTGACCACTGCGGGATGGTGTGCTCCTCCAGTTGCCAACCAGCTAGGTGGCTGCCTTACTTCCAGCAGCTGCTAGGATTGCCCAGAGTATGTCAGAGTTTTGTTCAGTGGTATTTATGTGGCTCAAAAGGACTGTACTCAACCCTTTTATGCAGCACAAAGCCACTGAATTTGGGGTAGCATTGCTATTCATGGCCATGCTCCACCCCTTGCCCATGCACATATATTATGTTTTGCATGGGCACTAATCATCTTTGCTTGCTTGCACAACATCCCCTGTTGAGTATGGGGATCTGGGACAAACCATGGCTTATCTGGGCAAAGACCCATTATTGCCTGCACAAAACTTTGAATATCGGGCCCCTGAAGTCATAATACTGCACTCTACTTGTGGCATCAACGTCACTACCATAGCTAATTATGATGTAGCATTAGCAGTCATATGAGATGAACAGTATACACGTAAGTGATTGCTTTCTTTTAAGTTTTTACTGAGGTGCCTGCAGCTTTTAACATTACATCTCAGAGGGTACTGAAAGATTGGTACCAGCAGTAGGAAGACATTTACTTTTTTTATCAGAAAAGGTGGTCTAGGCAACTCTGCCTATTTTCAGTCATGTCCTGGGGAAGGAGGATACAATGCAAAGTGACTTATTATGATTATTGAATCAGCTTAAGCTCTTGGTGCTATTTTAGTGACTAGGAGAAATTTGGCCAAGACAACACAGAAAATCTCCTACTCTTTCTGAGAAGTGGCATAGGACCTCTAACGTCCACCTCACTCACTCAAAGATTTATTTGTTCGGCAATAGAAATTACAAAACATACAAACATGTAGGCATATACGTAACATTTGTGCATATACAATGAATCCATCTCCATAGCAAGAGAGATCTTCCAAATTCAGTTTCCAAACCGATTTTTTAAAGAGTGGATAAAGAGCAATAACATTCAAAAAAAAGAATATAGCACAAATGCCTCAAAGCCTTTTGGTTAAAACTTAACGGACATTACATATCAGAATAAAATATATCTAAAAATCTGTATAGCAGAATATCTAAAAATGTGTATAAAAGAATGACAAAACTAGGCAGCAGCTTTATTTTATACAAAGAAGTTCAGTTATGCAATTTAAAACGTAGCCACTTAATACTCCAAATTGATGTGCTAGTGTGCTATGAAAACAAAAAGAAAATAACAGTCTTCCTTGAGGAGGAGTCCTGCTGTTTATATTTTTGGAGCTTTAAGAGCAAACAAATAATTCATTCTTATATTGCTCCACAACAAACATATTAATTAAACGTTGTTGCAGATACAGAAATATGTCCTTCTAAACAAAAGCTAGTACGGAATACGAGTTGTGAAATTGCTGAAAATAAAAGTATGAACTTGGACCTCAGCAGCTCATTTTCAGATTATTGTAATAGTTGTCAAGTCCAGTTAATTAACTGCCAGACCCAAGTCCATTTCTCAGCATAAACAGCTCCCAATAGGAGTCCCATTTTAATATATAAGTAGACCCCCATCTCTGCATTTTGGATCCAAAGTCAAACCCTCAGCGACTCAATACAAGTTTTAAGAGCCTTGCAAGAGATGTATTGTTAGAAATTAGGCTGCTTAAAATGATACCAGTTAGAAAAGTAGAACATTTTTAGATAATGGAAAATGTGTGTTGGGGCTCCCATACGATCTGAACTTGACAATATAGATGCATAAATTCTCTCCTTGAAAGCTAGAGTTTAGCCTTTGCAAACAACAATCAACAGGAACTTCAGAAAGCCCCAACCACTGTACAGCATCTCTCATATTTTAGCAAGTGTAATTTAATCTGCTAGTATGCAATCAAATCCAGCTCCTATGCCTTAAACCAAAAACTTAACAGTTCTGTGTGTCAAAATCAATAAGACAAATAATAGTCTCATCTTTCCATGGACATCACAAACATACGAACATACAAAGAAGCCAGCAGAAGAAGGCCATTTGATCCATCAAGTCTGCTTGTATTGCAGGGTCCACAGCTTGAGCTAATGTCCCTGCCCTCCCTCCCCACTCCTTCCATCCTCCCTACCCATGATTCTTACCTTCCTGTATGCCTATCCCAGCCCCTCTTAAAGCTGCCCATTGTCTTCAACGAGATGAACTCTTCCGGTAGCGCATTCCAAGTGTCCACCACACTCTCTGTGAAGAAGTGCTTCCTGACCTCCCTCCTAAATCTCCCACCCTCCAGCTTAAGACTGTGTCCCCATGTGATATGGTTGCCACTCAGTTTAAAGAGACAGTCCTTATCAACCTTATTTATCCCTTTCAAGTACTTGAATGTCCCAATCATGTCCCCTCTCTCTCTTCTGTCTTCCAGGTAGTACATGTTCAGTGCCCTCATCCTATCTATCATATGCCTTGCCCTGCTGACCGGATATCATCTTTGTAGCCCTCCTTTGTACCTTCTCCAGCAGGTTAATGTCCTTTTTGAGGTGTGGGCACCATGTGAGCAGTAATATGCTCCAACAAAGCTTTCTTAGCAACCATTATCAGCTTTGTCTCACTCCTGTTTTTAAAGGAATTTAATACATAAAAGAACAATACCTTCCTGATAAGAATTACTTAGTCTCCTGCTCAAAGTACCTCAGAATCTACGAATGTCCAATATGGCGATGCAACAACAATTTAGAGGTTCAAACCCCTAAATTTGTTCCTTCTGCAGCCTCAAGTCACCTCCACGCTTTCCCAGCTTCATTTAAATTGAATTTCCTTCTCCCAGGAGGCAATTCCCTTTCCTTTAACATTCAGCAACCCCCTAGAGGTCTCTGTAAACATCCATCTTTAATTTTCCTAGCTCTAGGATCCGCCAAAGTTCTCACGGATGTATCAGGATCACCTGGAGGGAAAAAGAAAAAAATAGTGCTACACTAAGTGCAGTAAATTCAGTGCAGTTGACTTACTGTTGTAGCACCCATGTCCTCAGGCAACCGTATCATACATTTTTATAAAGCATAGGAGCTTATAAGCAGAGGATAAACCTCTGACAAAATGTTCCCCATCAGAAACGTCTCTTCCAAGGCCATTGCGTTCTCCCTTGCTCCACTTCAGGAGTTATCTGTCAGAAAGCCAACAATAACTTGTCAGCCAACAAAGCTGTTCAGAGGTAAAACTCAGGATTATAGCATTTGAAAACTAGGAATAAGCTATTATCTTGAAACTTCAGTTTAAAGTAATATAAGGTTCATTTATAAAACCTTCATCAGCTAGTTAGCAGGAAAAACACTATTCACATAAAATGGAGCAACACTGCAGAGAACTGCTCCAACAAACTCCAACTCTCTGGTCCTGCAGACTCCTACTAGCCAGCTTGTTTACAGTGCTTCACTTGTTCTGGTAATTTCAGCGAATACATTAATATAAAAATTGAGTCGACAATAAAGCAGAAAACTACTAACATGCTGGTTTAAGTAAAAAGTACATTTCTTTATTTTGAACAAAGCAATAAAGAGAAACTCAGAGCAGGTAGGTGGGTACATTTTCATTGTTCAGCATAAAGCAGTTACAATATACTAAAAACAATACCAAAGACTCAATAAAAAGACAAATAAATAAAAAGAGCAGATATACATATTTTCTGTGCAATACATTTTTCTTTAAGTGTCTTTACACAAAGGGTGGGATATTCAGAAATGTGCCAAAGGCATGTGCAACCCCGGCACAGCACATGTCAACTGTGCAATGGTGCAGTGACTGCGATATTTAAAGGCTGCACACTGCAACATGCTCCAGCGCAACATGGCTGAATATCACAGGCACTGCACCATAGCGCAGTGAGGGGTGCATCAGGGAGCAACCAGAAATGCATCATAGCACAACCAGGGATGTGCAAGGGGCAGAGGAAGATGTGCCAAGGCACAGCAGGAACAGCCACAGGCACAGCAGGGAGACAGGCAAGGGGGAAGGGGGGTGGAACAGTGTGGGAAGGCGGGAGCACCAGGCCAGGAACATTGGCAGGGACACAACCATCACACAGGTCACCACTGCTCAGGGACTGCAAGCATGCAGCCGGTGCCCCCCCCATGGATGACGCAGGGCATAGGTGGCACTGATGTACAGGGGCAGGCACCCTAGTCCACCACACACCAGAGGGCATGCAACCACCCAGCCAACAACAAGCCACACCTCAACACATGGCACCCACGACACACACACTCACCACACATCCCGAACTGCCATCTCAGGGCCACGCCAAGGCACAGCTACTGACTGAGGGGCATGCCAACACCATGCACACACCACCCAATGACACAGGCACACCACACGGCCACCCACCACATGACTGCAGCATGGACCCACATGTCAGCTGCAAAGCAGACACGGACACAGAAGGGTAAACAGGTAACAAATATATTGGCAGAATGCAACACAGCTGAGCAGAATACATTAAACAGGGGAAGGCAGGCATAGGTGGGAAGGGGTCAAGGGACAGGGCCTGTACAGGTGGATGGGGGAAGGTAGGGAAGGGAGGGCAGAGGTGGGATGAGGGCTGGTATTCATCATGGCTGGCCATGGCCTGCCAGCACCTGGTGCCTTCCCCTGCGCTGGTCCTGAAGCAGGATCCATCTGGTCTGGTCAGCAATCTCCATCATATGTGATGTGATTAATATTATTTGTCGCAGCAAACAGCAGTAGAGTGGGAGCCTGGAACCCCTCCAGACACCTATGGCAGAGGAAGGGACAGGTGATCAGTGCATGTCCAAAGCACCCCAGCCCCGCCTGTGCACAGCGGACAGTGGGAGCACACGCCCCTGGAGTGGCACCCCAGCCACCTGCAGTGGGCGGGCCTATGCCTGCTGCCAACCCGGCAAGCCACAGCAGTACATATTGCTGGAATCCACTGCCCAAGGGCCGCCCGATGGCACAGTGGCAGACAGGTGGCATGGTGCTGCAGTCAAACTGCAGCAACACAAGTGGTGGCTGGACGCACACCCAGCACGCCAACATCTGCCACACATGTGCAATAGTTGCCCCATGGTGCCACACACACTGCACCATGTGCCGACCACAGCTGCCACAGCACATGGCACAGGGGACCAAGGCCATACCTCCACCCTGCCACTCATCCTGCACAACAATGTGGGACTGCACAGTGCCTACCTGCTCCACGTGGCACTCTGTGCACTGGTCCCAGTACTGCATGCCCCACTGGGCCTCCTCCAGCTGCCAATGGGCCGCAGACCACCAGGTGCCCCAGCCACACTGGCTCTCCTCTGGTCTTCAGGTCCTAGGATGGGAACACGGACAGGCACACATCAGAACACAGCCACAACATGGGCCCACTGCCCCCACCACCCATGCATAGGGTGCACCCCAGCCTGCCAGGGCCACTGGGCAGTTGCGCAGTGCACACAGTGACTGGCAAAGCCATGCCACAGAGCATGCTACAACAGCCCCCCCACATGGTATGTAGCCCTGCCAGCCCCATGGAACAGTGGACTTGCACAGACACAGTCGGGGCCCACTGACCTGGCCATGGCATGGCTCCCCCTCTGGACACGCACCTGCAGCACCCTCAGCCTCTCCGGGTTCCTCCATTCCAGGTCCCTGTACTGGTGGTGACACTGCTCCCTGGTGTGCAGCACACCAGTGGCCTGGACAAGCCCATCGGCAACATTCTACCACACCTCAGTCATGGGTCTATTGAGGGGTTGCTGGCCAAACAGGCCAGCAGTATGGAGCTCCACCTGGGCCACCAGGTTCATGAGCTCAACCTGGCTCCAATTGCAGGCACGGGGCACTGCATGATGGGGCATGGTCAGTCAGCACTGTAGAAGGCCAAAATGGAGCCCAGTAGTGCACGTGCACAATGTGCATGGGATGCACGCCTCGCATGGAGATGCACTGTCCGCAGCAATAGCACATCTCTGGGGATACACTGCAGGGGCATGGCCACACTGGCACGTGGGGCAGAGGTCTCTGGGGGGTATAGGGCATGGCGGGGGTCAGGGGTCAGCATGCGTAATGTACATGGGAGTGCTACTGGGCCCATGATACATATTGCGCAATAGGGCCATGAAGACAGCATGCCCAATGGGTCCAATAGTGCCGAGTGCCATAAGCCCAATGGCACCCAAGCACCATAGGCCCAATGGTGCTCAATGCACTATAGGGACAATGGCGCCCATGTCCCCTGGGTCCAATAGTGCCCAAGCGCCATAGGCCCAATAGTACCCAAGCACCATAGGGCTCAAGACGCATGGGCACAATGGCCCCTCTATTGCACCTAGAGCACGCTGTGCAATAGGTGGCAGCATATCCTGTTGCACATGCACGTTGGTGAGTCCGCACTGCTCACGTTACGGCATTGCGCAATGACATGCACCGGAGCAAGTCCATTGTGCAATGCACAACAGCACGATATTCAGCCAACATATGCAGATTAGCTCATCAGCCTATCCGCAGTGCAAAGAGGACATTTGCATGTCATTATAGTTGAACATTGGCTCATTTGCATGCAATGCGCTATAAAGGAGCCACACAACATCACAGGCCATGGACTGGTATTGCAACCATCAGAGGTAGGATGCACCTGCCGAGGGGAGGGCCAGCACAGGGTGCTTGATGGCCAGGGTGGGTCCCTGCAGCCACTAACCACATGTTCATGTCCACAGGTAGCAACATGTCTGAGCACAAGGAAAGTGAGAAGCATGGGCCTGCCCAGAAGCGCAGGCCCAACTTTAAGAGAGAGGAGGCAGATGCCTTGTTCAAGGCATACCTCGACAAGGAGCCTTTGCTAAGTGGCACCACTGGCACACCCCAGGCCAGGGCCGCCACCTGGGTGGAGGTGGCAGAGGCTGTGAACCAGCAAGGTAGCTACCAGTGGTCTGCACAGGAGTGCAAGAAAAAGGTGGGCACTGACAAGCGTTGGATAAAGGAGAAGGTGGAGGCCACACAGCTCACGCTGCAGGAGGAGATGGTGGCAGCCACCATACGGCGTAGTGTGGTGGAGGGTGTGTTGGGCAGTGGTTTCCAGACTGGAGGGAGCCCATCACTGCATGGTTGGTCCGGCAGGTGGGAGGGACTTTTGGGTCAGCAGCTCTAATGCATCTTTGTTCCCTTACAGCACTAGCTCACCAGCATGCAGTGGCTTGGGTGCCTGCGGCTGTCATCGTAGCCCACCCAGCCCCGGAGGACCAGCCATCCACCTCCATGGGTATCCGGGTGCCCGATAGGCTGA
Source organism: Neoceratodus forsteri (assembly GCA_016271365.2). NCBI lineage: Eukaryota > Metazoa > Chordata > Ceratodontiformes > Ceratodontidae > Neoceratodus > Neoceratodus forsteri. Next base: position 158,371,584 of record CM028138.1, read on the forward strand.
GGACCAACACCGCCATCCAGCGGGATGTCCCAGGCGTGGTGATGGATGAGGTCCTGGCTGTGTTCCAGTGAGACGCCAGCCTCAGCGAGCTCTACTGGGAGACTCAGATCGGGACGGAGTCTGACACTGATTACAGTCAGACCATTGTCCTGGACAGTTGGGGGCTTATCGGAGGGGAGTCACCCATACCACACACCAGCACTGGCTGCGTGGCTGGTGGCTTGTTGGTGGCAGAACAGCTGCCTGCCACTGACCCTGGTACTGCTGTGTGTGCAGGCACAGTAGCAAAGGGTGGTAGGGCACCTGCACATGCGCTGGCCAGTGTACAGGGGCTGGAGGGGCGGCAGCAGCAGCAGCAGATGGCTGGAGACATTGGGAGGCTGGGTACCATGTCTGCTGCTAGGGCACCTGACATTGTTCATCTCCATGAAGGCCATGCTGTACGACACCCATCTAAACAGGCGGGCCATGCAGCGTGGTCATATAACACCGGTGGGTCGGCGCCATGCCCATGCACCCCAGGGCACCGATCCCTTGGCTGAGCACACCCAATTGCTGCGGGTCTTCATGGAGCAACAGGTGCTGCTAATGGCTGGGGTGCAGGCACTCCACACAGAGGTGCATCAGGCAGCCGAGCAGTGCAAGAGGGGCACTGCACAGGTCCTGGAGGCCATTCAACACCTGTGGGAGGACACGACTGCAGCCCAGGGCCATATTGCCAATGTGATCTCAGTCGGCCTTGTCCCACTGCTGAAACAGGGCATGGCTGACTGTCACAGATACCACAGAGTGCAATGTCCACCCCACGGCCCTAGTGTTGGGCGACCCCAACCGTGTCGATGCCAGACTCTGCTGTGGGTATCCCAGGCACGCCTGGTGTGGGCCTGTTTGGGAGCCTGCAGACCCCTGGGAGGACCCAGTCACAGTCCTGCAGTCCCACCCCTGGCGGGGGCGGTCGCAGACCCCCCCTGTGGCCGTCGCACAGTCTGTGTCTGCTGGGCAGTGTGACCATCCCCGTGTCCATGGTGGCTGTGTGTCTGCGCAGTGGACCTGATATGCACGCCCCCATGTCAGCTGTCTTCAGCCACCACCCTGTGTGCACATGGGCATTGTGTGTGTGTGTGTGTGCATGGCATGGTCGTGGCAGCCATGTGGTGCACCACATGCTGCCCGTGTGCGCATCTGCCTGGCTGCTGGCCTGAGTGGCGTGTGCATGATGATGCCTTCTCAACAATGGTTGTGTATGTGCACCGGTGCCCTGCATCTGATCCATACCATGTGCTGGCCCCCGGATGCGTGCATGTGGGTGCCACTCTGTGTGTGTGTGTGTGTGTGTGTGTGTGTGTGATGCTGTGCAGTGCTGTGTGGTGTGGTGTTGCATGTGGCTCTGTGGCACTGCTCCACCACTGCACCGTGCCTCTGTGTGTGCATGGCCCTAGCCATGACCACACATGGCTGTGTGCCCTGCCACTGTGTCGGTTCTGTGCACATGTGTTCGTCCATCTACCTGCATGCACCGTAGTGCTCCTGCACTATTGTGTCTCGCTGGTGGCATGCCAGCTGCATGAGCTGGGGATCTCTCCACACGGGGGGGGCTGCCCACCACCTCCCAGCCCAACACCCACATCTTCCCCACTGCTGTTCCCCTCATCGGCCTCAACAGCTATTCCATGGTTAATGACCATGTTGTGCAGCATGCAGCAGGTCAGGAATAGGCTGCAGGCCTTCAAGAGGCTGTATTGTAGGGCACCACCAGAACTGTCCAGGCAATGGAACTGTACCTTCAGCATCCCAAACACACGCTCAATGATGTTCCGCGTGTTGGCATGTGCCTCATTGTACTGCTCTTCTTCTGGGGATGACGGGTGCCAATAGGGGGTGAGCAGCCAGGACCTGAGTGAGTAGCCACTGTCACCTGTGTATGGGGAGAGAGGGAGAGAGAAAGAGAAAGGGTTAGCCCGGTGACCCTTGTCAATGTGTCCCTCCCAGTCACACACGACGGTTCCTCTGCCCTGACAGCCCCCCTCTCCATGCCCTGCTGTACCCTGCTGCCCATGGTCTCACCATACTCACCCACTAGATGTCCTGTGGGGATGTCCCCACACTCAAACCTGTGGCACAGTGCCAAGCTGTGCCAGATGTAGGTATCATGTGCTCCTCCAGGGTGTGTGGCACAGACATTTCTTATGCACCCCCTGGCATAGCACACCACCTGGCAGTTGATGCTGGGGTAGCCCTTTCTGTTGATGTAGGCTACCTCCTCCATGCCAGGTGGCATGTGGATGCCCACATGGGTGCAGTCAATGGTTCCTAGCACGCCAGGCATGCGTGCTACCCTGTGGAACTCCTGCATGGTTGCTCTACACTCTGCCTGTGTGCTGGGGGAAGTGGATGTGTTCCACAGCATGTGGTAGCAGGGTTTTGAGGAATTGTATGAGGAGCCAGGACGTGGCCGACTGGGTTATGCCTGTGGTGTCCCCTGTTGGTCTCTGGAAGCTGCCCATGGTGAGCAAGCACATAACAACTGTTACCTTTTTCTCCACTGTCAAGGTGTGGCTCCTTCTAGTGGGTGCCTGCATCTTCTCTCTGTACAGCTCACAGAGCTACCTCAGAATCACCCAGTTCAGGCGATAACGGACCATGATCTCTGTGTCAGCGTGGGTCTCAAAGCTGATGTGGGGCCGGTACTGCCTGTTCCAGGCATACCGCCAATGGGCCCTTCCACAGCCATGCTGCTCTGCCTCCTGCCTCCTCACACCCCTCATTACAGCCTACATCTGGAATGCTGCACTGGCCACGGCCCCTGTTGTCCTGTCACCCCCTGGGTGTCTGGCTCCACTGCTCCCTTGGCTCCATGGGGCAGTGCATGTCACTTGGCAGGGCCTCCCCCTGTGTACCCTGCCCCTGGCTTGGTTTTGTCTGCTGGCTCTGTCACCCACCTATGTGGGTGCCTGTGTTGCTCCCCTTGGGTAGGGTGGCTCCATAGGGAACTCACTCTCTCCACCTCCCTCAGTGGGCTCCCTTGTGTGGCACTCTCACACTCTCTTGTTCATGATCTCTGTCTCTCTCTCTCTCTCTGTCTCTCTTTCTATCTGTCCCACACTCTCTTCCTCTTTGTCCTTCTCCTCCTCTCCCTGTCTTCCTCTTCCTCTCTCAGCCAGCCTGTGTGTCTCCCACTGTCCTGCTCCCCTCTGGCGCAAGTGCTCTCCTCCTACTTGCTCCCTGTTTTTATAGGCTCAAGTCTGCTCTGCACATCTGACTGTTGCTCCTCCCTTGCACCATTGCTCGGCAGCTGAATATCACACTGTGCCATATATTCATGGGTCTGCCCCCTGCCCTTGCACATGCTTACATTTCTATTGTGCATTGGCACATTTGTCTCAAATTTATCAGTTAAATGACCATGCTGACTTTATTGGACCCTTGCCCACGTATTCTCATGGAGTCTGATTACAGTATATCTAAGAGAGAGGTGTTTCCAGCTTTAGGTCTTTTAATGTAGTCCAAATAATTGTTCTACTAATGCTATCAAAGGCAGGGGAGAAATCCACAAAACAGCAGTATAATCTAGACTTTTCTTGCTCTAGTTTACTTCCATATCAAATGCTGAAGTACATAGCAATGTTGTACAGTTGAACGGTCCTTCCAGAAGCCATTCTGAGCCTCATTTAATACTGCATTTTCCTCTGCCCATGACAGCAATCTGGTCAGAATTATCCTAGTAAAGATCTTCTGAGATACATCCATCAAACTAATGGGTCTGTACATCCTGGGGTAATTTGGATTCTCTTTTTTAAATATTGGAAAGATAACACTCCCTGCCCAACTTATAGGGCAGGGATCTCCCTGGACCAGTCTATTAAATAATAGCAAAAGAAAAGGAGTCCACCAGTCAGAAAAGGCCTTATAAAGGTCTCCAAGAACCCCTTCCAGCCCTGGTGCTTTATTTGCCTTTAGTCCATTCAACACTGTCCGGATTTTATCCTCTTTAATTAAGAGAGAGACTTTGGAAGAGTATCATTCTTCTGTGCTATGGAGACATTAGACATCTCCAGCTCTTAAAGAGAGTAATAAAGCTTGGAAAAATTATTGACCCAGGTATCAAGTGTAATATAAGCCTCAATCCTAGTAGCATATCTATTGTATCCCTGCACCACAATATTCCCAAAACATCTCCCATCCCTATCCAAGACTGCCTGTCTTAATTTCTCCCAGAGTTTCTGGGTGTGTTTATGTCTCTCCTGTTCAAGTATTTTCCTGTATTTTTCTCTTTCTGTCTTTAACGTTTTAAAGTCTGCTACAGACTTGTTTTTTTTTTCTTCTTGTGCTGTCTTAATTTCCATCCAAATTCCTTGTTTGCCTGAGCGCATACCGAGTTAAACCAAGATTTCTTATAACGAGGCCTAATGCAAAGCGTTGTCTTACATCTGGGTCCAAGTAATAAATGTATAGTTTCCCATTTCTCCAAAATATTAACAGTCTCTTTTTTGTCCAGCACTAACTCATGAATGTCTCCTAAAGTTCCAGTACTGAGAATTTCTTCAAAGCCAGCTTGATAAATTGGGCCCTATTTAATCCTTCTTTTATGATATATTTCCAAATTCTCCTCCTGTGATAGCTCACTCCTAAGGATCCTAAGAGGGCACTTTATATAAGTTATGATAGCACAATGTGCTGATTCTAATCTATCCAAGATCTCCACAATTTTTGGATTAATTTTGCAGTTTCCATATTAACCCAAACCTGATCTGGAGTTGAGGATCCAGTGGGTCCTCTATATGTCAGGCATCCATCCAAGTCTCCCAGGGTTCTTCCTTTTAAAATACAGAAGTTTCTACTGGCCAATCCTACCAGTAACTAATTTCCTCTGATATTAAGTTTCAGATCAGGAGTAGCCCTAATATAGGACATTTCTGGATTAATCTTAGATATCATAAGGGTCATATCTGAATATGCATCCTTCATGTAAGTGGCTGGAATTCTGGCATTAAACTCTCCTAGAATTATTATAGGACAGGCCATATTCTGATCTATTATATCGTCCAGTGCTATTTTCAGCTCGTGCACAAAGGGGTCTGGTTGATCTATAACCCCGCTATGGGGGGGGGGGGAGTAAATATTACAAAAGATGATCTTCTCCTGCCCCCTACTAATCTCAAGGGCCAAAATGCCCTCACATTTAACAGAGATATTAATAATCTGGAAATTTAGCAATGTTTTAATGAAAAAGGAGATACCCCCTTTAAAGCATCCATACTTTTTATCTTTAGTTGCTGGTAAACTAAAAACAGAATATCCAGCCAATTTAATGGTAATACTTTATGTGGACCATGTTTCTTGTAATCCAATAATGTCAAACCCATCCAGAAATCTCACCACTTCAGGATCAGTTATTTTAAGATGGATTCTCTCAATATTCCATGAAAGTATAGAAAGGGCATCCACTTCTTGGTCACCCTCTTCCTCCTTTGACTGTTCCCTTGTGTCTACCAACTGCCTGAGTCAGGCTGAATCTATTACTATCAATGGTGAAAAAGTGTTAGGATCAATTACATTTCCAAAATCTATCAATGGATGATCAACCTCTGTGCTTAATTCTAATCTATTGTCACTGTAAATTGCCCCAGAAGGAACTGCCCCCAAATCTGAGGGATTAACCAGATGAATTCCCAGGCAATCCAATTTATTGGCCAGTAAAAGTATACTACTAACAATATGGGGATTTTTAAAGGTAACATCAATCTGTGCTGTATGCTCAGAGTTTTCATATAACTTTACTGATTCCACCATATTCCTCAAAATATGAAATCCTAGAGCACTTCCCAGAAAAAGTGACAATTCTTCTCTAGCTTTCCTGTGAGAGTCTCTAGGTAAAGTCTTCCGACCAAAAATAGTTATAGTCCTACTCAGTCAGACATCTCTCTGCTTCAGAACATACTCCTCTATTACCCCTAGAATTTTATTCCGTGCTTCTATGTTATTTTTATTTTGTACTTCCCTCTGGGGGGGGGCTCTTCTAAAACCATGCTGGATTGTAATAGCCCCTCTATAGACAGTGGCTCCTTATTTTCATATTTTGGAACCAATATTGGTAAGGAGACTACCAGACCTTTTCCTGCCATGATAGGAATATTCTCCAAAATCAAATTAGCTGTTTCTGCAGATGCACAGTAAAACAAGACAGTGTCTTCATAATCCGGACGTGGGGGCCTAAATGCCTCCATCTCATCTTTTACCCCAGCAGTCTGCATACCAAAATAATTGAGCATCCTTTCAAGGAGCATTTAATTAGTTTCATTATCTAACTTGGGGGTTGCCCTGAATTTCTATCATGTACTCATCACTTTCTGGTCCCCTGATTTCTGTAAGTGTTCCTATCTTACCCCCACCTATAGGACCAGTGGGTGGATCTTCAATGATCTCAGCTTCCCCCTGAGGTACTGTTTGAGATTCTTCACTCAGAATTTCCTTATGCAAATTCTCAATTTGATCAACAGGATTAGGGCTGAGCAATCTCCCTTGTACATTTCCCTGTGGCATGCTACTAATATCCTGTTGAGCCACTTGAGCCCCAAGGAGTTCTTGATTGATGTCAGGTTTTTGGTGAGTTTGTACCTTCACCCCTTTTTTTCCCCGTTTCTCTTTTTTTTTCTTATTTTCTTGGTTTTACATGACTTATAAGCTGTCTGTTGTGGTAAGGCAGTCCTATTATTAGAACCAATATCTATATTCCTCGAATAACAGGGACACATCTTATCTATATCAAATGGCGGTGGGAGATTAACCTGAATTCCTTTTGTATTTTTCAATACTGAGCCCTGGGTTGTAAAAAAGGGGGCTACTCCTCAGACAAACTAGAGTGCTGATGCTTAATGTTATCCAAAACTCTGTCCAAAAGGACTCTATTATGGAAAACATCCACTTTCAGACTAACTATTTCATCCTTTAAGACAGTAATGTTTGACCTCAGTGATAGGAAAAATGAAGGAATTACTTCTGAAGGAAAGAATTGTTGAGTACCTAGAGGCCAGTGGGGCACAGGACCAAAGGCAGCATGGATTCACAACAGGAAAGTCATGTCAGACAAATCTAATTGATTTCTTTGACTGGGTGACCAAAGTAGTAGACCAGGGAGGGGCTGTGGACAAGGCCTACCTAGACTTTAGCAAGGCATTTGACACACTCCCACACAAAAGATTAATAAACAAATTAGCCAGCCTGGGAGTGGATCCCAGGGTGGTAGCCTGGGTAAAACACTGGCTGGATAACAGGAAACAAAGGGTAATAAAAATGGAGTCCACAGTGAAGAAAGGGGGGTTACTAGTGGGGTACCGCAGGGTTGAGTACTGTGGCGCCAGTCCTTTATAAGTGACATTGCAGAAGGACTGGAAGGAAAAGTATGTCTCTTTGCAGATGACACAAACATCTGCAACAGGATTGATATGCAGAGTGGGGTGGAAAGGATGAAAAGGGATTTGGAAAGGTTGGAGGAATGGTCAAATGTATGGTAGCTTAGATTCAGTGCAAAGAAGTGCAAAGTAATGCACCTGGGGAACAGAAACCCAGGAGAAGAGTACACAATGGGGGGGGGTGAGATACTGACAACAACAAAAATGGAAAGGGATCTGGGGGTAGTCATAGCAGATGACCTGAAGGTGGGTAAGCGATGTGAGAAGGCAGTAAGAAGGGCTGGGGGGATACTGGGATGCATAGAGAGAGGCATCACCAGTAGAAAACAGGAAGTTGTTGTCCCTCTGTACAGACAGTTGGTAAGACCACATCTGGAGTACTGTGTATAGTTCTGGAGACCCCATCTCTGCAAAGACATAGACAGGGTAGAGGCTGTCCAGAGGAGGGCAACCAAAATGGTGCAGGGTCTGCACCAGAAGACATATGAAGAAAGATTAAAGAAGCTTAAGATGTATAGCCTCAAGGAGAGGAGGGAGAGGGAGGACATGATAGAAACTTTCAAATACCTTAAGTGAATCAACAAAGTCCAAGAGGGAAGCATATTTCAGAAAAAGAGATGTGCAAGAACAAGGGGGCACAATCTGAAGATAGTGGAGGGGGGCGGTTCAGAGGTAATGTGAGGAAGTATTTGTTCACAGAGAGGGTTGTAGATGCATGGAACAGCCTTCCTGAAGAGGTTGTAGAGTCAAAAATAGTGGGGGAATTCAAGAATGCGTGGGACAAACATAAGACAATTCTAGTGGGGGGTAGGAGGAAGTAGGCTGTCGGTTAACTAGAATTTGCAGCTTATCCGTTAGGTAGGGAAATGGGCAGACTGAGTGGGCCAAGCGGTCCTTTTCTGCCATCAGATTCTATGTTTCTATGTTTTGATGATATCAGTTGAATATCTATTTTTTTAAATTTCTAAGGTCTGTGTAGAGATAGTTGAGGCTGCCCCCAAATGTATTCTTTTAGGGCCATTAGATTCATCTGCACTTAAACTGGCTTCCTCAAAGGGCTTCAATCCCATTCTACCAGAAAGCTCTTCTGTTTCTGCATAAATTTCTCATTCTCTTGTTTCCCAGTGTGATTTATTTAGTCATCTTAGCCCTTCTACTGTTGCATTTGTTTCTTGAATTATTGTTCCCAGTGCCAAAGAGTCTCTTTTTGTTCCATTAAGGAAGATTGCCTAGAACTAATAGTGTTCACCTTCTCCCGGGCTTGGACCTGTGTGACTCATTTATAAGTAACCCTAGGGGATGATAGACCCTTCATACTGGGTTGATCAAAGGGATAAGCTGGAGAGAAAACTAACTCTGGCGACTCAGAATACTCATAATTAATTGAGCCCTGTGTAAGAGTTTCCCATTCATACTGCTCGTATGATATTCTTTCCCCTAAGTGAGTAATATGATCCCTTCTGACTGTTCTGTCCGTTCAGGAGAGATCTGTATGGGAGTAGAGAGATACCTTGGGATTTCATTCCTTTCTATCCACAGGTCAGTTATCTTGAGCTGTTTATTTCCCTCAGGCCCTTTCCTAATCATATCACACTTTGCCCCCTCCTTATCAGTTCCCTTGTTTTGAATAAAGTTTTTTTTCTTATTGTTACATTCCTTATTCTGAATTCCTTTGGCATTTCTTTTTTTTCTTGTATTAACAATATCCTGAAAATGTTCTTGTGTTTCAGAAATTCTAATTGCTTGTGACGTTGTCGCACCAGGTATAATATCTGATGGTGAATTACCTCTCCTACTTCCAGCAATTACCATTTCCACTAGAGTTTCTCCATGAGGATTCAGGTTTTAAAGAAAAAAACAAAGTTGAACTTGTATCTAATTTACAACTAAAGGTGCAACAAAATTGCAGTAAAACTGTATGGTAGTAGCAGTTTACAAGAGCTGTCAGCAGTTCTACAGTCTTCACAGCGTTTCACAACTAAACCTAACTTAGCACCTCTTAACACCTGCAGCCTATTATTCTACAGCTGCAGTGTTAAGTTACAACTTCTATTTAGGGTAACAATTTATATAGCTGTAAACTCTCCACAGTTCTTCTCAGTTCTGTGCAAATAAAGATAGTTAACTAATTGCGCCAAACCCTCTCTTTTTCCAAATGCTTAATGACAATGCTTTACTCCGAAGCTCCCAAATAGCTCCCAATCTCAGTTCAGCATCATAGGGCTCAAGCAGCCTCTCACAGTCTGTAAGCGAAAGGCACACAAAATGTCAAGAAAAGTGGCCCCCAAATCTTTTCTTGTTCAGTCTGTACGATCTGTTTAAAATGAGATTTTCCTCTTAAAGATGGTATTAAGTAGTGCAGAATACAGTTCACTGTTTAATGTAGAGCTTTCCCCCACTCCAGGTAAAAGTATTAACAATGTTCGTGCTGTTCTGCTTTTTTTCCTACTCCTTTCCTGGTTCGGACTTGACCCAAGTTCATCACAAGTCTCCACTAAAGCCAAGGAAAAAGGTAGCTTTCAATTTCATATACAATATAAGCATACACTGTTTAAATTACTAGAACTACTACCAAGTCCTACATAGTAGAATGGGCCTTAATGAAAAAACATTTGCTAAAAACTAGCTTAGTTTAAAATGCACAGTACAAGTAAAACACCCAAGATACAATATCATAAGTAAAAAGAAATAACTTAGTCACTTAATGCTAAATTCTGGACCAACATGCAAAAAGTAGCTGGAACACCACTCTGGATCTCGTCAGGCCTAGGCGCTAACTTTTTCTCCACAGAAACAATGGCAAAACGTGGCTCAGAACACCAAAATGCCAGAGCACCAAAAACCACATGGTGCAAAAAGCTGGCCGAACGTGCTAACAGTTAAACTGTTTTAGTCTGTTTTACCATGTAATCAGAAAAAGGAGCTTATCAGCTACAATAAGCTACAATAAACAAACACAGGATCCTCGCTTCACCAGATACAGCTCTGAGCTATTAAACCTTGCGATATAGTAACATGTGACCTCTCCTCACTCAGCAAGATGCTAATGCTGTGGACTAGCGAATCAGGCAGATCTCTTACGGGAGGAGTTCACGTGGTTCAATCTGCATGTGGCACGAAAAGCCAAAAACTGACCAAAGTTTTGTATTACTTGAATTAAAACTTATAACTTTCTAAAAGTATATCAGTCAAAACCACATCAGCGTATTCAAAATAAAATATAGAATATAAAATATAAAAAACAGCCCAGAAATTAAAGCCCTATTTTACAAAGTTATATCTGCAGACAATTATATAGAACAAAAAATAAAATGCAAGACATAAATGTACTAAACAGACTGCACTAACTAGGTCAGTACTTTAATATTTTAGTATATCCCTGTAAAATAGGAATCCATTTGAATTCTGGAAGTTCTGAAAGCTTTGTTCCCAGAGGCTGGAAAAATCTCTTTTCACTATGGCCGCGGTATTTCTGAGCCTCCAACCGTTTCAAGTGGCCTTCCTCCCCTTACCTCAATCCTGCACTCCCGAGTAGAGTCCTCCAGTGCCACCACCGGGAAACTTCCTCCCGTGGAGGGGAAGAACACAGCACAGGGACCAGGGCCAGACAGAGGTGTTCCAGAAGATTAGCCGAAAAGGAGATATTCACACTGGCAGAGATGGCATACTTTTATATAATTTTGTAGAGCAATATCCCCCTGCTTCTCAGTCCTACTCCACAGGGTCAGAGAGTGAACAACAGCACATCTCTCTCTTAGCCAGCCTCCACAGCAACTCCCAGAATCCCGCTCACCCCACCACCTTTGGACTAGGAGAACAAGCCACATCCAGACTTCCTGCTGCCAACTCAGAGCAGCTCTGTGGAGTGGATCAGCAGTGCAGTCATCTTGCTGCTCCACCACCCACCCCTTAACGTCCACCTGAACAACCACCAGAATAAGCAGACGGGACGTCAGCTTAACCTCTCCTCTGAAAGCCAGCACCTCAGTAGTGCAGCACCCCCTTCCCCATGCTGCACTACTGTGTCAATATCTGGATTTAACAAAAGTTCCTAGTGTGAGACCAGAACTCACAACCTTTTGATCTTCAGCATCAGAAGCAAGTATGGAACCTGCTGAGCCACTGACACTGACATGCATTCTTACCTCCACATATACTGAGTAGATGGGTCTGAAAATACGCAGCCATTTTATCCTTGTAAAAAAATTAAAACTACACATAAATAAAAACAACAGAGCAATCTTCCATGCAAAATACTTACAAGGTGTAATTATTCATAACAAGCATCTGTCAATGCCAAATGTTTGCTTACTGATATTAACATTGGATGTGCAGGAGTTAGACAGATGCAGAATAGGAATGGCAGTAAAGTACTGAACTCATGCCAGCCCACCTCCACCCTACAGAGATGGACAGGCATTGGGGTATGCGTTTGGGTCATTGCCCATAATGCTGATGGCATTTCACCTCACCCTATCCTGTAGACACCAACAAGTGTTGAGGTGTGCTTTGGGGGTGTTCAGCTTCACAGTCACCCCATTTCAGAAGGACATACACTGAAATGGGTGCAGTATAGGGGAATGGGGTGAAGTCTGGGGTAGAAGAGTCCAAGGCACACCTCAATGCCTGTCACTGGCTTTGGGGTGGGGGTTGGGGGTGGAATGGTGTAAGCATTACAGCCAGCAATTCAAAGGCACACCCCTGATGCCTATCAGTCTGTACAGGGTGAGACGTTGTGGTTAGAAACCATAACACCCTGGGCATTTGTTGGTATTTACACTACAAATTTTCAAAATGGCCTTTTTGTGGCCCCCACCTCATGAAAGCATTTGGGACCTCTGCTCATGAACAGTGGCACTGTGATTTTGTTAATGTGTCCTGAACTTTAGTTTCCCACAGTGACCGTGCCATTCTGCGCCAGATGTACGAAAACACAGATCGGGCAGGATGTGAAGAATTACAGCTGTACCATTCATAAGGAGGTGTGAAGAGATGGCAATGTTGAAAATTTGGAGTGAAAATATTAAAAATGCTCCAGCTTCCCAGCATACATGGAAACTGCACGACGTATGATTGTAACACAGTCATTTAGTGAAATTATTTCACCAGATTTTCACCATAGGCATTTTGTGATGTCTGCTCATGAACACTGTCACTATGATTTTCTTAATCAGTCCCGAACATTGATTTCCCACAGCCACTGTGCCATTGTGCGCCAGATGTGCAAACACACATTTCGGGCAGGATGTGAAAAATGACAGTTGTACTGTCCATAAGGAGGTGTTAAAAAATTCCAATGTTGAAAATCTGGAGTGAAAATATAACAAATTTGTGAAGTTACGAGGGTGCGTGGAAACTGCACAATGCACGCTCATAACACAGTCACATCATGGACATTTATCACCAAATTTTGAACATAGGCATTTTAGGACCTCTGTTCATGAACAGGGTTACTGTGATTTTCTTACTCTGTCCCGAACACTGATTGCCCACAGAGACAGCGCTATTCTGCGCTGGAAGTGCAAAAACGCATTTTGGGCAGGATGTGAAAAATGGCAGCTCTACTGTTCTAAGGAAGTGTGAAAAAATGCCAGAGTTGAAAATCTGGTTTGAGCACTACCTCAGCACAGAACAAATGGGGGTCATCATGCCAATGGGGATTGGGCTACTCCTTCAGCAAATGAACTGGGAAGGAGGCATGCTGACAGGGGGATTGGGCACCTCATCAGCTTTAACAGGAACTGGGAGAGGTGGTGACTGTTCCTCGGCTTCGTGGGGATGGTGAGAGGCCAATGGAAAAGCCACCACCATGCTTCTCTGAAATGGGACCCCAAACAATGCAGCTGTAATTGGCTGCTGCAGACAGGGACTGCCCCGCAAAAACAGCTGATTGTTGATGACAGGGTGCTCCCTGATTGCAGTGGCTAGTTTCTTTCAAGGTTGTGGCAAGCTACACTATTGCTGTCAAGGACAGCCTGATGCTCTATTGGCACCATACAGACCAGTCCCAAAATGGGCTGCCTGCATTAGCAACAACACTGCCATGCCTCCACAACTCTCTACTGAAGCAAGCTGCTGCAATATGTTTCCTACACATTCACGCAAGCAAACATAAATATGTGTAATACAGCAATATTTTGTGCCACACTAAATTTCAAACATGCAGATTTCTTGACTAATATTAAACTTAAATTGCGATCTTGCAAAAACTTTGAGTAAACATGTAATAAACTTGCATTTATATTATGCAAGAAAAATAACAGTTTTTATCTGATGAAATGATTGCACATTTCTTTAAAGAGTTCTCAATAATTTAGACACTAATTTTTCTTATGAATCATGCAAGATCAGTTATAAACCTTACATCAGCAAGGGGACATTTATTCTCCAGTGGTGTATGGAATCCTCACAGAACTACATGGGGCACTTCTGTTAAGTGTTTGTAATATTGAGGGAACCTGCAATAAGCAGCAGGATCCCCAATTAGTTGTTACACTTGCAGCAGAACACTGGGGAAGACTATAAAAAGAGCACTTCCTGCTCATTCTGCAGCTTAGTAAACTGCAGTATTGAAAGCAGCAATCAGTGTGCTCTCTGCTCTCTTTCATTCTCTGTCTTTGAACTGTAAACTCCATGAAATGCTGGGATTTTTAAGAGTTTTAAAGTTAGGGGAGCTTGAGCTGACTTAAATCAGTGGGTTCCCTTTTAGCCTTACTTAAAGAGGACAGGAAATCATTTAAACAGTTCAGCCCTATGAATAGTGTGATGATACAGTGTATTAATTAATATATGTGTTTGTCTTTTTCCCGATGGTGGTAGCATGTTTTTTTCTATTTTCAATGTTGTCAACCAGCAGGAAAAGTAAATATGGCTGTTCATGTAACTGTTAGATTCAGGTTTCCTGCTTTGTCTTTGGGAAAGTGAGCGAAGCAGTTAAACGGTGACGTTATTGTTCATCCATTCCATGAGCTCACTCAGACAAGCGGGTATGAAGTTATTAGAAACTGACAGCTACCAGGAAGTGCTTTCCTTATTTCGTGTAGCTAATTTGTTATCCTGTTAGTTGTTGTAGTTTTGTTTCTCATCTTTGTATGTACCTCATTAGTGTTCCGATGTATTGAATGATCTGAGTACAATATTTTAAAAATATAACATAAATGAAATTAGAGTGCCTCTACTTCACTTATGAGTTTCTGCTCATCTGAGACTTTCATTATTTAGGTGGTCTGTGAATAAAACGTGTGCCCTATTAAGATGTATAACAGTCTTTTTGTACTATATTAATTTGGAAGCTAGAGCATTCCTGCAAATTACAGGCTCCCCCACCATCCCCGCCCATGCATGTGCACGCACACACACATTTACAAATACAAAGAATAATAACCCCTGCAAGTCCTTCAGTTATTTTAGTTTCTTTGAGAATGAGTCTGTCTCCCCCTTTTTTTTAAAATGTGTCACAGCTTTTGATCGGTTAACTTTGACACCCCAGTCAGTCATCTACAGTGCTTTGCTACTTCCACAATAATCACACTGTTTTTTAATGTCAGTAATTGCTCAACCTCTATGACTAGTTTGAGTTATTTGTACCAAAAATTAGCTACTAATTTATGTACTCTGATTTCAAACCATACATTATTAATTTTTTAATAATTTTTTTTTTTTTGCATTTTGTACTTAAATGATTATGCAGATTCTGCCATAAATGCTTCAATCTATACATAATGGAAACATTTCTAACCTTAGTGAATTGGCGGTGAGAAATATTTTACAGCCCCCCCCCCACAAACACACACTCTTCACTTTGTCACACAATTGAAATTTAACCTTTGCAAACTTCTGTAGGTTTATCTGAATAGTTAATTATTTATATTTTGTGACATACTATTTAACGATGTAACCTGTATAACTATACAGTGACAGTACCTACACATGTTTTCTGCTACGGTCTGTTCAGGGAAATGACCACCCTGACTAACATTTTTTTCTTCTTTTGGGTAGAGTGTTTTTTTTTTCCTTTTTTTGTATCTACTACATCATACTGTTCCTTCAGTAAATGGCACTGCATAGCAGAAGTAATTATCTGAAGTGCAATCTAGCTGAGTAATGTATGGGACAAACATCACTTTATCTGTTTTTCAAGTTTGCAGATATGAATATTTTACTTGCAGCTGTAGTGTGTTGAAACAGTAATTCTCAGATCTATATAATTTTTCTAGCTTATTTAAGAAAAGCAACTGTAGCATTAACCTACATACCAGAGCAAAGCACATGGATGTGCACAGAATTGCTACTATTATTTATGGTGGACTCTCACAGTGCAACGTAGAGCTGTTCAACAGAAAGCAGCTCATAGCTTCTTGTCACAATTATTTCACAATCCCCCTGTATTTAACACTGAAATTATATGTTCTGCAAATATTTTTGCTAGTCCCATCAATGAGTGATCCACTTAAAAAGGTCAATGAAATTGCACTCTATTCAGTTACAGTTGCTGGGCTCCTCTCTCTCTCTCTCTCTCTCACCCCCCCCCCGTGTCAGCTGATGCTGTAGTAAAATTGATAAATTACAGTAAATACTAAAATATGCATTAGTGTAGAAAGTGGGCTGTGTGTTGTAAAATAATTTCAGATGACTGGGTACAAGTAGGGTGAATTAGTTCCAATGTGAGGTTTGGCAAATTCATGCATCAAAGGACATAGAAACACATCGTAGGTAGGGTACAAGATGTGGGTAGTGCTACTGACGATCACCAAACTGGAAAAAGAGATTGGGGTAATCATGTATTAGGACCAACAAGGGTCCAACACTGTGACACAGCAATAGAGTGAGCCAGTGACAAGCTAGGGTGCATATGGAGTGGTAACACATGCAGAAGGAGTGAGGGAGATATGGCAGAGAACTTTCAAATGATTTTTAGGTTTAAAAACATGGTACCTGAGGGAATTTTTCCCCTGGGTGGGGAAGATGATAAAGAAAAAAATGTTGCATTCTATTAACCTGTGGTGGAGGGTTGGGGGGGTGAGCCTAAGGAAATATGTAAGGAGCATTTCTTCACAAAGATTTGTGGGTGTGTAGAGCACCATGACAGAATAAACTACGTAGGAAGATGATCATGCACTAGATCTCAGGCTGCTTTTTCAAACCATTATTATCAGAGTCTGTCAAGGACTTATAGTACAAAAGGACAAGTACTGTAAATTTGTCTTTATAAGGTGAAATTTATGGCAAGTGACTATTAGAAATCGATTTATGTCTGGTAAGAGAAGTGGCTCCCTGTGACCTACCCTCAGTGACCCAAATCCGTCACTGAACCCAGGTCACCAGCGTAGCGTGAGGTGTAGCATCCAGTGCCTCAACCCTCAGTGCCACTGGGCCAGTTGCAGACTAAATCTGATTGTAATCCATTGAAGAGCCACTGCTGCTGTTCATTGACAGGTTCCAGGTGTCAGACATGTGTTGGACAGGATGTTTGATATTCACATTGGTACTAAACTGGATAACTGATGTTTTGAGAGGGTGGGAGAAGGGATCTATAACGGTGAGCATAGGAGCGTGAACATTGGGATGACTGATGGTACTGGGGTTGATGAGATCTGCAGAGAACAATTTTCATTTTCCCAGGTTGTAAAAAAAAATAAGAAAATGTCAGTAGATATAATATACCATATTTTACATTTAACAAGGGATGGTTTTATCACTTTATCATAACGAGAGACACTGACAGTGTGCAAGTATTTATGTGTGCCTATGTGTGTGCATGTGTGTGTGTGTGTGGGGGGGGAAGTTTGGCATCTATTCACCGAATTGTCAAAAAAAAAAGAAAATCTCAATATAAAAATAGGACTGTAGGTGGGGTGTGGGGGCATTCAAGGCATACCAATCTACATTATGTGAGGTTGGAAACACAATTGGATAGCCAGTAGAAATAAATAAATTAAATTTTCTGTTAGGTTTTTGTTTTATTTTTCAATTTAGAATGTGCAACCAAACAGTGAAACATATGTACTTGACAGTATAAATTATGGTTGGTAATTTTCATTCGCTGCACAGCCTAAATATAAATAGATGCAGAATCAAACTGAGGGACCACACCCATCTTGCAGAAGAATTACACTTGTCATTAACGCAATGATGTTTCTATAGCTGAATAAATTCATGTTTAGAGACGCCGGATGCTAAAAAATTTAAACTGCGCCTACCGACCAGCTATACAATTAATGAAATACAACATGGTGGTAGAGAAATTGAAAATAAAACATTAAAGATAAAATTGTTTCACCCTGCGAGTCAATACATTAGCGCATATTATTCCTAATGGAAAACATCCCTCTACTACTTTGTGAATTCCACAGTGGTGTGGGTTTGATTCCCACAGATGAAACCGGCACAGTATGATGGGATCAAATAGAGATTTAGTATATTTTCAGTGCACCCATTTATCACCTTGCAATCAAGCACTTGATTATAGGATGACTAGGGCAGAAAGTAGTTTATTTTATTGAAAAGGTCGAAGAGGTACAAGTCAACAGTGAACTGACTCTTCACTGCTGTGGGGAATTCCAGCAAGGGATGGGTCGCTGAATGGAACCTATACATAGCATGACATAATTAAAATGTTCATATACTTGACAAAAATGTTTACCTTTTCATCAGGCACACATTGCTGAACATATTCATCAGAAATACATATACAGTCCTGCCGGAAACACACTAACTGCCCACCAGAAATTAAGCATTCATGGAGGGGCTGAGGTGGAGATTGGCTGCCATTCTCCATAACATTTTCCTCATCAGAGTCAGATGAGGATTCAGCCTCACCAAAGAAGTGAGCACTTCAAAGGCATATGGCTCAACAGTGGGAAAAACATACATTTTGTCTGTATGTGAGCAATGGACCTCTTCTTTATGATCCATTTCTGCTATGTGAAAAAAAAAATTAATGCAACCTTATTTGGTTCTGAAATGTGACCATTAAGTCAAACGTAATTATTATGGGGCATTTTTAATACAGTTTGCTGGTGCACACATCAGCAACACCACCCATTGTTGTTCTGTTCAGAATCACTCTATGGGACTCCCAGCCCCAAACCACACAGAACAATTCACAATCCAACAACAGGCTGCATCTTTTTGTACTTAACTAAAGTCACTAACAGCAATAAATGCCACACATATTGTACGCTTTCCGCAAACATCTGCACTAAATCACAAAATCAGTACGTGTTACATAGTTGCTCCATAGTGGTGCCTGCCTTGGTAGTGTGTGTGTGTGTGTGTGTGTGTGTGTGTGTGTGAGAGAGATAGCCATCTGCACTCAACACAGCACACATGGAAATGTAGTGGGGAAAACACAATGGAAAAAATAGCAGATGAAGACATTCAATTTCTTTTTTTTTAAGAACAAGCAGCATACTGAACAGGCACCTCACTTACATTATCCCCAATGCAAGTACACATTTAAGATGTGTGTAGCAGACTGTGTTTTTACAGAGATTCAAGCTTAGCCAGTAACCGCACATAATGCATAAATGAAGTCATAATTGTTTAGATCCACATCCGTTCAATCTCTCTCATGCTTGCTCAGAATGTTAGGTATCGGAACAGAGCTTGTAGTCAAAATTATGATCAAAAGTATCATCAATTGAATAAACAACACATGTTCCAAGTAAAAACATGTTTATTTCTAATATTCATGACCAAAACCAATCAGAAATTGACAGAGCTGATTTCATGTCCGCTTTAAAGAAAGAAATTGGGGAAGGTAACAATTGGGCTTGCCAATTAAAGGCAAGCCAGTTTATCTTATGGACCCAGCCAGAAAGATACAAAGGAAAGGGGAGGAGGAGGAGGGGGAGGGGGAGGGAGGGGAGGGTAGAGGGCAGGTCTAGCTAGTGACAACATAGGAGGCAAGGGAGGGTAATATCACTAGGCGTGGTGCTCACTGGCCATTGGCCAAGCAGAGGGGCTAGAAGGGGCCCTGCTCAGGGGTCCTTAGGGGCTATATAAGGGCTGGTAGTCCTCTGGGAGCCCTCTTTTCTTGCTGATAAAATTCAAGCCTGAATTCAGCAAATTGTTGGCAAAAACTGAGAGTTAAGGCACTGCAAGGGAACCCTAGACTTTTAGGCTACAGGGAGCATGGCATTTGCATTATGCATCTTTACGTTGCAGGTTATTTAGCTCCTAAGTGTGCAACTAGTTAATGTGGACTAGGGCACGGGTTTCTGTGATGGTTGTTTGTTTGCTGCATGGCAGCCAAGATAGGGGCCACATGGAGCTAGTTTTTTTTGTGGCTGATAGTCTGTCTTGTTTAAAAAAAACAAAGGAAATAAGAGAAATGATAGCGCTCTTTTGTCTTGGCAGTTTTCTACATTTGCTGGTGTTGGTAATAGTAACGCTGTGTAGGAGGGATTCCCATGAATGAGTGAGTGCATTTTGTAATGGGAATAAGCTCCAGGTGGTCGTTTGTAGCAATACTGACTCTGGAGCAGAGAGCAGGTGTTTCTGGTGGCCAGATCAGGCCTGGCATTTGGAGAAGTGAACCGGGGGTTGTGGGGTGAGTGCAGAGGTTGGGATGGTGATCCATGTGGTTTTTGTTGTGATGTAGGGCTGATGCAGCCAGCAGTTTGGGCCATTCCATGCAGTTCTGCGCTAGTGGTACATCCATGGTGATGCAGGTTTGCGAGGAAAAGAGGCCCAAGTATGGGGAGAGAGAGTCTGTAGCAGCATAGGAGCTGCAGATAGCAGCAGGATGGGGCCACATGGCTGCGGCAATGCCAGTAATGGCCGGCAGAGAGAAGGAGGCCACGTGGGCCATTGGTGTGTGAGACGTATTTGGGTGGCCATCTTCAGGCCTAGCTGCAGGCAGGGAAGAGAGGGGTGGCAGCTTTGCCCCAGCCTAAGTGGGGTTTTTTCGCTGGGCAGTGGCTGATTTCTCCCTGTTTAGAAAAAAAAATGTAAGGCAGCCAGGAGTCAATGGGATGGGCTGATAGTGTGCCAGAGAGAAGAAACCAAAGGACAGCCAGTGGCTGGAAAGGGAGCCACCATAGCAGCATTATGCCATGGGGGGCCACGTGGCCTGAGATGGACACAGGCCAGAAGGCCCGGCAGCCAGCACAGCAAAAGGGACATGGGCATAGATGGTAAAGGGGGGGGGGTCATCTGGCCTTGTGTTTCCGGGATTGCTACAAGGGGCAGAGACAACAAAGCTGCAATGGAGTTAGGCCATGGCCTGGAAGCAATGGGCGGTGGTCAGGGACGAGAGAGGTTTGTTTTTTCTCTATGTTGGGCCTGACGGCTGTGGGGACAATGTGGACAGGATGATGGCAATATGCAGGCTGAAGGGCCTTAGCAGAGCATATTGCCCACAAGCTCTGCACCGCTGATAGTGCAGCAATCTGGTTTCCCACCATTAAGGAAGGAAGCTCTCCAGTATTGCACAGCAGGGCACAATGGTGTGGTTGGAGGTTTAGGCGGCCACCCACAGGTGGGATGTCAAGGGTCAGGGGCACATGGCTTAGCTTGCAGGAGGTGGGCACACAATGCCTCCCTTTTTCTTCTTCCAATGGGAGGGGTTTGTATAGATAAGCTATACCCACCCCCCGGGAGACAGATGGGTGGAACTGGGAAGCACGTAGGGGCATGGGGTGAGAGGTGGGTCAACAGGAGCGGGAGGCCAGTAATAGCCAATAGTAGTGACTCCTAGGCTGGGCCCAGGGAGAACACCCTTTGCTTCCATAAGGAACAGGGACTAGATGAGAAGCTGGGGACAAGGGGAGATCAGGACCCCAAGGTGGCCTTGAAGGGGATAGTAACAGCCAAGAAAGGTGAGTTATCACCGGGGTCAAGGAGGTAGGAGGAATAGGTGTGTCATCTTGATGGGCCCACCCCAACACAGGATGTGAGAGCAGGAGTGGGCACTACAACCCTGGGAAAGTGGAACTGGGGCCTGGAAAGGGCCTGGTGGGGCAGTTCAGTTAATAACAAGGGGAGCGTGAGCATGGTGGTCCCTTGGGAACTGGAAGTGAGAAGAGTGATCACGCTGGTATTCACTGTTGCTTTTTGCAAATTTTCAGTAGAAGACAGAGAGGTTGGCACCTAAGAAGGCACCAGTGCGTGTCTGTCCAGTGCCAAGATGATGGAGGAGGTGGTGACCCTAATGACCCAGATGACAGAGTTAGTGGAAGTAGCCAAGAAGAGGGAGGTGGATGAGGAGAAAGCCCTGAGGAAAAGGAAGGAACAGGAAGAGAGGGCAGGTGGTGGAAAGCAGAACAATAGTCCCTTGCCCTCTCCTGGGCCAGCACCTGAACCAACTCCGGTTCCCAGAGGGGGCTTAGGCTGGACAGTGGTAAGGATACTGTGGATGTCAAGAATAAAGGGGACTTAAGAGAATATTTGGAAGGGCTGCTGGGGGGCATGGGGGAGGAGGGGATGAAGAAGATGGAACAGGGGCTTCAGGCATCAAGGATGGGGCAAAAAAGAGGGGGGCAGGACAGGGAAAGTGGGGGTGCTAGGAAGTTGTATGAGGATCCACCAGATTTTGCCTTGGGGAACCATGTTCCACCCTCCCTGAAAGAAAAAATCTGGAAGGTTGAGTATGTGGATATTTTTGGTTTGATCAATGAGTAGTCAGCCAAGAAGTATGAACAGAAGGAATCGGTTGGTAAGTCAGAGATGGCTGTGGCATTGGCAGTGGTCAGGCACAAGGTGGAGGAGGCCAAATACAAAGGTAAGAGTACTGACATTTGGTAGGTGGGTTTCCTGATCTATAGTGCGCTGGTGTTGGAAAAACAGCTGAAGCTGGCTATCCCACTTTTGACTTGTACAGCAATCATTAGGGACGCGTATAAGGCAAAACTGGGATTTGGTTAGCTAAAATGTGATGAAGCATTTCAGAAATGGATGACGGCAAAAGGGGACCTAAGGTGGGACTGCACCCACTTGTAACTGTGGGTGAGGTCCCTTTCAGGGCCAGCGGTAGGGCCCATGGTGGAACAGGCCAAGAGGACCTTTCAGGCCCCGGGTGCAAAAAGTTGCTGGGCTTTCAACAGGGTGTCATGTAAATTCAAGCATTCTTGTTTACAGTGTGCGGGGTCTCACCCGGCGACAAGCTGCAGACAGGGAGGGGATAAGGTGGCACAGGCGGGGGGGCAGCTCCACGAGCAGCCCTTTCAGGGAGAAGGGGAAGGGGAGGGGGAGGGAGGAGGAACCCAACACGGGGGGTATAACTCCAACTACGGTTGGAACTAGGGAGGGGAAGGACATGGGGCAGTGGGGATGCACCCTAACCCACACGCCCATCAGACTCAGTGTTCTGGAGGCTTGGATAGAAGTTTATCCTAACGTCCAAGGGGTCAAGCAGCTGAGGGAAGGTTTCAGAGGGGGTGTTTCCCACTGAGATGCATGGGAGAATGAGTAGGGATGAGGTCAAAGGACTTGGGTTTGGTGAAGGGGAAGGATGACATAGTCCAAGCGAAGATTCAGAAGGAAGTGCGGGCAGAAAGGGTGGAGGGGCCTTTATGGGAGCCCCCATGCTGTAACTTCTGGGTGTCACCCCTTGGGGTGGTGTCCAAGAAGCAGACAGGGGAGTTTAGGCTCATACATCACCTTTACTACCACTTGGGTCAGTGAATACAGGGATCCTGGAGTGTGTGAGTGCAGTCTCATACACCTCACTGGATCAGGCAGTCAAGTTGATTAGGGCAGTGGAAGGGTCATGGCTGGCAAAGACAGATACTGAGTCAGCCTTTCACTTGTTGCCAGTCCAGCCCTTGCACTGGGACCTGTTGTGTTTCGAATTTGAAGGCAGGCTATACTTCGATAAGGATATGCCCATAGGTTGTTCGGTGGCTTGCATGACTTTTGAGACATTCAGCTTATGGGTACAATGGGTATTCGGGTCTTGGTATAGACACATGTGGGTGTTCTTTACCTGGATGATTTCCTGTTGATTGAGGCCAGTCAGGAGGAGACGCAAGCGATGTTGCAGAACTTCCAGGATATGTGTGGGACCATTGGGAGCCCTCTAGTGAAGGGTAAAACTGAGGGCCCAGCCCACAGATTAGAGTTCCTGGGGTTTGAGGTGGACTTGGAACAAGAATGCTTCTGTCTCCCTGGGGACAAAGTAGCCTGGCTGAGGGGGTTATTGGCACTGGTGGGAGGGAGGAGGAGGGTGCTGCTGGTGCAGGTGCAGTAACTACTGAGGCACCTTAATTTTGCCTGCAAGGCCATTAGCCCAGGTAGGGCATTCATGCTGAGGCTAGGGAGGGCCACAGGAAAGGCAAAACAGCGCCACCATTGGGTGGATATCAGCAAAGGGTTGTGGGAGGATGTCCAAGTATGGGACGAGTTTCTGGAGGCATACAGTGGGGTGACATTCTGGCAGGAAGACTGGGCCTACAATACGGACATCGAGCTGTATATGGATGCCTCCAGGGCCTTGAGGATGGGAGCATTTTTTAAAGGTGAATGGATTTCAGAACCATGGCCGGCACAGTGGAAGGAATGGGGGGTCAACAAGGAAATCACCTTCCCTGAGATCTTTCCCATTTGGATAGCAATGGAAGTATGGGGGAACCAGATGAGGAGGAAGCAAATCCTATTTTGGTGCAACAACAAAGGGGCGATGGAACTGGTAAACAGACAGAGCGGCAATATGGAATTGGTCGGCCAAATTCTGTGATGCATGATGCTACTGGGATTATGGTTGAACCTGTCATTCAAAGTACAGCATATTAAGGGGCTATGAAATTAGGTTACTGACTGCCTTTCCTGTTTTCAAATGGAGAGGTTGCGGGAGTTGGCACCACAGGCAGCACCATCCTGGACCAGGGTTCCGGACAGGTTGTGGGAGGTTGGAGAGAAAAAACTAGAGTCTTGCATAAGGGGTCCTGGTCAGCCAACACCCTAAGAACTTATGAAGGGGCTTGTGCAATTTTCCAGGAGTTCCAAGCCTGGCAGGGCTGACATACAACGGAGCCAGTGCAGGAGGAACAGGTAATGCAACACATAGTGGAAAAGTTGGAAGAAGGAATGGCCCATGCCACCAAGGTGGTTCAGATGGCAGGCGTCAGCTGGATGTGTCAGGACTGAGGGTGGGCAGATGCAGCTGGGGGAAGGGCAGTGAAGTGGATGGTTATGGGGTGGTAGAGGGGACAGGGCATGAGGCAGGATAGGAGGAGGCCCATAATGGGGCCCTTACTCACAAAGGTGATAAGGGCCCTAGAGCATGCTTGTACCTCAGCAAAGGAGGCCTGCCTTTTCAATGCCATATTCGCAGTTATGGTCAGGGGTGCATTCAGGGTGGTGGAAGTAGTGGCTCCCAAAAAGGGGGCGGCCTCCCTGGCTTTGCAACTCAGGAATGTCTCATGGGCAAAGACATGGTGGTCATTTGGCTGCCCAGGTCCAAGACTGACCAGAAGGGAAGAGGCATCTTGGTGCTGGTGCGCAGGCACCAGGCTGAAGTGGTATGTGTGGTCGAGGCCATGGTGGAGAATAGAAAATCTCGACGCACAGGGAGGGGGCCTGGTGTCAGCATGGCAATGGGTCTCCAGTCACAGGTTTCCAGGTCATGGCCATCCTGAAGAAAGCCCTGGTATTCATGGGGGAAGACTCCAAGGAGTTTGCCCTGCACTCGTTCAGGATAGGGGCAGCTTCCAAGGCAGCCGCAAGAGGGGAGGTTGTAGAGGCGGTGAAGCAGTGGAGCGATGGCAATACAACTGTTACAAGCGGTATGTGAGGTATTGATGTTGATAACTCAATGTTCTTTTCTTTCCACAGAAGGTTACAAGCGACAGGTGTGGATTGAGGGGCACTCATTCATCTATTGGGTGGAGAGGTTTCCTGCCACCACAAGGAGAGGGGCACACTTGTGCCCGGATATGGAGCACATAAAAGTTCAGTGGAAAGGCATCAGGGGCATGAAGTGGGCCCAGCTGCTATTTTTGTAGGAAGAACTGCGGGTGCGGTGGGCCAGGCCCAACTACATCATTATTCATCTGGGGGGCAATGACTTGGGGGGATTGCCTTGGGGACCATTGTTAAAGGACATTATAGCAGACCTTGAGAGGGTACAAGACTGGTGGTCAGGAGTGGTGATCGACTGGTCTGAGAGCGCATCCTGGCGAGTCTGGAGGGGAGCTAAAGGGGTTAAGGCGGTAGAGGTAGCGAGAAAAGGCCTAAATATGAAGGTGGCCAGGGTAGTTACAGAGATGGGAGGGGTACACATTCAACACAGAAATATTTTATTTGAGCAGGCTGAGGTATACGGCTATGATGGGGTGTACCTGTCGGAATTTGGCAAGTTCCTGTTCCTACGACCTTCTGCGGACTTGATAGGTTTAATGAATAAAAAGGGTTTGAGGTACTAGCCTGCAAGAGGTGAGTCTCATCTTCCTTCACAAGCAGGAGATGGGTCAGTGGAAAGGGGGTGGGAGCAGGGGAGGAAGGGGGCAGGAAGAGGTGGGAGGGGTAGGCCCCACGGGCTGGGGACAAAGGAACCCAGGCATGGGAGTAAGAGGGGGAAGGATATAGAGCTGGGGGAGTTATTCACTGTGTCAGCACCTAGCGGGGGAGGAGCCGGGGAAGTGTTTCGTTTGCAATAATTTAGACACTAATTTTTTTTATGAATCATGCAAGAGCAGTCATAAACCTTACATCAGCAAGGGGAGATTTCTTCTCCAGTTGTGTTAGAATCCTCAGAGAACTACATGGGGCACTTCTGCTAAGTCTTTGTAATGTTGAGGGAACCTGCAATAAGCAGCAGGGTCCCCATTTGGTTGTTAAACTTGCAGCAGAACACTGGGGAAGACTATAAAAAGAGCACTTCCTGCTCATTCTGCAGCTTAGTAAACTGCAGTATTGAAAGCAGCAATCAGTTTGCTTGCTACCGTCTTTCATTCTCTGTCTTCAAACTGTGAACTCCATGAAGTGCTGGGATTTTAAGAGTTTTAATGTTAGGGGAGCTTGAGCTGACTTAAATCAGTGGGTTCCCTTTTAGTCTTACTTAAAGCAAGAAATTGGGTAAGGTGACAATAGAAGTATTTTTTGCTCACTGTTGCTAGTACATTGTAATCTTGAAAGCTGCATTATTAAATGTGTTTTGTACTTTCAGTATCTGTTACAGAAATCTGCCCTTAGATTGTGGAAAGAAACCGCATTTAAATGCTTGGTGCAGTTTTCAATTAAAAAGTGTTTTAATGTTGCGGAGGGGCTGCTGTAAGGATCTGGCTCTCATTTAACTTTTATACTTGTAGAAGCAATCTGGGGGAGACTCATCTCCTCAGTACAGCACATCCTGCTCGTTCTGCCGCAGCTTAGTAATGTGTAGACTTCAAAGCAGAATTATTTAATGCACTAGTTTGTCTTGTTATCTGTACTCAAACTGTACATGGAAACCTCACTGAAGGCATTGGAATTTAAAATGTTTTAATAATAGAGGAGCCTGAGCTGACATTAAGCAGTGGATTCCCATTTAACTTTTCATTTAAAGCAAGAAACCAAGAAAGATAAAAATAGTAGCACAGCTTGCTCATGCTGTAGCTACTACAATGTTGTCTCAAAAGACACATTTAATGTGCTTTTTACTTTCTGTCATCATCTGTTACTGAAATATGTCCTCAAATTGTGTCCTCATTGAAGTACTTATGGTAATGTTTTAACATGTAAGTGTTTGTGTGTGTGTTTTGGGGGGCTGATTTAAGCAGCAGGCTCTCAGCTTTTATCCTTGTAGCAGAGACCCAGAGAATGTAACAGGAGCACTTTCTGTTTACTCTGCGGCCTAGTAACTTGTAGTCTTGAAGGCAGAAGTATAGCCTCTTTCATTATCTGCTACTAACATCTGTCCTCAAACTGTGCATATAAACCTTCCTTTAATTTTTGTGACTTTAAGTGTTTTAAATAAAGTTAGGGGAACTGCTTATCTGATTTTTATAGGTGGGGGAACTTGAAAAGTATATTACTACTTACTGGCTGTAAGCAGGAAGAGGTAGGAACAGCTATACACTACAGTACACACATACACCCTTGTGCATGCACAGATCGTGTTTTTTCTCACTTAATTAGCTTTTGTGTCTCTTGAAAAACAAGCATTTGTCAATGCTGAACGTTCACGTGCAGGTATTTGCATTAGTGTTTGCATTTATGCAGCCCCCAGTTGTTTCCATGTCCTTTAGCATCCATATCCCAACAGAGTGCCTCTCTGCAACTCCTCTTGCACTGGATCAACATTTCACCCTCATGCTTCTTAACTGCCAGACTTAGGAACCCTAACACCCTGGGTGTGCTCAAGGGTACGAGCCTGCATGGTAACTGCATAACCCATGCTCATAATACAGTCATTCAGTGGAATGATTTCACCAAATTTTTAACAGAGGCATTTTGTCACCTCTGGTCATGAACACTGTCACTATGATTTTCTTACTGTGTACCGAACACTGATTTCCCACAGCAATTGCGCTTATCTGCGATGGAAGTGTGAAAACACATTTCAGCCAGGATGTGCAAAATGACAGCTGTACTGTTCATAAGGAGGTGTGGGAAAATGCAAATGTTGAAAATCTGGAGTGAAAATATGACAAATTTGCGAAGTTACGAGTGCGCATGGAAACTGTGCAAGGCACGCTCGTAAAAGAGTCATGTTTTGGAATTTTGTACTGAATTTTCAACATAGGCATTTTAGGATGTCTGCTCATGAACAGTGTCACTCTGGTTTTCTTACTTTGCACCGAACATGATTTTCCACAGCGGCCATGCTATTGTACGCTGGAAGTGCGAAAACACATTTTGGCCAGGTTGTGAAAAAATGACAGCTGTACTGGTCATAAGGAGATGTGGGAAAATGGTACTGTTGAAAATCTGGAGTGGAAATATTAGAAATTCACGAAGTTATGAGTGTGAGTAGAAACTGTGCAACGTACAT
Source organism: Neoceratodus forsteri (assembly GCA_016271365.2). Lineage (NCBI taxonomy): Eukaryota > Metazoa > Chordata > Ceratodontiformes > Ceratodontidae > Neoceratodus > Neoceratodus forsteri. The sequence goes on from CM028138.1 coordinate 158,399,907, forward strand.
TCAAAACACAGCCATTTTATGGACGTTTGCCACCAAATTTTCAACATAGGCATTTTAGGACCTCTGCTCATGAACTGTGATTGTCTTACTATATAGCAAACACTGATTTCTAACAGCGACCACGCTATTTTACACTGGAAGCATGAAAACATGTTTCAGGCAGTATGTGAATAATGACAGCTGCACCTTTCATAAGGAGGTGTGGAAATATGCCTATGTTGAAAATCTGGAGTGAAAATACTACAAATTCGTGAACTTTCGAGTGTGCAGGGAAACTGCAGAATGCACGCTCATGAAGCAGTGATTTTTTGGAATTTTTTTCACTAAATTTGCAACATAGGCTTTTTGAGAGCCCACCTCATGAACACCAACACTGTTGTTTTGTTAATCGGTCCAGAAAGGTGTTTCCACTCAGTGACTGCAAAATCACCTTACGGGACCGAATAACGTCATGACAGTGACTGAATTCATGAGGAGGGGTCACAATGATCCCATGTTGAACATTTGGTGCCGAAGTTGAAAAAAAACCCTGTTTATGCCATTATACAGCTTTCCAGCATTTCTTCAGTTCATGGTCGGCTTTGAAGAGTGCAGATGTGTTCCCGGTCCACTGAAGAATGTTGCTCCAGGCTCTGGAGGTAAGTATAGAGTGAGGGGTGTGTGGGAAGGTGTGTGCAGAAAGGGTGGGTGCGGGTTGGTGGGGAGGGGCACCAAGGACTCACCGAGGGACTGTTTTTCTTGTTTTACAGGATTTAGAAAAAAAAAGAAAATGGAGGATTTTGGTATTCTGAGGTGGGCTCCCAGCATGCCACCTAGGTGAGGGGGGTGTGTGGGGAGGTGGGAACACAGAGGGTGGGCGGAGGTTGGTGGACAGGGTGAGGGACAAAAAAACTGATGCTGCTGGCATACTGGAGTGGGGTCCCAGCTTGCCACCTACGTGTTTGCTGGGGGGGACTGGAGCTGGCAGGGACTGTGCACTCCCACCAGCCATACAGTGTGTGTGTGTGTGTGTGTGTGTGTGTTTGGGGGTGGGGAAGCATGAGCATGCTGGGGTGGGCTCCCAGTGTGTCAACTGGTTGGTTGTTTTTGGGGTGGGGGCTGCAGCTGACAGGGGATTGGGCACCCCCATTGGCCATACAGTGTGCTGAAGGGCACATGAGCTGAGGGGGACTGGGCACCCCCTTGGCACACAAGGTGGGGGCCCGAGAGAACAGGGACGGGGAAGGGGAGAACATTAGCAAAGGGAGGAAGTGGGAGGGCTTTGCAGCCAAGCTGTGCATGACAGCAGTTCAGCTGATGTGTCTGCTAATTGTACACACACTACCACTGCTGATTGCAGCGGACCTTTTGTTAGAAGTGAAGACCAACACAGCCGAACTGCTGTCATTCATAGCTCAGCATGTATTGGTCCCCTAGGGTTGTGCCTGCTATGCTGAGCACTGCATTGGGGAGGGGGGGGTCACACACTCTGCAGCGACATGTTGATGAGGCCGATGGTCAGGTGTTGGCTGGCACGATGGGGGTTGAGTCCTTTGGGTCGACAGTTCTTTCCTTGGCCGCAGTTTGGTTGAGCGTGTCTTTAGGGCGGGAGGATGTGAGGGGCCATGGGGGGGCTGGGGATTTTTGACCTCCTTGGGGGTTAGGAGGGCTCTGACCCCTTGGCCTGCACTGGTTGTTTCTTCTGGGCCATCCTGGAACTCGGCCTGGGTTGTCCACTGGATTTTGGGTGGGCACGTCGAGCTCTTGACCCCGGGCCTGCAGCCGGGGGTGGTGGGCCCGGATCCTTCGTGGTCATGTTGAGGGGTTTTCGGGCAGGTGAAACATTACTGGGGGAGGCCTGGGGTGGGAGAGTGGTGGTGGGTCTGTGCCATTTGATGGTTGGTGACGATTGCACTCCCTGCACCTGGGACCAGGGGTGCGCCCCTGTGTTCCCTGTCCTGAGAGTGCAACAGGTGGAGTTTCATGCCCCCTGTCCCTCCGGGCTCACTGTGGTGTTGACGGGTGGCCCAGTCACCTGTGGTTCTGCTTCAGAGGCCAGGGAGGGCCTTTTTTTGTCAGGGGTGGTTGGGGGGGCGTCTGTCAGGACTGGGTGGTCCTGTCCACCCAGGACTTCCAGGTCCGGCTGTGTGGTCCCTGGGGTCTGGCCTGGGCCTTAGAGGGGTACTGTGGAGGATTTGACTGCTGGGAGGTCCCACCTTGGTTGCGGAGCAGGGGTGGGTCCTGGATTTTGGTCTCTTTTGGGCTTGCTTGGTGCCTGGGGGATGGGTGGTGGGGGGATGGGGGTAGAGTTAGTTTGTGGGGGGGGGGCCTGGATGTAGTTGGAAGGTGGGTGCCAACCCAGGCAGTGATAGTTAGGGGATTGACTGGAGGTGGGCTCTCTCTGTGGTGTTGGGCTGGGGGGGCTCCCTCGGTGGCGGGTGTGTTATCTGGCTGGGGGTCCTGGTGAGGATCTGCTGCGTGTAGTTCTTCCCTCATTTGGCTGTCTCCCTCTCAGATTTCCCTCGCTCTCTCTGGATCTCCCGCCATGTGGTCTGTGCAGATGGGGGTCCCGGAGTGGTCCCCGGCGAGCTGGGGTGGTCTGACCCAGGTAGGGGGCGGATTGCTTGGTGTGCCCGGTTTTTGAGATATGTAATTAAATGAAAACATCATTGAACTTGGATCTGGATTGCAGAGACCTTTAAACTAACATTCTGCGTATTAACAGGGACAGTTTGCAATTTGGGGTGGCACTTGTTCGCAGGCAACTATGTTGCCTCTCCATCCATTTCCTACTATTGCGATTACTTTGACGCCTTGAAGACTCCCTTCCCTTTCTCTCTTCCCCCCTCTCTCTCTCTCTCTTTTCCCTTTCCCTCTATTGCTCTCCCTTTCTTTCTTTTTGTTTCTTCCTCTCTTCCCTCCCTCATTTTATTCCTCTTCCATGTGAACTAAATACAATGTTTTGAATGGGTTAGATTGTATACATGGGGGGGGATTGGAACTGATGTATCAGATTCAAACAGTAAACATAACACAACTTAATCTCAACTAAGAGTTTGTCAACAGCTACCCTACTCCTTGAAGAGTGATAGGAAAGGGAAGGGAATTCTTATGACCAGATGCACACGGGGGTTTCTCTAAAGGCTGAGTGGGGAGGGGCAGGGGAAGGGGAACCTGAGCTAATGCCACAACTACATTTAATATTGGTCCATGTTACAATCCTGGGGAAATCACCCATGGGGGTCTCTATCACTTTTCTAACCATAGCTCGAGCCTTGGTGTTTCCCCCTCCTTTCCAGGACAGCCCAATTGCTTCCGCCCTAAAAGGGATTCAAGGCCGAACAAGAATCATACGAACATACGAAATTTGGCAGCAGATAAAGGCCTAGAGGTCTATCAAGACTGCTTGAATGTGCAGCTAGCACCCCTTATTCTGCAGCTGCCCCTCCCTTCCACCCTTCCCCTTCATTAACCCTCCCCCTTGTCCTGTCCCATCCTCGTTTGAAGCAGTCCACTGTTCTACTGCATACCACTTCAGCAGGTAACGCATTCCACCCAGTCACCACCCTCTCAGTGAAAAAGTGTCTCCTCATCTCCCTCCTGAACCTTCCTCCCTCCAGTCTCATATCATGGCCCCTGGTGGCCCTCCCCTCCCTTACTTTGAACAGCCCATCTGTACCCATCTTGTTTATTCCTTTCATGTATTTAAAGGTTTCAATCATGTCACCCCTGTCTCTCCTCTCCTCCAGTGAGTACATGTTCAACTCCTTCAACCTCCTCTCGTATGATAAGTCCCCCAGCCCCTTGATCATCTTTGTCGCTCTGCGCTGCACCTCCAGTAACTTAATGTCCCTCTTCAGATACGGACGCCAGTACTTCATGCAGTACCAGGTGTGGTCTAACTAATGACTTATACAGTGGCAGAATCACCTCCTCCTCCCTCGAGGATATACCCTGCAATACAACCCAGAATTTTGTTGGCCCTTGCAGCTGCCTTCCACATTGTGCCGAGTTGTTCATTGACCCTGTAATGAGCACACCCAGATCCTTCTCCTCCTCTGTCTGGGCTAGCTGCACCCCTAGCTGGTAACTCCTCCTTGGGTTCTTCATCCCAAAATGCAGCACCTTGCACTTTTTGGCATTAAAGCCCAGTTGCCAGGTGTCTGACCAGGTTTCAAGCTTTGCCAGATCATCCTGCAACCCCTGCCATCCCCCTAGGTCATTCCCCACTGCGCCTACCTTGGTATCAGCAAACAGACTGATCTTGCTCTTGATGTCCCATGATATGTCTGCAATGAATATCCCAAACAACACTGGTTCCAACACAGCCCTGTGGAACACCGCATGTCACTGCCCGTGGGTGTGAGAGCTCCCCACCCACAACCACCCTCTGTTGCCTTCCCTGCAGCCAGTTTCCTACCCATCTCACCAGCTTTGCACCCACCCCTGTGCCTACTAACTTCCTTCCCAGCCTTCCATGTGGCACTGAGTCGAATGCCTTACTGAAGTCCAGATACAGGACATCCACTGCATGGCCCCTATCCAGTTGCCTAGTTACCCAGTCATAGAACTTGACCAGGTTGGTTTGGCAGGATCTGCCATGTATGAAGCCATGCTGTCTGCTGTCCTGTAGTCCTTCGGCCTCTAGAAGGGCCACCAGCCTCTCCTTCAGGATAGTCTCCATTAGCTTACCCACGATGGATCTGAGGCTTACTGACTGGTCTGTAGTTTCCCGGTTCATCCTTGGGGCCACTCTTGTGGAGGGGCACCACATGAGCCATCCTCCAGTCCTGAGGTACACACCCTGAATGTAGTGAGGCATTAAATAGGTCTGCCAAAGGTCCTGCAAGGACCTCTGCCAGCTCCTTCAGTACCCTGGGGTGGATGCCATCTGGGCCTGGCGCCTTGTCCACCCTCAGTGCCTTCAAACCTCTCGAACTCTGCCTCCATGATTTCCATCTGTCACCACTCCCCCACTTCTGCCATTTCTCCCACCTTGGGTGTCTCCCCTTCTCTTTAGTAATACTGAGCAGAAGTACTCTGTGCTTCCGCCTTTATCGCACCCTGCCTCCACCCAACCCCTCCTTCCTAATCCTTACTATGTGGTCCTTAGCCCTTTTCTCCATGATGTACTTAAAGAAGTCCTCTCCCCTTCTTAATGCCTTGTGCCAGCCTGAGTTCTGTGATGCTTTGGCTCCTTACTGCCCTTGTCACCTCCTTCGATTCTGTCAATACTCCTCCTGTCCTCCCCTCCCTGTTTTCTTGTACTTCCTAAAGGCAGCTCTTTCTCCTTACCTTTCCATGACCTCCTTGCTCAACCAGATTGGTTTCTTAGCCCTAGCCTTCTTGCTCTGGGCTTTGCAGCAGGTTTTGTTGCCTCCACTATCCCCAGCTTTATGAGCTCCCACCTCTGGTTAGTGTCCATACTAGATTGAATTCTGGCCAGGTACCCTTTACCACTTCCCCATCCTCCCAAAGTCAGCCCTCCTGAAGTCCAGCACTATTTTGCCAGATTCCACTCCTGCCTTGCCCATATCCAATGTGAGCCATACTGAGCGGTGGTCACTCCCTGACAGCGGTTCCTCCACTGTAAGTTCTCTCACAAAGTCCCCATTTGCCAGCACAAGGTCAAGGGTATTTCCTAACCTGGTTGGTTCACTGACCATTTGCAGCAGGAAGCTGTCCTGGAAGGCATCCAGCAGTACCTGCTCCCTTCTGTTCCTGGTTGTTGGGGTGCTCCAGTCCACTCCTGGCATGTTGAAGTCCCCAAATCACCACACTACCCTTCTCGCAGGTCCTCCTGATCTGTCCTGCTAGTTCCTGTCTAACTCCTCCGTCTGAAATGGTGGCCTGTACACCACTCCCATTCTAAGAATCCTATTCTTGGAATCCTGGATTTGCATCCAAAGTGACTCAGTACCCTCCTCCCTTCCTCCCTTACACACTTCAGTCCTTCCTTCACATATAGTGCCACCCTCCTTTCCCAATCACCCTGTCCACGAAATAACCTGTACCCTGGTACAGACAGGTCCCAGTCATTGTATTGGGTGGCCCATGTTTCTGTGATGACTGCAATGTCCACTTCTCCCTCTGCCATGAGAACCTGTAACTCTGCAGTTTTCTCCCAAGGCTCCTAGCATTAAGGTAACCACCTTCCACCCTCCCCCATCCTGCCCTCCTTTCCTAGCATCACCAACAGTACTTGCCATTTGTCCTTTGTCACTGTTATGGGGGGTAAGCTCATATGGTTTCCCAACCTGTGGTCTCTGCATATCTCTTCCCCAACTGCCACCCCCCACTCCTAGTTTAAATTCCCAACTTCCTCTATGTACTCCTCCATCCTCTGTTTCAACACTTTCTTTCCCTCCTCACTCAAGTGTAGTCTGTCCTTGGCATAGAGACTACTGTCCTCCCAGGTCTCTCCCCACCCCGCCAACAGCCCATACCCTTTAGCACAACACCAGGTTCTTAGCCATCTGTTAAATTAATCTATTCTCAGCTTTCTTGTTGTGCTTGCCTTTGGCACGGGAAGCATCTCTGAAAAAGTTACTGATCTTCCTGCCCCCTCACATAATTGTGCTAGTTCCTCAAACCTCCTCTGGACTGTATCTACTGTCTTGTCAGCCAGGTCGTTTGTCCCAAGATGTATAATTAAATGAGGCTTGTCCCTACCCCTTCTAGCATATTTCAAAACAGACTGTCCCACCCTTTCCGCTGTCATTCCTGGCATGACCTCCACCCAAATGCTACTATGCCTCTCCCCCTTGCTACCCCACCTAACTCCTCTTAGTATTGAGTCCCCCAGCACTAAGATTCCACCCCTCTTACTCCCTGCTTGCTTCTATTCATCTCCCTCTCTCATTTCCAGCTCCTCTTCTTCCTCCTGCACATTATTTCCCTTTACCCCTGTTGCAATTCTCCTCCAGCAGAACTTCCCTGCTCCAGTTTGGTCCAGGCATTTATCAATTACTCCTTTAATTTCATCATCTCCTCCTCCACCTTCTTCCTCTCTCAGCAGTGCACAACTATTTTCTGAAGGCCCTTCACAAATGCCCGCCCTCTCTCTTCATAGTAACCTGTTCTCTCCTTTCCACTCCATGACTTTTGCCACTTTTGCCTCCCTCACAAGTCCCTATCTCCTCCTTCCATTTGTCTTTTGTCTCCTGACCTGGTTTCCCCGGCAATTGTTCTTCCTGGCCTGGGCCCCTTTGTCTCTGCTTCCCTCCTTCTGACCCTCTCCTCACCACTGTTGGTTTAAAACGCCCTCCCTCATCTTCCCTTCTTCCTCCCTCCAGTATTGGGCTAAACCCACCCCCAATCTGCCTTGCCTGTCTTAGTTCCTCCTGCAGTCCCTCAATCTCCTTTCTAAGTTTTTCTATGTGGTTGCACACTAAACATCCTCCCACACTCCAGGCAATTTTTAGTAAGATTGGTGCACCGCAGTTGTTGCAGCCTACCACCCTACCCTTTTCAGTCATTGCCCACCAGCGACCCCCCACCCTTCCAGATGCAGGATACCAAACACTCCGCCAAGTCTCCCCTCTCCCTCCTCTATCAGTGCAAAACATTTTCTTTATTTCCCTTACCTCCTTTGTTGCACACATTTAGATATATTAAGCAACTGAATCATAGAGTTAGATGACGTCTCTTGTTGGGAGACTGCTATGGATGATATGGGGCCACTTCCACTTATACTCTACCCCCCCTTTTTGGTTGGTCTGGGGGGAGAAGACACCCAGGACTACAGTAAATTACTGGATGGAAGGATCAGCACCTTAGTTTGATCTATCATTCTCAACATAATAAGAGTGGACATGGGACTGGGGGGTGGGAGCTGGGAGACCTGGGATGAGAGTAGGTAAAATACCACAATTGCCAAGATTAGAGGAGGGTTTAAACTTAGCAGTAAGGGGGGGCCCAGGGGAAACTACCATTACTGGACCACTGGGGTGGGAAGTATCCCATCCTTCAGGAGAATCTCCAAATCGGAGAAGGGGATTTCCCCCCACTCTTGGGAACAGGAGATCAAACCAACTCCCTCTTGGGAGATGTGCTTGAGATTAATGTAAGGTGGTTTTGGACTACCACCTTAATTGTGGAAGTGCTCATATATATAGTTTTTATAGTTATGTTAAATGTTGGAACTAGTTCTAGTTTAGACAATAACTGCAAATCTGCAACTATGAACTGCAAATCTGGAGTCCTGGGGTTGAATCCCATAGCCCCCACTTGCATACTGTGTGACCCTGAGCAAGTCACTTAACTTCCTTGTGCTCCCAAGTTGCACCTCTAAACAAGATTTCAGCTTAGTGTGTCTCAGATGGTTAAATAATTGGAAAAAAAATATTTGCAGGTTTACTGCACTGCTGTTAATGTTAAAATGTTGTGTGAAATGAGACACTGGAGACATCATAGTATATGGTATTCTACAGTTTTATTAGAAATTCTTCAGAAACAGAAATATGAGAGACAAGGGGCAACACCTAGTGAAAAGATGGTTAAACTTGATAGACTCATCTTTATGGTTCGGGGGGGGGGTGTCCCTAGGTGATGCTATACTGGAGAGATCTATAAAACAAGCAGAAAAAAATAAAAAAAATACAACTTTATACAATATGGATAGAAATAAGTAACAAGCACACCCCCAACAAAAAAAAATTAAATGACTGCCCAATCAGTAAAGGTTTACCTCATAAACGTCAATGGACTCCATAACCCCATCAAATGATCACGAATAATGCTGCACCTTAACAGATAAAGGGCAGGCATTATCTTTATACAAGAAACCCATCTCTCGGAACATGAACACCAGAAATTGTCCTTGGGAGTAGATATGTAGTTCACTCCTCCTCTCACCTGGGTGGACACAGGAGAGGAGTAGCAATAATGATACCTACCACCACTCAACTTAAATAAAATCCATTCAGATGGATTAGGGCATTTCATAATAATTCAAGGTCAGCTATATAACCAAGATGTCACTTTGGCCAATATACACCTACCCCCACAGACTAAAACACCTATAATTCGCTCGACTCTGGCCAAAATTCTAGACACATTACAGGGATAGCTAATAATAGCAGCTGAGTTCAACATGACATTGCAGCCTAACCTAGATTCATCAAACCCCAAAATTTACCGCCTTTCCAACTCCATAAAATTTCTTAAAATACAACTTGAAAATCTAGGACTGGTAGAAATATGGTGGAAAATGTTTCCTTCTTCCTCAGGATATACATATTATTCTGACAGATTCCACTCATACTCAAGATTAGATTATTTCTTCACTACATGTGAACACTTTTCTACAATCAGCGACATTGCTATTTACCCAAAAATCTTATCAGACCACCACCCGCTTATGTTAAAACTGGATTTGGGAAAGAAATCTAAGCAATCTCTTTGGAGGCTTAATCCATATTTTTTAAAAGATAAAGAATTCACCGAACATATGAAAAAGAGGATTCCTCAATTCTTTAAGGAAAACATTTCCTCCTCACTTTTGGAAGCCACCCTCTGAGATGCAATGAAGGTTACCACAAGAGGTGAAATTATTGCATGTGCCTCTCGTGGGGAAAAGAGAGAGTCCAAATATAATTACCTCATTACCACCCTGCACAACTACCAATTACTCTACAGAGATGGGGACAAAGTATTACAAATCAAAATTAGAGATACTAAAGCGGCCATCCAAAAAAAAATGGATACCAAGATTCAAATGTCCCTTATATATTTAAAACAAGCTACCTATGAGGGTGGATCAAGAGGGGCTAGCAGACTAGCTCAGAAGTTGAGGGTCAGGAAGCACACAGTGACAATATTAAAAATTAAACACCCCTAAATAAGTAGGATATCATGTAGAGAAGAAGAAATAAGGTGAACCTTTGCACACTATTACCAGCAGTTTTCACTCATCCCTCTCTCCATTCCCTTTCACATCCTTGTCCTTCCCCTCATCTATTACCCCACATGCCTCCCAGCTTTTATATTCTCTTTCTCTCTCCTTTCTCCCAGCCCTCCTTAACTCCCTTCTAGTTCTCATTTCTCTCTCCTTTCTCCTGCTTGCCCATACTAACTCTTCTCTCCTTCCCCACCCATCCTGTTATCCCCATATACATCTCCCATCCCTTCTCCCCTTCCCTCCATCACCACCTACTCCTCTCTTTCACCACCTACCTTATCCCTTCAATGCCCCACCACCTTGGTTCTTGCCTGCCCCCCTACTACCTTATCCTCTCACCAACTACCTCTGACCCACTCATACACTTGTTAGATCACCTGACAAAGCCTTTGGCAGCTCATGCATTCTGTAATGTTTTACCTGTTACTAATTCTTTTGTCTTACCTTGACAAAGCCACTGGCAGCTCATGTACTGTAATTGTATTAACTGTTATCTACCTGCCTGTTCTTGACTATTCTTGTCCATTGTCTAAGATGTGGAACCTTTGTAAAAGAGCACTGTTTGCTCAAAAGTGTTATCCAAAATTGTCATAAATAAATGTTTGGCATTGATCTTGAGCTGTAGAGTCTCTATTGTTACAGCAGGTGTGAGGTCTGCCTGATGTGAAAGTTTCTCTGGTTACATCAGGTATGAATTATGATGTTTGCCTGATGCTAACATTTCTCTGCTTAGCAAGTGTGCTGTTTTCTTGGGGCAAAGTTTCCAAAGTTGCAGAAAGTATAAGGATTTTATTATGCCAGTTTCTCCAGTTACTGCCATGGGCCATGGACCGCGGAGCCAGTGGAGGTGGTGGACAGCAGAATGGGGTACTGCAGCCAATGGATTTTGATGCTCTCCCCCTCACACATTTGAATCAGTCAGGAAACACTGGAAACAAGGCTGGTTTAAATTCTGAGAATTATTATGGAAACTACAGAAGCTGCATATTACAACAAAAGGCATCAGGCAGCTTCCTCCACACCAACTTTTAAAACTAACACTCACTTGTAACATAGTATGCATAGAAAGGCAAGGCATTTTCTAATGCCATCAATTTATGAGTTTGCTTTTTAGTAATTCTAAATTGTGCTCACTAGCGCTCTACAAATAGTTGAGTTACAAAGGAATGCCTGCCAGGCTGTCTCTCTGTTCCTGCATGCCTCGTGTTGTGCATCTCTTGGCTGTGCTCTGCAAATAGTTGGAATTACAAAGGAATGCAGCTGAAGAAAATGAGGTGACATATAGTGCACCCATGATGGACTGTGTCCTGCTGTTTTGGAGTTTGGAAGGATCATTCTGAAACTTCAAAATGGAAGCATTCCATGGCCTGAATCTGGTAGCTCATTAGCCATTTGCAGAGCTTTTTTGAAGTAATCTGGTGACAGAGCCTTTGAGGTAGCTGATCTGTCCCTGTGGAACTTACTTCCATGGTCCTTGAGGGAGACCCCCTCATTGGAAGCCTTTAAGAGGGGTCTGAAATCCCATCTCTTTAAGGAGGTATTTGGCTTCCTATGACTTGCTCACTGTCCACAAATAATTAATTGATAGGGATTTTATTATTGTCAATCTATTCATTCCCAGTCACTTTAACTCATGTTGATGATTTGGTTTTATGTTACACAGTCTGTCTATTGTGTTCAGTTTATGATATATTTTATATTGTACAACACCCAGAGCCACTGAGAATGGGCAATTTAGAAATTAAAATTTACTTACTTACAAAATGCATAAAATAAAGAAAAAATAAAGAGAGGGTACAAACCAGGATATGTTTTATGATTTATTGCATGTTAGCAAAATTTAAAGTGCAGAAAAACAATTGGCCCAAGCATTTCAAAGTGCCCAGCCTCTTCTGATGGGAGCTGGAAAACCACATGAATTTGCAGCATTAAGTACACCTCCAATCACATGTCCCAAATAATCACCAATAGAATCACATACTTTTGAATACAAAATACAGAAACAATTACCGGCCCAATGGAACTTGAGAATGAATAAATTTAATAAATATTTTTGTTTTGTGTTTTCAAAAAAATCTGGTCACATTAAGGATTTAGTTACAGATTCAAATACTAACATTTATATTTCCCCGAATGGAATCTTATCTAAAATAATTAAATTATGAGATTTTAGCTCCCCAAGTCTAGACAATATCTCAACAAAAATAATAAAGTTACTGGGTTAAGGTATTCTGGTCCAGTCTCCAATCTTTATGATAGGTCATTAAGAACAGGCATCATACCAAGTAATTGGAGAATGGCAGAAGTCATCTTGAACTTTAAAAGGAGTAAAGAAGCTGACATCACTAATTATTGACTGATAAGTCTTACCTCTGTACCAGGGAAAATTATGAAATCAATATTTGTGGGCAAAATTAAATGACATATTGAAAATTCAAATAATAAGGACAACAAACAACATGGGTTCACTCCAGGGAAGTCTTGCATCTCCAACCTCCTATGTTTTTATGAGAATGTGAGTGAGACATTGGACTCACATAAACCAGTGCATGTAGTGTATGTTGATTTTATCAAAGCATTTGACAAAGTACAGCATTGGGTCATTATAGAAAAAAAGATTGAATTACATCTACATACATATCTAATTAATTGGGTTAAGAACTAGCTATATGATAGAACCCAATCTGTTATCATAAATGGCCACAATTCAACATCAGGCTCTGTTACTAGTGGGTTCTTACTGGAGCCTGTCCTGGGGTCTGTTATATTCTCCCTATGTTTTATCAGATATGTAAATAATATATTAAGTTGGATTTCCAGATATGCAAATGATACTGACATAGATGGTCCATGTAGCACTACAGATGAAACAGATGCAATTCAATTTGACTTAGACAAAATTACTTTATGGGCCTATTGGTTGGGTATGACTTACAAAATAGAAAAGTGTCATGTGATACACTTTGGGGAAAAAAAACACAACACCAATACATACGGAGTAACAACATTCTATAAGCTGTTACAGTTCAAAAGACCTAGATGTTCTCATTTCAGATACATTCAAATTTAATGATCATTACTTGGAGGCCATTTCTTAATAAAACAAAATCCTATGGTTGATTAAGACCAATACCTCAAGTAGGGAACCTGAAATATTCCTACCACTCAATCAAGCCTATGAACAACCACCTACTGGGTCAATATGTGGCATGCTATTAAGTGTGCAACATTAGCACTAACCCAAATAGAATTGTAGGGAAAGGTGACTGTTACAATACCATGAATGCTGCTGTACATGGTATTGCACACTCTTGCTGTCCCAGGCAGAGGATAAGACCTCTGCTGGGACAGGATTCTGCTGAGCAGCTGATGTGGCTCAATGGACAGAGCCATTGCAGCAAGGAACCCAGGCACTGTGTCTGGGAGTGGGGTGAGAAACCCATCTCCCTTGTGATTTTCATTATCACATGCTTGACGTAAGTAGTATAATAAACATTTATTAGTACTCTTTCTTGTTTACGAATGTTTCTTGGCAGACTCTGAAGACATAAGAATCTGTATTATTATTATTATCATATTATTTATATATATATACCCTACACAATAAGAGTGTTTAGGCAACATAAAATGGCGACTGCAAATGGACTCTGGGTGTTTGTTAAGTTTCATTTTAATTTCCTCTGTAAATTAAAACATCAGTTGAGAATTCTCCAGTAACAAACAGCTAAGACTGTCTTTTGTTTAACGTTTTGGTCTGTTGTGTGTACCACGGTGTAGACAAACAATCACTTGGCAGATACTCAATCTCTATGTAATGAGTTGTTTTATTTTTTTTTTCCCTATTCTTTCTCTGTGGGAACACACAGCTGTAAATGAATCCAAACAGACAGATAGACTGATTTCATTTGTGGTCTCAAATCCTATTTTTTTTTTTTTTTTACTCATCTAGGAGTCCATATTACGCCAAATGTTGTTTGTGTCCTTTCATGAACTTTGGTTGCAAAGTTTTTGATCCACAGACAGCTAAGGGTTTCTTATCTTAAAAGACATGTCTAAAAATATCAGTACTGAGTTGAGACTGGATGCCTTAACATACCAAACTGCTTATGGTGGTTGGTGTGATTTTGCTGAAGTAGCAAAATCTGTTGGTAGCCATTTGAGGGATATCATTGCCCATTATGGGGAATTGAACAATGGTACCAAAATAGTTGATCCTGAAGGATTATTAATTGCAGCATTGTTTAAATGATTTGATGCTGTTCTAAATAAACTATCTGTTTTGGAATCTGAATATGCAAAATGGAGAATGCTGCTTGCAAGCAGGAAGTTTGTCTGGAAAAGGCTTCTCATAAAGAAAGGATAGATGGATGGCAAAACTTATTAGAAAATAGTTTTTCAAATGAATGCTGTTCTGGCTAGTAACCCTGATTCCTTATATTTTGAAAACAAGGAACTTAGGGATGATAAGTCTGAAGTAATTACGGAAAGAGTTAGCATGCTGGTATTTCAACACCAGACCTTAACTTAACAGTATGAATTATTATGTTTTCAGTACAGCAGACCTGATATAAATGTTTTGAATCTTAACTGTGACACAGCTTCTGTTGATAAAAGGCACATTTTCAAAGATGAGAATGTCTTGCAAACTGAAAACAATGCACTTTGCTGCATGTTAACTCCTGTATCTGAGCAGTTAGAATGTAGGAGTAAAAAGTCAGATATGGTGAACTTGTGCCATCAGCCAGAAGTATTGGCAGGGTATACTAACTTAATGCACTTAGATCTTGCCTCTTCTGATGTTGAAGAGTTTGATTTTGAACACTCACAGTATGCTATGGGGTGGACTAGAACAAAGACTAGCCACTTGTTTTTCGTGATTCACAAAATGGAGAATTGTTAGAGTCTCAAAATGGTGAACACACATGTTATCAGGTTGCATCCCCACACCATCCCTAAGATGGCTGCTCATGGTCATGTGATGATGGTCATAACACAGTAACCCAAGATGCCCATGAGGTAATCCAAAATGGCTGACCAATATATCATGGAGATTGGATCATGGAGTCACAGGGACCTGTGATTACTGCCATAACCAAACAAAACATACTGGAGGTTTTTGGTATAATTAATGTTATCAGTAAGACTAGTATTTCTGAGGGACAGAAGAGTCTCATTAAAAATGATGTTGACGTACTTTTGAATGAGGCTGGTACACAACCACCTATCATGAAGTCAGTGCTTCATGCTGCAGAAGGAGCTTCTGCTGTTAAAAATGTTTACTATACTAGAAGGGCCTTAGTTAAGGAACACATTGCAGTTAATTACATGAAATGTTGTGATTCTTCCCTATGCAATTTAACATCAGTCTTCCCTAAGAAGACTAAATGTGCTGTTGTTTCTAACCCTGGCAGCACTGGGCATATGCAGTACATTAATATCTTAAGCTGCAACATTAAAAACAATGTTGCTACCATTCAGCAACCTTCCGGTGGGGAAACCCACTTTATATTTGATGGAGGAGGGGACAACCCTGATTCTGAAAGCCCTGTGGCTGTGATATTTTCAGCATCACAGGCCACATTGGAGGGAGGGTTACAGGTTTGATTTCTGAACCTGAGCTGACAGCTGTTTCAATACTACTTTCTCCACCCCTGATGGCTACTGAACCACAGTCCATAGCTGGAGAACTTTGTGCAGCTTGCATACCACTTTTCTCCACTGTGCAGGCACCCTGATAGTGCCAGCATCTCCCTGCACACGATGCAGAGCCTCCTCCATCAGAGATGCCTGGATCATCCCATACTGTGGCTGCAATAGCAGACACAAGCCAGAAACAGTCTGGGTTATTCCCAGCCATGCAATAGCAGACACAAGTCAGAAACTGCCTGGGTTATTCTCAGGCACTTCTGGTAAAAATGTGCAAGGTCTCTTTATACTGATATCATTATCTTTTCTTTTGGGATCACTAACCATGGTCCCAACATTGGTTAATCCAAACACAGTTTTGGGGTATATTGAAACTGCTACATCAAATATAGCAATCTCAGCAGTTTTAGCCCAAAAATACAATGGACACATCAGACCCATTGCTTATGCATCTCAGATGCTTGCCTCAATGGAGCTGAAATACAACCTTTGTGAAAGGGATCTTTTGGACACATACTGGGCAGTGAGATACTTTATGTACATCATTGGATATGCACCCATTGTGCTGCATTCCAATCTTTTGCCAACTAACTTTCTGTTGTCAGACAGAGTAATAGATGACTCTGTATCCAATGCCAGCTTACATACTGGTCTCTCATTTTATAGGATCATGACATCACTGTCCTTCCTATCAAAACTCTATCCTTGTTGGCCCATGGCATACAATTTGCAGGAGAGATCCATGGTTGTTCACTCCAACCCCCTGACCCACCGGTCCCAGGGCCCTTTCTGACAGAACTTCAGAAAGTGTTAAAAGACATCACTGTGTGTCATGTTTTGACTGATGACTCAGCCACACATATCAATGAGGGTCAGATAGCAGGGTTTGGAATCATTTTATATTCTGGTGATGACACAGTGTGCATGGCTAGTAATTGCATCATCATATATGTACGATTCACAGCATTGTTAAAACATGCCTGAGAAAAGAAAAAAAATGAAAAGCAGGGAGGCGAGGAGTCTCCTTATTACCACATATATTTGTAGATGGCTTAGAGAGCTGGAAAGTCTTTGAGAAAAACACAGCTTGTGTGAAGACAGGAATAAGGAAAATTTTCCTTACGTAACATTATACCAGCACTCCACGAGAGGGTTAAGTTCTGCACGCTTTAAGAAATGGCCTTGATCTAATTACAAAAGCTGCAGAAACTGTTTTTTGTTTTATTAAGGATTCTAATTGGGTCTGTTCCTCACTGAATTTCTTTGGAAGAAAACAAGCTTCTGTTCCAGTACTACTAATATTACCTCTGTGAAATACAGAGACTTATTTGTGTATATCATACTAACCTAACCAGTTTAAATAGCAGTTTAAAATCAATCTGTACATTCATAAGGTTGAAGCATATTCTAAAATGTGAACCTTGTGCTCCAAAAGAAGGATTCTCATTTGAGGGCAGTGTATAGGTTCCTGAATAAAGGAACTGAGAAATAACTTCCAGAAATAAGTCAAAATAAGAAAGTGAAAATTACGTTTACATATCCAGTGATGGCCTACTCATTTGGAACATCACTGCTGTAACACTCATGAAAAGTTACAAGTAATTCCTGAACACCTGACCATGGATTTTATCTGCTGTACCAAGTGCCTAATACTCCAACTGGTAGACACCAGTGAGTCAGTAAAAACCCTAGACAGACTGACATGCTTTGTCTTGTGACCACATATAAGAAATGATGTACAACACTGCATCAGTAATTGTTTGATCTGTGAACAGAACAATCCTATTCCAGCTAGGAAAAATACATTGTTACCTCAGAGGCAACAAGGCCCCTGAAACAACATCCAGATTGACTGCAAATGTCTTGGTAAACCAGCTATTTACCAGGTGGGAGTTACCCCTAAAGGTAAATTCTGATTACAAGGATCAGGATTTATAGCCAAAGTAATGCAGGAAATTCTGGATTTGTCATGGGTAGGACAAAAGTTTCATATCGCTTACAACCCACAGTCATCAGGACAGGTGGAATGGGCCAACAGGCAGATCAAAGTTATGTTATAATAAAATTGTTCAGAAAAAACCCAAAGGACTGGGATTCATTTTTGTCTTTACTCCTTATGGCAATAAGATAGACACCCTCTGCAGGGACACAGTGTACCCCATTTTGAAATCATGACTGGACGGTCCTTGAGGCTCACAGAACATTTACTTCTGGACCTGTGTACTGCCACTGCTAATGTAGCATCAGTAGACAAATATGTTAAATATCTCAAACAAGACATCCAAAAGGAACACTTGCTTGCTTGCTGCACAATGTATGGCCAAGGCCCAACAACAGGCCCTATCCCATTGTAAACAAACTCAGTCCAGCAGTCTACGAAGCTAGACTGCCTCACTATAACAGTCATTGATAAATGGCTACATGCCAATCAAATGAACCTGATTAAAGGAGATTAAATTACTTTTCCATACCCCAATAGGCAGAACAGTACTAAACTTACTGGCCCAGATATTCAAATAGCACCAGGCTGTGGCACAAGCCTGGGTGCAACGCAACTTAGTTGCGCAGGGGCGTTGACTGGGCAATATTCAATGGAGCTGCGCCGTGGCTCAGTATCATTAAATATCGCACCCTGGCCACCCACAGTGCACATGGTGCAGTGGCCATAGTGGAGCAGGGGGATGCGCTAGCGCAAGTTCCATTGCACTAGGTGCAACAATCGTTATGTTCAAAAGTGCACATGCAAATGGGGCCATAATGTATGCAAGATGCAAATGGGGCCATTTGCATGTCATTATGGCCCCATTTGCATGCAGGTGTACCGATCCCCGGTGACTTGCACCTGGCGCTCTGCCAGGCAGCAGCTGTTGGGGACTGACGCCCCCTGCAGCGCAGCAATGTGCCCCACAGCCCAATCGCAGGCATTTGAAAAATAATAAAGTATCCAATATCCCTGGTGGTCCAGTGGACCACTGTCAGCCCGACTGCAGGCTTAAGTAAAATAATAAGGATTCCTTTTTCCCTGGTGGTCCAGTGGACTGCTGTCAGCCCGGTCGCAGGCTTAAGTAAAATTATAAAGATTCCTATAATCCTGGTGGTCCAGCGGACCCTCCTCCCCACCCACCCACTGATCCCCACTGCCCTGCTCCCGGTCCAGTGGCAGGTGGCAACACCTCACCCGCCTACCACCCCGCCGCCCACGGTTGACACTGCCAGTAGGGCTGTACCCATTGGACAGTCAATGGGCGTACAGCCCTATTGATGGTGTCAGTCAGTGGGCAGGGGTGGCAGGTTGGTGGGTTCTCCACCCGCCGCTGACCGGGGAGCGGGCAGGGGATCAGTGGGCGGTGGGGAGGGGTTCTGCTGGACCACCAGGGATATAGGAATCTTTATAATGTTACTTAAGCCCACGATCGGGCTGAAAGCGGTCCACTGGACCACCAGGGATATAGGATTCTATTTTTTCATACCAATGCCCGTGATCGGGCATGGGTGGTGCGACCACAGAGGTGCCATCCATAGGTGGCAGCTGCCGTGTTGCACCCTGCAATATGGCAGCTCACCTGTGGATGGCTGGCTGTTGCTCCTTTTTTTTTGGATCAACTTTGTGCTGCGCAAGTAGGGGTCGCGCATGCATGGCTCAGCACAACCCAGGCTGAATATCGGGATGTGCAGAGTATGCATGGGCATTCCCCTCCTACCTGCATCTGCATACATTACTGATGCGCTCCGGCGCATCGAGATTTGTGCCAGGCACAATTCCCGTTTGAATATCGTGCCAGGGCACAACCCTTTTGAATATCTGGCCCACTATGTTTTTTCCTTTTCTCTTTCCTTTTCAGGTTCCAGAGAGAGAGAGAAAGAGAGAGAGAGAAAAAGAGAGATGCTTGCTTTTGTGCTTATTATTCTTTTTAAACATGTGGGTCTTCTTACAAGCCCAAACTGCACATCTTATTGCAGATAAGAACCAGTGACCTATTCCTAAACAGCTTGTTGAGGCAGAGTACCTCACAAGCCAGCATGATTTAATTGCATCTTCTGAAATTCACACCAAAGTCCTGAAAGATATGTTCATTGTCCAGAAGGGTAGTGAGGCCCTACTGAATGTTAGGATCATTGCTTTGGATCCATTCTAGCAGCTAGACTTGATTTGGACCCCTGTTTACATTTTACTGATGATCAGGCATTTTGCATCTAAATTTATATGGCAATAAAAGTCATTAGACCTTAAGGTTTTTTCCCAATGATGCCCCATAATTTGTGACACTTAATACTGAGTTCCCAAAACAGAACCCTGGCCCACCCAGTGGTCTAATAGCCACTTCTCAGCCAGGTACCATAGTTAATAATGTGCAGTTCCTGCACTTCCCTGTGATTTTAAATCTCACCCTTTATAACTTGAAATAATTTCTTGTATGTTTCACAACAAACATTTCCCACTTTTGTTAAATAATGATATCATTGGACACCCTGGCAGCATACTAGGTACTCAGTAATGACCCCCCTATACAGGGACTCATAGCACACATGCACCACATACACACACTTACGATTTTCACATCCTGACTGCTATTTGTACATCTTATGACTGTAAACCTACCCAAACGCACTATGCATTTTGTTTTTGTTTTAAAAAAAACAGGTTTAGACTCAGGCCTAGTTGGCTCTGACATATCTATTTGAAATAGGGCTGATATAGCCAATATTCAGTCACATATGTTAAAGGGTCATGATAGTATGAACTATAATATCATACCCCCCCATCTCACTGCATGGTATACATGATTTTGCTTATTAAGAATGATTTACATTTACAATAGTAAGGATATTGTGAAGAGGTTTGACCTGACAAATGTTTATGTTAATGAATTAATTTCTGCTTATATTAAGGAAGCAGATGAGCATCACATAGCTAGGAAAGTCCTTTGCCCTACCTACAGCTATTATGTTCTTATAACCCTTTGGTTATCTCTTCCAGGATCTGGAATTAGGACATATCTTTGATCTCATACATGACAGACATGTGCATCAGTGGCATTGCCACATTTTGCACTTCTATCGCATGTGTTAATTAATGTTTATTTGAATCTAGCACTATTCCCTTGTCAATGGCAAGGAAACTTGGATATGTCACCACACACACCAGTATTGCTACATGTTTTTAAACTTATTCCTGCACAATCCAGGAAGCCATGTTTGTGACTCTCACAGTGTCATTGTCACACATCATCTGGCAACATCCATCTCTGATCGTCTGGCAACCGTCCATTCTCTTGATCATCTTGATGGGAACTTTTATCATGAAAAGGTTGAAACTACCTCCTTTCCTTGTATACCATGAGGTCTTGGAATCGTGACTGACTCTGAACTTTGATTGTTGTACCTGAAAGGAACACTACTTTTTATGCAGATTTGACATCTTCCAACTTGTCTTACCAACTTGTGACTACTCGCCTAATAATTAAAATTAGGCTTCCTCTTGAAAACTCTCAAATAAACTGTATTCGGTCCAGCCAATTAAGATTCTACAATCAAGCTCATTGTTATGCATACTATGAAGCAAGTCAAGGGTGGGGGCAATCTCCTAACTTCAGCAAGAAGACTCTTCTTCATTTGATCTACAATCAAGACATCCATTTTCTTCACTGCTTGTTTTCCAAGCCTGGCTGGCACCTCATACAAACTGAGTACTGTCATAAACTTTTACACTTTGTGCAGCCATGTGATCATCTTCAATTGAACACTGTTGTTGTTCCATTGTAAAACTCAATGTGCAATCTAAAGCACCCCCTGCTGAGGTCTCTGAAAATACTGCTGCCTCCTGAACATTTTGATCTACCTTTGGAAAATCTGAATACATAGAGTTTGAACTATGACTCTTCATCTAACACTTGAAGAAACCCTGGATTTATCCATGGAACTGTTCTTAGTTTATGGCTCGTGGACATTGACATTTTGTATCCTGTTCCACTTACCAACTGACAAATGCTATCATCCAAGGTGGTATATTCTGCTGATATGGAACATTGTGTGATGGCCAACTATACACTCTTCTGATATGAACTAAAAGTTATGCAAAGTGAACTTTTCTAACTTCTATTTTTACTCCCTAAACCAAGTAATAGGTTTTATGATAATCACACCTGTTCCCATCCTGGAACCAGATACCATTAAGTCATTTATCAGTGTCAGTGGCTCAGCAGGTAGCACTCATGCCTCTGAGGCAGGGAGATCAGAAGGCTGTAGGTTCTATCCTCATGCCAGGCACTTGGATTAATATCTCAATACTGACACTGTAGTGCAGCATAAGGGGGTGCTGCACTCCTGTGGTGCCATCTTTCAGATGAGGCATTAACCCAAGGTCCCATCTGCCTGTTCTGGTGGTAGTTCAGGTGGATGCTAAAGATCCCATGGCACTTCTCAAAATTTTCCCCAGTGCCCTGGCCAAATTTCCCTTCATTCACTAAAAATACCACCAACAGCTTAATCTGGTTCAAGGTCAGTTGGCATTCATCTGCATCCCCCTCCCCTGGGTTGTGCCTGAAAATAGGTAGGATTTGTCTAGAGTACTTACCCAGTCAACAAAAACTTAAACAAATAAATAAATAAAAGTCTAGTCCTAACTATCTCGATGCTCTCTCTCCATTTTTACTTATTTTAATATCCATACAGGCAACTTAAGTTTGTTGCTTTAATTTTTTCCAGTAGGACAGATACACACCTGATATATATCAGTATTTACTGATTGTTTTGATATTGGAAAACCCCATTGTGAAGTTTTATTCCAACGGTTTATAGTAATACTAGGTTTACTAACATTACCCTTATAATTGCATTTTGTTGTTCAAGGAAAACACTGATACACCACCATGACAGTTAAAATTCCTCTATCAGGCTTGTGCCTTGGGCCTATAGATGAATGGTGCCTAACCTTTGTCTTTTTGTTGTGTTGCCACTTTTGCAATTAGGACAACAAAGAGGGGAGTGTTACACCTGGGTTATGCCCCCTATTGTCCCACATACACCTCACACTGTATTCCTGGTCTATCATACTGTGATACTGCTATTTTGCACTAATATATACATTTAGGCATCCATCATATAAGCATGAGTGCCATAAATGTGTTTTGCTGCTAATATTTGCTAATGTTAACATCCTTCATAAGATTAGATCATGCATGACTATTATACATCACTGTAATACATTATGTTTGTCTTTTACTTATATTCCATATATAATCTATCTAATCACTGATAAGATGACTCTGAGGGATCATGAGTGATTATTATATACCTATCTTCTCATGTAATTATATGTAGTGTGTCTTTTACACTCAGGCGGATATGCCACGTGTAATAGAGCCCTGTCATCACTTCTCTCTATCTAAGCAAACTGACACAGAGAGAAAACCTTTGGTATGTCTTATATTGTACATAAGCAAGAAATGTCATGTGTAGTTTGAACCCATCAGCATTTCTTTTGTCCAAGCTATAATGCTAACGGAAGCATATTATTTGTCTCATATGATACTCATTAGTAATTCTGTCTCCTAAGCCATTATCCATTTCATATTGTTTCTCATATCTGTAACTGAGGTAATCACTGTTACTATGCTGTTATATGTGGGATTTAACCTTCTGCAACCTACTGTAGCTCCACGAGAGCAGGAGAGCGTGGGGAGAGAGAACAAGATCTTCGAGAACCTGAGATCCTACAATCCTGAAAATTATGTACATTCTTCAGGAAAGTGGTGAGAAATCCATCTCCCTTGTGATTTTCTTTGTCACATGCTTGGCGTAAGCAATATAATAAACATGTATTAGTACTCTTGCTTGTTTATGAATATTTCTTGGCAGACTCTGAAGGCATAAGAATCTGTATTATTATTATTATTATTATTATTTACCATATACATTAAGAGTGTTTAGGCAACAAATGCGCATGTCCCAGCTGCCACCGCAGCTCCAAGTCAGCTGTCAGGACTCCGCTCGAGTCAGTCAATGAGTGTCATACCATCAGCAAGATGGAAACTGGAAAGGAGTGAAGGAAATCTAATCTGTGGTGGCTGCCACAGGTCAAGTCATCAACTGACAGTCATTTGGGCACTGCAGTCTGCACTCCCACTTGAGTCCAACCCCCCATGGAAAAAAATAAATTTTTGATGGCATATAGTTTTTAACTGTGTTTAAAAAAATAATTAAAAAAAGGAAAAAAAGTATTGTAAGCATGATAAGATGATGGGGGCCCCCTAGCAGGTGGGGGGCCTAGGCCCAGACCTATTTTACTTATGCATTAATCCACCCCTGCATTTAACCTCTGCTAAATGCGGTTTCCAACACATATTTTTAGCAGTTTTTAACTCTAAATATTTAATGTCTTTAATTATCTTGAATTGATTCCCTTCAGTATTCCAAAATCTTTCTGTTTTATTATCTTTCCTATTACTAATATTTTAGATTTCTCTATATTCAACTGTAGACCCATATCTATTAAGGAGTTCAAAACATTGATCATCCTTCTTCTAAGTCCCAGTAGAGTCTAGGAAATAATAATGGTGTCATCCGCGTAAAGCAATAGTTGAATATTCTCATTATTTGCTGATGGAGCAAAAGTGTCAATGTTATTAATGTTGTTGATTAATTTTTCTATATATAAATTAAAAAGAATCGGTGCCAACAGACAGCCCTGTTTCACACCACTATTTATAGCCAATTCTTTAGAGAGTGCACCATCTCTTCCATATCTCACCTCTACTACGGTATCTTGATGCAGCAATTTCAAGATAGCAGTAACTGAGAGTCTATTTTTAGATTCTCCAATGTTTCCCACAACTTGTATCTGTTCACAGAATCAAAAGCTGTCCTTATATCCAGAAAGGCAATATAAAGGATTTATTTTTTGCTGTGAATATATTTATCCACCAGGTAATTTAAAGTAAAAATCAAATTGAGGGTGCTATGTTCTCTTTTAAAGCCACACTGGAATTTGGAGAGTAATGCTTTCTCATTTACCCAAGTAAGTAATCTAGTTAGGTTTAATCTGGAGAACACTTTTTGTGCAACAGACAATAACGTAATTGGCGTGTAGCATTTTGGATCCTGCTTGTCCCTCTTTTTAAACAGGGGATCAATGATTCCTTTATTCCAATCCTATGGCAATATTAGGTGGATACTAATAGCTATAAATAATGGTGTTAGCAAACTTGACCAAAAATATGGGTTATGCAAAAAGGACCTCTGCTGGAAGGCTGTCAACTGCTGCTGCATTATTCCTTCTCTGAGCTAATATTGCCAATTTCACTTCATTGACCATAAATACAGACAGATTGCTTGCTGAGAAATGAAGATGATTACTCAGCCTTGACAATGATTTTTTCCTTACTTTAGTTTCTAATAATATATATTTTACTAAAATGCGCTATCCATTTTTCTTCATTTGCCATGCCAATCATGTTGTAATGAATGTTATTCTCATTGCTCCCATAGGCTACCATTGCCCAGAAAGACTTAGAATTGTTTTTCATAATACAGTCCTGCAGCTCTTTCCATAATTTGTTTTTATAACTTCTCTTTTTATATTCTAATAGCTTTTTATATTCAATTTTTAAGTGGTTTAACACACCCACAACTGCACAAATTGGCATTTTTGATCTAAGTTTCCTTTTTTAATTTCTTTCCTAAACCCATGGCATTCCATATCACACCAAGACTTATCTGCCCCAATATAAAATTTTCTTTTAGATTGTTCTTGTACACTTAATTTTGACACAAAAGTGTCAATTAGAATATAATAATTTGTTATATCTTCCCCACTAACTTGATCATTCCTCGTAATACCGTCTATTTTAGAATTTATTTGTTCTTCCTTAATTATATCATCTACCGCCTCTTTAGCATATTCATTCCATTTTATTTTTTCCCATACTTAATGCACATAAGCAAATTAGCTTAATTTTCTGCAACCTTATTTATTTTAAGTCTATTAAAGGCAGTCAAAAGAATACACATAACCAGAAAATGGTCACTGTCCCACATCTTTAAAACCTTAAACTTTTTTATCAGGTTATAATCAGTGCATAATATTCCAGGGCACAGACATCCAAAACTCCACCGCCCTTCTCAGTTGGGAATGTATATTCACCCTCCCAATCACCTCTTGTACAACCATTAAGTACCCTCAACCCATGTTTATCAAATATAGAACAGTTTTACCTTTTTTACTAGTTTATCTTGTGAATGTCTTACGGGAATATTTAGCATATCATCCATACATCAGTCTGTAGTTTACTCCTCTATCAAGCTTCCTAAGTGGCCATTAAAATCACTCACTATAAATATTTTAATTCCTTGAAATCTGCCTTTAACAGACTCAATGCTACTTTCAATCATTTTTATAGCTTTCTGGTAAGCCAGCAGCTTCACGCCTGGGGATATATAAATGTTAAATATTGCCCATATAGTTGTATTATTCATTATAACAATGTATAAGAAAAATTTGTTGTATAAACATACTTCTACTGTTCCAAACTCTAAGCTCAAATCACAAAAATGGATAAGCCCCCTTTCAAACATCCAAACTTTTTTTCCCCTATAAGCTGGGGAAACCCAGGCATTATAGCCCTCCAATAGCTGCTCCTCTACATTTTTCATCCATGACTCTTGCAATGATATAATGGTTAAATGCTTCATCCATTGTATGCACTCTTTATCCATAAGTTTACCTTTTAGCCCAGCTTTATTCCAACTTAAAATACAAATATTCTTCTTAGTCTTCCCCCCCATTAGTCAGTCAATTAGACCCATCTGACAGGCTTATAGTACTACTAGTACTAACAGTACTAATCATGGATTCTTCCTCCACTGAGATTGTAAGAACAGAAATGCTCTCCTCATACTCCAGTTTAATACTACTATTAATCCTTGTACCTATTTGTTTTCTCCCTCTTCTAACTACTACGTCTTCATCATCTCCACTGAAGTTATGTACAGTTTTGTTTGGATTCATATATGCTGTTATATGAAGGCTGTTTAAGGACAGTTATTCATTTATGTTCACTATTTGGATCATTAGTAGTGTTTTTTAATCCAGTTTAGATATCCAGTCTCTTTCTTGACTCATTCTTATGATGACATCCAATGTTATTCCAATTAGGGATATGCGAAATTGGAAAATTTTGCCTAGTGAAATATTTCGTGTAATTAGCGTATTTTGTGAAATATTTCACTGGGCAAAATGCAAAATTCTGCCCTCAGTTGGGCACAAAATTTCACCCCCAAGCCAGTGAAATTTCACTCACGGGCAAAATTTTGCACCCATGGGTGAAATTTTGCCACCTGTGGGAGTAATCTCTCCTCCCACAGCAAAATTGTAAGTTCTTCCTTATCCCTAGTGTCTGGTGGTCCCCCCGGAAGTGACTGGCCATAAACACTAAATAAGCACTCCCCCCAAAGTTACCCTGCTGCCTCCATTATTGTTTTTAAAAAAATCACTATTCAGTCCCTGGTGTCTAGTAGACCCCCCCTCCCCATCAGTAAATAGCAGGACCCACCCTGCTCCTCCCCAGTACCCCGATTGGGCTATTGGCACAGCCCTCCACTCACCTCCATGGTCAGCAGCCCAAATGAGAGCCACTGAGCACTTGAATGAATGAGTGTTGCATCTCTAATCCCAAAATCCATAAATTTATCCTTCACTAAAATCATCCTCATTCTTTTTTCTGAATTCTGAAGTACCACACATATCCAGCCTTTATAAGGGCTGGCCTTGTATCTGTAGGTTGACTTAATATCCTGCCAACCTATTTCGCTACCCACAAAACCCTTGAGTAAATTGTAGGTAGCAAATTTAAGGATATAATTATTTTCAGATTTTACCTTTGGCAGTCCTTTTATATAAAGAGTTGGCAATAAATCTCCTGATGTTATTAAGCTGTCTTTTTTTTCTTCTAGTGACTCAACTACACTTTCCTGGTTTTCTTTATTCCTCTTTTTAGTTACATCCTCAAATTGTACTTTTTTAGCCCTGCTGTCCTTGGCTACATCTAATCCCATAGTAATATTATGTCCTGTCCCTTTTTTTAATCTTTCTTTTGACAATCTGTTATTATTTTAGTCTCATTTAACTTATTTTCACTATGTTTTCCACCCTCTTGCTTTTTATTTGTCCTTCTACTATCCTTTTCAGTTTCTGCAATATGTATTTTTCTTCCCTTTAGGTCCTTTTTCAGCTAGTCTATTTATTTTATTTCTTTATTTGACACTACCTCCATTATAGACCTGATACTCCTTTCTCCTAATCCTATCATGTCCTCTTGATGGTTTATTTTCTTTTTTGACTTTTCTAGTTGTAAATTTAAGTTTTCTTTCACTGTTACTGGGCTAGAACCCTCAACAACATCCTGTAGCCTCTGACATTGTCTATTACACTTGCCATTTTCTTTTCCAGTTACACAGAAATCCATGAATGCTCGAAATAGAGCAACCAGTTCCAGGAGCTGGCTGTTCCCAAAACAAATTTCCTTCTTGAGATCACTAGTTTTAGATGTTAATTTTTCTGTTTCCTTTCTAGTTACACATTTACATTTTACTTCTTCTATCTCTTGATTGTCCTGAGACTCAACCAACTTTTCCTCACTGGCCCATAAAGGTGGGATTTTATTCAGAGGTTCCAACTTGGAGGATATCCTCTCTAAATTATGGTTCTGTACAAATGGGGTTAAAATGACTCAAATTCATTAAGGTAGGAGCCATTATTAGAGATCAGTGTCTCTGTTTGAATGGGCAGGTTAATGCCTTTGGGAGTCACCCCAGCTTCTAGAATTGGTTTTACAAGTTTATTTTTAATTTCTAAGATCTCAACAACATTGTTCACCATTGTCATTTCCTTTTGTATGGCCACAGGACTTTTAATAGCTAAATCATCCATAGTTTCTGATAAATCAGATAGTGAAGCTCAGGGGCTATAGTATTAGTCACATTTATATTTGTGAATCCCTCTTTCTTCTGCTCCCTATCAACCAGGACTCTTTTCCTCCTATGCAAATCAGTCATTTCCTCTAGACTCCTAATTCTTTTTAGTAGTGGGTGTAGTGAGGAATGTGACCCTGTAGATTGAGTGTCAGCTGGAGAGGATGTTAATTTTGGATCAAACTTTTTTTAATTACTTTTTTATTGCACCTCAGCTCTATATGGTTAGCCGATGGGCAAAAAATATTGTGTAATTTTCTTATTAGCCCCTTTTTTCTCTCAACTCTACACTGTTTCCTTTATTTTTCATCTCTGTATTGCTTTTCCTACTGTAGGTTTTAATTTCCTTTTTTTGCACCTTAGCTGACATCTTGTTGTATCTACTTATTCAAAGCTGTTAACTGCATATGCAGGTTCAATTTTAAATAGCCTTAGAATATTCTAGGCTGATTTTATAAAAATATAATAAAAAAAAGAGAAATGGTCTCCAAAATGGAAAGTCAATAAAGAAAGTCCATAAAAGCTCAGACCACTTTCTTCATTCTTTTGTTAAAAATAGAAGTTTCCCCACTCTGTTTACACCTCTACCTCATGACACGCAATAGTTTCCACCAGACTATGGCTTATCTTAAGGAAATCATTCCTTCTCCCCTAAGGGTCCTGCTAATACTCGAACATATAACCACAGATCATGCAGATAGTGCTCCCACTCTGAACCAGCCCTCGGTTTAGTTCCTTGAATCGTGTGTAGGTCAACAACAGTTCCAAAAATCATTAGTAGAGCACTTTGAGTTGGATACACTAATAAAAAATAAATTCAAAATACCAGAGTATAAGATACCTGCTCAAACCAGACCAAACTGTTCTATAGGATCTGTAGGCCAATAGTTACCAGAAGTTACCTCTATACCTCAGTACAATACAAAAGGGATACGCTAATAAGGCTTACTCTAAAAATGAGTCATGCAAGCAATGAAAATTAATGAAGCATATTTTTTTGAGTTTTGCCAAACCCCCTGTCTCTAAACTTATTTCAGTCTTACAATGAACCCTTGCTAGAAAAAGATTATTCCTGTGCAAGATACATAGAACTTATAACAGTATACCGAGACCTTATCTTAGGCGATAACTTACTTTTTTCTTTGTCTCAGTTTTAAACTTGCAGCACATACAACTAGATTCTGTTCCTCCTTTCCTCAAAATGATCCTATTTTGCAGGCTGTAAGGCTAGTCATGTAGCCCACTCCACCTTCTTAGATGAACAAGTGCAAAAAAATATATAGCGGAGGAGAATGCAATTTAAACACGCTGCTTGTTTCAGATGCAAGGCTACGCAACCATCTCAGCTTTTGAAAAAAATAAAGTGAGCAGACTACAACTACATTACATGCATCTCAATACAATAATGTCAGTGCAAATGAATAGTCAATTTTAAGTAATGCAAACTCTCATAAAACAGAAAAACAGCTAATTTGTACAGTATATGCTAAAAAAGTAATGAAAAAATGTATAAAATGCCCACTGCCCACTCTCCTTCTGTTGAGTCTTATTCAAAACTTCCTACTAAAGACACTCATGCATGCTCTTTAATATGGGGATGGCACTCCCTAATTTGCATATGACAGGTTTTTTTCAAAGCCTACAATTTTAAAACTTTAAAAAGACCTTATATTTGGTTGTTTATAAAACATTCATACATACAATGTGCAAAGTGAACAAATCAGCAAAACAGAAAACGTAAAGATAAAATATTAAAAAGAAAAACAGAATAGCAAACAAAAAACGCATAAGCACATAAGCGCTAATGACTTTGTACTTTTGTTTTTTTGATTTTTGACTTTTAGATCTTTAAAATTACACAGTTTGCACAATTCACATACTTAGAAAATTTATAAAACAGTCCAGCAAACAGACTAACTCTCTCCATTTCTTTAGCAGTTTTCTTAACTCTGCATTGTTTTTAGGACCTTTATCCCTTAACATTTGTTCTCTCTTATTTATAACATGAAAAGAAACACAGTCATAACATAACTTAAGTTGAATCCTTGCAAGAAAAGAAGACCGTCTGTCTCAGAAGGATAGAATCCACTAATTTCTGGTGGCACTGGACACTCTCCTGAAGTCACCTCCTTCCCGAATGGCTATTACTTGTGCAGCTCATGACCCAATCCAGCTGCTTCCCTCACTACAATAAACTCCTCCTGAGTCTCTGACAAGGGGATTCCATGAGGTCCCGCAGTCACGGGCAGGACTTCACCACAGTCCTTGGCTGCAACAAAGCAAAACAAAATAGGAGAAAACACAATGCCAACAGACAGTCACAATAAGCTGGACTGGAAA
The DNA here is from genome assembly GCA_016271365.2 of Neoceratodus forsteri. Taxonomy (NCBI): domain Eukaryota; kingdom Metazoa; phylum Chordata; order Ceratodontiformes; family Ceratodontidae; genus Neoceratodus; species Neoceratodus forsteri. The sequence continues at coordinate 158,430,739 of CM028138.1, forward strand.
GGGAGCAGACAATAAGGTAACAGTGGCATACCTTTTCTAAAAGAAACAAGCATTTGTCAATGCCGAATGTTTACTTGCTGGCATTGGCAGTGGTAATGTAGAAGTTACAGAGCTGCGTAATAGGAATGGCAGTGAAGTACTGAACTGAAGCCAACCCCACCACCACCCTGCAGAGAGTGACAGGCATTGGGGTGTGCATTTGGGTCATCAGGAATAACGGCCTCGCCATTTCACCACACCCCACCCTGCAGACACTGACAAGTGTCACGGTGTTCCTTGGGTGTTTGGCCTTATCTTGCACCACATTTCATTAGAAATGCGGTGAGATGGGTGCGATATAGGAGAATGGGTGAACTGGGCTGAAGAGTCCAAGGCATACCTCGATGCCTCTCACTGGCTGCAGGTGTGGAATGGTATGAGCATTACAGGCAAGAATCCCAAGTCACACCCCTGAAGCCTGTCATTCTCTACAGGGTTGGGCTGCTATGGTTGGAAACCCTAATACCTCAGGCATTCATTGGTATTTTCACCCAAATTTTCAACATGTTTTTTTGTGACCCTCCTCATGAACAGGGGAATATCAGTTTGTTAGCTGAAAGCTGCTTATGCACAGTGAGTATGGCATTTAGCACCACAGGTGCAAAACATTCCGAACAGGATGTAAAATGACAGCTGTACTGTTCATGGGAGGTGTAAAATGGCAATTTGACAAATCTGCAGTACAAATATTTAAAAATGGTGAAGTCATGAGCGTACATAGAAACCAGTGCAACGCACACCGTAATATAATTAGGTTGGGGATATTTTACAGCAGATTGTCAACTCAGGCATTTTGGTGCCTCGATCATGAACAGTGTCACTGTGATTTTCTTTATCTGTGCCGAACAATGATTTCCCACAGCGACTATGCATCTCAGCGCTGAAAGTGTGAAAACACACTTCAGCCATGTTAGAAAATGACAGCTGTACTGTTCATAAGAAGTGTGAAAATGCCACTGGTGAAAATCTGGACTGAAAATATTACAAAGTCATGAACTTACGAGGGTGCGTGGAAACAGCGCATTGCTCACACATAACACAGTCATTTTATGGACTTTTGTCACCAAATTTTCAACATAGCCATTTTAAGACCTCTGCTCATGAACAGTGTAACTGTGATTTTCTTAATCTGTCCTAAACATTGCTTTCGCACACCAACAGCACCATTGTGTGCTACATGTGCGAAAACACATTTTGGGTGACATATGAAAAATGGCAGCTGTACTGTTCATAAGGAAGTGTAATAAAATGGCAATGTTGAAAATCTGGAGTGAAAATATTAAATTTGCAGACTTAGTAGCATGCATAGGAACTGCGCAACGCACGCTCGTAAAACAGTCATTTTTAGGAATTTTTTCACCAAATTTTCAACATAGCCATTTTAAGACCTTTGCTCATGAACAGTGTCACTGTGATTTTCTTAATTTGTCCCATACATTGATCTCACACACCGACTGCGCCATTGTGTGCTACATGGGCAGAAACATGTTTTGGGTGACATGTGAAAAATGACAGCTGTACTGCTCATAAGAAGGTGTGATAAAATGGCAATGTTGGAAATCTGGAGTGAAAATATTGAAAATTCGCGACCTACGAAAGTGTGCGTAGGAACTGCGCAATGCACGCTCGTAAAACAGTCATTTTAGGAATTTTTTCACCAAATTTTCAACATAGCCATTTTAAGATCTCTGCTCATGAACAGTGTCACTGTGATTTTCTTAATTTGTCCCATACATTGATTTCACATAACCGACTCTGCCATTCTGCGCTACATGGTGGAAACACATTTTGGGTGAGATGTGAAAATGACAGCTATACTACTCATAAGAAGGTGTGGTAAATGGCAATGTTGAAAATCTGGAGTGAAAATATTGAAATTTCGAGAACTTAGGAGCCTGCGTAGGAACTGCGCAACGCACCCTCGTAAAACAGTCATTTTTTTGAATTTTAGCACAAAATTTTCAACATAGGGTTTTTGGGACCCCTTCTCATTAATAATGTCACTGTGATGGTGTATTCAGGCCCAAAGGGTGATTTCGAGTCACTGCACGAAATCACCCTTCGGGCCCGAATAACGCCATGACAGTGACATAATTCATGAGAAGAGGTCCCAAAACCCATGTTGAAAATTTGGTAAAAATTCTCAAAATGCCCGAGATATGCAATAAGTTGAAACCTCTATGTAACCCATTATACAGCTTACCGCATTTCCTCAGTTCAAGGGTCGGCTTTGAAGAGTGCAGACGTGTTCCCGGTCCACCGAAGATCGTCGCGCCAGAGTCCGGAGGTAAGTATGGGGTGGGGTGGGGAGTCTGGGTGCAGTGGTGGTGCGGTTGGGGAGGGGGTTGGGAGACGCTACTGGACAGTTTTCATTTACAGGTCTAAAAACAAAAAGATGTCGTAGGACATTTGCCATGCTGGGGTGGGCTCCCAGCGTGGCACAAGGACTTGGGGATGTTCAGCCGATGGTGGATTGGGCACCCCCGCCGGCAAATAAAAAAAATTGCGGTGAGCTGCTTGCCACGCTGGGGTGGGCTCAGCGTGGCACAAGGACTTGGGAGATTTTAGCTGACGGGGATTGGGCACTCTGCCAGCAAAATAAAAAAATCACGGCACTGTTTGCCACGCTGGGGTGGACTCCCAGCGGGCACAGAAGGACTTGGGTGGGGCATTCAGCCGTGGGGATTGGGTACCCGCTGGCTATTCAGTACCGGGCGCACGCCTGTCTGTGGTGGGTGGGGAGCTATGTGAGCAGCCGATATCTTATCGGTGCTCACTCAGGCGTAGCTCCTCCTTTCAACTGAATGCCACTGCATTTTGGAGCGTGTCATAGACAGCTCCAAAATGCATTGGCTTACAGGGGCCGTGCCTGCCAGCCCACTGACTGAATTGGAGGAGGAGGAGGTGACACACCTCCGAAATCTCCGATGAAGGCACTATGTTTCTTGCACATGCGTGCAAGCAAACATGAAAAGTACTGCTCCCCTGCTTCTTCACTTTACTTCTCCAAGTAAAGAGTGTGTAGTGAAATGCTGTCTGTCTCCTCTCCGTTTGTCCTCACCTCCAATCTCCAACCTCCAATATGCCAAACCGGGGCTCAAATGTCCCTGGTCCCTCATAGGTGCTGGTCACTCTAGGAAAACAATTTTGGTAAGTCATTGCAATCATGTTAGGATCACATCCAAAGAAATGAGAGAAAGGTATGGTTCTCAGTGAGGCAGAGTTTGGCTACATTTGCCATCAGAATTTGTGCAGAATGACAGTTGGCTTCTGAAATGGTTTTCAGAATTTCTCTCTTTAATTCCATAGAATTACAAAAAGCATTTCTGAATGAACCACAGAATAATCTGTCAGTTACATAAGCTGAGGATCATTATACTGTTGTTTGCTAAAAATGAATCAATGGTTTGCATAAGCTGTGAAATAGAATTCCATGGTTAACATTTTGGCCGGGATATTCAAAGGGGTTGCACCTGGCGCAACTGGGTTGCACTATTGCAACCCAGCGTTGTACCCTGGCGGGATATTGAAAAGGCTGCCTGGTGCATTGCAAATACTGATGCACTGGGGCACAATGTAATCCTATGTGGCGTAGATGCAGGGGGCATGCCCATGCATATGTGGCACATCCCAATATTCAGCCCGTGATGTGCGGCACAAATGCTAGTGCAAACCTACATGCACTGTACATTGGTGCTCAAATCTGAGTCATAAAATATAGGTTCAAAAGCTGGCTACCCACAGGCAGGTGGCTATATTGCAAGGTGCAACACAACAGCCGCCCACTGGGGGTGGCCACCCACCCAGCGGGAACACCATCCAAAAACATCCGGATCCCCCTGGTAGTCTAGTGGATCGCCCTACCACTCCATATGCCAAATCACGGGCTTCTATATCAAATAACTAACCCCTGGTGGTCTAGCAGTCCCTCCACTGACTGACTGTTGGCTGTAGTGTGAAGAAATAGAACCCTTGTGGCCTAGTAAACCCCCCTCCCACTCTGTATGCCTGATCACGGGCTTCTGTATTAAATAACTAACCCCTGGTGGTCTAGGGGTCCCTCCAATCATGAGCTGTCGTAATGACTGAATGTAGCCTGCTGGTCCAGTGGTAACCCCCTCCCCACCCTTCCACAGAGGGCCCCCGGCCTCCTGGCACTCCCCATCATTGGTGGGTGACAGCTGCCCACTCCCATACCACCCGGCCTCCAACCAAATGACAGCGTACAGTACGATCTGTACTCCTATTGGTCCACAGTGTGGACCAATGGGCTTGCAGACCATACTGTACTACAGGGTTTTATATAACTGATTAGCAGTTTTTCTCTTGGGACAATACTAACTGTACAGAAAGTATTTATATAGGTTTTCTAGAAGTGTTATGTTTGTTAAACACAGTGAGGCAAGTGCTATGTAGTTTCACAATGTTTTAGAACTTTTATGAGCAAAACACTAATCAATTTTTAGAGTTAAATAAAACCCTGTTCTACACAGGACCAGATATGTGAATGAACGTGTGGACCAATAGGAGTACAGATCATACTGTACGCGGTCATTCGGCAGGCGGCTCGGCAGTATGTGGGCAGGGTGCTGCCACCCGCTGATGATGGGGGGGTGACAGGTGGCCTGTTGGCCATTACTACAGCCCATGATCGGGCAGTGGAGGGACTGCTAGACCACCAGGGGTTAGTATTTAAATACAGATGCCCATGATCAAGCAGCGGAGGGACCACTAGACCACCAGGGTTTACTATTTTAATACTGATGCCTGCGATCAGGCAGCAGAGGGAACTGCTAGACCATCAGGTTTCAATATATTTTCACTGCTACCTGCAATCGGGCATATGGGGGGGGCTACACTAGCCCACCAGGGAGCCAACCCCCGATGACATCAACCTGGCAGGGCACCAGGTGCATTTTCTGGGTCACCCGGTGCAATGCATGCAAATGGAGCCATAATGACATGCAAATTACCCATTTGCACCTTGCATAGATTATGGCCTCATTGGCATGCCTGTGGCTGAATATCATGGGGGATGCACCTAGCGCAACTGCACTTGTGCTGACACATCCCTGTGCTCCTTCTCTGTGGCTTGTGCTGGCACAGTGCCACTGCGCCATGTGCAATATATGCGCTGGCCGTGCCATATTCACTGGTTCTGAGCCATGGTGCATCACCATTGAATATTGCCTGGTCCTGGTCCTGGCCCTGGCACAGCCCAGTTGCGTTGCACCGAGGATTGCGCCACTGCCCAGTGCAGTCTGAATATCTAGCCCTTTGTCTTCAAATGTTGGAATTCTGCTTCCACCAGAACTCAGTCGAACTAGGCAGAATTTTTGAAAGTCTTAGAAATTCCATAAGAAGCATAATTTTGAAAATTCTGCATACCCTTTCAGTGAAAAAAATACAGCACACATCTTCTGAAACCTTGGCTCCAGTGTTTGAATGAATGATCACTTTTTCAGTTTTGTGAAAAGGATTCATAGAATGCATACAAGTTCAATATACTTGATGCCCTTTAAAGAACTCACCACCTTATTATGGGTAGTATACATATTTTCTGTCTTCTATATGTAGATCTAGTCTAGCTTTAAAAGTATCCATAGTCGGACTGGACACTAACTGTGCTGGCAGACTATTCCATACTCCAACAATTCTGAGTGAAGAAATTACTTCTTTTAGTTGTTTTTATGAAGTCCCCTGTAATTTTGAATCCATTTTTTTTTTGGTATTAGCTGTAATGTCACTTAATGTCAGATCTATAGTTGCTCCTAAATGACTGTCTTTTAGTGCTTCATATGTAAAGCACAGGTCCCCACAGATTTGTTTATGATCTGCAGATTGTAGTTGTAAGTTTTTTAATCTTGCACTATAGTCCAGTTTCTCTTGATTTCTTATCTTTTTTGTATATTTTCTGTGGACACCTTCAACCAGTCTACAGCTTCTTATAGAATGAGATTTATTAAACTGGGAGCAGTGCTCAAGATGTGATTGCACCAGACTAGAATACAATGGCATTAATACCTCCTGCTCTCTACTTTTTATATTCGCCAGTATGGAACCTGCTATTTTATGACACTTCTTAACCTTTAAAATGGTATATTTTTCAAAGCTGAAATCATTTGTTATTATTGTGCAGAGGTCTTTCTCTTCACATACAGACTGCAGTAAGGAAGATCCTAGGTTATAACTATAACATGGGTTGTTTTTTCCTGTATACACAACATAGCATTTTTCTAAGTTAAATTGCATGTGCATAGTTATCCCCCACTCCCTAAGTAGATCTAGTTGTTTTTGCATGCTGTTCTTATCATTTATGGTAGTTACAAGCCCCCCTAACTTGCAGTCATCTGCATGTTTGGCTAACCATACCCGATCCAAAACTGGCATAGTTGCAACTAAAATATTAAAAAGTGTTGGTCCCAAAACTAATCCCTGAGGGATGCCACTAGTCACACTACCCCAAGTGGAGTAGTTCCCTTTGACTGCAACCTTTTGGTATGTATTATTTAACCAGAAGCTGATCCAGCTTACAATATTGGGTGATAATTATGTCTTCAGTAGTTCTTTAATTAGTATGTGGTGGGATACTTTGTCGAACACTTTTGAGAAATCGAGATAAATTACATCACTGGGAATGCCCTTATCAAGTGCCTGACTTATGGGCTCGAAAAAGTTAAGTTGCTTCATCAAGCATGATTTCCCAGGAACAAATCCATGCTGGATATGATCCGTTAATCCCTTTTTTATCAAATGTTCATTAATTCACCTTTGTAACAATTTTTCCATGATGTTAGGCTAATGGGTCTATAGTTCCTGGGTTCATCTCTTTTTCCTCCCTTGTGAATTGCGTCACTGTTGCTACACACCAATCATTCAATGCTCTACCATCCTGTGTAGATTTATTATAGATGTAAGTAAGTGGTTCAGTTATTACTGGGGCTAATTCTTCGATTAGTCTTGGAGATATACCAACTGGACCAGGTGAACAATTAGCTTTCAGTGAATAATCTGGACTGGTTTGAGGTGGCTAATCTACAGAATCAACTTCATTATGATAAGTTTTATTTATAATATTTACATAAATCACTAAGCAGCAGTGTGCACTATTAAATTTGTGATGGTAATATAATTACTAGTAAACATTTTAATGCTTTGATAACTGATTTGTGAGTATATGTTTCAACTGTCCAGGTGTAATTATGCATTATAACTGCCTGGTTGTAATCATATCCTGTCAATCAAGCTCATGCTGTGAGCAACTCAAGAACCAGTCCCACAACTGCCACCATTTTACAAAATCAACCATTACACATTCACAGCATGGCTCCACACCACTCACTTGTATCACTTTAGAGAATGGAGAGGCATGGGATCACACTGTTAATACAAAATGGTGCCACAGAGCTACAGCTTTGCTAACATTTAGACTAACATACTGGATAAAATATTAAGGCACACAGGCTAGAAAAACATTATTTTATTGACTTAAAAGCCTAATTGGGTGGTTGCTCTGTGGGTTGGGGTGTTTTCAAAGATATCTATTTTCCTAAGAATTTAGAGTATTTAATGATTTTAAACCCATTAAACATGCTTAATAGTAATTATAAAAAAACAAGGCATGAGTCAGTGTGTGAAAACCAGAACGTTTACACACACCCTTGGTATTGGATACTTTTATAAGCTTTACTCTCAGTGTTTAGATAGCATCCCACATCTTGGGTGTGTGTAAATGGAAGTTCACTCACCTGGTAAAGGTGACTGCATGAGCATCGCTTTACAGCATCCCCCATCCATTACCATCTAGGTTACGTCCACCTCATAGGCTACTGATGCACATGTGACCAGATGTTCAAAATCTGATCTGCCTAGGTTCTCCTCCTTACCACAGAATTCCAGTATGAATCTTCCAAAGCTGTACATTATCTATAAAAGTACTGTGGTAAAAACTTTAAGTTGTTAAGAGTATTCAGCATGATAAATCAGATAGTGGAAGTAAACATGCACTGGAGACTGAGGTAATTGTACTAGGCTAATTTTATTCCCTATTTACTGCAGTCTAAGGTTAGCCAGCCCATACAGCATGCTGGATCATGTGGTGCCTGAGTGCCCTCAAGAGATTAAAGGAGTAGTACACCCAGAATGTGCAAAAAACATATGTTATGTAGAGTGTTTTGATATGTATGTTAAATCCTAGTGTGTTCTTCTCTCTGTCTGCTATGTGGAGTTTTTCCTAAATTGCCTGCTAGCTGTATGGTAGTTTTACGACCCCTGGGGATATCCATAACAAATAGTTTTATTGGCTTTCTTTCTCCCAGGATGCCCCCATCTCATGTAGCAGTGATGTAGCCATGCCCTTAGATTTAGCATGTATATTGCTTTAAAATTAGTTTAGCAACAGCAGAGCCTTGTAACTTCTTATCCAGGGAGCACAAATGGCAGCAGTTAGTTTAGCAGATACATGAGAGCAAGCTAACTGGGGTTTCTGTAAGACAACAGCTACTAAATAGCTCTAATTCATTATTTGTGTTTTTGGTGTTACAACACTCCTGCTAGCTAGACCTGATGAACAGAGAAAAAAAAATAGTGAATTAGAGTGATTTAGTAGCTGTTGTCTTACAGAAACCCCAGTAAGCTGGCTCTCATGTATCTTCTAAACTAACTGTTGCCATTTGTGCTCCCTGGATAAGAAGTTACAAGGCTCTGCTGTTGCTAAACTAATTTTAAAGCAATACACATGCTAAATTCAAGGGCATGGCTTCATCACTGTCACATGAGACAGGGGGTATCCTGGGAGAAAGAAAGCCAATAAAACTATTTGTTATGGAGATCCCCAGGGGTCGTAAAACTACTATACAGCTAGCAGGCAATTTAGGAAAAACTCCAAATAGCAGACAGAGGGAAGGACACACTAGGATTTAACATACATATCAAAACACTCTACATAACATATGTTTTTTTAAATTCTGGGTGGACTACTCCTATAATGTCTCAGGTTCCTCTTCAGCTGATTTGTCATCTGATACAGAATGCCAGGGCGGATCCAGGGATGCTGTAAGGTGATGCTCATGCAACCACCTTTACCAGGTGAGTAAACTACCATTGCATATTGCATCACCTTACAGCATCCCCCATCCATTACCATCAGGGTTCTAAGAAGTAGTGTGAGATAACTTGGGTGGGAATCAGGTGACACACCCATCAATCAATCTATTTTACCAAGAGAAAAATACACCATTGAGAACACTCATTTACAAGGTGGTCCTGGGTACATGAAAACAAACAAAAAATTAAAAACATATTGACAATATGTAGCAAGGACAATACACAGATAAGGTATAAAGTGTGGCATTGAAAGACATATTAACAGTGTTATACAGTAGGTAAGCACAGACGGGTTTCACGACATCGGTGGCGACTGCTAAATATAAATGGCTGAACTAGACACCACAGACTACATAGACAGAGGCCATTCACAGCATGAAAATAAGTGCCATAGGACCCTGCATCAAAACTGGAGATAGTCAGGAGGGTCATTAAGTACTCAGTTCAGTTCAGTTTCTTGCAGGAAAAATTCCAATGATGAGGCTCATTCAGAAGGAGGTCCTAGACAAATAGAAGCATTTTAACAAGCATTTGTCAAAGTTGAATGTTGTCTTGCTGGCATTGGCATTGGTAGTGCAGGAGTTAGAGAGATACATAATAGGAATGGCAGTGAAGTATGGACCGACGTCAATCCCACCCCACTCTGCAAAGACTGACAGGCTTTGAGGTGTGCCTTTGGGTCGTCGGCCATAACGCTCATGCCATTTCAACTCACCCTACCTTGCAGACTCTGACAAGTGTCACATTGTGCCTTGGGGTCATTGGGCCTTACGCTCACCCCATTCCATAAGTAAGTAAGTTGAGATGGGTGCAGTATAGGAGAATGGGGTGAAATTTTGGGATGAAGAGTCCAAGACATGTCTTGATGCCTGTCAGTGGCTGCAGGGTGGGGGTGGAGGTGGAATTGCATGAGCATTACAGTTGACAATCCAAAGGCACACCCCTGACGCTTGTCAGTCTGTACAGGGTGGGACATTATGGTTAGAAACCCTAATGCCCCAGGCATTTGTTGGTATTTGCACTCCAAAGTTTCAACATGGCTTTTTTGTGACCCCACCTCATGAAAGCATTTGGGACCTCTACTCATGAACAGTGGCACTGTGATTTTGTTAATCTGTCCTGAACATTGATTTCCCACAGTGACTACGCCATTCTGCGCCAGATGTGCAGAAAACACAGTTCAGGCAGGATGTGAAAAATGACAGCTGTACCATTCATAAGCAGGTGTGAAGAGATGCCAATGTTGAAAATCTGGAGTGAACATATTAAAAATTCTCATAGTTATGAGTGTGCATGGAAACTGCGCAATGTGCACTCGTAACAGTCATTTTGTGGCATTCTTTCACCAAATTTTCAACATAGGCATTTTGGGACATCTGCTCATGAACAGTGTCAGTATAATCTTCTTAATCTGTCCCAAACATTGATTTCTCACAGTGACCACGCCATTATGTGCCGGATGTGCGAAAACACATTTGGGCAGGATGTGGAAAATGACAGCTGTACTGTTCATAAGGAGGTGTGAAAAAATGGCAATTTTGAAAATCTGGAGTAAAGAATATTAAAAATTCTCGAACTAACGAGTGTGCGTGGAAACTGCACAATGCATGCTCATAACACAGTCATTTTGCGGAATTTGTTCACCAAATTTGCAACATAGGCTTTCTGGGAGTCCACTTCATGAACAGTGATACTGTCATTTTGTTCCTCGGTCCTGAAAATTGATTCTGGACAGTGACCATAAAATCACCTTTCAGGACTGAAAAATGACATGGCAGTGACTGAATTCATGAGGTGGGGTCCCAAGAATCCCATGTTGAAAATTTGGTGCCAAAAGTCACAAAAATAGCTGAGATAGCCACCTAAGTTGAACCCCCCCATTGATGCCATTATACAGCTTACCTGCATTTCTTCAGTTCATGGTCGGCTTTGAGGTGTGCAGACATGTTCCTGTTCCACTGAAGATTGTCATGCCAGGCTACAGAGGTAAGTATAGGGTGAGAGGGGTGCAGAGATGTGGGGTGCACAGAGGGTGGGTGCAGGTTGGGGAGGGGCACCAGAGACAACGAGGGACCGTTTTTTCTTTTACATGTAAAAAAAAAAAAAACATACTGGGATTTTTTTTTGTACAGGTTTGTTCTGGCACACTGGGGTCAGCTCCCAGTGTGTCACCTGTATTTTTTGGGGAGAGGGACTGAAGCTGATGGGAATTGGGCCCCCTGCCAGCACACAAAATGTGTTTGTGTTTGGGGGGGCATGATATTGAGGGGGACTGGGAATCCCCCTCAGGATGCAAACTATAATATGGGGGACATTATGCTGATGGGGATTGGGCTTCCCTGTCAGCAAATGAACTGGGGAGAGGGCATGCAGACAGGGGATTGAGCACCCCCAGTGTTGGCTTGTTTAGGACTGTGTGAGGTGGATGTTGACAGCCACTGCCATGTTTATTGAAATGTTACACCAGGCAAGGCAAGCCCTGCAATGAGGGGGAGCTCCCTCATTGCAGCAGCAAAATTGTTTCAAGTTGGTGGCACGCTTTTGCACTGCTATTATAGACAGCGTGCTATTTAATTCATGCCACTGATCCCAGCCCAAAAATGCAGTGGCGCCATTGGCCACAACACAACTGCACCTCCAAAACCTATTTCAAGCTAATATAATGTGTTGCTTGTGCGTGTGCTCAAGGCAACATAAGAAGGACAAGCATCAGATTAAATATCAAATTACAACAATGGTAAGGGGTTGAGAGCATATATAGTGGTAGATGAGAATGCTAAACAATCAAATGACTGGATAAAATTGTTACAATATTTACAAAATGTGCAAGGAACATACAACAGCAGAGAAAGTTAACTATGGTTGTTTCAATCACAGTTTAGGCTGGTACATGAGACAAAGTACATAAAGAGTGAATAAATAAGTGCATGATATACAGAATATCAGTTTAGGGTAGAAGGTGGGGGGATTATGGAGGGCATGGAGGGAAAGGGATAGAGAGGGTGGTGTGAAGGGGCAAAGGTATAGGGGCTGAGGGAAGGTAGCAGGCTGTGGAGTGAGGACAGAAGAGGGATGAAAACTAATGGCAGTTGCACATGACTTTTAATTTGTCAGCCGTCAGTGATTAATAAAAGTTAGTCATGACAACACTAGTAAGTTTGAAAATGGATTGTAGGTGATTCTAGGCAGTGGCAGGGCGTAGGATATAGACCTTTTGCCAGAGTTTGTGCGCGTCTTACGTGTGTCAAGAAGGATGAAGTCAGACTTCCTTAGTGAGTAAGTGCTATGTGAGGTATGGATGAGGGAGGATATATATCCTGGGAGCTTGTTTAGCAGAATTTTTATTGTCCATATCCCTAGATGGATCAGACGTCTTGTTGCTAAGGAGGTCCATCCCACTGCAGTGTAAAGGTTACAGTGATGGTTTCTAGGAGGGGCCTTTAAAATGAAGCGCAAAGCCCAGTGGAACAAGACATCTAATTTGTGTGAGTTGCCGGCTGAGGAGCAGTTGTAGATGAAGTGGGAAGAACATGGCTTGTACAAGCTTGACTCAGGTATCTGCTGGGAAAAGGGACTTATCTCTGTAGAAAAACCATAATCTGAATTTAAGTTTACTGGAAAGGTTATCGATGTGGATGCTATAAAGTAAGTTTATTGTCGAGCCATGTGCCGAGGTATTTAAATTTATCTACTACCCAAGAGGTTTACCTAAGGTGGTGACAATGGGTGAGGACTACTGAGATCTAGTCAGAGGTGGGGTGGTGTTACTGGGGTTAAAGAACATGATCTTCATTTTTTTTTTTTGCATTTAGCAGCAGTTTGGCTTTAATGAGATTTTGCTCAAGCATGATAAAATCATCTTGCAGTACCTTCCAGGCTTCAATCAGCAACGGTTTGGAAATATACAAGACAGTGTCATCCGCAAAGAAGTGTAGTTTGGAGTTGACAATATTGGAATTCAGATTATTGATGTATTTAGAAAAAATTATGGGACTTAAGATGAATCCCTGCTGAACACCCCTTGAAATGGGTAAGGGGTCGGACAGTAGCCCGTCGGATTTGATTTTCTGGATTCTACTGGAGAGATAACTGTAGAACCATTTAACTGAGTCAGCCGAGACACCTACGTTTTTAAGGCTATGAAGGACAAGGTTATGATCCACAGTATTGAACACCTTACTGAGATCAAGAAAGATGGCAGCAGTGACTAGTTTGGAGTCATGGGTAGTAATCCAGTAGTTAGTGACTTTGGCAAGGGTGGAAATGGTACTGGGATTTTTCCTAAACCCAGATTGATCAGGGTTGAGGAGGGCATATTTTTCGATGTGCACTTTCAGTCGGGAGAAGACTAATCTTTCTTAGATTTTAGGGAGAATAGGGAGAATAGGGAGGATGGAAATGGGTCTGTAATTGTTTACATTGTAGGGGTCCCTGGATTTGAATAAAGGGATAACATGGGCAGATTTCTAACAGGATGGTCCAGTTGCAGAGGCTATAAAGAGACTGAAAATTTTGCAGTGTAGGGGCTGTGAGATAGTGATAGCCTAATTTGAGGAAGAATGGCTATATTTCATCTACCCCACCACCTTTTTAGTGTCTAATGTTTGAGGTGGTTCTCTACTTCTTTGAAGGATACAGGCCTTAGTTGAAAGGGGTGTGGTGAAGGTGGGGTGATGGAGGAACTGCAATCAGGAGGGAGTTGTTTAGCCCAGTGTAGGGACAGGAGTCAAAAGCAAGCCCTGCTGTGGAGAAATGTGTATTCAGTTCTTTGAGGATTCAGACGGGATCATCAATTGTGACTCCGTTAACATTAATTTTTGCAGGAATGGATGCAGCTGTTTTTCCAATCTTCTATAGCCTTGATGGTTTGCCATGTCTTAGCCCAATTACCTTTGGCTTGGTCTAGGGCCACGTTAAAGAAGTTGAATTTGGCAGTACATATGAGTTTGGTGCATGCATTCCTTGTAGCACGAAAAACATTCCAATCAGATGGAGATTTGGACTGCCTGGCTTGGGCCCAGAGCTTGTCACAGTTGGGGAGTGCAGTTTTGAGCTCTGGTGTAAACCAGAGGTTCTAGAGTTTACAGACTCTGGATCAAATGAAGGGACATGTTTATTTGCCAGCCGAGTTATTTTGTCATTGAATAATTTGGTGGCTTCATCTATTGACTCCAAGAGGTAACATCGTTGCCGATTTAGGTTGCTTAAATCTAACAGGTAATTACTGGAGTTGAATTTTTGGAAGGATCACTTAGTGATGAGTCTAGGCAAGAAAATAACTGTTTTGTGGGCTCTTACACTGACCGCTATCCCGTGATTGCTTAGTTCATTCTGGAACACAGCAGTATGCACAGTTTTATGTGGGTGATTTGACAGAATTACATCTAAGCACAGTTTTATATATTAGTCCTTCTTGGTTTGGTGATGAGTTGGGCCAGGCAGAGTTTGTCACAAAGGTCCTTAAGATTATTGGATTTGTGAGATAGCCAATCCATATTTAGCTCCCCGAGTATGATGGATTCATTGTTGCTTTGGGAGATGAGGGAATTCAAGGTTGGTAAGATGTCGTACCCCCAGAAGGAGGCCTATAGCAGCCGATAATGTTGATATTTTCAGATGAGGGTAAGTTTATATTTAGGGAGATGGGCTTGAATTCTTTGGGCTTTGTTATATGATGAACTTGTCTTTAATGTAGATGATCACTCCGCCTCCCCTGGATGCTCTATCTGCCCTGAAGGAGTTCTAGTTTATGATGGTGATTTTATGGTCTGGAATGGTATTTTTAAGCCAGGACTCTGAGATACCAATAATATCAGGGATGGTATGGGCGGCCCAAGCTTGCAGTTGGTCAAATTTATTTATAAGGCTCCTAACATTAATTCTCATAATTTTTAGGCCTGAGGAGGAGTTGAAGTCTGAGGGGGATACGAGTGAGGTAGGAGGGCCAAGGTTAATCCTGACATTTTCAGAACATAAAAGAAGGAGTATAATGAGTTTTAGAGAGTGCCAGAATATGGCAAATGCTTTCTTCCTTTGCTGATGACCATGAAACAGCAGCATAAGGATGGAGAAGGTGATTTGGGGGATGAAAATAGAGAGCAGGGAGAGTGCTTTGATGCGCATGGAGTCCGCAGGGGCTGCAAGGGTGCCATGGGGACAAAAAGTGGGGAGCAGGGTGAAAGGGGGCTGTAAAATGCTTGGCTTGTTCAAATAGGCTGAATCTAACTACTATAATGTGCTCGAGGAGGAACTGCCATGATGCATTTGTATGGAGAGGAGCTGGTGACATGGTGGCACTATTTGGTGGAGCATCAGGAAGTGAGCTGCAAGGAAGGTAATGAATAGCAGCCAGGAGGATTAACAGTAAGGACAGCATTCTAATGGGAGGAGGGTAAAGTGGAGAGATAAAGCAAGGACATAAAAAAAAAAAAATATATATATATACTATACAGTCATGGCCAAAAATATTGGCGTCCTTGCAGTTTTTTCTAATAAAGCACCATTCCTTCCAGAAAATTGTTGAAATTAAAAAATATTTTGGTATCCACATACGTATTTCTTTGGTTTACAGTGGAATAAAACACAAAAAGCAGAAAAAATTTCTAAGTCTCAGCTTATTCCACACAGAAATCCTTAAATGGTCCGGACAAAATTATTGGCACCTTTTAGAAGTAGTTAGAAATAATTAGATTTCAAGCAGGTGATTCTCCTTCACTTTGGAATTGAACTCACCTGTGGTGAGTTGCAGGTGCCTGCAATATAAAAATCACTCATTCAACCAGTTTGAATAGAGAAAACGACTCATTCTCCTGTTTTGTGTCACTGTGTGTATCGCAGTGAGCATGGAGAAAAGAAAGACAGCCAGAGAATTGTCTGAGGCGGTCAGACAGAAGATTGTAGTTAAGCATGGACAATCTCAAGGCTACAAATCAATCTCAAGAGACCTTGATGTTTCTGTTTCCACCGTACATAATGTTATCAGGATGTTTAAGACCCATGGCACTGTAGCCAACCTCCCTGGACATGACCGCAAGAGAAAACTTGATCGAAGATTGCAGCACAGGATTGTTCGAATGGTGGAGAAAGCACCTCGATCAACTGCCAAACAGATTCAAGCTGACCTTCAGACACAAGGTACAACAGTTTCAACTCACACCATCCATCGCCAACTCAATGAAAGGGGGTTATATGGTAGGAGGCCCAGGAGGACCCCACTGCTGAGAGAGACATAAGAAAGCCTGACTGGGGTTTGCAAAAACACCCTGAACAAGCCAAAATCCTTCTGGGAGAATGTCCTGTGGACAGATGAGACCAAATTAGAGCTTTTTGGTAAAGCACATCATCTCTATGTTTATAGAAAATAAAATGAAGCCTTTAAAGAAAAGAACACCTTCCCTACAGTCAAACATGGAGGAGGTTCAGTGATGTTTTGGGGTTGCTGTGCTGCCTCTGGCACTGGGTGCCTTGAATGTGTGCATGGCATCATGAAATCTGGAGATTACCAGGCCATTTTGGAGCACAGTGTTGAACCCAGTGTCAGAAAGCTGGGTCTCCATCGAAGGTCATGGGTCTTCCAGCAGGACAATGACCCCAAACACACTTCAAAAAGCACCCAGGAATGGTTCAAGACAAGATGCTGGACTGTTCTGAAGTGGCCAGCAATGAGTCCAGATCTAAATCCCATTGAAAACCTGTGGAGAGATCTGAAAACAGCAGTTAGGAGAAGGCACCCTTCAAATCTGGGAGAACTGGAGCAGTTTGCACAAGAAGAGTGGGCCAAACTGCCAGTAGAGAGGTGCAGGAAGCTCATCCATGGCTATAGGAAGCAGTTGATTGCAGTTATTTTGACCAAAGGCTGTGCTACCAAATATTAAGTCTAGGGTGTCAATAATTTTGTCAATGCCATTTCTTTTCATTTTCTGATTTAAAAGGATATATTAAATTCCGAATCAAAAACAAAGGTTCTGTAATATTAACAGAGAAATAAAGAATTGTAGAGACCAAATACTGTATTGTTGTTAATTTCAACTTATGTTTAGAGGAATTGTGAGTTATTTGAAAAAGTGCAAGGGCACCAATATTTTTGGCCATGACTGTGTGTGTGTGTGTGTGTGTGTGTGTATGTGTATATATATATATATATATGTTTGAGAGAGGAGTCAGCCTCTCGAGAGGGGCAACTAGTGAGAAAGCAAATAGTTAATCTCAATTATCAGGTAAATATGGGTAGCTTTAAGAAAAGCAGGTGTTCACAGTGGGGCAGCAGCTGGTTAGACTGCCACAAATTGAGTCAGAAGTGAGATTCAGTGGGTAGAGAGGGTAACAGAGGAGATACTTAATCACAGCCAATGGTAGGAGAAGTGTGTTAAGTTGGAGGAGCGCAGATGTATTTAATAGAGGCCGGAGTCAGGGCAGGTGGGCAGGAGAAAACATAGATTCCAAAGTTTCAATACTGTGTTGGAAAGCCGAAAATAGCAGAGGTAGTGAGGAGAGAACAGATAGCAGCACAGAAGAGGCGAGGTGGCAGTCAATTGGAGGCATGTTCAGCAGTACTGTAACCAATATGAGCCCCAAATTGCTGTACCGGCCAAGACTGAGGTTCATACCTGCACTTGAGCTTCTGAGGCAGGCAGATGATATAGAGTGGTTGGCTGGCTCCTCCAGCTGCACCATGAATTAGCTGGAAAACTCAGCCAGGGGCTGCTGAGGGGAAAAAGCAGACCTGGGTGTTACAATTATACAGTTATAGGGGCTAGTGGACAAAGGCACAGGCAGAGAGAGAAATTGGGGCAGGGAGCAGAAATTTAACACAAAGGACTAGGGTGCTAGATAGGAGGGGAGAAGCCAGACCGCTAAATGGCAGGCATTTAGACTTAGCACCACAGCAGTAAAATGGTGTTATGGGCTAGTGAGATCAACAGATGGGTGAGAAGAATGAGGGGTAATGAGTACATAATGGTAACCTGTGAAGCGACACTTTCCTCGTGCAATCCACTCACGGCGGACGACAGGTAGGGCGACTGGATGAAGGGGTGGGCGAACTGGCGACAGGATGTGAATTATACATACACAGCGTGGGGGTGGTGGAAGCAAGCATAGGGCGTGGGCTGGGAGGGATGGAGGAGGTTGGTAGGGCACTGCAGTCGCGGTCGAGCTGCGTGTGCCGAGGATTGGGCAATGGCTGGGGTGGCTGAGGTACTGGGTTCTCGATTTGGGCGCTGGTGCGATTTTTATGTGCCCTTCCCAAACCTTTTACTTTGCTACTTTCACCCCGACATGTACCCCCTGGAGTTGAGAATCCTTAAGTAGAGGTGCGGGGCAAAGCCCCCCCCGTGTTGGGGGGTGTCCTGGCACTGTTGTGCTGGTGTGCCAGGGTTGTCAGAGTGTCGAAAACGTGTTCGGCACTCTGACTGAACGATAACGGCAATTGCCTTTAGGCGTTTGCCGTTATCACATAGACCCGTACATAATGGGGTGGGTAAGGGGAAGGTAGGACATGAGTAAATAATGTGAGAGAGGAGAAATGACTGCAGGTGGCCTGAATCAAGATAGACAGAGGAAAAAGTCTAAATTAGGAGAAGCATCTGCAACTTTTT
This sequence comes from Neoceratodus forsteri, assembly GCA_016271365.2. Classification (NCBI taxonomy): domain Eukaryota; kingdom Metazoa; phylum Chordata; order Ceratodontiformes; family Ceratodontidae; genus Neoceratodus; species Neoceratodus forsteri. The sequence continues at coordinate 158,449,479 of CM028138.1, forward strand.
TGAAAGGAATGGTTCAACAGATGCTTGAAGGCTGACATTCTGTCACAGTGGACTAGCATAACCCTTTCAAGACCCATTTTCCTTGCCGAGACTACTGAAGTAGCAATCTTTCTCTTTCCTTTCTGTTTGTTTCTTTTCACCTCTTTTGTAGGTAGGCCACTTGCAGAGGCTTGTCTGTTCTATCCCTATACTTTCTGGGGTCTCAACATGGAGTTGCAGTTCACTACACCCTGCTGCCTTTAGTATAAGAAATTGCATGAATGGGCCAATGCCTAGCACTCTGTACAGTCTCAGAGACCACGTTTGTAGGAAATATGTGGTGTAAGCTTGTTGAGCTCTTGTCAGGGGAACAAAGTAACATGACTGTCAGAGCTGTTATTATTGTTCTTTTTATTTGTGCAGCCGCCTGGCAAAGCAGCCTAGAAATGAAGAGGGGCTACTTTCCCTGTAATTATCTATGAAAATATAATAGAAAGCATACAGGCTGAATGCACCTTAGGGTCAGAGCAATGGTGGCAGGGGTGTTCCTGTCCTCGCTCTTGCTGACCTGAATTCCTCAGTATAGAGTAAATCAAAAGTAAAGTTAATATTTTTTTTCTTGGAGTCGGGGGAATGGGGTGGAAAAGGTATTAGTGAAGCAGTTCCTTACCTTGACCGTCCATTCTCTCCCATTGGCAATGAGTGAAAAACAATCCCGCAATAGTGAAAGGACTGGAAAGGACTGTGAGAAGCACTCGTTCTTGCATTCTGTTAGGCAACGTCTGCCCGGTCGGCCAGTCCCTACGGAGGACATTATGGGGTATAAGACTCAGGAGACTGCCTAAACACATGGTTATTTATTTTAAAATAAAGAAATGTTTGTAAGAAATGTTCCTCACATAAAACAAGGGACATCATCCAAATGTGAAGCTACCAAGGGTTGCTCCTATATGCCAGGGGACAGAGTCGGCTTCTCTCAGTATCTCTTTACCATGCTAGCTGGCCACTCTGTACCTTGCTGTCCACACCCAAGACCAGACGGATTGGTTAAGGAAAGATAACTGTCCAGTAGTAAAGTTTCCTCTCCATTTACAGTGTGATGTTTTGTTTTCCTGCTAGGCAAACAGGCAGCTGACAAATAAAATATAATGACATCTAAACCTGAACCTTTTATTCCTAGACACATACACAGTATTTAGAATAGCAGTCTTATTTGTGTATTTTGTTCATCTCCTTGTTTTATGTTATAAAATAAACACATCATGTTACACAAGGAAAGTATGCAACTCACTAGAGACTAGAGCATTTCACTGCAGGGTCCTACCCTGGGGCTGCTGCCTAGAGTTTTACTAAGAGCTGGCCGGCCCTGTCCTTTCTGCATATATCCTCTGGACAGCCACGGGGAGGAGCCTATATCTAAAATATCCCCTTAAAACCTTTTAAGGGGACCCTTTTCATATAATGGTTACCTAGGTGTGAAGATACAACTGTGTATTATATGTATTATTTATACAATGTAAATAAAACAATGTTTAAAAGAATTTTACTATTAAGAAACAAAAAGGGAGGAGTCTGAGGTGGTCACCTGATGGACTCAATGTGTAAAAGGAGTTCCAGCTGATGTCCAAATCAGATCCGTTGGAGGATCAGTGTAGTACTGATCCAGGTCAGTAAGGTCTATGAGCCCATTCAGACCTTAAGGGAAGGTGGGATAACTATTCAGCCTGCATAACTCTAGCTTATATTTCTGGAGCTGCACAGTTCATATAATGGGAGGGTTATAAGCCCGAGGTTCAATGGGTGGAGCAACAACGTCACTCCTCCATCGAGCTTAAAAGGTCACAACATCCTGGGCCTCACCAGGATTCTTTTTCATTGTGGCCGGTGGTGCCACTCCTCCTTGTTCCTCCTGCTCTGCTATTGTTTTGGGGTGCCTCCGGCCGCTAGATCCATCTTCCCCTCGCGAGCTCTCCTCGCTGCTTTCCTCAGCTCCTCAGGTGCTCCATGTTCCCTCTCTTCTCCTCCTCTCCTTCCCACCCATGCTTTCTGCCTACCTCCTCTGTTCCCAACCACCCTGACCTGTTGCTTGGGCCACTTGCTTCCTTGGCGGCACAGCTCCACTGTCCTCAGCTCTTTTCTGTCTCACCTTGGCAGCTCGCTCGCTCCTGCTTCCTCCCTCACTTTCTGCAGCTCCTTCCTCACTCTGGATTTACCACTCACTTTCCTAAACCATCCCTCGCTCTTCTTCCACTAGTATTTCCCTGTTTCCTCTGTTGTTGGCTCCTGTGTCCCTCCTTCTTCGGGGGGCCCCTGGCTCATTTGCCAGCACTTGCACGTATCGCACTTCTCCTTCCTGCTCGTTCCTCCAACCTCTCTGTGCTCCACAGGTGTTTCCCCGCTCACTTCCTCGCATAATCTTCAGCTTCTGTGCCTCATGGGGGATGTCCTGGTTTGGCTTTCTCTGCTGCTCTGCCTTCATTTGACCCCAATTGGACCATCTTTCACAGCTTCAGGATTCGCTGCTGCAGTTGCTCTGTTTTGTTTTCCTTGCACTTTATTTACAGTGTCTAGCCGTGCTGCCGATGTTTGCTGCCACAACTCTTGAACAACGTTTCTCCTGGTATTCGTGACTTACAAACTGTCACAGTCATGTGGTCGAATGTCAGACCAGCTTTTCTATTGCAGAATGTGAATGCTTCCTGGTAAGAATGGAGTCATTGACTGTTATAGTTGAATCCGACTTGTTCTTCCTTTTACCAAATGGGTTTTTATTCTTGTTGTTTTCTCAGTGTTAGCTGGCATTATACTGTATTTTAAGTGCAGAACCTCTTTAGGAACATGGGGGGGGAAGGCTCTCATCTTATGCTGTCTGTAGACCCAGCTCCACATTTCATCAGCAAATTTCAGTGATATATCCTGAGCCACTCATGGCCTGCATTCAATATTTCTAAAAGGCTGGGAGTGCACCATTACTATGTCACTCTGATTTTCTCCTTCACACCCTTTGTATCTCAGCCCTCACTTGTGGGTGCTATTTATATGCCTCCTATACCACCTTACAGTCCTCCTTGTATGAGGCTACCCTTTCTTCCCTACCTTGCGAGGTATGTCTGATTGGTGCTGCCTCTTACCTTGCAGGGTGCGCTGCCCCTGTTTGCTGGCCTCAGCCAGCTCGCTGTCTGTTTTCTTTTTGGGGGGTTTCTGCCCTACCAATACTCCTTCTTCTCATAGCCTACTGGCATTCCTGCCTATCTCTACCAGACCTCTAGGCTTCAATTCATCTGTGCTGTCATGTCTCATATTCACTACTTCCAGCGTTCACTTCTATTACTCATGTATACCTTCCCTGGTCCTTGCTACCTTGACTCGTCCTGCTCCTCCAACCATCTTATAGGTCTATTCCACCACATCGACTACTCATGCTTCAGTGTGCCCTCGTTCTGCTCCCTCTCCTCGGCTCCCTTGACAAACAGTCTGCTTTCGTTATTCTTTTGGGCGTACTTATCCTCGCTCCTATGCCCTCTCATCAACCCGTGGCCTTCCTGCCACATCTATTCAGGTTCCTGCCTACCGTCTTCTTAACCATCACCTCGGAGTCTACTTTCTTTTGAGGAGCTTACTTACCTTCGTACACAGTTCATTCAGCCTCCCTGGCTTCAATCCCTCATTGTACCTCATTCATTTCCTAATTTTGCCTTCCTTGTCCTAGTGACTTTTCTAGTACCGGCCATCATATCTTCCCTCCACTCTTAGCTTCCTTCCTCATCATACATCGCTCCTCATCATACCTTATTCAGTTTTGTTTCTCGATCGCTCAACCTGAGTTGCCTCTGGTTCCAGATCTACCTTCTTGGCCTCGGAGTCTACCTCCTTTCGAGGAGCCTACTTCCTTTTACTTCCTTCATTCAAGTTCATTTTCAAGTTAATTCCTGTCTCCTCCTCTTCCAAATTCTGTACCGGCCATCCAGGATTCACTCCACTCGTGGCCTGCTATCGATAGTTCTTTTTGGGGGTACCTATCATGACTACTTTGCCACTATAAACATGCAGCCATCCTGCCACATGTATCGAGTTCATAACTCCAGTCATCATTCCTCATCCTTACCTCAAGGTTCATCTATTTACATCGCTTACTCGAACATTCCTTTCATTGAATCCTATGCTACAGTACTTCATTGACTACAAACTCAGGGTCTTATCGTTCAAAGTCTAATTGTTCTCATCGCATAATCAAGCATGTCTCTTCAACCTCAGTGTCTGCTCACTCACATCGCTAAATCAAGCCAGTCTGCATTGTCCTCAGTCTTCTCATCAGCACATCTGTAATCTCCTTGTACCCACATCTGGATACCCCTTGCTCTGACTTCTACATGGATTTAATCCCTTCCATCGACAAAAAAAGTATTCATTGTTGCCTCATGTTCCTTCTTCAATCTGAGTGCAACCTCATGTTCCTTCTTTGATCTGTGCTCTCTTTTGAGGATTTTCCCTATTCCATCATCATCTTCCCTACTCATATTCCTCTCATTACTGAACCCTTCTTTTTAATGACATACATCCTCAAATCAAACATCGTTAGCCTGGAGGGAAAGTGACCTAGGCCTTGGATCCCCAGAGGTTTCCTCCTCAAAAGAGTTTTTTCCTCTCCTCTGTGCCAATGGTCATAAGATTAATTAGAGTTAGTGCTATCATTGGTTAGTTAGTTAGGTTTGTTGGTGCTTTCTTCAGTTAGTTAGTTAGGTTCCACTGTTGGATGGATGCAGATGGTGGCCCCAGCTTTCCCCTCTCTCCTTGGAAAATCAGCCCTTTTCTTCTCAGAATTGATTCATCATCCTCGCCTCTTCAAAGCTCAGCATCTTTGGGTATTCTTTTTGGGCTTCTTCCTAACCTACCTTTAGCCAATACATTTATTCCTGGCACCTGTAGGGGGGGGAACCCTCCTCTAGGATTCCTTACATCGTACCCCTACAGGGTGGTATATCCCATGGATAGAGAGGCAGAAAGCCACAAAGCAAATCAAGTTACACAAGCATCATCTCATATTATCTCACCCAGTTGCATAAGTACATCGAATGGGAGGGCTTTAAGCCCGAGGTTCGATGGGCAGAGCAACAACATCACTCCCCCATCAAGCTTAAAAGGCCACAACATCCTGGGCCTCACCAGGATTCTTTTTCATTGCCCACCATCCATCCCTCTCCCTCCAGGGGCTCATCTCTCTTACCCATGGGTTTCTTCCTAACCTATCTTTAGCAGAAGCATTCATTCCTGGCTCCTGTAGGGGGGGAATCCTCCTCTAGGGTTCCTTGCATCGTACCCCTACACATCGAACTGTGATTTCGCTTTATAAAGCTATGTTTCTGTTATTTTTATTTTATTGTTTTGCTGTACTAAGTCCGCTTTTGTTACGTAAATAAATATTTGGCTCGGCATACCTAGTCTTGCTACACCTGATTTCTGTGTCCATGTCCATCCATCCATTCCCACTGTCTCTTACACATCCCTATTATGTTTGGTTGCTTTAGGGTATCCTGTACTTTGTTCCAGATAGATGGGAGGGTGTGGTTGATGGAGGAAGTGGTGTAGTGAGTTCTGGCTCTAGGAACGTCAATCTTAAGGTATGAATATCTTCTGAGCAAAAAGGGCCCTGTTGAGATGGTAAAAAGATCTGAGATGTATTTTGGGAGTTTACTAATGAAGGCTCTAAAGGTCCAGAGGGTGGCATTTGTTAACCTTCTAACTTTCAGTGACTGCCACCCAATCTAGGCGTACAGGTCACAATGATGGGTATTATAAGGGCCATTTGTTTTGAATTGGATAGCACTATGGTAAAGGGTATCCAATTTAGTGAGGGAAGCCATGGGGCATTGACTGTATAAGAAGTCAGCATAATCTAATAGTGGTAGAAAAGTGAACAGGCTGAGGGATCTTGAACATGTACTCACTGGAGGAGGAGAGAAACAGGGGGGTTATGATTGAGACCTTCAAGTGCATGAAGGGAATAAACAAAACAGGCACAGAGGGACTATTCAAGTTAAGGGGCGGGTAGGGACACTTGAGGTCACGATCTCAGATTGGAGGGGGGAGGGTTCTGGAGGGAAATGAGAAGACACTTTTTTATGGCGAGAGTGCTGTCTGGGTGGAATGCACTGCCTGCAGAAGTGGTATCCTGTAGAACAGTGGACTGCTTCAAAAGGGGCTGAGATAGGGTAAGCGAGAGGGTCAGGGAAGGGGAGGGAGGGGCAGCTGCAGTATAAAGGTTGCTAGCTGCACATTCGAGCAGACTTGATGGACCATAAGGCCTTTATCTGCTGCAAATTCATATGTTCGTATGAATTAGTCTTATTTTGGCATGATGGTAAGGAGGTGTTTAATCCTAAAAAAGATGCCTAAACGTTGCTTGAGTTTTTTAGCGAGCTCAGCTAGGCAAAAAGAGAAGGATAACTTGCAGTTTAACCAGAATCTAAGATACTTGAACTTGTCCATTGTTTCGAGTCGCCCCCCCCCCCCAGCAGGGATCGGATCTGAAACTTAAGTGTAGGAGAAGGGGTATTTGTTGAGTTGGAGTGGGGAGATAACAGTATCATTTTAGGTTTTTTTGCATTAAGAAGTAATTTCTGATACAAGAGGTTGTACTGGAGGATATTGAAGTCATTTTGTAGGTCCTTATACACGTGGTCAATGGAGGGTGTGGTGACAAAGAGCATGGCATCATCCACAAATAGGTGGACACTAGCCAGGTTAAGTTTTGAGTTAATGTCATTGATGTACGAGGTGAAGAGTATAGGCTGCAGGACTGAACCTTGGGGGACACCTCTTAACAAGTGTTTTGGGGTTGAGATGGCACACTGAACTTTTATGTGCTGCTGTCTGCCAGTAAGGTAGCTGCTAAACCATTTTTGGGATGTATCATCAAGCCCAGTATTGTGTAATATGGACAGGAGTAATTTGTGGACCAGCTGAAGTCCACCATGGTTCAGTAGTATCTTTCTAGCAAATGTAGCCTTTTCAGCATGAGGCATATCCAGTCTGTAATGTCTAGTGAATATGTATGCTGATGACCAAGTTGCCACTGCCCAAATGTCATGTATTGAAGCTTTGTTTAGTTCTGCCCATGCTGTAGATACTGCCCTTGTGGAGTGGGCTAATATGCTAAGTGGTGGTGCCAGGCCCTGTAACTTGTATGCCTCAATTATGAGTTGCTTGATGCAGTTAGATAGCGTGGATTGTGCTGTTGCTTGGCCTCGCCTAGGACTATTTGGTACTATGAATAGTCTGTCTGATATTCTAAAGTCTCAAGTCCTGTCTAGGTAAATGGTAATTGCTCTTTTCATGTCCCAGTGTTTGATAGCTCCTTCTTGCAAGTTAGGGTTATGTGGATTCCATGGCAGTAACTCTATGGTCTGAGACATGTGGAATGGCATGGCAACTTTAGGAAGGAATGAGGGTGTGGTCCGCATAGAGACTCTGTCTTTATGGATTATAAGAAAGGGAGGTTTGCAGGAGAGTGATCTGATTTTGCTAATCCTTCTGGTGAAACACAACACCACTACAAACAGAGTCTTGCAGGATACCCATTTGATATCTGTAGAAGTCATTGGTTTGAAGGGGGATGTTGTGATTGCATCTAGGACTGTGCTGAGATCCCAAGGCACCACTGCTGGTTTCTGTTTGGGATGGATGACAGTCACTGTTTTTAAGAATCTGAGTACATTCAGATGCACCCCAGGGGAGTAGCTATCAATGAGGCCTGCACCTGCCCCAATACCCACTGCTTGAACCCTCAAGGATGATTCTGAGAGCCCTTTATCCACCTCCTGTTGTAGGAATAGCAATACATGAGAGATCATTATAGACTGTTAAGCTGTTCTCAGATCACCATCTTTGGAAAATACACCAATGGGGCTTGTAGGTGTTAATGGTGGATTGAAGCACTGTATCAACCACCTTTGAGCAATAGCCCTTTCTTTGCAGTCTTTGCCTCTCAGAAGCCAGGCCTTGAGGTGTAGGGATAGAAGATTTGGTTGACTTACCGGGCCCTGGGTCATTAGATCCATCCTGATGCAAACTGTCCATGGAGTGTTGATTGCCATGGCTCCAATGTTGTAAACCAATGTTTCTTGGGCCAGCAAGGTGTATTTATTACTACTGTGGCTCTGGATTGGTGGACTTTGCTTAGGGTCTGTTGTATTTATGGTATTGGCGGAAATACATAGGCCCTTTGCAAATGCCATGTCTGGGACATGGCATCTGTTCCCATTGACTCCAATTCTTTGAATCTGGAGTAGGAACACTGTAGTTGAGAGTTTTTTGTGGTCGTCATCAAGTTGATTTGCAGTGGGCTTCAGTGCTTGTTTAGTTCACTGAACACTTGGGGGTGTAGGGACCATTCCACTGGTGCTATTGTTTGTCTGCTCAGTCAATCTGCTTGAACATTTAACTTGCCTGCCAGATGTATGGCTGTGATGGATTGTGGGTTGATCTACACCCAGTCCATCACCTTGTGAGTTTCTTGTAGGAGTTGGATGCTTCTTGTCCCTCCTTGGTTAGTGCTGGAGGCCACTGTTGCCCTGTTGTCTGACCTTATAAGGACTCTCTCTTGTGGTGGATCAGCTTCTGAAAATGATGCAAGACATGATATACCACCCTCATTTCTAGAACATTTATCAGCATTCTTGATTCCGTCAGTGTCCATTTCCCATGTGCAGGTGTCTGATCGAGAGTGGCCCCCCCCCAGCCTGTAAGACTTGCGTCTGTGTCTAGTATCCATGCTGGTTCAGCTTCTAGGGTCACTTTCTTGATTATGTTCTGCTGTTGGTCCACCGTAGAACTGATCTCCTAGCCACAGGGGCTAATGTGACTTTTTTGGATAGGTTGTGATGACATTTGTGGCCTGCTTGTATCACTAATGTTTGGAGTGTGCGCATGTTCCATAGCACCCAGGGTACCAAGCCTATGCAAGATGCCGTGGACCCGAGTGTCTGTAGAATCACTTTTAAGGTAGGGTTCTTGGTTTTGGCCAGGGCACATGTTTGCATAATCACTTTGTCTGTCCTCTTTAGAGATGATGGCCCCTAGATGTTCTATGGTCAGGCTTGGAGTCTTGCTACTTTTGTCCCAGTTGAGAATCCATCCATGGGATTGTAGTGTGGCTACCACTGACTGCATGTGTTTTCTGGGTCAGTTGTGGTGATCTGGCACTGATTAGTCAGTCTTCGAAGTATGAAATTATGTGTATTCTTTTTTGTTTGTTTTATTAGACCTTTTCTGTGCCTCTGCAGACCTGACAGGGGTTACGACTCCTCCTGCAGAGAGGTATGTCCTCCAGCTCCACTGACCACTTCTGCCTGGCCCCCCCTCTGAAATTCCCCCATGGTTCCCCCCCGTGGTGGGGCCAGGGAATGAATTCCCGGCTAACCACCCCCTCCCCAGAAGACAGCAATCCAGAATCAGGGGGTGGGGACATTTGCACAGGAGCAATTGGGGCCATCATGGGTCCTGCCAGTTCCCATTTGTTTCCCTCCAATTTCTCCCAAATCCTACGCCCGTGCAATAGAAGGCAGCCAATCACCCTGGGCATGGGCCAACCCCCTTACACTTGCATCTGCACTGACAACCTGCCACTGCCGGGTGTCAGTCAACAGTGCATAGTGCCAACCGCCCTCCCCGAGGAAGGGGAACAGCCCTCCAGACGCTCAATCCTTTCCACCCCTGAGTGACCCCAGAATGACCCGAGTCCATTCACATACCCAGGTCAATGGCGTGACAAAAGGTGTGGCATCCAGTGCCTCAATCCCCCATGCCACCAGGCCTGCCCTGTGTATTCCTTTCTGTCTGAGGTGGGCTGGTAGAGTGACGGACACCTTGGTGAACACTCGAGGGGCTGAGGTTAATCCAAATGGGAGGGCTTGGTACTGGTAATGTTGACCTAGGATCTTGAAACTTAGAAATTTGTAATGTGACAGTCTGATGCATATGTGGAAGTATGCATCTTTCATGTCGACTGATGTGATAAAGTCTCCCAGTCTTATGGATTGTAGTGTCAATTTCAGAATCTCCATCTTGAATTTCTTGTACTAAACAAACTGGTTTATGAACTTGAGGTTGAGTACCAGTCTCATGTCTCCCATCCTTTTTGGTACCAGGAAAAATATTGAGTAGATTCCTTGATATTTTTGATCTGCTGATACTGAGGCTATTGCCTTGTTCATTAAGAGGTTGTGAAGTGTGGACTTTACCGCCTGTATCTTTTCTACCTGGGGTGATACTGGGGACACTACAGTTCTATAAGAAGTTGGTTTGTGCTCAAATTCTGTGGTGTAACCTTGAGATGTGATCTCTAAGACCCACTTGACCACCTTTGTTTGGTTCTATACGTGTAAAAATGTGAGTAGTCTTGCTCCTATTGGAGGGTGTGTGATTGGATTTGTCATTGGCTCAGCTTGGGAGTTGTGGGCTGACCCATGAGAGTCAGCTGGAGTGCAATCTACCTCTTGAGGAGCTGGAGTTGCATGTGCCTCTTTGACCTCTGCCTCATGCCCTGCCCAGTCCGCCACTGGAGAAGTAGTGCAGTTTGAATTTGTAAGATCTGTTCTGATAATATTGGCTAGTTTGTCTCCTATCCTGCTTGACCCTGAAAGGATGAAATCTGCCTTGAAATGCTGGTAGATATTTGTTTTTGGAGGATTTGTCGTTGTCCTGACTCCCATCGCCTTTATTCTTCACATACTTTTCTAGGCTACGTTTCCCTTGAAGAGAAGTTTGTTTAGCATTGTTTTCCACTCTGAGTCTGTGTTCCATATCTTTAACCATATGAGGTGCCTTGTCCTGTAGGATAAGGTGACAAGCCTTGCAGGCATCCTCATGGTCTCTATGAAAGTGTTGGTTGTGTATTTGGCCACTTGAATGGTGTAGTCTACTAAGTCTGCTTGCTTTGACTTTGAGTCTATGGTGGATTCTAGCTCTTCTAGCCATGTTATGAAAGCTCTGAATGTATAGGTTGCTGTGGTATTGGCCCGGCAGACAAGACTTGTCATTTCAAAGCATTTCTTCATGAACTCCTTCATCATTTTATCTGTTGACTCCCAAAGTGGTGTAGTGGTTTCTGAGGTGAGTACTGTCTTTTTACACAGTCCCAAGATCTGATGGTCTACTGTGGGAGGAGTGCACCAGATCTTGTTGACGTCCTCTTGAATTGGGTAGAACCTGTCAAATGTTTGCCACTCTTCGATTCTGGCTGGGTTTGGTGATTCCCACTCCTTATTAATGATTTCCATAAGAGACTGGCAAATGGGAAAGTATTCTTCCTTCTTTTGCTTTGCTCTGATGAGAGGATTTAATTTAGACTATTGGGGGGGGGGGTCCTGAACTTTAGACCCTATTGTCACCTTCCCGGCTCTCAGCAGCTCTGGTAGAGATTCAGTGGACATCGGGTTTTTTTGTTAATGTGAGCTCCTCTTCTTCCTCAGTATCATGCTCTTCGTCTCCTAATTCACCATTGGATGCATCATCTTGTATGTCTGGGTTGTTTCTCTGGCCACTTTCGTCAGGATCTGGGTGTGTGTTACTGGTTGACCCCTTTTTTCCTGTCTCTTTTACCTTTGGGTGCTTCTTGTTATGCTCAGATGGGGTACCTTAGTTAACTTTTGACATCTCCTCTATATGCTCCAGTATCTTGAGCATAACTGCCTGCTGTGCCTTGAAAACTTCCTTGACAGTGGAAGGTAGTTCATTTGCTGTGGACTCCTGAGTCTGTACCCTAATCTATCTCTTCCTCCGGTTCACTGTTTATTTCTGAATCCTCCTGTTGCTTGGAATATGTAGGGCAGAAGGGCCTTGACTGGTTAGCCAGGAGTATAATCTGGCAAGATTATTTTGGCCATGATGGGAGTCTGTGGTAATGAAACAGAGAAGACAAAAAAGGAGAAATGGACTGTTGTCTTAACAGATTCTATCTAGTATATTTACACAATTGTTTCTCTCTAAAAATGTCCTTTACAGTGGCCAGGCTGTGTAGAACTGTGCCCATCCACATATCGCACCTTCATATACTATCTGTGTTTCACTTTATGCTGATGTAGTCACCATAACTGGATGGACATGCACCTTTAAGGTGTTTAATATATCTGCTTGCCAAGTAACAATAACATCTGACCACCCAGGTCCCCACAGTAATCCAGGTATTGAAGGTCATTATATTGGCGCTATGTTTATTTATTTATTTAGATATGTTCCCCTCTTAGCTATGTGCCCCTCTGTATACCATGCCTGGGGGGTACTGTGCTTTAAAATAGATGACTGGGCTGGTACATGCTGCTAAGGGGTTCACTTAAATAAGATGGTGGCATTCCCTTATCTAAGATGGCACTCATGATGTCTGTGCATTGCTGCACATGCGCAGTACTTCAGGGGCAGAGAGGAGAGTCCCAGTAGAGCATGCCACATGCAAGATGGCGGCTGTGAAGTAGGCATGTACAGCACATGAGCTGAGATGTACATGGCTCTAGGGAGGCAAGATGGCTGATTAAACAAAGGAGGAGTCCTGGAGGAGTCCCCATGGGCAATATGGCTGAAGGCCACATGGGGGTCAACTTGCAGCAGGGGATCTCTCTGGATTTCAAACATCTGGTCACATGTGCATTAGTAGCCTATGAGGTGTATGTACCTCAGATGGCAATGGATGGGGAATGTTACAAGGTGATGTAATATGCAAATTCTGGTTACACAAACCCACCCATGAATTATTCCCAATATATTAACTGGGCTTGTTTCTTTCCCCAAAGGGAAACCCAGTTATAATTTGCATTTATAACCAGTTGGATATAATGGCAATCATACACCGGGTTTCCCTGTAAACATGCCATGTGGTCACTGTTCAACTCAAACCTTTCCCACATGAAGAAATCAAAACCACACTATTTTCACCTCACACAGTGCTCTTACTTCAACTAAAGGGGACTTACCTTAGGGGGCCTCCTAAATGGCGCCTATCTTAGGATGCTTCCCAAAGGAGGCTTACCTTAAGGACTTCAAAAATGGGGCTTACCTTAGAGGGCTTCTCAAAGGGGGTTTGCCTAATGAGAGTTCTCAAACAGGGCTTACCTTTAGGGGGCTTCACAATCATGGCTTATCATAGGGGGCTTCCTAAATATGACTTAACTTAACTAATGACCTGCAAATAATTCTTGCTGCCACCTCCCACAAAGCTTCCCTAGAGCCATTACTTCACTCCCATCCCATCCCAAACTGTTATAACAGGACAACGGCAGGGCAATACCTCACACATCTCTTTAGTCTACTGCATGCCTTTTCTTCGCCACTCTTCTGACACCAAGCACTGATGTTGTTTCAGCAGCCAGTGAGTCACACCATCATTTCCACTATCCTGGCATGATGAACAGCAACAATCAAGTCAGACAGCACATGCTACAGCATCACCTCTTTCACTCCACTGCCATCGCACCTGTTCCACACAGCTGGAGCCACATGTTAATCTGCTTTCCTGCATCAGAAATTAGGTTGGGAATGTGTGTTTGAAAGAATAAATGCATAGAAACAGATACATTTGTAACCCCTAGGTGGCACTATCCCAAGGGCTACTACCCCTGCCTGTTTGACTACAGACAGGTTGAGAGGCCTAGGTTCTATGACAGGTGTCTCCACCCAGAGGTCAGGGTTTGTACTAGTTGGTCTAGTTTGGTCACAGCCCTCTGGGACACTTAGACCCCCTTTTGTTCCCTCTAATGGTCCACACAATATACAAGAATGGCAATACCAATACCCCACAAGTACACTATATCCAATCATAAGGTACCACTTACTCTCAAGACCGATTCTGCAGTTCATCTTGGAGGACCCCCTGTGAAATAAGGTTGGTCAGTTTACACAAAATAATGCAATGCCTACTATATAGGTACTGACCCTCTAAACAGGTTAAAGTCAATAACAACCAATCTGGTTTATTTAGGGGAGTGAAACACAGGGAGGGGGAGCTCAAGCTGATTGGCAGAAATAAATCACAATACTGTGCACTCATACAAAGTCATAAAAGTCACACTATGGGTACCCAGGTTGAGGGGCTAGCCAGGTCCATTGACTGGGGTTGGCCAGCAGGTGCAGATGGAAAGGGTCCTGTAAGAGAGATATGCACAATACCCAATTGTAATCCAGAGCGGGATGGCTCAGTTCTTGAGAAAATGAAAGAAAGAAAATCAGATGAAACACTGGTGATTGTTGACAGCTCGCAGGGGATGCCCTGATTTGTACTCACGCAACCCCACGCTGATGAAACCTGGTGCAGATGGTGGTTCTGGATTGCCAGACACACAAGTAGGTAGACGAGATTCTACCACACAGGCCACACTGCCTTGATCAGCAGACGGATTCAGTCCGAACACATTCAGCTCAACATTCAGCTTACATTGCGCGGTGACAAGAGAACCAGAATAGCTGTTCTTTACGAGCACTCAATACAATTATATGTAAAGGAAATTACTATACCAGGCAGCTGCTTTCAGGTCCCAACGCACTTACTGCAAATACCAGTGAGTTCACACGGCAGCTTCAATTCCTGACAGACCGAGCGCGATTCAGCAATTTCTTCAGTCTTCTACAGGGTGAGCCTGGTTTCCACTCTTTCAGCCTTCCTTCTCTTTGGTACTCTCAGATTCAGTCTGAATCGAGTTGGCAAAAGCAGCGCCTGACTCTAGGCCTCTCACGCACTTCCCGCGTGAAACTACACAACACAGAAGCACAGAGCTCCTTCTCTCCTCACGGTCACAATGGATCTGACTCCCCAGTCGCAAGGCAGAGCATTCTCTTCGGGTGCCACCAGGTCCAGTTGTTGGACTCAGCTGTCAATCACTTAGAAACTCTCTCCGCTGGTGCAAATAGGCGCCACGGTCCAGAACTTCACTTCCCAGAATTACTAGCTATACCTCCTCATTGTAAGCCGGCTCCCAGGAGAGTCCAAATTCTAATTGGTCCTAACAGACTTCATTTTAAAGGGTCCCCCCACACTGATTGGACCCATTCAGCAGTTCAGATCCAAAATGGAGGGGCAAAATACACAGAGTCCCAACTGCAAGAAAGGCAGGTTAGACCAACTACATTTTTTACTAACACCCTAACTGGTTTCAGGCAAAAAGTTACATCTTCCATTTAGGCTCCCTCTGCGCTCTTAGCGACTGCAGAAACAGAGCGATTTCCTAGCAGTCCAGGCGGGACTCGAGCAGAGAAACACCAGCTCCCCTAGAAAACAGTAATCATGTTTGCAAGCAGACAGCTCTTAAAGAGACAGTATGAGGAGGCTCTACCAGCACTCACAGTGCCATTCTTAACTGCTTAATTATCGAACACCAGCAGGCAGGAGAACACCTAGGCAAGCTCCACAGAGGAATTTTAGGAACCCCCATTTGTAGAGGGGTTACACATTTGCAAAGCAGT
Organism: Neoceratodus forsteri; assembly: GCA_016271365.2. Classification (NCBI taxonomy): domain Eukaryota; kingdom Metazoa; phylum Chordata; order Ceratodontiformes; family Ceratodontidae; genus Neoceratodus; species Neoceratodus forsteri. Next base: position 158,464,902 of record CM028138.1, read on the forward strand.
CTTTATCTACCAACACTTTTTTTTCTAATTGTACTTTTTGCTCCTGTGCAACAGGGACAAGGACTCGGCCTCATATCATGGCCGACACCCCCACCTACCATAAACTATCCCCAAGACCCCCCATGGCTTGTCCCTTCTGGCAGAGCCAGCAAGGGAGCTTCCCCCTCCCTAGAGCACAATCCAAATCTGCAGAGGCAGCGGCAGAGCAGTGGGATGGGTCAGAGCTTCGTGAAGCTCCCCATGCCACCATTTTCCCTTTTTCTGAATCCCCCTTCTGCCACATAGCTGCACACATGTAGAGGCATGCGCACACCCAATCACCAGCTGCTGTGCCCTCCCTAGCTTTGCAATCCACCATTCCCCACCAGAGGGCAGCAAGCAGGTGGGCCAACAATCCCTCTCTCCCTCCCTCCCTGAGAGAGAAGAGCACTCCTCCAGATGCTTGATCCTCTCTTACTCCTGCCAACCCCTGATGACCCACACTCATTCCTGAACCTGGGTCACCACCATGGCGCAAGGTGTGGTGTCCAGCACCTCAGCCTCCAGCACCACTGAGCTGGCATCTACCAACACTTCTGTGGTAAAAAAAAAAAAAAAAAAAAAATCACAGAAATGATATAAAACAAGACATGGGAAGGTGTGCAGAACTCTAATTTCATACACACCCTTGGTGTGAAATGCTTTCATACACCCCTCGAACATCACTCTCACAGTTTATATAGCATCACACACCTTGGATGTGTTTAAATTTCTCGATATGAATGCATTGCCACGCATTATTCTATGTGTATTTATTTTCAATGTTAATATGGTTATGTGCACTATGATTCTTGTTTGTTTGCTTTATTTTTAACCAGGAAGTGGACTGGGCACAGCACTTTTTCAGCCACGCCTGACACACAACGTTACAATACAAAAATTACATTTACACAAAATCCATATATTAAATACAGTTACAAACAGTATCGCAATAGAGCTTCTCTAACAGTAAATGTTTAAAATGAGGTTCTGAATGTGCTTTTTTAATAAGTTCTCCAAATTCGTTTAAAAATGAAGGTGCATACCAAGAAAATGCCTTCCTACTCATTTGCAACCTGTAAACAGGAACAGCATATTGATTTAAACAGTTTTGTCTTGTATCCCTACCATGAGCTTTTACTACTATTAATTTAAATAAAGACAGAGGATCTCCTAAACATTTTATCTGAAACACAAAATTCACTAATATACATTTCAAACGATTAACTGGAGAAAGGACACCAAAATCCCTGTATAACTGACAGTGATTAGTTTTAACTGGAACATACAAAGCAAATCTACAAATATCATTGTTCAAAACTTTAAATTTTGACTCAAACAACTGATTACGATATGCAAAGATAATGCTTCCATACTCTAATGTTGGAAGAAGGACCTGTTTAGCTATAGTATAATGGGCCTCTTCAGACAAAAATGTAATATTTCTATAAAGAAAACCAAGTTTCTGATGGATTTTAACACCCAACTTTTCTAAAGGAGGAACCATGCTAAGGTTTGAGTCCAGATACAAATCTAGATTTTTCACCATAGTGACCAAAGGGAGAGGGTCACCACCAGATCCCACTATATGAATGGGATCAATTTTCTGGAGTTTTTTTAAAGAACCGAACATCATAACATCAGTTTTAATTTCGTTAATAACTAATTTATTTAACTGAATCCAATTAGCAAAAACATCATATTGTTTTTGTAGAGAATCCTGAATTTCACTACTGTTTGCTCCTGATACCCAAAATACAGTATCATCTGCATACAATAAACTATTACTATTAGTGAAGGAAAAAGGTAACTCATTAGTAAAAATTGAAAATAAAAAAAGACCAAGTACTGATCCTTGAGGAACTCCTGCCATTATCTCTCTTACTTGGGACAGATGGTAATTAACTTTAATTCTTTGACTACGTTTTAACAAATAACTTGAAAGCCAGTTTAACTGAACATCCCTAATTCCTAGCTTTCTTAATTTATTTAACAGGATATTATGATCCACCATATTGGGGGCAGTATAGCGCAGTGGTCTAAGGCTCTGAGCTGCAAATCTGGTGACATCCAGCAGACCAGACCTGGGTTTGAATCCCACAGCTTCCACTTGCATACTGTGTAACCCTGAGCAAGTCACTTAACCTTCTTGTGCTCCCAGGTAGCTCCTGTAAAAAAGCTTTCAGCTTAGTGTGCTATACCTGGTTAAACAACTAAATATTGAAGGCACTGGCCAGGTCCACGAAGACTGACCTTTGGCTTTACCCTCTTCACCTGCCACCAGCACAGCATCCGTGAACCTGGCCAGCGCGATGGATCGACCTGCTCTAAATCCATGCCGTTGATCAAGAAGTATATCCTGTTCTTGAAAATACACCTGTAACTGCTGATGAACACACTTCTCCAACAATCTGCTAATCTCATACAACAGGGAAATAGGCCTATAATAAGTCATAATAAATAAATCACAGCTCTTATGAAAAGGAACCACAGTGGATTCCTTCCACAGAGCTGGAACAATACCCTGTTGTAATGAGAGATTAAATAAAGTTGATAAATGATCTTTCACATAAGGAGCAGAATATTTTAATAAAGTAGACGAGATCCTATCACTCCCTCCCTCTTTACCATCTTTCAATTTTAGTAACGGTTTCAAAACCTCTGGTTCCTTAATCTCAGAGAATAAAAAACAAGGCTCATTGCTATCCCCATCAATATCACAACCTTCATCAGTCTCCCTAATTGGTTTTATTACCTTACCACTAATTGGGATTCTAATCCCATATTTACTTTCCTGAATAATGCATTATCACCTGGTTGCTCTGTTTGCCTTTCTGCATTCTTTTATGATTGTACCCTCCTGGCATACCTCTCAACTGTCCCTGATTTTCATGGATGTCCCTGATTTTGCCTCAAAAATTTACTCTGTCCCTCCTAAAAATTGTGTTTTCATGACCAAACAGTGGGAGTTGTAAGCACAAAATAATGTCAAAACTTAAAGTTACAGACTTGTTCTTCCTTAGAAAATGCATTTTACAGTAAGCTCCTTATTCTACCAGCTTCCTCAATTGATATCTCCAATTTTGAAGATATGTCCCTGATTTCGGTCCTTTGTCCCTGATTTTTTTAAGCCTTGTCCCTGATTTATGAGACAGCAGGTTGAGAGGTATGCCTCCTGGATGCGTAGCTGAGGCATAGCCATTTAAGAAAGCACAAGATAGTTGTGTTTGTGCCCCTCTGCCCTCCTGACTTTTATTGATAAAAAAATACATTGTAAATAACAACCACTGCTCAGACATTATGCTTGATGTCATAAATCACTCCAGTTTCACCCTCAGATTATAAACGTCAACCAAAGTGCCAAACACTGATTTTGGGTTAGGTTAAGGGGAAATCACTAACCTGGTTGTGAGGGGTGTGGTCCAAAGTTGTCACCCAGGTTTTGTGACAAAAGCAGTACATTTGGCAAAGGACAGCAGTGATCATTTTATTATAACAACAGGGATCCTTGTCAAGCTCATGATATGTAAGAAACAAAGTATGTGTAGGGGTTAGTGCACTACAGTATCATTTTACTGTACATGTTCCTGATGTGGTATAAAACCTACAACCCTCTTGCCTCATTGCTGGGCATGCAACCTGCTGAGCCACTAGCATTTTATGTTGCTTAAGTGCCTTGCAAAAAAAGTGAGTAGTGTTGCTCAGATAGTATCCTAGAAACTAGGATACCAACAGATACCTTCCATATGGCCAAATAGTTGCTGTGGTAGAACAGCATTGTTATCTGACCATGGATCATACCATCTAGGATCCAGAACATGGATCCTACAAACATTGTGGATCCATGCAACAAACGTTGAGAATCCTGTCAACAGATCCAGCTCTGATCCTAACTATTTGACCTAGGATCCATCACTATCTGACCTTGGATCCCAACTTTCTGACTTAGGATCCCTGGATCCTAAATAGGATCCATCACTATCTAACCCTGGATCCTCCTGGATCCTATATCTGTCTTTGGTAGGATTTCTGGTAGGATCCAAGGTAGGATACCACTACTATTTGACAGATTGTGATAGGGTCCATCATAACACTGTCTGAGCAACACTAGACGTGATAGATATGCAAGTGATAATCTTGATCAAATCTTACATATTTGTTACATTTGTAGAAGAAATGTCTTCATTCTGCTCCATATATTTTTGATTTGAATATTCACAACCACTCCTGCAAATCTTAGAATGGTATCTATGTCAGTATTAACATACCCAACCGGTACTGCAGTGCTCTGCACTAGTAGAGGGAAACAAAACAGCACCTGCAATCAGTAATTACAGTAAGCATAATTTATTTCAAAGCCCAGTGATGGAGATACTTCTGCAATGCAGTTTAAACTGCAAGATATAATATAAACAGTGCCCTGTATATCAGTAGCCAAGAAACATGACTCTGCACTGCTGGAACCATAATCGCTGAACTCCTTTTTTTCTGTTCGGTATTTAACATACACCTGGGGCCTGATGTTTGAAAAAGAGCAAAGCAGAGTGCAAAACTTTGTGCTGCATCTTGTGATTGTCTTGTGGTCTGAGGATGCTATATTCAGTTCTCTTATCACAGGGTGATGCACCCTGCCCTATAAATAAGAGGCGTGCTCCATGCCTGGACGTGTGGTCGCCAGGCAAGGAGATGTAAGGAATGTTTTGTCAGTCATCGTATGCATCCACAGCACTGTGGATACTAGTAAGGTGAAGGGGGGTGTGCAGTGCCACACTGGGGGGCACTAGATGTCAGGCAGTATGGACTTGTGATGAACTGTGCCATGGATCAGTGCTAGGGGACCACTGGATGCCAGGGATCTTGGAATTTTTGCTATGGTGATCAAAGGAAGGGGGACCACTAGCTCCAGGTATTTTGTTTCAAAAATATGGGCTTGTGATCAGGTAGGACCATTAGCACCAGGGGTTTCTAGATGTACATTATGGTACATTGATCAAAGGGAGTGGGAACCACTAGCACCAGGGATTTGTAAATGTACATTACAGGCCAGTGATTGGGGCGGGGAGGTAACCACCAGCACCGGAGATTTTTAGATTTAAATTATGGGCCAGTAATTGGGGAGAGGACCACTAGCACCAAGGATTGTTTTATTAAATATGGGCTGGTGATCAGAGGGAGGTGTCATGAACCACAGCTGGTGGATGTCCTCCCCCAGTGGCCAACAGGTTAGGTGGCTGCCTTACCTCCAGCAGCTGCTAGGGTTGCCTGGAGTAAGTCGGGGTTTTGTTCAGTGATAGTTGCATGGCTCAAAAAGACTGTGCTCAACCCTTTTGTGCAATGCAATGCTGCTTAATATGGGGTAGCATGGCTATTCATGGTCATGCCCCTTCCATTGCCCACCCACATATATTATGTTTGCAGGGGCGCTAACCCTCTTTGCTTGTGCAAAATCCGCTTTTGGGTATGGGGATCTGGGGCAAATCCGGGTCTGTCAGGGCAAAGATCCATTAGTGCCTGTGCAAACCTTTGAATATCGGGCCACTGAAGTCATAATACTGCCCTCTACTTGTGGTATCACAGTCATTACCATAGCTAATTATGATGTAGCATTAGAGGTAATATGAGCTGAATAGCGTAAACATAAGTGATTTTTTCTTTTAAATGTTTACTGAGGTGCCTTCAGCTTTTTACATTACATCTCAGATGGTACTGAAAGATTTGTACCAGCACTAAGAAGACATTTACTTTTTTTACCAGAAAAAGAGGGGTAGGCAACTCTGTCTATTTTTAGTCATGTCCTGGGGAGGGAGGATATGATACAAACTGACTTATTAGTGTTAGCACTGAATCAGGTTAAGCCCTTGGTGATATTTTAGTGACTAGGTAAAATCTGGCCAAGGCACCAGGGAAAATGTCCTACTCTTTCTAAGAAGTGGTATAGGATCTTTAACATCCACCTAATCAAGCACCAGAATATGCAGATCGGACCTCAGCATATCCCCTCCTTTGAAAGACGGCACCTCAGGAGTGCAGCTCCCACCCTCCCCCATGCAGCACTACAGTGTCAATATCCTGATTTTAGTGAAGTTCCTAGTGTGATGCCAAAACTCACAGACTTTTGGTCTCCAGCCTCAGAGGCAAGTATGCAATTTGCTGAGCCACTGACCTGAAATGCATTCTTACTGTACCTGCACATGCACTGAGTAGACAGGGCTGAAAATAGGCAGCCCTTCTTTCCTGGTTAACAAAAACAAACAAACAAACAAAAAAATATATATAAATAAAAAAATAGAGCAATCTTCCATGCAAAATTTTTAAAAGGTGTAATTCTTAATAAACATGTATAATATAGCAAGTTTATGCCATACTACATGTCAAACATGCAGATTTGTAATAAACTTGCATTTATATAATGCAAGAAAAATGACAATTTTTATCTGATGATATTCTTTCACATTTATTTAAAGAGCTTGCAATAATTTAAACAGTAAGTTTTTTTTTTTTTATAAATCATGCAAGATCAGTCATAAACCTTACATCAGCAAGGGGACATTTGTTCTCCAGTTGTGTTAGAATCCTCACAGAACTACATGGGGCATTTCTGTTAAGTGTTTGTAATGTTGGAGGAACCTGTAATAAGCAGCAGGGTCCCCATTTAGTTGTTACACTTGCAGCAGAACACTAGGGAAGACTATAAAAAGAGCACTTCCTGCTCATTCTGCAGCTTAGTAAACTGCATTATCTGGTAGCCCTCCACACCCCCTTCTCTGGAAAGAAAACACTGACACATGTCTTGGAGGAATGGCCGCAGCCAAGTGTTTATTGACTAACATTCCAGATTAAAACAGCGCACACATGCGAGAGGATCAACTGCCCGTGGTTGTAATGGCCAAGGCTGCACAGCTGGCCCCCAACAAGCACTGTTTACCTTGCAGTATAGATGTTTCTGCTGCAGGCAGACCGTGACCCCTTCCCTGGGTCCGGGTACTTAGTTTCTGCCTCCATGCTGACCAGAAGGGTTATGAGACCTTCAGAAGAACTTGGCTTGTCACTGCCCCTTACCACTATTCCAGCTCATCGTGATCCTCCCAAGATGCCACCATGATTGTGACATATTGACATTCAGCCTGCACCCTGACTATTTATTCTTGTCTATTTAGTTTCTCCCACTTCTGACTTGCTTTAACACTGTTTTGGAGGAGGTGAAAAACCCAGGAAAAACCCTCTTGCATGGAAAATCAGGAAAAGCCACTCCTCGGCCCCTATCGCGGTCACCATACTTGGTCAAAAGAGGGGCCCTTCCTACCTGGCCTCTCAACCCTGCTTTTACCAGGGCAGGATGGTGGATAACCCTTGCAGTGCAAGATAAGAAAGAGGAGGGACAGCTAGCTAATGTCCCTAGAGGAAATGGCCGCAGCCATGCGTTTATTGAATAACATTCCAGATTAAAGTAGCACATGCATCCAGGAGGATCAACTGCCCGTGGTTGTAATGGCCAACACTGCATGGCCACCCCCCATCAGGCGCTGTTTGCCTTGCAGTATAGATGTATTTTCTGCAGGTGGACCATGACCCCTCCCCTGGGTCCGAGTACTCGGTTTCCACCTCCATGCCGACCAGAGGGTGTCTCGACCCCTTCAGATGAACTCATCACTGCCTCCTTACCACTATTCCATCTCATTGTGATCCTTCCGAGATGCCCAAGGACAGATATCCTCTGCCCCCCCCGAGCCGAATGCTCGACAAACTCCTCCAAGACCCACTCCACTGCCTCTAGCCACAGCTCCAATCCTCTCTCGGTCAAGTGTCCCATCTTGGCTACCATGATTTGGCCAGAGGCCTGAATCTGACTAATGTTTTAACACAGCCCCCCACCCCAAATGCCTACATGAACGCCCTCACCTCCCTGTTGATCCTAATGCAGGCCTTGTTGAGAGAGGCCACCCCTTCCCTGTTTGGTCAACTCGACCTTTGATTGAACTGGGACCAGATGAGGGTAGTATGCTCCCTTATGGTTTGAAAATCATCCTTCATAGCCAGCAGCAAGTCCATCATCTTCCAACTTCCCGGGTCTTTCCCTCCAAGATGTACCACCAATATCTCCAGGATTTGCTGGGTCCACCTTTCCTCCCTCAGCAGGGGGAGCAAATCATCTCAGCACATGTGGTCCATCCCCAGCCATCAGATAAGGACCATTGGATAACCTTTCCCTTGGGGCTGCCTCTCTTCCCCAGCTGCCACTCTTGCTGCCACCTGCTGTATAAAGGCCTGACCACAAATCCAGATTGAACCACTGACTTCCGGGGAACCTGGAAGAAACGAATGCTGTTATTGCAAATGTAGGCACACATACCTCAAGAACACCTGCGACTTCCAGTGCCCCAGTGCCTGGATCTGCCCATTGGCCCACCTCAGGTTCCTGGCCTTCATGGCTGCCCAAATCCTGAAGAAGTGTGTCCAAAATGCCCTTGTGTTCAACCCCACCTCCTGCACCACTCTGGCCAGAATAGCTCTAAACTGATATGCCATGATTGTCCTGCCATCTTCAAGTTGAAAGAATGCCCCCTCCCACTTTTGGGGTTTGCAGCTATATAAGCCTGCACCCTGTCTTGGACCTTCCAAGACACACAGGTGGTGCTTCCATCATGCACCAGTTGCCCCTCTGCTCCTGGTACATTTTGGTCTTCCTGAGTCTCACCCATATGCCCCTCTTAATTGCTATAACATCCCCCAATTCCAACCCGATGGTTTCCATGAATTGGTTGGGCTGTGTTAGCTCTGACACCCTGAATGCCCAACAAAAGGCTATCAAAACCATGGTGGCAAACAGTGGTTCAAATGGCATCCAGCAAACCTTGGGAAGAACCCCCCAGATGTTTTCTAGGATCGCCATAGTGATGGGACACCTTGTGTCCTGGTGGGAAGACAACGACTTCCCCCACCCTTCTAGGACCTTCCTCACCTTGCAAGTCCTCATATTGTTGGTGACCCCCAGAGCCCTGAAGAACCATGACAAGCCAGCGAAGTGTCTGTCCACTGTGTGAACCCACTCTGTTTTGACAGGATGATGTACTTTCACAGTTGCTCTACCAGAATGGGCCAATCCTCCGACCAGCCCTGCTGTGCCGGACCATCCTGGTAATGTTCTACCCCTCCTGTATATTTCCCTTGCCCTCGGTGCAATGGAATTATCTATGCATTTCTACATGGAGATGTCACTACCCTCCACAAGAAGGGATTTACCATCTGTGGCCATTGCTCCACTGCTGGAGCCAACTCCAGAAAGTGCTGCACCTGTGAAAGAGACAAAGCATCAGCAATTCCATTGTCAACATGGGTATGTATGTGGCCTTGAATGTGATGTTCAACAGCAAACATTTTAGAATGAAGATGCGCATCAAGTCCCCAATCGGGCCCTTCGGCCCCAACTACCTGTTACTGAAGTGGACCAACCCCATGTTATCTGACTGGAATAAGACTTTTCGATCCCTCAGTTGCAGGCCCCATAAGCACAACGCTACTACCATGGCAGATCAGCCTAGATAGCCTGGCAGTATAGTGGTTTACTATCTCCAGGGTAGGTCTCAACTAGTTAGATGGCAGGGCACCATATCGTATAAGAGCCTAATACATGACGGTGTTTCCCGGGGATCAATGCTTGGGCCTCTGTTATTTTCCATATGTACTGACAAAATGGCTATGGTTCATGGTGAGACAAAGCTCACCTTGTATGCAGATGATGTAGTGCTGTACACATCCAGAAATGACCCTGACACCCTTAACAAACTGCTGACCAGAGACCTCCTGGAGCTAAAGGGATGGGTGAATAATTATAAACTGTTCCTAAATAGCAAAAACAACTAAAGTTATGGTGTTTGGCACAAAAAATCTTGGATCAGGCAGGTCTAACAAACTGGCTCTCTCACTATCAAATGGTTCTAGGGTCAAGGTAGTTCTGTCCCTAAAGTACCTAGGAATAAACCTTGACCAGGATTGCACCTTCAAGGCTCACATTGAACTGCTCACTAAGGCTTTGAACAAGAAGCTAGGACTTCTGTATCGTCTTAGTCCCTATCTTACACAGGACTCCCGGCTCAAGGCTACTCAAGGTACCCTTCTACCAGTCCTATTCTATGGTGCCCCTGTACTGATCTCTGTAAAAACACGAGTTACAGAAGCTCAGAATCTGTACGTAGAATCTGCTGGTTCAGCCCCGAGAACATCATTGTCATGTCCTCAAGCCCTAGCCTGGCCCACCTTGGAAGGCAGACTAAAATACCCGTCTCTCTGCCCTGCTTTACAAACTCAGGCCCCAGGTCTGGCAGAGTTGCGCTGACTAAAAGAACAGAAGGACACTAAGGACCTCAGGTGAACAGCTCCTTACGGTACCCAGAGCGAAGTTCACCCAAGGGTCCCAGGCCTTCTCTGCCTTTATCCCTCCCCTCTGGAACACTCTTCCAACAAATCTCCAAGAGTGTAACTCATTTGGGGGGTCTAAAAGGGGACTTAAGGCCCATCTGCTGGAGCTAAACCAATGCACTTGTCACTATTGATATTGCTGTTTTGTAGCTCATGTTTCAAATAAATCGGTCAGTGAGTGGTTGTATTCACAAATGTATTTAGTGTATTAACAAGTGTTGCAAATTGTCATGCATTGTTGAAAGTTTACCTTACCATGTGATTTGTAAAATATTGTCTGTGTAATTCTGCTTATCTTACATTTTGAAGTATCTGTAATTATTTCCGGGTCGCCCCTGAAAAAGGGTTACTGAACTCAGTGGGCCTACCCAGTTACCAAAATTAAACAAATAAATAAATAAAACTATGGGGAAGAATTCCAGTAGCGTCATGTTGGTGTGTAACCCTGCCTCCGTCCATTCTGGTGGCCAGCTCCCAGCTCACCATTGCCCCATGGAAGTACACCCCAAACCCCAGGCTTCCTGCTGCATCTGTGAAGAGTTGGAGTAGTTGACCCCCTTCGGTGGCCTGCCACATCACCACCCCATTGAAATGGCCGAGGAATATCCTCCACACCTGTAAATCCTCCCTAAATCCCTCTGTCATGCAGTCTATGGTTTGGTTTGGAACACACTTTCCCCAGCTTGGCCATACGATGCAGGAAGGTGCTCCCCTTCAGGTGCCATTTGTCTTGCAGTATAGATGGTGGGGATGACTCGACACACAAAGTTAAGGTGCCCCACCAGCTGTCGGAACTGCTGCAAAGTCACCTGCCTGGCCCCACGTATGGAGTCCACCACACATCTGAGTGTGGAAACTTTGTCCTGTGGCAAACAGTAGAGCCTGTTGATGGTGTCGATGTCAGTCCCCAAAAAGACCAAGACCCTCATCAGAGACTCCACTTTCCCAGGTGCTAGTGGCACCCAAAGTCCTGACAGATTGCCACAAATGCAGCCAATGTGTTCCCACAAACCACCATCCCATCCAGCCCGATGATCAAAATGTCATCAAGATATTGGAACACAGCTGGATTGCTTGAGTTCCTTTGTGTGACCCACTACAGAAAGCAACTGAACTTCTCGAATACTGCACAAGTCACCGCACACCCCATGGGTATGCAATTGTCTACTTAGTACTGCCTTTCAAATCTTATGCCTAGCAGCTCCCTGTCATCTTGGTGCACCAGTAGAAACCTGAACAGTGACTCTATGTCTGCCTTCACCATGAGTGCTCGGGAACCTACCTTGCATACTACTTCTACCACCCTATCGAATGATTCATATTGCACCGCCATGTATCACGAGTCGATATGGTCATTCACCGAGTCTCCATCTGTATAGGATAGGTGATTTATCATTCTGAATTCCCCTGGCACTTTCTTCAATACCAGGCTAATGGGTGATACTTTAAGTGACAAGCATGGCAGGGTGCTAAATAGCCCACTGACCCTCCCCAGCTGTCTCTCCTGCTCCAGGTTTTCACAGACCACCTGCGGATGATCACGTCTGGATTTCAGGTTCCCAGCTTTGTGCCCGGCCCTTGGACCATTGCATTGGATCCTGAAACACACCATGAACCCCTGTTCCATCAGGTTTTCTAGCCTCCCTGTCCAGGTATTGGGCCAACCATGGGCTAATCCTGTCCACCTTTAACGAGGTGGGCAGGTTTGCCACCTTGTGACTTCTCTGGTGTCCTGTTTCCTCACCTAAATCCCCCTTTTTGGGAGTGCAGTGAGGTGAATTTGATGAAGAGATGTTGCTGTCCACAGACCATGCAGATGTGTTAAAAATCATGCAGCCTGAGATTTTTGCTTGATTGTAGGCATAGCATGCCTGCGTCGTGGCAGTGCCTTCCTCTCGACTTCTGTAGTGGGGCCAGCTGCAATGGCAAGCCACTGTCATTGTGCACTCTCTCCACCCATGCATGACATCCACCAGGAGCATCATATCCACCATTACCCACCCCGAGGTACTGCCGCCCTACCTCCTCCATGTAAACTCTTTGTCATACTCCAGCCATGATACCCCTTCCTTCCTGCGGTGCACAAGTGTGATCCTATTCTGGTAGGTGTATGACCCCGGCCCTTGGTCCTTGTCTACCTGCAGGATAGTATCTGCATAAATGGGGAAGGCCGCAATCCAGTTTCAAAGGTGTGAGACACCTTTGGTGTTTTTTTTGTCAATCTTCTCTTTCTTCTTCTCTTCCTTCTTGACTGGCCTGTTCAGCAGGGAGAACATGTCCACATACTCCCTGTTCCTAATCTGCTGCCAGCCTTTGTCATCAGGTGGTACCCCAACTGCTTATCTAAACCAGTGTAAGAACTCAGTGGAGGAGGAGTAGCCTTGGTGGTAGCCAGGACCGACACAATGGCTACCCCCGCAGCTGAGTCCTTCCCTTCCGCTTTTTGAACCATTGCCATTAGGTCCAGGAGCCTATTCAGTTTTACCTGCATCCCTGCCTGTCCCAAACTGCATGCCGGGGAGGCTCCCATGGGCCCTCTTCCCCCAGTGGTGTCCCACCACCTGGGAGGAGTGCCCACCACTGCCTCCCCCACTGTATTCCCAGGCTCGTCCTGTACCCATTCTCCACCCCCAGGGCTGCATCGAGTACCTGAAGCACATCACCATCCATCAGTTGCCTTACTCCGGCTCTCTGCTTACCTCCCCAGATGTCCTGGGTACCTTCACTGGACATGCCACCCAACCCTTAGCCAGCCGCCTTTGATGGCACCCCTCCCCCCCCACTGCTGACATTGATGGGCCATCCCGACCCTCCAGGCAGGCTTCCAGCCATGCTGCCCCCTTTTTCTGGTACATCTCCTGCAGCTGCAACTCCAGGACCTCCGTACCTTTTGCTGATGGCTTCCTCTGATGAGCTGACATGTTCCCTGCAAAACACTGGAAGCCCCCCTCCCCATCACCAGAGATTGATTAGATGAACCAGTATCTGCTACACTGGGCACCAGTGGCTATTGGGAGCTGCATTTTTCTTTTCTTCTCCCCATCCATCACTCTGTGAAGGGAGACTCCTGCTACATGCTGCTAGGCTCCCCCAACCTCTCTTTGATTGGGCATGCTCCCTCAATCTATAATGGACCTTGAAACTGCTTATGCTGTGGTAAGGAAGCCACAGTTTCCACTGAAGCTACTAAGGCAACTTCATCAAACCATAGAATCACTTCTTACCATGGCAGGTAATTCTTTGGGACCCTGTTCAGAGAGTAGAGCCACCATTAAAAACTCCTGTTTTGAAACATACTTTGAGGCAAAGGTCTATAATATGCAAAGCTCCCTTCACAACTCAGTTACAACTGCTATTCACTGCTTGCCCAACGCTGTGACCTTTTTAAAGTTAAAGTGAGAAATGGCTACATTCAGTCCATAACTGTACATGTTAATGGTTGTTGTATATTCTGTACTTTGTTTAGGTGGCGATCCCACACCTTCCCCTGCTGGTTACCCTGTGCTCTCATATGCCCTTGATGCCCCTTCCTTTATATTTTATTTAAAAACATAATTTCTTTCTTTTTTTTTTTTATATGTGCCACCACAATCCACCATCCACAAGATGGCCGGCGAGGATCCTGCTAGGTGTAGGCCATCTCTTGCACTCTGCCATCCTCAAGATGGCCAGTGAGAGCCTCACAAGACTTCTTCAGCCAATCCTATTGTGGCCACCTCTCTCGGGACCGCCCGGAGCCCACAGATGCTTTAACCAAGTAGCTCTCCTGGCCCTATTACAGGCAGCACCCCACCAGCCCTGGGGAAGTCCAGTGACACATGCCCAGATGGCCATTAGCACCCTCAGCCACCCCATGGCCAGCCTGCAGCACTCACTGAGATCCCAACCCAGCCCACCACTTAGAAGCTTGGCACTCATATGACCAGGTACATGACCGAGGCACAGAGAAGGCCATGAAGCCAGACCCCTGTGCCTCCCAGAAAGTGCCACTTGCCCCATCGGAGATCCCTGCTGTGGCTGAATGACCACTGCAATAGGAGAACCATCCTGGTGCCTATACTGCCATAACCTCAGGAGGCCCCGCAACTGGTGTCCAATACCATGACCGACCGGGCAGCTCCTCTGCGCCCCTACCACTTCGGGAGCTTCAGGAGGAGCAGCAAGGTACCAAACAATACCCGGCCAGTGCAGGATCTACTGGACCGCTGGGACCACTCATCCACACACCGAGGTAACCTCACTGTTTTCTGATAACATTACAATGTGTGCTACTGTACTTTTTTTGGAGGGAGGCTGCCCTAGATGGGCCTGGGACCACTGGGGATGTTAACTGCTTCACTCTGCGCCACTAGAAATTTGAACTGATCTTGTTTGTGGATTGCACACCCTTTATCCCCCTCAATGCTACACTGGCAGATGATGAACCAGAGAATCTTTCCCCCTCTCCCCTTGGCCTACTAGGCCCTTACCTGCATGAGCTGGCTGGCCACACATCCTAATCCTTGCAGGACAAGATGAAAAAGAGGAGGGACTGCTGGCTAATGTCCCTAGAAATTCTTCTTTCTCCCCACAGAATGTGACCCCCCCCCCCGAAGCTGAAGGCCCTGGTGGCCCCATGTACAATCCTTGGACACTCCTTAATCCCCCTCAGGACCACCTCTATCTTCCCCCTCCACTCCTCCTCTCCAGATCCAGGGGAGAAGGGCCCCAGGTGAAGTACAGCTGCTGCCATTTGTTGCAGCCTCTGAAGTACTCTCTTTCATTCTCCGTCCTCAAACTGAAAATTCCATGAAGTGCTGGGATTTTAAGAGTTTTAATGTTAGGGGAGCTTGAGCTGACTTAAATCAGTGGGTTCCCTTTTAGTCTTATTTAAAGCAAGAAATTGGGGAAGGCAACAATAGAAGCACTTTTTTGCTCATTCTGTTGCTAGTACATTGTAATCTTGAAAGCTGCATTATTAAATGTGTTTTGTACTTTCTCTCAGTATCTGTTACAGGCATTTATCCTTAGTTTCCTTCTTAATGGTGTCATCCATGGTTCAACACACACAAGGAAACACAAGGAGAGAGAAAATAAATAAAATAAAACTTTTTTTTTTTAACTGTGGAGTTTGAAACTTTTTTTTTTTGTCTCACAAGTCAAATTAAGAGTCCACTGTACCTTGCTAGGCTAACAATAACAAGCATTTGTCAATGCCAAATGTTGCTTGCTTCTATGTGCTGTTTAGGTATTTGGAAGTCATTGGAGTGCAAATATTGAAAATTTGCGAACTTACGAGCGTGCGTAGGAACTGCGCAGCTGCAGCTCGTAAGATCATTTTAGGAATTTTTCACCAAATTTTCAACATATCCATTTAAGACCTCTGCTCATGAACAGTGTCACTGTGATTTTCTTAATTTGTCCGTGCATTAATTTAGCACACCATTCTCGCCATTCTCTTCCTTAGAAACACATTTTGGGTGAGATGTGAAAATGACAGCTGTACTACTCATAAGAAGGTGTGGTAAAATGGCAATGTTGAAAATCTGGAGTGAAAATGTTGAAATTTCCACGAACTTACGAGCCTGCGTGGGAACTGCGCAATGCAGCTAAATAAACAGTCATTTTAGAATTCTGGCACCAAAATTTTCAACATGGGGTTTTGGGACACCTTCTCATGAATGATGTCACTGTCATGGTGGTATTCAGGCCCGAAGGGTGATTTACGTGTCACTGCACAAATCACCCTTCGGCCCTAATAACCATGACAGTGAATCATTCATGAGAAGGGGTCCCAAAAACCCCATGCTGAAAATTTGGTGCAAAAATTCCCCAAAATGCCTGAGATATGCAACAAAGTTGAAACCCCCCTGTCTAGCCCATTTTACAGCTTAGCGGCATTTCTCAGTTCGCGGTCGGCTTTGAAGAGTGAGCGTGTTCCCAGTCCACGAAGATCGTTGCGCGGGTCTGGAGGTAAGTATGGGGTGGGGGGTGTGGGAGGCTGGAGTGCGCAGTGGGTGGATGCGGGTTGTGGGAGGGCTGGGAGGCGTGCCACGGACTGTTTTCGTCTTACAGGTTTAAAAAAAAAAAAGACGTCGTGGGACATTTGCCACGCTGGGGTGGCCTCAGCATGGCACAAGAACGTTGGGGGTGTTCAGCGCACGGAACTGGGCACCCCTCCGCCATGGTATTTGCTGCCACGCTGCGGGCTCCCCAGGTGGCACAAGGACGGGGTAGCCCAGCCTGACGGGGGATTGGGCACCCCGTCGGCCAAAGGACTGCTTGCCATGCTGGGGTGGGCTCCCAGCGTGGCACCTACTACAGGGGGGGGCGCAGCTCAGCCGGCGGGGATTGGGCACCCGTCGGCTATACATCTTGACGGGTGCGTGCGCCTGTGTGGGGGGAGCTGCGTGATCAGCCGATATCTTATCTGTGCTCACTCAACATAGCCCCTTTCAACTGTAGTAGCCACTGCATTTTGGAGCGTGTCATAGACAGCTCCAAAATGCATTACTAGGGTCATGCCAGCACACTGACTGAATTGGAGGAGGTGACACACCTCCAAATCTCCGATGATGGCACTATGTTTCTTGCACATGCCTGCAAGCAACATAACAAATGGCAAGGATTTTAAGCACATAAATAGTTGGTAGTGGCTAGGACATGTACTATAGCTCCCCTTCCTTCCTGAGCCTGGTGTGCACTAGACACACGGACGCCCTTCACACACTTCCTATTGATGGATTAAAAACAATATGAAAGTGCTACCCCGAGTTCAGGATTAAAAACAGATATGCTGTAAATATACTACTGTCACCCAAATGCTTTGATTTTGGCAGTCACATAGAGCAGCCCAATAATTATCAAAACGCATCCACTCACAGGGGACAATATTAAAATAAAGGGAACTCGAGAGTCACTGCTGGGTCACTTGACATCCTGGGGACCCATTGTTACCAGCTGTTTAATTTAAACAAGTTTGGGGCTCATAAATCACAGTACCACCAAGCCTGGCAAGGATGTGAGTAATATTCTAGCACATTTCAGGCAATGTGGTAATTCATGGGTGTTAAGCCATGAACTACTGCTCCCCTACAATAGCCTGACAATTGTGTCAGCCCTATTTTCAGTGTATACTCAAGGTACACATTAATAAGGGTCGAATACCATATTATTATTTTTAATGGGCTTGGTCGTCTCCCTCACCTTCCTTGGTGGACACAGGCACATGCTGCTTGCCTCAGCCCACTTCGCCTCTGCCTGTGCTCACCTCCACTCGCTGAGTCAAACACTTTATTCTCCAAAAACAGAACTGGTGTTTGTCATTGCTATGGTACCCACTGAGGTTGAAACCCATGTGTCACTCCATCAATAGTCTGCCTTTAAAGAGGCAGATGAGAAAACAGTGGGGAGCGCTAAGGGGCAGCACTAAACCACACCTGGCAGCTGTGGCAGTGAGTTGTTCATATCCCTCGCCCCTTGTCTTGTGGGGGGCCAAGGAAGCAATGCACGTCCTTCTTCCTGAGCTCTTAACAGAGTGACTCCCCTTGTTCGATAGTAAGCAAAATATTCAGACACACAGAGAGCTGCCCTATTACTGGCAGCACCTTCACATAACTGGTGTTATAAACTGGTGGGAGTAGCTTCAGTAATAACATGAGGAAATTCTTCTTAATGGAAAGACTGGTAAGTAGATGGAATAGCCAGCACAGAGAGGTGGTAAATGCTGAGACACTGATGGGTTTCCAAGTGAGTGTGAGATATCTATAAAGGGTAAATAAAAGCAAAGGGGATGGGGCAAGGGGAAAAGGGGATGAACTGCCACTAGGGAGTTGTCTACAGCACATCCAATGATAGGTCAAAAAGGTTGTTAGGAAAATGGGCAGACATGATGGACTATGAGTGTTTTTTCTTTGGCCTCCTTGTATATACTTTTGTGTTTCTATGACCTGAATCAGAGATGAAGGTTACCAGTAGCAGCGAAGGATTCAATTTATCTCACAGAATAGAATCATTGACAGTATTAAATGCTTTTGCAAAATTAATATAGACAACACCAGATCCCTGTCTGGAGTCAGTCTTGATAGCAAAGTAATCTATGAGTCTGAGGAGGGATGAGATGGTGGAGTGATTGCCTTGAGAATCTGATTGAAAGGGAGTTAGAAAGTTTTACTTGGGAGTCACGTGATGCTTTTGGCAGCATAACAGTTCTTCACCTCCGCTCCTGCTTCTCACCTGTTAAACTCCATTACTTTGGTGTCCCTAAGTTGAAAGTTTTGGTTCTACCTAGGCCCAGATATTCAAACTGCGCCACAAAGTAGCGCAATAGCAGGAGCAGGTGCAAGTCCAGTGTGCCTATGTGCAACATGTGTGATATTCAAACACTGTGCAGGCAAAGATGCGCTTGCACCACACAACTGAATATCATGCCAACTGCATCATGGCACAACCAGTGATATGCAGTGGTGCAGGTCTGATGCGCAGTAGCACAACCAGGGATGCGCAGTGGAGCAGGGTAGCAGCACATCAGCACAACCAGGGATGTGCAGAGACAGGATGCAGGGGTCCACCACCCATGGAAGATATGGGCAGAGGAGCACACAGCAGAACAGACATCACCCCCCACTCCCCATGAACCGCACAATCTGAGGAGAGCTGGAAGAACCACCGGTCCATGGACACCAGCAACAATCCCAGAGCCCCAGCACACCCCCTGGCAAGCTGTGACCGGCACACAAGGAGGTCCGGCCACCCCATGCTACACCATCCCACCAATGCAGTGCACACCCTGCACACCAATCCCCAGACTCCCAGCCCAGAAGCAGCGTCCAACAGTGCAGGACACCCCATGCATGCCATCACCCCTACTGTGACAATACAACCCTGTGCACTATGGAGCCATGCAAGGCAGCCCCACCATGAGCACCCAGCAGCGGGTGGCAGCAGACACTGATGCAACAACTGCAGACATAGTGCCGCCCTGCATGGCCCCCCCCCCGTGGTACAGCTGAGAGACCGACCATGCGCCGGCATACGAGGTACCTCACATGTGACAGGGCCTCCCCTGGACCCCACCACCAGCGGTACAGCACCCTGCACACCCTCCCAAGGACACACCCCATCCCAGCACTGGCCACAACAGCCAGCACAGATTCCCACAGTGGTGCATGGAAGCATGCGCCACACAGGATGCAACACAGTGCATGGACAAACACCCACCCATACCGAAGGGTACACCAACACTGGGACACAGTAGCGGGTCAGCAAACCCGCTGGCGTGTGGCCACAGCAGCCGTGTACCCATGGCTAGCACCCCTCCATGGCACAAGTGTTCCAGCCACCCTGCGCATGCACCATGAAGCCGTACTCCACCAGCATGTGGCCGGAGCAAAAGTGACAGACAGTGGAGCACATGCCCTGCAACAGACACAAGTTTCAGCATGGAGGGGGGACAACAACAGTGGAGGCCACAGTGCCACCTGAGGAAGACGTGCAGCATACTGGTGACAGGAGGCAACCTGGCATTGTGTCGGGTACAGTGGTCGTCCAGCATGGACAGCCACCACTGACATGCCAGCAGACCGTGCATATCACAGCCATGCAAGGGTGTCGACTGCACAGGCCATGGATGGTCTGACAGTGGCGCCATGGACACAGTGCATGCACCGTGGACCACTGCACACAGGCATCCAGTGCACAGGGAACAACACACAAACCACAGACAGCGACTGATTCCCCCGCCCACACCATAGGCAGTTCCCTTCCAGACACACACACACCCATGCCTGCACCACCCTTGATGCCATGCACACCACTGCAGCTGAGCACCTGTAGCTTGCTGCAAATCATAGACCACCACAGTTGTCATAACAAAACAAATGTATTGAACAGAGGTGAGAAACAAAACTATTTACAAATATGTACAATGGGGGTAAGGGCCACATACCAGGTGGGGGCAGGTAAGGGGCACGGGTGAACAAATGGGAGAGGGAAGAAGGGGTGTGACGGTTGGTCTAGGGTGTTTCTGGGGGCATGGAGGGCCTATCGTCCGCCCCGCTTTCCACTTCTGTGGCGCCTACACGTCCTCCGCCTCCTGACCCCGTGCCGCTCCATTCACTGGAGGATTTCCATCGATGCCCTGGCCAGCTGCGAGAGCTCCTGCATGGCCCTTTCGATGGCCATCATTCGTCATCCACCTAGGACAAGGGAGCAGAGTCAATATATGTGAATGTCCATCCCCCTGCAGCCCACCCAATGTGCATGGCATACAGCCATGGGCCACGCCCCTTTGATGATGTGTGATCACCCACAGTGATCATGTCCACAAGACCTGCCTACCCAGGCACACACAGCGATGTGGACCACTGCACACACCCACCGCCCAAGTCCTGCACAGCACCACCGTGGCTGTACAGTGTCATGGCTATGCGGTGCGAAGGCAGTGGCACAGCCATGTACCCGGTGCACGCATGGACCACCAGGGACGCACACCCACACATGCAGTGCCACAGGACAGGGCTGAGTGTAGTGTGTGGCGTGCATGTCAGTAGTGTCAATGGATGGTGGCCATGCCCCGCCACCTACCCCTCAACACAGCATGCACAGAATATCCTGGAAGAAAGACACTCACCTGCAACTGCAACATCCATGCGCTGATGCGGTATGGGCCCGCCAGCTCGTGCCTGTTGCCGGGCAGCTTCCTCCTCATGGTGTGCCCGTGCCTCTCTGGCTCTGCACCTCTCCTCAGGGCCTAGGGTGCAAACTTTGAGAGGGGAACATCAGTACAAACCAGTAGCAAAGGTCCCCCCGGTGTGTGTGATCCCGTACAGCCCAGCCATGCCACAACCCCCCCCACCACCACCACCACCCACACTGAACGCCCCTCCCCCGTGTGGTGGACACATGCCCACCGCGATACCCAGATGGACACTACCAGTGTATGGATGGAGCACCTACCTGGACATGGCACTGCGCCTCACCTGGTGCATGCCCATAGACAGGCAAGCTTGTCTGGGTCCCTCCGCAGGAGGTTCCCATAGTGGTGGTGATACTGCTCAGAACTGTGGGTGATCCCGGTGGCCTCCTCCAGTGCCTCTGCCACCTCTTCCCACACAGCACTCCTTTCCCTATCTAGGGGGTCATCCCCAAACAAGGCCCCAGCATGGGGCTCTACAATGGCCGCCAAATTGGCCAGCTTGAGAGGGCTCCACAAAGCTGCTCTCCTCTGTGCCATGTCTACTGCAGCCAGGATCACAAAATGGCACTCTGTAGTGCAAGTCCACCATGTGTAGATGCTGCGTGGTACAGCGATGCCATTCCCCATCATGCTGTCACTGAACAATGTGATAGGGGTGTACCCATGCGGACGCATGGCACCTAGGGGGCAAAAGGTCGACCACAGGGTCAAGGGTCTGTTGTGCACGGACCGCCACAGCACAGTTGGGACTCCCTGCATGTAGCGTGGTAGAGTGCCTGTGTGTGACGCCCTGCAGTGTCCTACCATGCTGTGGCGCCATGGCACTTACGGCACTCCAGGGTACGAGCGCCATACATGTGAACAGCGCACTAGCACCACTGGCACAGTGGTGGCCATGCCCTGCACTGCCTCCCATGCTCAGCACGTCAGCAGCATGGCAGAAGTCAGTGTCAGCACCCTGGGCATGCGCCATGCGGTGCATACTGCGCATGTCACAGAGCTGCGCCTTTGTCTGAGCACGATCAGCACAAATTGCGCAATGTGCAACAGCACGATATTCAGCCAGCATATGCAAATTAGCTCATCATCAATTCCATGGCGCAGCTACTGCATTAGCATCCACTTAAAGTTGCACCTCGCCTTATTTGCATGCCTTGCGCTATATAAATGTGACATAGGGCTGCAGTGGACATAGTTTGGTATTGCAGTCTATTGTGGTGGGTTGCATGCTGTTTGGAAGTGTGGACTGTGGTGTGTGGGAGACGCATGGGACTGCAGAATCAAAGGTAACACCTGTCATTCCCACAGGCTCTATAATGACAGAACGTGAGGAAGAGGAGGAACAGGGATGTTGGAGAAAGAGGAGGCCCAACTTCACCCAGGCAGAATCAGATGCCCTCTTCAAGGCCTACCTCGACAGGGAACTGCTGCTCAGTGGACAGCGGGGAACACCACAGGCCCGAGCTGCGGCATGGGGTGAGGTTGCCTGTGCCGTGAACCAGCATGGCAGTCACCAGTGGTCTGTGCAGGAATGTAAAAAGAAGGTCGGCATGGACAAGAGGAGAATTAAGGACAAGGTGGCTGCCATCAGTGCAGCACATGCTGCAACTGGTGGTGGACAGCTGGATGTGCCACGCCTGATGCCACAGGAGGAGCAGATGGCCAGCAGCATGCGGCCATAGAGAGTGTTTCGCGTGGTGGCTTCCAGACGGGTGGCAGCCCATCACTGCATAGTAGGTCCTGTGCTGTCACTGTGTGGGAGGTGGGGGGAATGCCACAGGGTAGGGCGGAGACATTAACACTACTGTGTTCCCTTATAGCTCCTGAGCATCTACATGGGTCAGCAGTGGTGGGTGTCTCCATCGTGGGCAAGGCCCTGGACACGGAGGAGTGCCCATCCACCTTCACAGGTGTCCAAGGGTCAGGACCACTGCATACCTGCCTGTCTGTCCGGACTGAAAATGGTGGTGCCGGTGCGGACAAGGCCCTGTCTGTGTCCCAGCATGACAGCGGCCACAGACTCCAGCAAGCTGGGACACGGACTGGTGCCAGATCAGGCACCAATGATGATGCATCACACATCCTGGACAGTGATACGGGTGGGATGCAGGATGGTCCCACAGCAGGGAATGGCACGGGCGTAGCCATGGGTGGTGCTGCCATGGAGGCCTGTGTGACATCACAGTCCCAGCCTGTGCCTGTATGCCCCAGTGGGGCAGCACTGGTGTGCATCTAGGCTGGTGGGGTTGTTGCAGCCACTGCAGTGGCACTGGTGAGCCCAGGCAACCAGCGGCCAGAGGGGCAGTGCCAGCAGTCGGCCAATGGTGACAGGGGAACAGTGTCGGGTGGTGGCATCAGTGCACAGCATGTGGATGTGCCCCGGCATGGCTCTAGTGTCCAGTGCTCATCATCAAGGGGTGCTGCCCGGCATGGCCAGGAACACCATGAAGGACAGCATGCCTATCAGGCGGATGACCTCTTTGATGAGCACAGCCGCCTACTCCAGGCATCAGTGGATCAGCAGTTGCGGTTTGTGATGGCGGTGGATGCACTCAGTGCGGTTCTGTGCCAGGCAGAGGAAAGACACAGCAGGGACCACGGTCTGCTCCTGACAGAGATGGCCTGGCAGCGGGAGGATGTGACTGCTGCTATTGACAGGCAGACACGTGCAATCACTGCTGTCATGGCCACTTTGGGCACCCAGTACATTGCCCATGTGCCACAGACACTGCACAGTGTCACGTCAGCACCGGGTTTGCTTGTGGGCATACCGAGCACACCTGGCGTGGGCATGTTCGGTGAGCTGCAGACCGCTGCATGAACATAGTCGCGTTCCCGCAATGTCACCCCTGGGGGACCATTGGTGCCACCCCATGAGGCCAATGGTCAGCCTTGCATGGCTGGCAGGTCTCAGCGGGGCCACCGACACAACCGTGGTGGCCGTGGCACTGTGCCACATGACTGAACTGTCTCCCACCATGGCCACTGTTAGCCGCTGCCCTGTGTGCCCTGCACACACACGGTCCATGTGCACACCCTCCTGGCTGCTGGCCACTGTGGCGTGTGCATGATCATGCCTGCATTGCGCTGTCCACCAGTGTGCAATGGTGCCCAGCATCTGAGACACGCACAGTGATGGCCACTGGGCGTGGTTGTGTGTGGACCTGTGTGTAGCTAGGTGTTGCAGTCAGGGTTGGCATGCCTTCTACCCCTTGTGCATGTCTTGTGGGGTGGGTGTGTGTGTGTGTGTGTGTGTGTGTGTGTGTGTGTGAGCATGTGTCGTGTTTGGCCTTGCCCATCCCTGACGGCGTGGGTGGTTCCATGCTCAGACCCATTCCCTTGCCACCATCCACCCCTGTGGTTCATTCATGCCTGTCTGTGGGTTGTGCCTTTGCCACTGGTGGTTGCACATGGCCCCATGACCTACCTGTGTTGGCCAAAGTGCTCCTCTGTGATGGTGTCCCGGTGCAGTTGTGCCATCCAGATCAAGCGGGAGTCCCTTCGCCCAGGGGGTGGCTGCCCATCACTGTCTGGACTGGCATCCTCATAGTCCCCATCGCTGTCCCCCTCTTTGACCTCTACAGCTATCACACAGTCGTTGGCAATGTTGTGCAGGATGCAACAGGCCAGGAATAGCCTGCAGGCCTTTGAGGGGCTGTACTGTAGGGCATCGCCAGATATGTCCAGGTGCTGGAAACCTGACTTCAGCATCCCAATCACCCACTCGATGACATTATGTGTGGTAGCATGTGCCTCATTGTACTGTTGCTGCGATGGGGTCACGGTGCACCAGTATGGTGTGAGCAGCCAGGAACGTAGTGGGTAGCCACTGTCACCTGTGTATAGAGGGTGGACATTAGGATGGTGGTCTGCGTCGCTCTGCCAAGGGCCGTCAAGGCTGGTACCCATGGCACCTCTGACTATGCCCCTCCCACAGCTGCCCATGTCATCCTGCGTGATGTGCATACTCACCCACTAGGTGGCCAATGGGGATGTCTCCACTCTCAAACCTGTGGCACAGTGCAGACTGGTGCCAGATGAAGGCATCATGTGCTCCCCCAGGGTGTGTGACACAGACATTGATTATGAACCCCCTGGCATCACAGTTGATGCTGGCAAAACCCTTCCGGTTGATGTATGCAACACCATCCAGGCCAGGTGGCATGAGGATGGCCACATGGGTGCAGTCAATGACCCCGAGCATGCCAGGCATATGTGCTACTCTGTGGAACTCTTGTATGTGTGCTGTGTGTTCCGCCTGTGTGCTGAGGAAATGGATGTACTCCGAAGCATGTGGCAGCAGTGCGCTGAGGAATTGTGTGAGCAGGTGTGACGCAGCCAACTGGGTTATGCCTGTTGTGTCCCCTGTTGGTCTCTGGAAGGTGCCCGTGGTGAGCAGGCACATGAAAGCTGTCACCTTTGTCTCCACCGACAGCATAGCTCCGTTATGTGGGTGCCTGCATCTCATCACTGCACAGCTCACAGAGCCGCCTCAGGATTGCCCGGTTCAGGTGGTACCGGCCTACAATCTTTGTGTCGGTGTAGTGCTTGAAGGTGGTGTGGGCTTGGTACCACCTGCTGGGGGCATACTGCCGACAGGCTTTTCCACGGCCACGCTCCCCCTCCTGCCTGCCTTCTCACACCCCTCATTACCGCCTCCATCTGGAAGGTGACACTGGCCACGTCCCTGGCTGGTGTTCCCCCCCTCCAGCAGCTGTTATCCTGTCCCCCCCCCCGCTGTCCTCTGCGATGCTCCCCCTGCACTGGGTACACCTCCGGCCTTTGGCTGTCCTGCCTACTGCCACTGCCCTCAGTACACTGTGGCACTACCCTGTCTGTCCTGCACAAGTAGCACAGGCTCCCCACTCCTGTTCTGTTCCTGTGTGTTCCCAGGTGTGCCCTGTCCTGCTCCTTCACAGTCCCACTAACTGCTACTCTGTTTGTGGTTGCTGTCACCTCACTCTCACCTCTGGCTTCCCTGTAGCATTCTTGTGCCTCTCTCTTGTTCCTTTTTATTTTGGATCATTTCCGCTATCACACAAATTCCACTAGCTCCTCTATTGCGTATGGCTCATGTTGTTGAATATCGCACTGCGACATTTATTCATGGTTCCTCCCCTACAGTTGCACATGCATTCATTACCATTGTGCTCTTCAGATTGTAACTTTGTGCTTAGCTGCCTCCCTACGAATATCGCACAATGGTGCATTTTCGTACTTGCGCTGGCGCATCTCTGTTGCGCATGGTGCATCCCTCCTGAATATCTGGCCTCTAGTGTTTACTGCCAGGGAAGATACTGACTGCTGGTTTGATTGGTTTCCTGAGGATTCATTGGAATTATGGAGGCAGAAATGAGCTTACCCACTCCACATCACACGCCACCTCCAATGCCCAACAAATCTTCTAAGAGGCCTAAGGTCCAGGAATCTACTGGCTTGCATGTAAATATGACAGCTCCTGACTCAACTCCACTCTCCGAGCAGAAGTTTCTGGCAGAATTACAGCCTTTTAAAGATTCTCTATGAGAACTCACCAGTGAATTAAAATCCTTGTGGTCTGATCTAGGTGAAGTTGGCTACAGAGTTGGTGATCTGGAAGCCCGCACCTCATTGGTGGAGAAATGGAGAGACCGCATTTATCTGGAGGTCTGTGCACTTCGGCAGAAGCTGGGTAAAATTGAAGCTAAATTTGAGGCTCTGGAAGGGAGAAGCTGTAGAAACAATCTGATAATCTTTGGCCTCCCTGGAGAAGCAGAAGGTGCAACCCTGATCCTCTTCATACACAAATTATTTGCTAAGGTGGCTGGCCTATCCCCTAGTAATCCAGCCTATATTGTGGAATGGGCTCACCGTTTGCTTTACCCTAGACTGCCAGAAGGCTTTCCACCCCATCCAATAATCTTGAAGCTATTAAACTTCTTGGATAAACAACATATTCTTGCAAAGGTTAGGGATCTTAAGAAGGTAACCTGGGAGGGTTCTAAGTTCATATTTCACGGGATCTGACTGCAGCAACCTGGCAAAACAGAGTAGTGTTTCACCTGGTGATTACCAAGCTTATCCTTGCTGGTATTCATTTTCAGGTAATTTATCCTACTCACCTTCAAGTTCTTCTACAAGGGGTATGGCATTCCTATGATACCCCTGAGCAGGCAGCCAGCAAGTGAAAGAAACTGCTTCCTGATCTTTTTCAGGATCGCTGAACTGCCCCAGGGATATAGCTCTCTAACTTTTACCATTATAGATCAATCCAGGATTCTGCACCAAAGATCCTTCTCATGTTCCTTTTTTGATGAGAGATTATGCCCTTCCATTTTTCAGCCTCTCTGGGTCCCTTCTGTCTGGACTAACAGTGTCTAACCATGGACTGTCACCCTATGTTTCTGCTGAGTGTCATAGGAATCACCGATTTGTGCAAAGTATGATTCTTAGCCAGTCTGCCGTCTGCTCATCTGCCGGCTCTGCTTCGATCCTGAATCCCATTTCAATCTGCATCCTTCTCCTTAGTTTGGGTTTACCATATGCTGACAATCTCAGTTTTGGAATGATTTTTACCTGATGGACACATGGATTGCTGCAATGCCTCAGGAGCTCTTTTTTTCCTTTGTTCTTCTATATTTTCGGATGCCTGTGGTCTGTGCTATGAACACCTCTGTCCTTTCTGCTCTGCTAGAGACCATGCCCTTTTCTATTGTGACCAGGTGACTTGGCAATATTACTGGACTGCTTCTGATGCCAGCACCTGAATCCAGCCACAATTACAGTACCTTTCAATGTTCTACTTACCTTCAGTGCAGTGGGTTGTTCAGTTTATATAGCTTTTCCATGAGGAGCCACCATTTTGTGTTCCATCTACTGGAGTCCAGCAATCACTATGGGGTTTTCTCTGGGTCTGGAGTTCCCTAGCTAGTATTACCTTTTTGCTAACTTTAGTTATGTTGGGGGTTACTGGTGAAGTCTTTCCCCTTGATATATTTGTCTCCCCATTCAAGTGACCACCTGATTTGGATTCTTAGGCCTATGATATTGGCTTCAGGGATAACAGTGTTTAAAAGTTTGATGTTTAAGCTAATGATTTGGATATTTTGAGCAATGTAGCCCTTGAGTTTTTCTGCTGTTTTTGCATGTTTTTTTTAATATTTTTTCTTTTTTTGTGTGTGGTCTTTTTTGTAAGGATTCACTTGGTTTGACTAATTGAAGTTTTTGCAATGTTCTGCTTTAAGTGGAATTATAGATAGTAGATTTATCTCACCTGTCTCTTTGCTGTGTAGATACATTTGTATTTTGGGGCTGGTACTGACCTGAAGGGTAGTGGATTGATTATCTTTATGAAGGACAATCACAGGATGGGGTGGTACAGGAGGGGAGCGGGAGTGGGTCTGTGAGGGACAGGCTTTGCTAGGTGTCAAAGACGTCATGCACCTAATAGTTTGAGAGGGGATGTCTCAATTTCTTGGAGGGGATACAGATGGTTGGTACTAGTCTACATGTTTTAATTCAGTTTCTATTTTATGGTGGCTATGGCTACATCTTTCCACTCTTGGTTGACCAGAGATCACTAGCCAACATGTATATTCTTATTCATCTGCCCCTTCCTGGACACTGAGATTGGTTGGGTATGGCTTAATGTGTGATCACTGATTGTTAATTATTCTTATTATAATATTTTTGGATTTGGAGAATTTAGGGGTATATACTGAAGGATGGGTTTATATACGGAGGGGATTGAGGGAGGTGGGTACTTGGTTTATTAAGGGTGGACACATGGTGTTTTTGTCAATACAGGTTTGTGATATGGATATTAAGGGGGTGGTTCTGTTGTGAATTTTCTTTTTTGGGTTCAAGTAGATAATTTGTGGGGGGAAGGGAGGCGGAGTTGGTCACTTTTTGGAAGTGTCATATGCCCAAACTGATATTTATTCTTTGTGGTGCATTTCATACTGACAATTGTAATAGCTAGCTCTCTAAAGTATATTTCTTGTGTAACCCCTTTGTTACCCGGGGTTACTAGAATCCCAGTAAGACCTAGTGGTAGGCAGGGAAGGCAGCTTGTGAAAGTCCAGTTAAATGGGGTTTACACTGTCTCACTCTGTCCTCAGTCACAGCTGAGACTGGAGAGATGACATCATTATAGAATTGTTACAGCTGCATGAGCCACATTTGGAATCTTCAGCTCAGAGTAGTTCTAGAACCTTGGGAATTTGAAAAGCCAGTCTTCCGTTTGTCCTTGAGCAAGAAGGAAGCATCAGACTAGAGTTTGAGTTTTGCCTCACACAGAAGGAAGTTTTTCTGTGTTTCACCATTCTTCAAGTGGTGGAGACCATCCCCTCGGTCTCAGTGCCCCCTCCCTCCGAGGGGGTGTAGGAAAAGGTCTCTGTGGGTTCCAGGGGCAATCCCCTTTTTCCACCAAGGAAAGAAGCTGCCTGAAATTACTTTGTCTGTTTGGGTATACAGAAAAGGTTAAAGGACTTCGCCTGTGGGGCCCTGCAATGATTGGGTGAGTATTTGGCTCCAGTTTAAGGGGTAAACAACTGTTTTTCAGTCAGGAAATGTTATTGGGGACTGCTGTTTGGGAGCACTATATACACTAGGACTAACAAATGGAGCAGTCAATTCAGTTTCAAGTTTCAAATGGTTTTATTGGGGACTGCTGTTTGGGAGGACTATATACACTAGGACGAACAAATGGAGCAGTCAGTTTAAAGTTTAGATGGATTTAGAGTTCGCAGTCGAGGGGGTGCGTCAGTTCATCCACCATGCAATCTACATGTTACAGTCCTAAAGTTTCTGTGTGTTCAAAGAAATGGCCGGGTATGGGCTGTGGGAGCTGGAGGTGGATAAATCCCCATCTATAGTAACCAGGTCCACCTCTACGGATTTCATCTGTTTTTGCTACTCACCTCATGCGCTTGGCCAGTGATGGGGTGGGTACCCAGACGTGGGTTGCAACATGAAAATCTCTCTAGGAGTCCATGACTTCAAGTGGTGTGGGGAGCCACAGGATGGGAAAATTACTCCTTGTAGGATGGGAGTCTCCCTGTTTGATGGGAGTTTCGAATTGGAAGTACGAAAACAAAATCTCTCTAGGAGTCGCAGACTTCAAGTGGTGTGGGGAGACACAGTTTGGGAGCCTCCTTGTTTGATGGGATGTCTTTCCAAGTAGAGTTTGGGTTCATTCGCCAAGTGGACCGTCAGTAGAGTGGCTTGCAGGGGCCGGGCCAGTCGGACTGTGTATCCAATGCGCATGCGAACCGGGCTGAGTGCCTGGTAGTCCAAAGCCAGACAACTGTTGTAAAGTGTTCATTCCTCAAATGGACCGCTGTGTTTAATCTCTAATCTGCATTACAGTTACGTAGCCTCTGTGGACCATACAGTGCTTTGTTTATGTTCAGTGAGTTAATAAATAAAGCCACACTGAAAATCCCAATTCTGGTTCTGGACATTACAGTTATTGCTTCCTGTAGTTTGGATTTACTTGGTGCCCTGTGCAGAGTAGTCAAACCCTAGGTCTCTTGTGCCAAGTAGCTTCATCCTTCCCAAACCCATAGATATACACTCCCACAGGTATTGCTGCCAAATGCTAGCAGCATGCCACCTGTCGTTGTTTTGGTAAAAGGACAGGGGTGGGGAGGGTTAAAAATGGAGGCACCGCTTTGGATTGGTTTGGGAAGGAAGGTGCTGGGCAAGTGAGCTAGCGTTTTGGCTAGCTGGCATCGGAGCCCAAAAGTTGAACAATTTCCCTAGTGTGTGCTGTGTGCTGTGAATCTTGTGCTGCTGTTTAAAAAATGCCAGCTGTTTACCAAGGAGCTGTAAAGCCAAAGTGTGTGTCCTTTTCCTGCATCAACATAGTTTACAGCGTTTGTCAGTTTTAAAATAAAGTTCTGTGAAGAAAAGTGTGGAAAACTAGGGGTAGCAACAGAGAAATTATGTCCTGGATGTTGGAAATGCTTTCTATGCAATGCTAGAGACTGCAGAGTTAATGGCAATGTTACATGGTTGAAATGGGCTCCCACCGTGGAGTCGGTTGAAAAAAAAAAGTGCATCTTTTCAGTTTAAATTTGCCTGCTCGACGATCGCCGTGAGGAGAGGAGCCCTCGTGAGGAAGAAGAGGCTCATTTGCATGGCGTCATGTGGTTGGTCAGTTTGCCATTAGTCCCGCCCCTCAGCCAGCTCTTATATGTCTGCTTCAGCATTCGAGAGGGAGACAGAGAGTAGTGCGTGTACTGGCAGTGGAGGAGCATTCGCAAAGTGTTCAAAGTGCTGTAAACAGTGAAAAGTGACTTTTCTAGTTCAAAATCGGGCTCAACCCGCTTATCGGTCGTGGGATCAGTGAATTGTGTGATTAATACTACGATCGCGGAGACTGCCCGCCCGGTTTAAATTCGAGGCCTTCAAAAATCTGGCTGCAGGCCGTTTTCCTCCATCGCAGCAATCTGCTACCATAACAGTGAGTAAACGATTTAAAACTGCTCAAATCAGTGATTTTCAGAGAATGCCATATAAAATGTGAGTGCAGCTGTATAGTCGCTTTGCAACTAGCGATTGTGTGATATCCTGCTGGCAAGTGCAAGTCTGTAAAGCCATTAAATGTGAGCATAGCAATGAAAGTAGCCTCAGTTTAAAGTTTGCCGCCAGAGAGAGACTGTGGGTTGTAAAATAAGTGCAACACTAGTAAAAGCAGGCAATCCTGTGCTGAAACCTGAAGTTTTAAAAGGGACTGTGATTAAATAAATGTTGCCAGCAAGTGTAAAGTCCAAGGAAAATCCTGTAAATGTGAGAACAGCCAGAACAGAGCAAGTTGTGCAGTTTAAATAAAAGTTATTAGTAGCTGATGTAAATCGGCGCTATGGGCTTGACCCAGAGTCTGAATGTTGATGCACAGGAGTGCTGCCGCCATTACAGGGTGGGGTAGTAAAGTAAACACAGCAGCAGAGGAGCCATTTTAAAGCTACAGAGTGTGTTCATTAAAGTGGGACTTTCAGTTACAGTGAACTTTTGTTTGTTTTCTGCAGTTATGGCCTCAGGACCAGCTCGTTACCCGGATCATGCCCGGGTTGCAGTAACAGCAGCAGTAAATAGATTGAGAGACATTGATTCCTCACTGTGCTGGTTGTCTACAAAAATATGGCTTGTATAAAGTGCCTCAAATTTGTTTGGTTCCCACATGGATACAACTTCAAGAATCTGCAGTTGGCAGCACACAGCATCAGGCGGAGCCTGTGGAGGAAGGTCCCCCAGGGGAGTGTGGCACAAAGTTAGAGAGTGCAGAATTAGAGACTGAATCTGAAGTTGAAGTTTTGGATGCTGGATCTCAGAAGGCAAGTTCAGACAAAGCATCAATAGTCCCCTGTGTGGGGGGGCCTAGCCCAAGTCTTGAAGGTGAAGATGAGATGCGGGAGGCCATTGAATGGGAGGTGTCAACCTCCGCTCCTAGTGATGAATGGATAGTCTCGGGGGTGAGAACTACTGCTCACTCCTGGGCTCAGATCCTCAGTGAAGAGGAAGATGAGGAGGAACCTAAGTGGCCTTGTGAGATAGGAACGGTACACAGCCTCAAGATCTTGCCTCGGAGGAATGTGTTCAAGAAGGTGGTGATGCCACTGCCCTGGCTTCACCAGAAGAAAAGAAGTCAGGGATCCATTTTAATTTATTGAGGATGCGAAGCTGGCAGAACCAGGACTGGCCACTCCCAAGCCAGGCCAGCGGTCTCAGATTGACCAAAGCAAGTAAAGAGGAGAGACTGGTTCATAGAAAGGCCAATGAAATCTTTGGTATGACCTTTCCTACCTTTCCTCGGAGAGTCTGGGAGGATATTGAGAACTGCAGGAAATCCTGGATCTGGGATGAAGCAATGAAACATGTGTATCCTGGGGCTTACCAGCATGTAAAGAATAGCATGTTCCACGAAAAGTATACACAGTGAAAGAGAGGCAGGACACTGTTTATGGACAGATTGAGAATTGTGGACGGAGAGGGACGTAAAGTCTCCCACTGTGTGAATTATGTGCGTCCAGATGGAGTAATAATTCAAGCCCCTGACCCCCTCTACTATTGGCCTCAGTGCAAGGACCTCCCAGTAATTAAGCCCGTGCCTACAAAATGGAGAGCCGAGCAGTGGTTGTCAATACTGCCACATCTACACTGTGAAGTAACCTTATAACCTTATTGAACTGCCAATATGAATAAACAAGAACTCAGGTGCCCCATATTCTTCAGTCCGTAGTGTACTGCCCTATTCAGCAACCATCTACTGGTACCACCAGATAACTTCAGATCCAGAGAGGACACCAGCCCAGCTGTTTTCCTGTTCATTGCCTGGTAATCGGATGACGCCGGACCAGCTGTTTTTCCTTTTGTTCCTGTTCTAAGGTTCCTTCTCCAGTTATGACATCAGCCCAGCTGTTTCCAGATGTGCACTCCTGTGGGTTCCCGGAAGATGTCCGCCCAGCTGTATCAGAAGAAATGCTGCCAGGGAGAGTCTTGCAGGGACCAGGTTGATGATGTAATACTTCAAGAGCTGGTGAGTCATCAAAATTCTTTTTATTCTATCTTTATGACAGTCAATACACACCTTACACTACAGACTTCAAACAGTGTGCGAACTGTCCGCAAAAACTCTCCCCTTTGGGATTATGGCCTTAAAAGACTATGTTCACAGGGCTCCGGCCCAGGAAAGACTCTTTAATGGACTGGCCTTCGGGCCTTGTAGTCACTAGTGGGACATTTAGGGCATTCCATCCCCCCAAAGAAGTGTATTGTTATCAATGTTATTTCTGTACTTAATGTATATACTGTCTTTTCTACTTTTCTAAAAAAAAAAAAAAAAATATTTTTTTCTTTTTGGGATTGTTTAGTGTTTAGTGTTCTGTTTTTCCTGTATGGTAAGGGTTGTTGTTGCTGTTGTTGTCACTGTTGTTGTTTAGGTAGATCGTAAATGCAGATTAGGGTGTGTTTTTTTTGTTTTGTTTTTGTCTTTTCTTACAGTTGTTCCTGGAAGAAAGAAGAGAAGACAAGAAGGGTGGGATGGCCTAAGGCCGGGTGCATAATGACTGGGGACAGTCATTTTCCTGGTCAAGGGCGAGTGTAACCCCTTTGTTACCCGGGGTTACTAGAATCCCAGTAAGACCTAGTGGTAGGCAGGGAAGGCAGCTTGTGAAACTCCAGTTAAATGGGTTTCACACTGTCTCACTCTGTCCTCAGTCACAGCTGAGACTGGAGAGATGACATCATTATAAAATTGTTACAGCTGCATGAGCCACATTTGGAATCTTCAGCTCAGAGTAGTTCTAGAACCTTGGGAATTTGAAAAGCCAGTCTTCTGTTTGTCCTTGAGCAAGAAGGAAGCATCAGACTGTAGTTTGAGTTTTGCCTCCAACAGAAGGAAGTTTTTCTGTTTCACCATTCTTCAAGTGGTGGAGACTGTCCCTCGGTCTCAGTGCCCCTCCCTCTGGGGGTAGGAAAGGTCTCTGTGGCTTCTAGGGCAATCCCTTTTCCCACCAAGGAAAGAAGCTGCCTGAAATTACTTTGTCTGTTTGGGTATACAGAAAGGTTAAAGGACTTCGCCTGTGGGGCCCTGCAAAAATTGGGTGAGTGTTTGGCTCCAGTTTAAGGGGCAAACAACTGTTTTTCAGTCAGGAAATGTTATTGGGGACTGCTGTTTGGGAGCACTATATACACTAGGACGAACAAATGGAGCAGTCAATTCAGTTTCAAGTTTCAAATGGTTTTATTGGGGACTGCTGTTTGGGAGGACTATATACACTAGGACGAACAAATGGAGCAGTCAGTTTAAAGTTTAAATGGATTTAGAGTTCACAGTAGAGGGGGTTCGTCAGTTCATCCACCATGCAATCTACATGTTACAGTCCTAAAGTTTGTGTGTTCAGAGAAATGGCCGGGTATGGGCTGTGGGAGCTGGAGGTGGATAAATCCCCATCTTTAGTAAACAGGTCCACCTCTACGGATTTCATCTGTTTTTGCTACTCGCCTCATGCGCTTGGCCAGTGAAGGGGTGGGTACCCAGACGTGGGTCGCAACATGAAAATCTCTCTAGGAGCTGATGACTTCAAGTGGTGTGGGGAGCCACAGGATGGGAAAATTATTCCTTGTAGGATGGGAGTCTCCCTGTTTGATGGGAGTTTCAAATTGGAAGTATGAAAACAAAATCTCTCTAGGAGTCGCAGACTTCAAGTGGTGTGGGGAGCCACAGTTTGGGAACCTCCTTGTTTAATGGGATGTCTTTCCAAGTAGAGTTTGGGTTCATTTGCCAAGTGGACTGTCAGTAGAGTGGCCGGCAGGGGAGCCGGGCCAGTTGGGCTGTGTATCCAATGCGCATGCGAAGTCCGGGCTGAGTGCCTGGTAAGTCCAAAGCCAGACAACTGTTGTAAAGTGTTCATTCCTCAAATGGACCGCTGTGTTTAATCTCTAATCTGCATTACAGTTACGTAGCCCTGTGGGGGACCATACAGAGCTTTGTTTATGTTCAGTGAGTTAATAAATAAAGCCACACTGAAAAATCCCAATTCTGGTTCTGGACATTACAGTTATTGCTTCCTGTAGTTTGGATTTACTTGGGTGTCCCTGTGCAGAGTAGTCAAACCTAGGTCTCTTGTGCCAAGTAGCTTCATCCTTCCCTGAACCCGTAGGTATGCACTCCCCACCAGGTATTGCTGCCAAATGCCAACAGCATGCCACCTGTTATTGTTTTGGTAAAAGGACAGGGGTGGGGAGGGTTACACTTGGAATGTTAAAAGAGCCCGATACCCATTTAAGTGCTACCAAATCCTTAGTCGCATAAAACAACTGGAGTGTAGTATTGCCTTTTTACAGTAGACTCACCTGCTGTCTGCAGAAGGTAAATTATTCTGCACACATTTGGTGGGTCACTCTTTGCTGCAGGGTGCAGCAGGGCCAGTAGAGGGGTTGATGCAATAATTAATAGAAATGTTCAGTTGCAGTGCACTCAGAGTCTCGCTGACCCTCAGAGGAGGTATATATTTGTTAAAGGCCTCTTTGATAGGGTGGAGATGGTCTGGGATGTGTCTACAGTCCTAATTCTGATAGTTCCCTCTTTTAATGGAGCTGGCCTCTCTCGTTGCCCCCTTTCTTTCAGTTCCTCTGGTTCTTTGGGGGAGGGGGACTGGAATGTTTCCTTTACCCAATATTTGGACAGGTCGGTGGAGCCCCCATTGGACTTTCTACTGTCCAGCACTCCCTCCTGGAGATGGTTGAAACCTTGGGTTTTTGTGACCCTTGGAGGTTGCTGCACCCACAGGAGAGGAAATACACATATTATTCCCCTGTTCATGGTTCCTACTTCCATACAGATTTTATTCTGATAAGCCAATTTGCAATGAGTGGGGTTCAGGACGGAGGGACTGCTCCCAGGGTACTCTCAGACCACTCTTTGGTGTGACTGAAGCTTTCCCTTACTCCCAATCTCCAGAGGGATGCAGCTTGGTGGCTTACTAATCAGCTCCTTAAAGATACATTTATTTCAGATAGAATTAAGAATCAGATTGAGATTTTTTGTCTCAAAATTCTGATT
Source organism: Neoceratodus forsteri (assembly GCA_016271365.2). Taxonomy (NCBI): domain Eukaryota; kingdom Metazoa; phylum Chordata; order Ceratodontiformes; family Ceratodontidae; genus Neoceratodus; species Neoceratodus forsteri. The sequence continues at coordinate 158,501,558 of CM028138.1, forward strand.
TTATTGATCATGGGGACATGGAGTGGGAGGCATTTAAGGCCTTCCTTAGGGGGCAATTTATTCATTCAGCTTTCTGATGGAAGGAAATCCATCTCAGAGAGGCCTCTTCCCTTTTATAGCACATAACCGACATCGAACTCATTCTTTCCCCTCAGACCTCACCAGATCTTCACGAAAAATTGTTGGTTCTGCATGATAAATAAGCATATCTTATGAGAGAGAAGGCGGAGTCATCCTAACTCTAAAACTCAAGCTAAATATATAGATGGGGGGGGGGGGGAAGCAGGCCACTCATTGGCATTGTGCCTCTGAAAATTAGAAGCCGCTCAGTTGGTGGCCTTGCTTAAAGCTACAGATGGTTCTATTAAAACACTGCCTAGGGATCTAGGAAATTAATTTGCTGATTATTTTAATGTTCTATATGGTCCCATGGAAAACTCTCTCTCTCTGGCAAGTATTGAAGGGTACTTAGCTGACCTCTCCCTTCCAACTTTATCAGTGGACCAGAGGTCCTTTCTAGCTCAGCCCTTGATGGTAACTGAAATCATGGCAGCCATAGACATCCTAGTTCCAGACAAGGTGCCCGGCCCAGACAGCTTCATGGCTAATTTTTATAACATTTTTTCTAAGCAATTCGTGCCCATATTACATTGCTTTTATCTTTTTTTATATAATTCTAGTTCTTCGGATTTCACTTTATTTGAGGACCTGATTGTCTTGTTACTCAAACCCAGTAAGGCACCAGAACAAGTGTCTAGCTACCTGCCTATATCTTTATTGAATTATGACATCAAAATTCTTATGAAGATTTTGGCCTCCAAAATTAATACTGTCTGGGCTGGACTTATTAATTGTGAGCAGGTCGGCTTTATAGCTACTCATTCTTCAGCTAACTATCTGTGTAAAATCTGTCATATTTTCTCTGCGTCCAGGGATTCGGCTATTACTGCTGTTCTGGTGTCCCTGAGCGTGGAGAAATTTTTTGACCGAGTCCATTGGGACTTTCTGTTTCTTACGTTAGAGAGATTTGGTTTCCCTCAGGTCTTTCTTAGATGGATTAAGGTTACTTACACCCATCTGAGAGCCAGAATTTATTGCAGCTGAGTCGTTTCTCCTTATTTTGCCTTACATTCTGGCACTCACTAAAGCTGTCCCCTGTCCTCTCTTCAATGTAACTTCTATTTAGAACCCCTGCTCCAGATGCTTAAGGACCACCCCGGTCTAACAGGAGTGCTGGTCAAATCCAAGAACCTTCAACTATCAGCTTATGCTGATGATATTTTACTTCATGTTACCTATCCCCAGGTCTATATCCCATTAGCCCTGGAAGTTGTACAGGAGTTTAGCTCCTTCTCCAATTATGAACTTATCTTAGAGAAGTCCAAAGTTATGCTCCTCAGCCTGGCTGTTCTTGGATCTGATATTACTTCCCTTGGACTATGGTGGTCCCCAAGGAAGATTAAATATCTTGGTCTTTATCTCTTTTGAAGCACGACCCTTCCCCAGAAACTTAACCTGGATGACCTACACATCACCATCCAACAAGATCTTAATAGATGGAGGGCCCTTCCCCTCTACCTTTGGGGAGGATTAACATTGTCAAGATGAACAAACCTCCACAGATCTTTTATCCTATTAACATGCTTAATTTATGGATCCCCCTCAAATGGTTTCACCGCATCCATGACCTTCTTTCAGATTTTCTTTAGTGGGGTAAACCCCTGCTGAGATCTTACAAAAAATTTGCCACTCCCAAACAATGTGGTTGCTTGAGGCTTCCTCATTTTACAACTTACTACCTGGCTATCCATGCCAGCAAGTATTTCTGGTGACTTATCCTGTATTCCCTATACCACTCTCCTGTTTATTCTCCCATTTGTTTGGAACTGGACCTTGTGCATATACAAAGGGCCAGATTGTCCCTCTCCTCCCTCTTTCATGCCCCTCTGAAATCCATCCTGGTGGGCCTGAGAGACTGTTGTAGGGATTTCACTTTGGGTTTATGCTCAGCTGTGTTCCATTATGAGATATAATTATACTAAAGATGTTATACAACCAATTTTTTGGAATCATAATTTTAAAATTGGTGGTCAGTTCATCTGTGATGCCTGGCACCTGTTGTATTTTGTATAAAAAAAAATTGAAGCCATGACACTGGGCATTATGCTCATGCCCGGAGTCAAAACTTCAATTTTTTTATACAAAATATAACAGATTCCAGTGCTTGTTTTTGCATCGGACAAGCATTGCACTACTCTCTGTTGCCACAGGTAATAGATAAGTACTTTTTCTCAAGTATGACCCCAAAAGCTTACTTGTTCATGAATGAGTTTCTGTGCTGCTCAGCACCACTGAAGCTCATGGATGCGTGGCGACAATATTTTGGGTGGAAGGAGAGAAATGCAATTGTAGCCAAAATCATCCATTTCCACCACTTTTCTGCAACTTTAAGGATATTACTAAACATTACTGTAGACACAGTCACCAGCCTGTCAAAATTAGTTCCAAAGGCTGACAGTGTCCCTTTGGCTATCCCCAAAATTACCAATAAATGCTGTCGGGGGGAGTGTTCTTCGGCCCCCATCTAAGTTAAATTAGCAATTTAAAAGATGCACGACTACACAGCGATTGCAGAGCAAGCCACTTTATTGTAAAGGCCAACAAAACAAAGAAATTGAGACCACAGTCTCATTGTTTTTGTTTTAGCCTCATTGTTTTTGCTGCTACTGTATACTTGCTACTGTTGTTAAGCTGCTGCTTTTAGAGTTCATTGAACTATTGTTTAACTCCAGTGGGCTTGTCCTGTGCTGCACTGCACATGCGCAACACTAGCCCTTCCTCCTCCTCTTCCTCTTCACTCTCTCTCTCTCCTTCCTACCATGACCCTCTAGCATTGTTATCCTGACCCCTTAATCCCATGGCTCTCTCAGGTCATTTTGTCTCCACAGACTGCCTTTAATTACTCAGCTACCTGACCCAGAACATCATGGAGAGGTGTGCAGCACATCAGGTAGTGCTTCTCCAGTGTCACACTAGCCCACCCAACCCTCCCCCACCAAGGAGGGAGGCGCACCTTTAAAGACTCCAGAATCTATCAGCCACTATTCCTTCCCCTTCCTGCAAGCAAGCTAGGGTCTGCCTTCCCTCTCCCCATCCACCTCTGCCTGAGTACCATCAGATTAAAGTGGGGCTCCCTCCCCTCCTCCTCCCCCACTGTAGGCACATGACCATTCCTGGTGCTTGTGGGTTTCAAGTCCTGCTCTCCTGCGTTCCTATCTCCATCCACAGCAGCAGCCCAACCCACTAAGTCACCACTTCTGATAACGTTTCAAGCTGTTACCTCATTACTGTATTTCCTCTAGTTATCCTTAGACAGCTTTACTGCCACCTAATGCCCATCCTACCCTGCTCAGCTGCTCATTTTTACCCAACACAGCAATTTCTGTAACCTCCTCAGCCATCTCCCCCTCCACTCCCTTCACGTTCCTGCTACTCGCTTAAATGGTAGCCAGTTTTTAATACTCCCCCAATGTCACCCAACTCACTTCGCTTCCTGATCCCACTGTTTCTCTGCCTTACTACATTCCCAGTCAGCCATCACCCCTTCCCCATCCATCTCCTTCTCCCTTCCTTCTTCACCTCCAGCTCACATGGTGCCCCTCCTTACTTTGCCCCTTGACCTGCCTCCCTCTTGCACCTTCTCCATTTCCACCTCGCACACACACCTGTCTCAGCCTCTACTCTTGAGCTGTCTACCCCTGCAGGCTGTCGAACATGATCAGTCAAACTGACAGCCCACTTATTCAACAATCTGAAGAAAAGGCATTGCTCAAGGTTTCTTACACCCTGCTTTCTCTTCCTTCTTAAGGTTGGTGATATTGAACCAAACCCCAGCCTCGCTATACCTCCTGGTTTCCAAAAAGCAGCCTCAGAATCTACCACCTAAACATCAGGAGTCTGTTACCCAAAATGGACCACTTAAGAGCTTGGGTTTCACAAAACTCCCCTGACATCCTCTGTGTGACTGAGTCCTGGCTGTCCACCAGGGTGCCTAGCTTTGCTGTTGACTTTCCAGGGTATGCCTTGTTCGGAGAGAACAGAGGAAAAAAGGGTGGTGGCATGATTGGCTACATATGGGATACCCTCCCCTCCTCTATCGTATACCAGCAAACTAACCATTCCTCCCATGAGCTACTGCTCTTCAAACTGTCCTTTTCATCATCCACCCCTACTTTCATAGGAGTTTTCTACTTCTCTCCCAAAGCCCAGCCTCATGCCCTAACCTCCTCTCTCGCATTCCTTGTCTCTCTCACCCATAAGAGAGAGCTACTACTTATGGGAGACTGTAATGTAAACTGGCTCTCAGTCTCATCCAGCCCCATCATTTTTGAAATCAAAGCCCTAAACCTTGTTCAACTACTCTCGGAACCGACTAGACTAAATTTCCACTCCCCTAACCACTCCTTGATCGACTGGATCCTTACATCTCACCCTCAGAAATACTCCTCTGCTTGCACCCTTCCTGATATTTTCAGAGACCACCGAATGGCCTGCTCTCACAGAGCATCCCCTCACCCTCACCGCTCCCCCAAGTATCTATGCTTTCAGGCACTCAGATCCCTGAATGTTAGTGCCCTCCTGTCTGACCTCTATCTGGCTGACTAGTCTGGTGTTTTCATTGCCTCTGATGTGGACTCCGCTCTCGCATCCTTCACCTGCACTTTCCTCAGAATATGGGACTATCATGCCCTCTCAAAAGACTATGGCTATGGGGTAAGCATCTACCCGGGATTTCCGACAAAATAATTTTCCTTTTCAAGTCTAGAGACCTGGCTTGGCATACCTATAAGTCCTCTTCCAATCAAACTGACTTGCAGTGCTATAGAACACTGCATAATGCCTGTACAAAGGCTGTGCGCACTGCAAAAGCTAACTTTTTCCAAACCAAGCTGAATAATTCTAGGGCATCTCCAGCTGAATTCTGGAAAACCCTTTGCCCTCTTCTTGGCTCTGCCCCACCCCCTCACCTGCCTTCTCCAATACTGCCTGCTCTGAACCCTTCTTGGCCACCTCTCTTTAAACTTCTTCTTCACTTCCTGTGCTGTCCCCACCAGTTTCCCCTCACCCTAGCAGTGCATAACCCCCTCCCCCTTCCCCTCCCAATTCCCACCACTCCACCATGGGTTCTCCTTTACCCTATTACCACCTCAGAAGTTGCCCATGCTCTTAATACCTAAATCCCTCCAAACATACTCCAGATGGTCTTGATCCCAGACTTCTTAAGATCTCTGCCCTGTCATAACCCCCATCCACCTATTCAACGTATCCATTGTTCATGCACCATCTCAACTGCTTGGAAATTAGCCAAGGTTATCCCCCCTACACAAAGGCCAGGTCCTCTCCCAACCAGGTAACTACCATCCCATCTCACTTCTCCCCACTGTCCCCAAAATCTAGGAGAAGCTCATTTCATCCAAACAAAACTCCTTTCTTGATTCCACAAACTCCCTAAGTCCCTTCCAATCAGTTTTCAGACAGGCCCACTCCACCTCCTCCTCTTTACTTCACCTCACTGATCATATCCAGTCCGCCATGGACAAAGGACACCTTACCTTGGTGATTTTTGTTGATCTCACCAGGGCATCTCTCACAAACATTCTCCTTAACAATTTAGCAGGCCTTGGTCTCTACTCCTCCTCCCTAGTCTGGTTCAGGTCATATCTCACTGGTAGAAACCAGTATGCGCAACTAGGCCATGTCAAATCCATCATCCTCCCAATCCTTTCTGGTGTTCTTCAAGGCTCAATCCTGGGTCCCACTCTATTCTCTACCTTTGTCAATGACATCCCTTCTGTCTGCTCACTGAATCTCACTCATGTGTATGCTGACAATTATGTCATCTTTGCCTCCATGCCCTCTCCTAAAACCATCCAGAAGTTATTGCAAGAGACCTATGTCAAAGCCCTAAAGTGGTTCAAGGCTAACAAACTGAGGTGTAAAAACCAATAAAACCCTTGACATGACCTTAGGTTCCTGTCAGTGACTGGCCAAACTACCATTCTCCCCTTCCTTCTATGCCCTAGATGGCACACTAATAGACACCATCCAGTCCATCAAGTACCTGGAGGCCTGGCTGGGCCCCAAGTTAGACTACTCTGAACATATTGACTCCATCAGCTCTAAACTCCAGCTCAAGCTGGAGGCCTTACACAGAATTAAAGACTGCCTCTCACCACTGATCTAAAAAGAACTAGTTACTAAGCTAATTCTCCCTACCTTTGACTACGCTGATGTTGTATACAGTGCTGCCCCAATCTTCCCTAGTCAGACTTAACCCTCTCTACAATGCTTTCTACCACTTTGCCACCAGCTTTCTTTTCCAAACCCATCACTGTTCCCTTTACTTCACAATCTCTCTCCCCCACTTGCATCTCATGGCCTTTCACACTGTGCCACATTTATTAGCAAGTTTTGGTTTTTCATCCCCCCATCTATCCCTCCCATCAGACTATGGCCTCAGATAACATAATTGTCACTTTTTCAGTCTCCAACTTCCTCACTCCCAGGCTGGCAAGGCTGCCTTCTCCTTCAGACTACCAGCTATGTGAAATCAATTCTCCCAATCCATCCACTTTTCTCCAACTCTGGCTACACTAAAGCACCAGCTATGGCTCCCCCTGGCCCTCCTTGAATATGCCTTCTACCTCTCCCACACACCTTCACCCTCCTCTCCCCTTGTCATCCACCACCTACTCCCCCTTGTTTCTACCCCCACCTACTTCCCCCTCCACTTCACACCTCCCATTTCACCCCACACACTGACAGTTCTCCACCTGGTCATAATCGCCCCTCACTTGCATGTCCCTCTACTGCCGATTTAAGAAATAGAAACTGACAACCTAGAGAGACAGCTTGAACAGAAGGTTCAAGCTCTCTCTCTCTAGGTTGTCAGTTTCTACTTCTTAAATTGGTGCCTAGATAGTCCAAACCTCACTCTATACCCCAACTGAACTTGTGTTACCACTGAAATTGTTTGTTACGATAAAATCAGTACTCAATTGTGTTATACCTTTACTTGCTGCCTCTGTTTTTGGGAACTCCTATATCAATGCTTTTTTGTGTATTTTCATTGCTTTGTTAACTGTTTTGGAAATTATTTTGTGTGTGTTGGGGGGAGGAATTAGAGTTTCTGAAAGGATAGGAGGAGGGAAGGGAACAGTGCAGGGCTAAGTTCTGGGTAGTTTGGAAGGGAGACAAATCAGTATTTTGTTTTTTCTTGGCCAGTGGCTCCAGTCCCCAACCCACCCACTGCCTCCCTATGTCTCAAGACTTCTCCTCCAGACAGGGCTTCTGGGCAGGTGACCCTTCCATGGAACATGGGTCATGAAGCCCTGGCTTGCCCCCCAGGGTGGAGTCATGGAGCAGGACCCCCCAGTGGACAGTGGTCTGAGCAGGGAGCAGAGGCAGAGCAGGGCCATCATGAGTGGCCAAATTTTTTCCTTGCTTTTTTCTCCTTGGGGGTGGAGACATGCAAAGATGCCCCTGATACATGTGGTGCCAGTCATGCGAGACCCCCAGCCTCTGCCAGGGGTCCTCATTGTGCCGGACCCTCTTCCCCCTTCCCCCCAGAGAGGGAAAGCAGTCTACAGGATACTCAATCCTATCTCCCCCTGGCCAGCCCTCTGACTCTCGGGTCCATCTCCAAATCCAGGATGTCGGCATCACAGACAGATGCCTTGCTGCTGTGCCTGCGGGCCAGCCCACAAATCAGTATTTGCAGGTGAAGGGAACAAGAGGAGCTAAGAGAACAGTCATGAGTGAGCAGAAGGGTAGGCAATCAAGTGTGAATGACAGAAGTAGTGGAAGAAAAGATCAAGACTAGCTCAGATAAATTTCAGTGAACATTGCAAAGCACATCTCCAAAATAAACACTGGAAAGATGAAAAAAATATGCAATTATACAAGTGACATTTATTTCCATGTAAGATTAGTGTTTACTTACAGTGGGATTCATGTTCCATTCAAGTTCTGTTTAAATCCTTTTGGGTCAGCAGCTGTTCTTCGACTATAATAACAAGTAATTATATGTTATGTGGTTTGCTCAGAAATTACACCAATTAAAAATGAGGTTACTTTTCTTTCCTTAACAAATTCAATTAGCTTTTTTACCTTCCACAATTCAAATAAATAAGCACCTTCGCATGTTACTGCTAACTATCACAAGTCCACATCCCCATTTCAGAAAACTAGGTATTTATCCGACATGGAAACAAGCTCAAAGGCACCAGTTGAAAATAAATTGTATGCAATTGTAATATAATATAGTACTTTCAAACATATAATTTTTCTTACAGCATTAGAGTTTGGCATTTCTTGAATAATGCAGTTTATGGATACAGGTTTATAAAAAGGGTGCCAAACAGCAAAACAAAGAAGTGTTTCTTTCTGGTGGACATGCAGAGAGTCTGAGTAAGACTTATTATTCATAGAAAACACTTCAGATAGCTCTGTCTAAATGATAACTACCTTTAATTGTCAGATCTCCTGATTTCAAACTACGGTAACGTTAAATTTGTTGTGCTGCAGAGTTTTTGATTGCTAGATTCTTTCATTGTTTTGCAAGGCTTGGCAATGGGCATGGAATAAATATGCTAAATGATATATGTGGCTATTACTAGTATCGCTGATCTGTGTTTAGAAGGGTTTGTTCTGAATTATTTTTAATGGAGTATGCTGAAATAAAAAAAAAATATGTGACTTCATTTTTCTCTTCTCAGGCTATAGATATACCTATTTTACCATCTGTTTATATCTTTCTCCACTGAAATGTTCATCATTCCAGTTGTTTTGTGTTTGATGATTTGTGATTCTGGGTCTGAACACCCAAAGCTGGGCTGTAAACTACATATTATGCGGTTTGAAGGATTCTTCAGCGAAGGAGACATTATTATCGGAGGAGTAACTCCAGTCCATTTTGAAAGTACTTACCCCAAAGTGACTTTCACAGAACCACCTAGTCCAATAAAATGTGTAATGTATGTATTGCTTAATATTATTGTCACTGTTATTATTTTGTTTTAGACTGTGCACCAACTAGAAATGCTCATATAAAGTATACTTACAGATAGCAGAAAAATCCAAATTTTGATGGATTTCTGATGGATAGACCTGTATAAGGGAAACTGTCTGGAAAGTCCAGGATATTATGGATAATTGATGTAATATTTTTTACTAAGTAAACCATACAAAGAACAACAGCCTCATTTACTGATGTGACCAGATGGGCGGTGGTAGTGAAGGGGGGTTGGGGGCAAGTACCATACAGGAATAAAATACAAGAGCACCAGATGCAAAATTTTACAGCAACAGTTGGTAAGTCATGCAATGCATATATTGTTGTCGCATATGCTTTGTTCTCACATATTCATCATACAATGCATATGTAAGAACAGCATCAGTTGATGCAGCACGTAATGCATTCAAGTTTAGAATACACATGTTCATACCAAGGGCAGCATTCGAGCTAGGTAGGGAACTCAAAGGTGGAAATAAAGTGCTGTTTTATTTTGAATTTAGAAGTGTAGAACCCTGGGGAACAGGTTAAATCAGTGGGCAGTGTGATCTACAATTAAGGCAAAGAAAAATAATAGCTGATTGCCCAGATTACTTGTTTCTAGAGGGGATACTTCCTTTTGCCAAGCTCAGAATGCAACATGTAGGCCAGTGAGAACAGGCTATTATGGTACATAGGGAGCTTGCTAGCTCAGAATCTGTCTCCTAAGATAATAGTGTGACTAGCATGCCTAAGGTCCAGATTAGACCAGCCAAGGAATGAGTACATTAAGCAGTGCTGTGTGCAAGGTGCACAGTTAATGGCAGTTCTACATAGAGCATTGTATAAGCAGTCCAGTTTATAGACAGACAATTTTAAGTTAGCCATATACACCACATCCCCATAATCCAGAGTAGGAATTATCATTTGTTCAATGATGTTTACAGGTGTACAATGAGAAACTGCTCTGCAGCCTATAGAGCTCACCTTGTCTAGCAAACAGTTGGATAGAATGGCTTTAATATGGGGTTACAGTTTCATTCCTGATCAAATTTCGGGCCAAGATATTTAAACTGAGTTACATTATCCAACATAACTTTATTTTAAGATCTCCGTGATGAAGGGTCACATGATGACCTGAAGCATCTGATTTTATTGCCACTCGTGTGGAGCTTTACCAAAATAAACCTTGAACATGTTTGTCGCTCACTACTGAGTTCAAATTTATTATTTTTTCTTCTCGGAGTGTGACTGCTTTTGTGTATTGCATTGTGAGAAGAGGCTAGATGCTGATTAAGCCAGAACCCACACAACTTGATTTGAGCACACAGTGTTTGTGCTTGTATATTAAGAATGGATGCTTGCAGGGAGTACCGTAACAGCAGAAAAAGATGTATGCTCCAAACTAGAGCTCCCGAGAAAGAGCCATTACTTGCTAGAAACTTAATATAATAAGTTTCTGTACTTACATTTTTACTACTAAAGCAGTATAGCTTCTTTAGCAACAAAATGGGCAAGCTGAAAAACTCGGTACCTGCAGCAGACTTCTTCCAGCACAAACCTCCAAAGACAGGAGGTGCGAGGCTGCTGGTGCAGGGTGGAACTGTAGGTGGTAGTGGCACTGGTGCCAAGGTTGTATTGTTCAGCACAGTCAATGCAACCTTAACTCAACTGTTACGGACTGTCTTGGATATGGACAAAAACCTGGATGTCCTCACCCCAAGAGTTAATACTCATGAGACATAGATCGACTGTGTAGAGCAAATGCTACTGAAGGTAGGTAGCTCAGTGCTGAAACTGATTGATGTAACTACAAAATTGGTAAATGAGAATGCTCTCCTTCACCAAAGACTTTAGATAGTTGAACATCAGGTGAAGGAATGCAATCTGAGACTTACTGGCCTTCATGAACAAGCTGAGGTGAAAGCAACACTTAATTTTATTCTCACTGTATTATCCCAGATACTGGGACTGTAGAGGTGGACTCAGCTTTCCTGCTCAAAAAAGCCTATAGGATAACCCTGTGGAGGGCAGAAGCAGGCAGAATGGGACACTGAGCCCTCCTAATTGTATCTAACGGTGTGGGGTATATGATAGAATTCTTTCACTAGCCAAATACAAACAACAGTTGAAATATGGCAATGTTTGATTTTCCTTGTTCCAAGACCTTCTTTACTCCACCAGACAATGGTAGAAAGCTTTTGATCAGCTCAGAGGAGCTTTGAGAGCTCCAGAGCTCAAACACCAACTATTGATCCCAGCTAAACTTAAAGTCATGGGGAACAGATAGTCGTATTTGTTTAATGAACCAAAGGAGGCCAAGATGCTGGTCTGCAGGATTGAAACTGAAATAGGCCATGAAGAGGCTGAGAATGAATGAACACTTAAAGTAAAGTATGCCTCAAGTTCATAAACTGTAAGTACCAAACGTGTGGACTGTTTCTATATTGCAGCTCACATCCTGAGTTACTGTTGAACTTTCATGTCTGTTAATGCGTTTTAAGAGTTGTGCAGGATCTGAGCTGCTGACAGCTCGGACTGTATGACTTTCATTGTTTTCCCTACCCACCCTTCTCTATCTACTGAGTTTACAGACTTTGCCTTAAGTTAGACTCCTGGGACAAAATCCTGTTGAACCTGCAGAGAAAATTAAAGTTAATCCCTACGTTGTTGGACAGGGATGTTTGCATGCAATTGTTAGGCTACTGTATGTAATGCTTTCTTTGCTCTCCAGCTTGTTTTTTTTAAGATGGCTTCTTCTATGGGAGGCTGCACAGTGGATTAATGACATTATATTCTCTGTTACACAGTCCAGGTTGCCCACATGAGTCTTCATCAAACAAACAGGGTGGAGAAAGCAATCTCCTGCAATAAACACTGCAAAGATCTGCTGACACTATGTATGTATGTATGCATTTTGCCAACTGTTTTTTGTCTAAGGGCTAGTTTATTCGACCAAGACCACCGTGCTGTGTGTGTCAGTGAAGGGGTCAGGGGTAGAAGTGTTCAGTCCTGTCTCTGTGCTTATAGTGCTCCTCTCTGAGGTGCGTTTCAGTCAGTTCAGTTGTATACACAGTTTATAATATCAGTTCAGTTATATACTGTACACTGCTTACATAAAGGGTATTAATTTTTTAGACTTTTGGTTAGAATAGATTGTACTTTATTGTAGGTAGTATGTGACTGGCTCTTCCTTGGGTTTTAATTTTTTTTTTTTTTTACAGTTCCACATCATTAAATGTTTATTAATTATGTGATTTACAAAGTGCCCTTGGGCAGTTATGAGGAAATGGGTACTGACTTATCAATGCATTTATACAGTATCCATATGAAGTTCTGTGCAGCTTATGACTTTTGAGTGACCATAATTTAGTTTAGTTTAATGCCATGTTATTAAGGGTATTTCCCCCAGTAATGTAACTAAAAGAAAGACGTCCAACACATGCCTTTGTAAATAGATATACAGAGCTATGTATCAATTAATGTATCCTTGCTTGTATTTTCATTGTAAGCTGTACTTGTTCAGCCAGTGTTAAGTTTCAGAAGACACATTCGGCTTGATTTTCAAAAGTTGATGCAGGGCTTGCATCAAGCCCTTTATTGACTTTGTTCTTTAGTGCAGCTGCACCAAACTCCTTTGATGCAACTACACCCAATTTTAGTACATCAGATGCATACTAACATACTAAAATGCCAGCAGAATAGGCCTAATGGTCTTTTGAGTCTGCTCGTTTGGTCAGCCCCTACCCTGGGAGCTGACCTTGCTGCCCCCCTCACCTTCTCTGGCTTCTCCCGTCCCAGTTCCTGATATTCTCACTGCATTGGATTTTGCTTCCAGAACCCTTCCCCTGTAACTGTCCTACCCCCTCTTGAACCCCCTCCACTGCCTCTGCCTCCACCAGCCCCCAGGCAGCGATTCCATGGCTCCATCACCTCTCAGTGAAGTAGCACCTCCTCCTTTCTCCCTGAATTTCCCCTCCAGCTTCCACCCATGCTGTCTAGTGGCCCCTTCCTCCTTCCTTCAAAGCACCCTGACTGTTCCTCCCCTATTTACCCTCTTCATGTACCTGAAGACCTCTATCATGTCCCCCCAGTCCCTTCTCTCTTCCAATGTGTACATATTTAGCTCTTCGAGCCTCTCCTCATAGGTCCTGTCCCCTAAGCCCCAAATCATTTTGGTTGCCCTCCTCTGGACCCTCTCCAGGAGTTTAATGTCCCTCTTTAAGTGTGGCCTCCAAAACTGCCTGCAGTACTCGAGGTGCGGCCTCACCAAACAGTTATACAGAGGGAGTATCACTTCCCTCCTTCTGGAGGTGATCCCCCTAGCGATGCATCCAAGCATCCTGTTGGTCTTGGCTGCAGTTGCAGCACTTTTCACGATCTATGGCAGCTTGCGCCAAATCTTTGGTGCAAGCTTCGTAAAATGGCTCCCCCAAATGGTGCAAGTTAGACTAGGGGAAACCTGGTCTAACTTGTGGCATTTGGCTCTAGGGATCAAAAATCCTGATCTCCAGTCAAGTGAATGCCACAAGCCCTGTGCACCAAACAATCGATGCACCAGGGGCTTGCAGCATTCACACGGCTTTGAAAATTAAGCCCACAGAATGTCTTTTGCTGATTCAGTACAAGCTGATTAATGACAAACCAGTTTTGAAGATTGGTAAAGGCTAACTGTAGATTGCTTATGGCACTGCAATCTGAAATATAAGACATTTATCAGCTGCAGTCAATATATAAGGGTAATATCTAATTATCTCCCATACAGAAAATGAAGGCCTTCAAATTCAATTCAAGTATTCTTTAGTTTTTTATAAACTGGTCCAGTTGTCATTTTTTTGAAGTAATTCAAACTGAATTCAATTTTACCAGAAACACCAGTTTGTATCCATTGAAAAACGCCTCAGTGTGTTCTCAAATGCCCTTCAAAAAGTGCACAAAAAATGCTAATTAGCCTTCCAAAAGAAGGGAAAGAGAGTGATAAAAAACTGTTCTGAACAAACCCTTCAATTGTATCTTAAACACCCTTCTTTTCCACCTAAAATGAATGCCTTCAAATTCAAGTGTTCTTCAATTTTTGTAATTGGTTTTGAAGTGCTTAAAATTGCCTTCTAATTTACTTGGAACACCAGTTTTTATCTGGTGAAAAATGTCTTGATTTGTTCTCAAATGCCCTTCAGAAATTGCACGAAAAATGCAAATTAGCTTTCAAAAACACAGAAATATTGGTAATAAACTGATAACCTTCTAAAGCACATGCAAGGAGATATGTAAATGAGTATATTTTTGATTTAGATGTCTTTTTAGAAACATTCTGTTTACAATGTAAATAGAATCTTTCTAAAAAGAAATCCAATAACAAAACATGCTCATTTACATATTTTGCTGCATGTGTAGCCTAATGTAAGGCATCAACAATCCATTAGGGGTTCTTTTTGACCTAAAAACAAGTCTACTTGTACCTTCTCATGTGCCCTTTCTTTGTGCAACAATACTCCGCTAATTATCATATGATTCCCAGTTACTTTGGATGCATTTCAGGTATACCAGATGGTAAGCACCACATGAAAATCAACATGTTCAAAGGCATTGTATCATAGAAGGAAACTGTATTTAGTTACTGTACTGGTAAAACATATATTTTGTTTATGCTATTCTTTCCTGTTACTATTTTATACTGTCTGTCTGTTCTTCAAAAGTTATGCAACCATAAACTTCCTCTGTTACAGTCACTGCACTGTTACAGCTCACTCATTTAGTAAAGATACTAAGCAGGGAATCACTTACCTGGGTACTATGAAGCTTGGGATGGGGACCAGTTGTACCTGTAAAATAACAGTGATATGGTCAAAATGAATGGGAAGGTACACATTGGGAGGAACAAGAGTTAAAGTGCGAGCCCAGAAATTAAGTAAAAGTTAATTTAGAGAAGTAAATGTTTAACTCAAAAGTGAGTGAGAGAGTGAAAAAAATGATCTAGAGGTAAAAAAACAACAAGAAGAAAAAGAGACAAAGAAATGAAGCAAGTGCTGTGGGGTGGTCTTATTTAAATATGATTTAGCAAGTGATTAAGTAAGCTAGTGTATGCTTTGAGCTATAAGCCCATTCCTTTAAAATGGAGTATCCTTGGCATCTGGTGGGTCCAAAAAGGGCTTCTTTCCCGAGACTGCTGGCTTCCTGTTGTCCTCCTCCATGGTGTCAGAGCAAGTTACCAAAGCCTGATAAACAATGAAGGAGTCACTGATGATAGCGTACGTGGAAGCCCAACTAGATAATAAAGGAGCCACCAATAGTGGCATAGTAGGAAACCAGAGTAGGATGCAATTAAGTAGCAGTCATTGGCAGCACAGAAGTAAACTATGGGGGGGGGAGATATTGTGTTGGAGGAATGCCATAGAGCAGAGGGCTAAGTGAGGGTAGGCACTCATAACCTAGAGAGAGAGAGAGAGAGAGAGATGACATACCTATCACTGTTTTCTTGGAAGCTAGACAAACAGTGATGAGAGGATAGCATAAAAAAATAAAAAAGGGAGTAGTTATACAATGTCTGTGGGAAAAGCCCCACTCAGGAACCCAAGGCTGGGACCAGGGAGTATGGGATGGTCCTCCAGGATAGGGTCCCATGGAAGGGAAGCAGGGAACCCCGGTGGAGGGGGAAACTTCTCCTAGTGGTGGACTATTGCCTGGGGAGTGGAGTTAGGGTCACCTAACAGCGGGGAGACAGGGAGGTCAGGTACCTCACAGAAAGCGCTGCATGGAAGGATGGGAAGCGGATCCATAGGATCGCTATGACAGTAGCTAGGAGGGAGCAGCTGGATGTCATTGTCCACCAGGGGACCAATGACTTGGCCAGGAGAAGGGGAGAGTTAGAGTCCAGAATGATTTCAGGAAGTTGGAGGAAACCTGAAACGGATAGCATGCTCCGTCTCAGTCTTGGAGGTGTTGCCTGTCCAGGGCACAGGGGAAGCTAGGGTACTCAACATCCATACCTTCAACGTCTGGTTGAAGGATTGGTGTGGAAGGGAGGATTCTGGCTTCATAGGGGTCTGAGGCTTGACCTGGCCAGATGCAGGCTTATTTAAGGAGGACAGCCTGCATCTGCACGAGAAGGGGATCTTTGTTCTTTTTAAGAAGTTTAAATGCTTCAGCAGGGAGCATTTCAACTGGACAAGGGGGGAGAGCCAGGAGACTTAGGAACACCCCCCATGGGAACATGCAGGAATATAAGTTGACTACAGGTACAGTTAAAGCAGGCAGGGAGGGGCAGACAGGCAGGTGAAGAATGTATAATGAATGATATGGGGGGGGGCAAGAGCACAGGAAAGGAAACCAGAGGGAAGGGGGAGATTCTGGAGAGGGAGAACAAGAGCAGAGGGTGGGCAGAATGTAAAACATGGAAGGTCATGCCAATGAATGCCCGTAACCTAGGAAACAAAGTTCAAGACCTGGAGGCCTAGTTGGCAGATGCAGACCTTGACATAGCAGCAATAGCAGAAACATGGTACTCTGCTGATCATGGCTGGGAAGACAGTGTACCAGATTATACGTTGTTCAAGAGGAACAGGGAGGGTAAAAAGGATGGGGGAGTAGCCCTGTACATCAGAGACAGTGTAAAGGCTACAGAAGTTCAATGAAGACAGGGGGAGGCCAAGGCAATGTGGGTCATCCTGGAGCAAGAGAATGAAACAGCAATATGCACTGAGGTGATCTACAGACCTCCGGCGTAGAGGAAGGAAGTAGACAGGGAACTAGTGGAGAACATACACGACATGGCTGCTAAAGGCGAAATCCTATTTCTGAGGCATTTTAATACGCTGGACATGGATTGGGCCACCCAGGTGGCTGTTTCAGCCAGAAGTACAGCCATCCTTGAATCACTGCAGAGGGTTGGACTCAGACAGCTGGTGAATGATCCAACCAGGGACCAGTCAATTCTGGACATGGTATGGATCAATGGAAACCGAGTCAAAGAATTACAGGTGGAAGGGCAGCTGGGGTCCATTGACCACCATATGGTGTGGTTCAGCATGGAGACATGGACTCAGTTGAGCCACATAAGGGCAAGGGAATTAGATTTCAAGAGGGCGCATTTCATTGAAATGGGTAGATGTATACAAGCAGTCCTGGGGAAGGAAGAGGTGGTAGAGCGGTTGGAAGAACAATGGGAGAAACAGAAAGGAGCCATAGTGGATATAACAAACCAATATGTTAGGATAGTGGTCAAAGGGAAAAAGGAGGAAGCCATTATGGTTCTCCAACGAGGTGCAGGACAACGTCAGGGCTTAAAGGCAGAGTTTCAGGAAATATAAGGGGAGTCAAAGAGAGGAGGACAGGGAGGTGCTTATCTTGAATGTCTAGCAGAGAAGGCAGTTAGGACGGTGAAGATGCAGACAGAAGAGGGCTTAGCAGAATCTGTAAGCAAAGGGATAAAGTATTTTATAGGTACATCAGTGAAAGAAGAAAACCGGGGATTGTGAGGCTCAAAGGGTAGAAGGGAGAGTGTAAGGAAGGGGATCTGGACAAGGCAGAAATACTGAACAAATACTTCTGCTCAGTATTCACTAACAAGGGGGAGGATCAAGGACCGCAGTTGGGTTGCAGAGGTGATGGGGTGGAGGGGTGGGGGAAAGAGGTGAACACCATTACATTCATAGTGAAGAGAGTTCTGGAAGAACTCACAAAGCTGAAAGTGGATATGGCCATGGGGCCAAACTGCATCAACCTGAGGATATTAAAGGAGCTGTGAAGAGGACTAGCAGCACCTCTGGCAGCCCCGTTCAGAGTCACTCAACCCAAGTGTTGTTCTAGAGGACTGGAGGAGGGCACATGTAGTCTTACTGCACAAAAGCCACAGTAGGGAGGAGGCAGAGAACTACAGGCCAGTCAACCTCACCTCAGTGGTTGGAAAGATCATGGAGACACTGCTGAAAGAAAGGATAGTGGCACATATGGAATCCAGTGGTGCCCAGGATCTGAGGCAACATGAATTCACAGAAGGAAGGTCATGTCAAATGAATAAAAGTTTTTTTTTGACTGTGTGACTAGGGAACTTAATCAGGGAGAGGTGGCAGAGGTCGCCTACCTAGATTTCGGCAAAGCCTTTGACACCGTCCCACATAGAAGACTGATTAACAAGATGGGTAGTCTGAGCATGGGAGACAAGGTGGTCAACTGGGTTAGGAACTGGTTAACAAACAGGAAACAGATGGTGGTGGTAAATGGAACACAATCTGGGGAAAGGAGGTGACCATTGGGGTACTCAGGGATCAGTACTAGGACCGGTCTTATTCAATGTCTTCATTAGTGACATTGCAGAGGGGCTAGAAGAAAAGGTCTGCCTGTTTACCGATGACACCAAGATGTGCAACATATTGGATATTCCAGGAGGGGTGCAGAAAATGAAGAGTGACCTGAAGAAGCTTGAAAGATGGTCGGAGATGTAGCAACTGAGGTTCAATGCAAAGAAGTACAAAATAATGCATATGGGGCACAAAAACTCTGGAGCAACATATCAGTTGGGGGTGAGGATAGAGCATGCATCAAGCAGGAAAGGGACCTTTGGGTTATCATCTCTGATGACCTTATGGTAGGAAAACAGTGCGACAAGGCAGCAGGCAAAGCAAACAAGATACTGGGATGGCATGGGCACCACCAGCAGGAAAAGGGAGGTCATAATTCCACTATACAAGACACAAATGAGGCCCCACCTGGAGTACAGTGTACAGTTATGGAGACAAAACCAACGTAAGCACATAGAAAGGGTGGAGAAGGTTCAGAGAAGGGCAGCAAAATGGTACTGGGATTGCATCACAAGTCCTATGAGGACAGGCTGAAGGACTTAAACATGTACTCCCTGGAGTAGATGAGGGATGGAGAGAGAGTATATGCTAGACACATACAAGTACCTTACAGGGATGAACAGGGTGCAGGAATACACTATTTTCCAGCAAAAAAGATGTTCAAGGACTAGAGGGCATGGGGTGTAGCTGGAGGGAGGGCAATTCAGAGGAAATGTGAAGAAGAATTTCTTCACAGAAAGGGTGGTGAACAAGTGGAATACCCTGCCAGAGGAAGTGGTGGGGGCTGAAACAATCACAATATTTAAGAATGCATGGGATAGACATAAGGGAATCCTGAAGGTTGGGGGTAAAGGGCAACAGACTTCTGGAAAAATGTAAAGGGAACTTCCAAGCTCAAATGGGCAGACTGAGTGGACCATAGGCCGTTATCTGCCAACAGTATCTATGTAATAAAAAGAAAACATTAAGGGATTTTTCTGTTCAGCAAGTCTGTATGCACTAACAAGCCACCTACAATTCTTTTTTTTAAGCTAATTTGTTTCTCCTTGGGTCCCCACCAGTCGGGTACCTTCTTTCAGCCACCCACCAAGCCCTGCACTCTACATCAGACAGCTGTCCCCTTCTTTGCCATGGTTTACTCTCCATGGAATGGTGGTGAGGAACCCCCAACAGCTTGACTCACCTTGAACAGGATCCAGTTCCAGGGAAGTGCCATTCAGAGTCGGGGCCTGTGGAGGGTGACTGCTTACATCCTGCTCGACCTGGGACCTCTGTTTTCCTTGTTCAGTTCCCTTGAGTGGAGCATGCAATGCTGGCAACGGCTATACTGTGTGTGCTTCTGCCCACAGCACACTGGCTGACTGTGCCACCCCCCCTTGCGTGTGTCAAGCTCATGGCGTGCCTAGGGAAGCACTGAGCCTACTTCCCTCCACCCCACAAGAGTACAGCTGTCCTTTGGATACTCAGTCCTCTCCCTCCTCAGCTGACCTGCTCGCACCAGAAACACAAGTCACCGTCATGGCAGGAGGTAAGGCACAGATGCCTCAGCCCTCCATGCCACTGTGCCAGCTAGCTGCCTACAATTCTAAAGATAAACATTAATAAGAACAAGTTACAGACATACTTACTGTGAACACACTGCAGCACCTTCATTAAAACCAGCAAACTCCACCAGCAGCATCCAGGCAGAGTCCACACTGCAAAACAAAAATAAATGGATGTTTAACCCACACTGACTAAAAGGTTAATGCAAAGTACAGTTATAAGAATAACCACTCCAAGGAACCAGCAGACAAAGTCAACAACATGAAGATGACGTAACACCACAGACCCGCTCAATGGTGTTTTTTTTTTAAAATAGCCGTTTCTTAGTCCTCAGACAGTGATACCCTCCATCAAGGCTCATGCTGTCCATCCAGTATGTGTGTCTGTTTGCATACCTCTACCACCCAACTATGCCCCAGCTTGATCACACAACTTCCTCCCACTGCAGCACTTTCCACCTACCTCCTAAAAGTCCTGACCTAGTACCATTCACTTTCCTGTGTCCAGTGGAAACTCTGACCCCTCCCTAATTTGTGCAGTCCCTGGTGCCCAAGAGTAGTCCCACTCACTCTCCCAGACTGACAAACAGCAGACATCAGTGTCCACCAGTCCACCCTCCCTGTCCCTGACCTATGCCAAGCAGTCCCTGATGTTAAACATAGAATTTGATGGCAAATAAGGACCGCTTGGCCCACCTAGTCTGCCCATTTCCCTACCTAGAGGATAAGCTGCTGATCCTAGTTAACCAACAGTCCACTTCCTCTTACCCCCACTAGAATTGCCTTATGTCTGTCCCATGCAGTCTTAAATTCCCCCACTGTTTTTGATGCCACAACCTCCACAGGAAGCCAGTTCCATGCATCTATAACCCTCTCCGTGAAGAAATACTTGCTCACGTTACCCCTGAGCCGTCCCCCCTCTATCTTCAAATTGTGTCCCCTTGTTCTTCCACATCTCTTTTCCTGAAAGATGCTACCCTCTTGGACTTTGATTCCCTTGAGGTACTTGAAAGTTTCTGTCATGCCCCCTCCTTACAGTGGTACCCCTCTGACTGATACCAAGCAATACCTCATCTTCCTCCCCAACCTGCATTGAGCAGTCTTCTGGTGTCCAGTTGTACTACCTTCTTCTCCTAGGAACTGCTGCACCACCCTGTACCATCTCTGGTGCTGTTTGGGTAGAAGGGTCATGACAGACCATTCCTTCCATAAGTAGTGAAGTGTGAGACCCCATTTGGAGACTTCTGCAGCATGTAATGGTAATTAAATTGTGTACGAATATATGTGTACATATGTACTGTGTGTATGTAGCTATGTGTCTCAGTGACACCACTGTTCTATGCATGAGACTGTGGTACCGAGTAGTGGTGTATGTACAGTCTATGTGCATGTATCTGTGCTGTTGTGTCTAGAGAGTAATCTGAGCATATGTGTGTGTGCGCACACACACACACACACGTGTGTAAACATGCATTTGTCAACTGTGCATATGCTATGTTTGCGTCTGTTTCTACTGGTGTGTGTGACTGTGCATCTTTTTAGATGAGAGGATCCATATGCATGTGTGTGTGTTTCTAACACTGTATTAACTCAGGATAGACTCTGTGATACAGTATCAGTCCCGCTCTTACCCCATGTGTGTGTGTTTCTAACACTGTATTAACTCGGGATAGACTCTGTGATACAGTATCAGTCCCGCTCTTACCCCACGTGTGTGTGTTTCTAACACTGTATTAGCTCGGGATAGACTCTGTGATACAGTATCAGTCCCGCTCTTACCCCACGTGTGTGTGTGTGTTTCTAACACTGTATTAACTCAGGAGAGACTCTGTGATACAATATCAGTCCCGCTCTTACCCCACGTGTGTGTGTGTTTCTAACACTGTATTAACTCAGGAGAGACTCTGTGATACAATATCAGTCCCGCTCTTACCCCACGTGTGTGTGTGTTTCTAACACTGTATTAACTCAGGAGAGACTCTGTGATACAATATCAGTCCTGCTCTTACCCCACGTGTGTGCGTGTGTGTGTGTTTCTAACACTGTATTAACTCAGGAGAGACTCTGTGATACAATATCAGTCCCGCTCTTACCCCACGTGTGTGTGTGTGTTTCTAACACTGTATTAACTCAGGATAGACTCTGTGATACAATATCAGTCCCGCTCTTACCCCACGTGTGTGTGTGTGTGTGTGTGTGTTTCTAGCACTGTATTAACTCAGGATAGACTCTGTGATATAACTCAGGATAGACTCTGTGATACAATATCAGTCCCGCTCTTATCCCACGTGTGTGTGTGTTTCTAACACTGTATTAACTCAGGATAGACTCTGTGATATAACTCAGGATAGACTCTGTGATACAATATCAGTCCCGCTCCTACCCATTTGACTAGTTTGGCAGTCAGTCCACTTGAATGGTTACACCATCCATGTGTATTAGGTGGGGTGAGTTGTGTATGTGTACTGCTTTGTGATCTGTGTGTAACAGTAACTGAATGCTTCTGTCTACTGTTGTATGTGTAATGGTGTGTGTGTGTTTCCATACAGTGGTTTGCATGTCAACCACCAGACAGCCATTTAACCCACTAGACCATGATAAATATTAGTTTAAGAAAGATACCACTGGGAGAAGATGTGGTCTAAAGCCGACATCACCCCCTAACTGCGCCTTCTGTCTTCTCCCTTTCCTTCTCCTTACCAGTTTGAATTTCCTTTGATTACAGTGGTGTGTAGTGTCATGTTCCTTCTTGTCATGTTATGACACTACTGCTTAGATGCCCAGTGATGATCGGGACTGGCACTATAGCCTAGAGGTTAGGGTAACTAACTATGAATGAGTTTGGTACAGTACTTCCACCAGCCCTTTGTCTGATCCCCACAATCTCAATTAGACCCTGTCCATTCCCAGGTGGCAAAGGCTAGTCCCTAGGCCAAACCCTCCACATTCCTGTGATTTACCACCCTCACTCCTTCCCTGTTCTTCCACATGGATTAAAAAAAAATTGCATACTACTGGCATTTTTAAAAGCCCTCCTCCTTAGCCAGACCCCCATCCCCCAATAGTCATTATTTAGATGTTGGACTCCCCTCCTGACCTCCAAGCCAAGATATGGGGACCACATATAGCAAGATATACCAGACAGCATGGTCCCCTCCCCTCCCGAACCTACATCACAGTCTGCCACCAGCTCTATCGGTCCACAAGCTGAATGACAGAGCATCTCAGTGTGCATGATTGGGGGAGGAGGCAGCTCAGAGTATGCCATTTATGATGTTTTGCAGAAATCAATCTTTCCTAGCATTATCAATGACACTCACCATTCTGGGCACTCCCTCTCATGCACTGGTGGTTCCATGCTGTATTGAGCAGCTGACTGATACAGCAAGGGCCATGCTCTGTGTGGGATTGGGGGGGCACAATTAGGCTATCCTAAATATCGATACAAACCCAGTTTTTGCATTGTTTTCTAAACCCAGTAATTCACCGGGGAACGTGACAATCAGGCTATCCTGAATATCAATACAAAGCCAGTTTCTGTGGTGGTTTCACCTTTTAGAATGTTTACAGAATTATTTCTCTGAACGGCTGCGCCAATCATAGTCATGCTCCAACAAGCCAGACACAGAGCCTGGAATGCAATTTGATTATGACAGGCAAACTCTTTCAAAAGTACCAATTTCAAAATAGTACCCAGTGAAAAAACAGTACTGGGTGCTGTTTTATAATCAGCACACATGAGGGGGTTTGTCTGTCACTTGTATGTTTTAGAAACAGCCTGCTCATATCATTATATATAATGAACCCGTCTCCTTGCAGAATACACTGGTAACCTCACAATTTGTGAGGTTAGTGACATCATGAGGGCACTCGAGCTTTGCATTCATGCCCATGATATCACCTGCCTCAGTCAGTGTGACTTGCTCTACACGGAGGGGGTTCATTATTCCCTGTATGTGCCTTCTATCAAATCTCAAAACAAGGTTGGACCTGGTCAGTGCAGACCTCCAACAAATGCCGGGTAGGTTCAAGTCTGAAAAATTTCCAGGCTAAAATAAATAAATAAATAAATACCCACCATGACCGTTAACTGTTGCTCAGACTAAATAGTTTCTCACAGTTCACTTGGTTTATCCCTTTCAAGGGAGTCCCCAGTGAGAGGGCACAGGGAGGGAAGTAGGTCTAACACCACATAGCCAAGAGGTGAAACATTGCATCCTATGGATAGTACAGGCTTTTCTTCAGTGTCTCAAACCTTTATTCACTTATGCTTTCAGGGTTTGATCTTTCTCACAGTTAAGTCATGCCCATTTTTAAATACTAATTAAATAATTTATTTTGCTGCTGTTTGATATTTGAATTGGTGCCCTGAGCCTCAGAGGAAGAGCGCCACATAAAATAAAAGCAACAACCCATACTACTACAACAACACTACAAAGCACTACTGCCACCACCGCCACTGGCCCAGACATTAACCCCTAGTACCACAGTCTCCAACACCCTGAGTTACTCGATCTTCCACAACCTCAGATACTAGATCCAACACCCCAGACACTAGACTCTTCTCCTTCCTCAACTCCCACAACACTATTCCCCCTCCAGCCAACACTAGCCCCCTTCCCCAACAGTAGTCACTCACTCTCTTCAATGCCTCCTACACCAGTCCACCTCCATCCAAAAGCACCTTACACTAGCCCCACCCCTCCCTGTACAGTACTCAAAAAGTATGCCATCTGCCTCCAGACTACACAACACTAGCCTCTCTCTCTGTGGCTCGACACTAGCCGCCTCCCGCTACAGTATCCTGCAGCAGCCCACCTCAGTCCACAGCACCCTATACAAACATATGAAGCAGCCAGCAGAAGAAGGTCATTTGGTCTATCAAGTCTGCTTGTGTTGCAGGGTCCACAGCTTGAGCTAATGTCCCTGCCCTCCCTCCCCACTCCTCCCATCCTCCCTACCCATGATTCTTATCTTCCCCCATGCCTATCCCAGCATCTCTTTAAGCTGCTCACTGTCTTTAATGAGATTACCTCTTCCAACAGTGCATTCCAAGTGTCCACCACCCTTTATGTGAAGAAGTGCTTCCTGACATCCCTCCTAAACCTCCCACCCTCCAGTTTAAGACTGTGCCCCCTCATGATATGGTTGCCACTCAGCTTAAATAGACTTTCCTTATCAACATTATTTATCCCTTTCAAGTACTTGAATGTCCCAATCATGTTCCCTCCCTCTCGCTCTCTCTCTCCTGTCTTCCAGGGAGTACATGTTCAGTGACCTCAACCTCTCCTCGTATGCCTTGCCCTGCTGACCGACTATCATCTTTGTAGCCCTCCTCTGTACCTTCTCCAGCAGGTTAATGCCCTTTCTTGAGGTGTGGGCACCAGTACTGAACTCCATACTCTAGATGCAGCCTTACCAGTGACATGTACAAGGGCAGTATAACCTCCTCTGTCCTACTACTGATCCCCCTAGCTATGCATCCCAGCATCTTGTTTGCCTTTGCTGCTGCTTTCTTGCACTGCGTGGAGTGCTTCAGGTCACTAGTGATCATCACTCCCAGGTCCTCCTCATCCTCTGATGCAGCTACTCTGATCTTATGCCAGCCTTTTCTGTCCAGAGCACCCAACACCAGTCACTTCCATCCACAGCAGCCACCGCACTCAATGGACCCACAATACTAGCCCCCTCCATCCACAACCCCAATACAAATGCCCCTCCCTCCACAGCTCTGGACCTTAGCCTCTCTCCCCCCATGCCACAACACTAGCTCGCTTCCTCTACAGCACAAGATAGTTGCCCATCACAGCCAGGTCCTTCTCGTCCTCTGATGCAGCTACTCTGATCTTATGCCAGCCTTTTCTGTCCAGAGCACCCACCAGTCACTTCCATCCACAGCAGCAACCACCCTCAATGGCCCCACAATCCTAGCCCCCTCCGTCCACAACCCCAATACAAATGCCCCTCCCTCCACAGCTCTGGACCTTAGCCTCTCTCCCACCATGCCACAACACTAGCCCGATTCCTCTACAGCACAAGACAGTTGCCCATCACAGCCCAGACACTAGCCCCCACACTCCAAAGCACCCTAAACTAGCCGCCTAATTCTACTCCGAACATGCCCCAACACTAACCCTCTTTCTCCACAGTACAAGACAGTTGCCCCTCACAGCCCAGACTAGCCTTCACCCTCCAAAGCACCCTAAACTAGCCCCCTAACTCCACTGTCCCAGACCGCACCATCCCTCCATGACCACCACAAATATCCCCACCTCCACAGTCCCCCAAACTGCCCTGTTTTCTCCAGAACTGCACTATTAGCTCTCTCCCTCCAAGGCCCGACACATGCACACCCCTCCCACATGCCCAACTCCAACACACACTGTAATGGGCATGGCAATAGGATTACAGCCAGTCCACATACAGGTAGAAGTTGAGTCTCTTACCTGAGTAATAGGGAGCGAGAGGAAGGTCTATAAAGGATGATGTCCACAGGACCTGTAAAATAAAATACAAAAAAGGGGTCACAAAGGATCCACAGTTCTTAAGAGAGTAAATAGGGTGGAAACAACAAGCTAGGGATAGAATAATACTTATCTGATGGGGAAAAAAGGAGTTGGTGTCCTCTCAGACCTGTAAAATAAAGAAAATTGAGTTAACATGGAGAAAATACAGTAGCAAGAGCAGAAATGGAGAGCAGAGAGATGCGAGAGGTATAGAACAGCACAGAAGTAAGGAAAAGGGTGAATTTAGAATTAAAGGGAAGCTCTCACCATGCCAGCCTCCCAACCCACAAGGCTTACCCTCCGGTTAAGCCTTTTAACTATGTTGCGGTGTTTTTCTTCCGTCACAACATACTTTATTTTAATTGCAAAAAGTCCGTTACCCGGAAGTATGGTGGACAATAGTGGGGCTCCATTATACTTTTGTATTGAAGTGCACAGTGCGGCACCATGCCTTTACACATAATGGGGCCTCACTAGCGTCCACCATACTTCCGGGTAGCAGACTTTTTGCAATTAAAATAAAGTATGTTGCTGTGGGAGAAAAATGCCACAACTTACTTAAAAGGCTTAACCAGAGGGTAAGCCTTGTGAGGGCATGAGGCTGGCATGATGTAAGCTTCCTTTTAAAGGTTACAGTTGGGTCAATGTAGGAAAAAAGACACAGAGAAAGGAAATACATGGGGATGGTCAATATGGGCATAGAAACATAGACTTTGACAGCAGATAAGGACTGCTTGGCACACCATGTCTGTCCATTTCCCTAACTACAGGATAAGCTGCAGAACCTAGTTAACCAACAGTCTGTTTCCTCCTACCCCCACAAGAATTACCTTATGTCTCTCCCATGTATTCTTGAATTGTCCCACAGTTTTAGACCCCACAACCTCCTCCAGAAGGCTATTCCATGTGTCCACCACTCTCTCTCTGTGAAAAAATACTTCCTCACATTGTCCCTGAACCACCCCCCTCTATCTTTAAATTGTGTCCCCTTGTTTTTCCACATCTCTTTTTCTGAAAGATGCTACCCTCTTGGATTTTGTTGATTCCACTGAGGTAATTAAAAGTTTCTATCATGTCCCCCCTCTCCCTCCTTTCCTCAAGGGTATACATATTAAGCTCCTTTAGTCTCTCCTCATATGGCTTCTCTTGCAGACCCTGCACCATTTTAGTTGCCCTCCTTTGGACTGCCTCCATCCTGTCTATGTTCTTGCGGAGATAGGGTCTCCAGAACTGGACGCAGTACTCCAGATGGGGTCTCACTAACTGTCTGTACAGAGGGATAACTTCCTGTTTTCTGCTGGTGATACCTCTCCCTATACATCCCAGTATATCCCTAGTCCTTCCTACTGCCTTCTCACATTGCTTGCTAACCTTAAGGTCATCTGATATGATTACCCCCAGGTCCCTTTCCATTTTTGTTGTTGTTACTACCTCTCCCCCCCCCCCATTGTGTAATCTTCCACTGGGTTTTTGTTTCCCAGGCAAGAATTGCCTTCTTCCATCCACAACCCAGTATGAGTATAAATGAAATAATAAAGACAGGAAAGAATAGAGAAAATGTTATTTGGGGTGGGGCTCAGCTAAAACCTTTAGTGCTTTGAATGTACAGGTGGCCACTGGCCAGTACTTTAGAACAGTAACACAGGTGGGTTAGTGGAACCTCTACTGGGCTAATGGCCCAGCTTTAATGAAATAGGGAAGGGGGAAATTGTTTAACCAAGAAAAGCACACTAAGTGAAAGATCATTTCCAGATGCGACCTGGGGAGCACAGGGAAACTAAGTGACTTGCTCGGAGTTACACAGTGACCCAAATATTCAAATGAGTTGTGCCTGGTGCAAAATGCACCTGGGACAATATTCAGAAGAGGAACTTGTGCTGCGCAAGTCCTGATGTGCCAGGGCGCAAAGATAATGTATGCGGTGCATCTACAGGTGGTGTTCCTATGTATATGTGGCACATCCTGATATTCAGCCCGGGATATACAGTGCATATGCTGGCACATCCCTGAGATGCGCTGCATACTGATGGGCAACGCTGAGCCTGAAAAAAAAAAAAAAAGCACAAATGGTGGCCACCCACAGGTGAGCTGCTGCACTGCAAGGTGCAACACTGCAGCCGCCAGCCATGGGTGGTCACTCACCCACCCAGTACACCATGCAGAAGCACTCATACCATCCCTGGTGGTCTAGTAGACCCCCCTCCCTCCCTTCCTGTAGCAGTGATCACCTAAAATAAAATATAATCATACCTTGGTAGTCTAGTGGCCCCCTCTCCCTTCCGTAGCCACAATCACATAAATGAAATGAATCACCTATTCCTGGTAGTCTAGCAGCCCCCACCACTCCTGTAACCCGATCTCCAAATGTCCAGCAACTGCCTCCCTGGTGGTCCAGTGGCACCCCACCCCCCTCACTGGACCCGGCCCACCAGCCCTCCCCATCAGTGGCGGGCAGCAGCCTACCACCCACATACCTCTGCAGCTGCCAGCAGACTGACAGCTACTGTATGGGCTGCAATCCCATTGGTCCACAGTGTAGACCAGTGGGCTTGCAATGCATACTGTACTAGTCATTCACAAAAACATAAATGAATGCCCCATTCACATTTGTGTGAATGACTAGTACAGTATGCACTGCAAGCCCATTGGTCCACACTGTGGACCAATGGGATTACAGCCCATACAGTAGCTGTCAGTCAGGTCAGCCGCAGAGGTATGTGGGGTGGTGCTGCCCGTCACTGAAGGAGGAGGCTGGTTGTGCGAGTCCTGTGGGTGTTGGGGTGCCACTGAACCACCAGGGAGGTAGTTACTGACATTAGATGATCGTTACGGAGGGTGGGGGACTGCTATACTACCAGGAATAAGTAATTCATTTCATTTATGCAAGTGCAGCTACAGGGAGGGAGGGGGCACCACTAGACTACCAGGGAATATGTTTGATATATTTTAGGTGCTCACCACTACGGGGCGGGGGAATGCCCCTAGACACCCTCTCGCAACACATGCTGTGCAAGGTGCCATGTGCATTTCGTTGGCTGGCCCTTTACAACTCATGGAAATGGGGCCATAATCACATGCAAATGGTCCCATTTGCGCCTTGTATACATCATGGCCCCATCTGCATACTGCGGCTCAATATCAGGAATTTGCACACAGCATAACTCTGTTGCACTGGCGCAGTTCCCATTTCAGCCATTTATCTGATATATTCACAGGTGATGCACCATGGCTCATCTCCTTTGAATATATTGCTGTGTTGCACCAGCGCAACTCAGATGTGCTGCACCACCACATGCGTCATTGCCAGGCGCAAGTCTGAATATTGGGGCCAGTATGTAAATGAGGGCTGTGTGATCATAGGCAAGCCAGGATTTTTTTTACCTAGAGCCAAGCCAGAGTTAAGCCAAGGGTCTGCCTTGACTCTATGAGCCAAAACATAAGCTGAACCCTGGCTACTGCAGGCTGTTTTCTGAATAGGAGTTGAATAATTCAGACACTTTACTGACTACTCAGGCTGACAAAAATGCTTACTTTGACCATAACTGGCTTGGCCTTGGCTCTCAGTTGGCTATAAAGTTTGGGGCATGCGTAACCAGGCATGAGCCTGCTCTGGCTTGCCCAGCTCCAGGGCTATGAGATTTAAACTCATGTTTGCAGCTCAGTGAAAAAGGTGATGTGTGGTGCATACTTTCCAGTGCCCTGCTCAGCACACAAGAGTGCAGAGTATGGACATAGTGTGACTATGCCCTGCAGACCCTGACCCAATCATTTGTACAGATGCATGCATCAGATTGGGGATAAGCCCCCCCCCAGAGCAACTAGCTCCCACGGCCTCCCTACCCCCAGCAGCTACTGACTCCTCGACCCCCAACCCCCAGCAGCTACTGGCTAACTAGGCCCCTCCCTCAGACACATACAGACTCCTTTGACCCTCTTCCTTCCGGTAGCTAAAGGCTATAGCCATGCAATTGGAGAATGCTGAGTTCATTGGTTGATGCTGAGGTATGTAAAACTTGCTGTAATTGGATGTTAGCTACAGTAGACAGAGAAAGAAGACACTCAATTTTCTGTGACAGTTTCTGTACATGTGAATTGATCCTGTGGTTTTAGATTCAGTTAGAGCAGGGCTGTAACTCTGATTAGTTATCTTTTCTGTGCTTGATTGCCCAATTTTATCAGTCTGCCTTGAAATACGAGTAGCTTTCTGTTAGGGACATCTAATGTTCACCACACAAACTTGTAAAAGGAGGGACAAACTAAGAAAGCAGCTTCTGTTTTCCATCCTGGAAACACCAGAGGATGAGGGGGGAGGAGGAGGAGTCATCATCTAAGAGTTACTCAAGGCTCCATGCAAAGAGTTCTGCTTGTTAGAAAAACAAGCATTTGTCAATGCCAAATGTTTGCTTGCTTGCTGGCATTGGCATTGGTGGGGTGTGCCTTTGGGTCGTCAGGCATAACGGCCACACCATTTCACCACACCCTACCCTGCAGACACCAAGTGTCATGGTGTGCCTTGGGTCTTTGGCCCTCATGCTCACCTCATTCCATCAGGAATATGGTGAGATGGGTGCAGTATAGGAGAATGGGGTGAACTTTGGGGCCGAAGAGTCCAAGGGATACCTTGATGCATCTCACTGGCTGCAGGATGTGGGTGGGGGTGGAATGGTATGAACATTACAGCGACAATCCTACGTCACACCCCTGATGCCTATCAGTCTCTACAGGGTGGGGCGTTATGGTTGGAAACCCTAACACCTCAGGCGTTCATTGGTATTTTCACTCTAAATTTTCAACATGGGTTTTTTGTGACCCCCACCTTATGAACAGTGGCAATATCAGTTCGGTACCCAAAAGTTGATTTTGCACAGTGACTATGGCATTTGGCACCACAGGTGCGAAAACACATTTCGAACAGGATGTGAAAAATTGCAGGTGTACTGTTCATGGGGAGGTGTAAAAAATGGCAATGTTGAAAATCTGCAGTAAAAATAGTAAAAAACTGGTGAAGTCACGAGCGTGTGTAGAAAGTGCGCAACGCACACCCGTAATGTTATTGGTTTGGGGATTTTTTATAGCAGATTGTCAACACAGGCATTTTGGGACCTCCGCTCATGACCAGTGTCACTGTCATTTTCTTAATCTGTCCCAAACAGTGATTTCCCACAGCGACCACACATTTCTGCTCAGAAAGTGTGAAAACACATTTCGTCCATGTTATGAAAAATTACAGCTGTACTGTTCATGAGGAAGTGTGGAAAAATGCTAGTGGTGAAATCTGGACTGAAAATATTACAAATTCGTGAACTTACAAGGGTATATGGAAACAGTGCAATGCGCTCTCCTAACACAGTCATTGTATGGACTTTTGTCACCAAATTTTCAACATAGCCATTTTAAGACCTCTGCTCATGAACAGTGCCACTGTGATTTTCTTAATTTGTCCCAAACATTGATTTTGCACACCGACTGCACCATTGTGCGCTACATGCGTGGAAACACATTTTGGGCGAGATG
The DNA here is from genome assembly GCA_016271365.2 of Neoceratodus forsteri. Classification (NCBI taxonomy): domain Eukaryota; kingdom Metazoa; phylum Chordata; order Ceratodontiformes; family Ceratodontidae; genus Neoceratodus; species Neoceratodus forsteri. The sequence continues at coordinate 158,533,470 of CM028138.1, forward strand.
TGAAAAATGACAGCTGCACTGCTCATAAGGAGGTGTGTGTAAAATAGTAATGTTGAAAATCTGAGTAAATATTAAAAAATTTGCGAACTTCACGAGTGTGCATAGGAACTGCATAATGCATGCTAAATAAAACAGTAATTTTTGGAATTTTTCCCAAAATTTTCAACATAGGGTTTTTGGGGGCCCACCTCATGAACTGTGACACTGTTGTTTCATACATCGGTCCCGGAAGGTGGTTTTGCGCAGTGACCGGGAAATCACCTTTCAGGACTGAATAACAAAATGACTGTGACAGAATTTATGAGGTGGGGTCCCAAAAACCCCATGTCGAAAATTTGGTGAAAAAATTCCAAAAAATGCCTGAGATATGCATCAAAGTTGAAAAAACCCATTTATGCCATTATACAGCTTACCGGCATTTCCTCAGTTCGCGGTCGGCTTTAAAGAGTGCAGACGTGTTCCCGGTCCACCGAAGATCGTCGCGCCGAGTTAAGTATGGGCTGAGGGGGTGTGTGGGGAGTCAGGGTGCGCAGTGGGTGGGCGCGGTGGGCGGAAGTAAAGACAGTCAGCGAGGGACAATTTTTCTTTCTAGGTTTTATTTTACTTTTTAAGAAGATGATAGGGACATTTGCCATGCTGGGGTGGGCTCACAGCGCAGATTGGAAAGATTTTTGGGGCCAGTGGAGCCGATGGGGGATTGGACACCTCCGTTGGCCATTGAGAGAGTTTGCCACGCTGGGCTAGCCTCCAGCGTGGCACCTGGAAGAGCTGTTTGGGGTTTGTGGAGCAGCGGCAGAGTTGGGCACCCCGTCGGCCATGTGCGTATCGGGGAAGCGGCGTGAGCATGCTGGGGATGGGCTACTAGCGTGCTACTTGTTGGGGGAGCTGTCTATGACTGCTCTTGCAGTGCAGTGCTGACATGTAGGCACTTTGAATACTGCCAACAGCGGCAGTATGAAAACTACCTACACGCTGTGGTTCTTCCTTTCAACTGTACGCCACTGCATTTGCAAAAGCTGTCATAGACAGCTCTTACATTCATTGGCGTGGCAAAAAGCAGCAGGACAATGGAAGTAGGGATGCACACCTACAAATTCTCGTATGTTTCTTGCACATGCATGCAAGCAAACATAAAAAAGAGAATGCAGTATGCGTTTGGCAGTTACTGCAGTTTCTCATTTGCTTGAAGGGGGTTTGAGGTGATTGTGTGCAGGCATTTAATTGGGTATTATAGTGATTTGATTCTCTAATCCTAAGACGGTTCTCAGAAAGGGTACTGGCAGACCCTGTGTTATGCAGTAGCAGGCATTCCTGTAAAAGGGCAACATTGGAAGTGCAGCTTGCATTTTTTTGCCTCATTCCACTGTTTTCAATCTAGTTAAAAGTACAAGGGTATAAAGAGTAGAATTTGGCTGGGCAAACAGTAGCTTTAACTGCATAGAAACGTTAAACAAGCTAGGGGAAACTAGGAAATGTTGCTGAAGGCATTATTGATTCAGCACCTCTGCAGACAGCTCCTGGACAACCATGACAAGCTGCTTGCCCTGAGGAAAGATTATCAGCTGTTCTTTCACCAGTGGCAGCTTTCTCTTCACCCGAGACGGATCATGGTTCAGTTGCATCCTGTGAGCCCATGGCTGTCCGTGCCAATCACTATAGCTGCCATGGCTATACTGTTCTGAAATATATGGCAGGCAAATTATGATTGCTACATTTTTAACTCTCACTGCAGCTAAGTTTTGCAATAGATTTCTAAAGACTACTACTTACAGAGCATCAGGCAGCCCTGGATCTGTCTGATTACTTGTCTTGAAATGGTGTTTGAGGCATTGTGGATGTTTCCCTGGGTTGTTTACATATAGAAACATAGACTTTGACAGCAGATAAGAACTGCTTGGCCCACCCAGTCTGCCCATTTCCCTACCTAATGGTTAAGCTGCAGATCCTAGTTAACCAACAGCCTACTTCTTCCTACCCCAATCCCCTAGAATTGCCTTATGACTGTCCCATGCATTCTTGAATTCCACCACTGTTTTTGACTCCACAACCTCCTCAGGAAGGCCATTCCATGCATCCACAACCCTCTCCATGAAAAAATGCTTCCTTACATTACCTCTAAGATGTACCCCCTCTATCTTCAAGTTGTGCCCCCATGTTCTTGCACACATCTTTTTCTGAAAGATGCTACTCTCTTGGACTTGGTAAATTCCCTTGAGGTACTTAAAAGTGTCTTTCATGTCCCCTTCTCCCTCCTTTCTTTGAGTCTATACATATTAAACTCCCTAAGTCTCTCTTCATATGTCCTCTGGTGCAGACCCTGCACCATTTTAGTTGCCCTCCTCTGGACTGCCTCTATTCTGTCTATGTCTTTGCAGAGATTGGGTCTCCAGAACTGCATGCAGTACTCCAGATGGGGCCAGTGCAGCTACGAGTGGGGGGGGACCACTGTATCACCTGGAGCCGGACCGGGTGACAGGTGGTGTAATTCTGTGGGCTACCTGCGGGTGGTGCATGGACTGGCAGGGTGTGCAAGCTGCTATGCTGCTGTCTGCAGTATGGCAGCCTGCCTGTAGGTGGCCACACACATAAGTCTGGTGGAACTAGAATTATCTTTTGGAGACACTTCCCCGGAATTGCCCTGGGATGCACCTCTGACTGGGGCTGTGAATGGGGCTGCGCCAGGTATGCATGGGCATGCCCCCTTCAAAGCCCCTCCAGATGCACCACATATCATTACTGGCATTTTGCGGTGCATCTGCGATGTGCTGGTGCATTGGGGTTGCTCTGGCGCATTGGACAGCTTTGTGAATCACCTTTTGGCACATGTCAGGGATGCACCGGTGCATCCCATTTGTGAATCCTGCCCATGAATTTTAATATACAGTAAATAGATTTACAATTTCTAAAACATATTTGGAGACAATAACCCAGTCTTATTAAACAATATTAACTATGATGCTGGTGTTTGGTACACTTAGGGAAACAGCATAGTGGGTGAGATTCAAATCTGGCTGCATCTTAGCTGATAATGCAGACATTGTGGAGTAGCTTGCCATTGCACTCCAAGGCCCAGATATTCAAACTGCACCATAAAAGTGTGCAACAGCAGGAGCAAGGGCAAGTCCACTGCACCCATGCACAATACACATGGTATTCAAACACTGCGCAGGTCAAGATGCACCTGCAGCACACAACTGAATATCATGCCAACTGCACCATAGTGCAACCAGGGATGTGCAGTGGTGCAGGGCAGCAGCGCAACAACACAACCAGGGATGCTCAGTGGAGCAGGGCAGCAGTGCAATAGCACAACCAGGGATGCGCAGGGACCCACCACCCATGCTAGTGATGAGCAGAGGAGCACACAACAGAACAGACATCGCCCCCCACACCCCATGCACTGCAACAACTGGGGGAGAGCTGCAATAACCACTGGCCCATGGATACCAGCAACAAACCCATAGCCGGGGCATGGTGCCCCAGCACACCCCCTGGCAAACTGTGACCGGCACACAAGGAGGTCCGACCACCCCATGCCACACCATCCCACCAATGCAGAGCACACCCTGCACCGTGATCCCCAGACACCCTGCCCAGGAGCAGCACCCACCAGTGCAGGACACCCCATGCATACCACCACCCCCACTGTGACAATGCAATCCTGTGCACCACAGAACCATGCAAGGCAGCCCCACCATGAGCACCCTTCAGTGGGTGGCAGCAGACAGCGATGCAACAACTGCATACACAGTGCCGCCACGCACGTCCCCCCCCGAGGTACAGCTGAGAGACTGACCATGTGTCGGCACATGAGGTACCCCACACATAACAGAGCATGTCCTGGACCCCAACACCAGTGGTACAGCACCCTGCACACTCTCCCAAGAACACACCCCGACCCAGCACTGGCCACAACAGCTAGCGCAGACACCCACAGTGGTGCATGGAAGCATGCTTCACACAGGATGCAACACAGTGCATGGAGAAACACCCACCCATACCCAAGGGCACACCAACACAGGGACACAGTAGTGGGTCAACCAAGCCCCTGGTGTGTGGCCACGGAACCGTGTACACACAGCCAGCACCCCTTCATGGCACAGGAGTGCCAGCCACCCTGCACAGGCACCATGAAACTGTACGCCACCAGCATGCGCCCGGAGCACAAATGACAGACAGTGGAGCACATCCCCTGCAACAGACACAAGTGACAGCATGGAGGTCAGACAACAACAGCGGAGGCCACAGTGCCACCCAAGGCAGACATGCACCACACCAGTGACAGGAGGCAACCTGGCATTGTGCTGGGTACAGTGGCTGTCCAGCATGGACAGCCACCACTGACATGCCAGTGGACCATGCAGGTCACAGACATGCAAGGGTGTCAGCTGCACAGGCCATGGATGGTCTGACAGGTGCACCATGGACACAGGGCATGCACTGTGAACCACTGCACACGGTCATCCAGTGCACAGGGAACAACACACAAACCACAGACTGTGACTGATAGCTATGCCCACACCATAGTCACTTCTCTACGGACACACACACACACACACACGCCCATGACTGCACCACCCCTGACGCCATGCACACCACTGCAGCTGAGCAACTGTAGCCCACTGCAAATCAGAGACCACCACAGTAGGCATAACAAAACAAATGTATATTAAAAGATAGAAAACAACTATTTACAAATATGTACAAAAAGTTGGGGGTGAGGGCCACAAACTAGGTGGGGGTGGGTAAGGGGCAGGGGTGAACAAATGGTAGAGAGAAGGAGGGGTGTGAGGTTGGGTCCGGGGGGGTAGGTGAAATCTTGGGGTGCATGAAGTTCAGTGGGAGCCCCGCTCCCCGCTTTAAAGGCGCTTTCCACCATGCCTCCATGCGGACTCCTAGCTGCTCGATCCTCTGTAAAATTTCCAGGGAGGTCCTGGCCACCTGCAGTATCTCCTGCAGTGCCCTCTTGATGTCCAGCATACACTGTCAACCAAGGACAAGGGAGCAGAGTCAATAGGTGTGAATGCACAGCCCCCTGCAGCCCACCCACTGTGCATGGCATACGGCCATGGGACATGCCTCTGTGATGGTGTGTGACCACCCACAGTGATCGGGTCCACAAGACCTGCCCACCCAGGCGCACACAGCCGTGCGGACCGCTGCACACACCTACCGCCCAAGTCCCACACAGTACCACCGTGGCTGTACGGTGACATGGCTATGTGGTGCGAAGGCAGTGGCATAGCCATGTACCCGGTGCATGCATGGACCACCAGCGATGCACACCCACACATGCAGTGCCACTGGGCAGTGCTGACTGTACTGTGTGGCATGCACATCAGTGGTGTCAATGGATGGTGGCCATGCCCTGCCGCCTGCCCTGCAACACAGCATGCACAGAATAACCTGGAAGAAAGGCACTCACCATCATTGGCCTGATCTGGGCACTGGACTCCGCTGTGACCAGCTGCCTGTGGCTGTGGATCAGCTCCCCTCACCAAGCCTCGGTGTCAGTCCTGTCGGGCTCGTCACCACTCTTCAAGGCCTAGGGTGCAAACATGGAGAGGGGAATATAAGTACAATCCAGTATCAAGGCCCCCACCCGCATGTGTGTGAGTCCGCCCAGCCATGCCCCCCAACACCATCAACACCACTGCCCAGAATGGACAGCCCACCCCCCATGTGGTGGACACATGCCCACTGCAATACCTGTACTTATGCAACCAGTGTATGGATGGGGCACCTACCTGGTCATGGCACTGCGCCTCTCCTGGTGCATTTCTGCAGGTGGGCAAGCCTGTCCAGGTCCCTGCACTGTTGGACCCCATATCTGTGGTGACACTGCTTAGGTGTGCGCTCCATTCCTGTGGCCTCCTCCAGCGTCACCGCCACCTCTTCCCATACAGCACTCCTGGCCCTGTCCAGGAGTGAATCTCCAAAAAGTGCCTCAGCATGGGACTCCACTATGGCCACCAAATTGGCCAGCTCCACCTGGCTCCAAACAGCAGCCCTCCGTCTTGCTATCGCTGAAGCTGGTCGGAGTCAAAATGGCGCTCGGTAGCGCGGTCTGCCACGTGCAGATGCTGCGCAGTACAGCACTGCCATTCCCCATCACACTGTCACCGAACAGCACGATAGTGGTGCACCCATGTGGACACATGGTGCCTAAGGGACAAAGGTCGGCACAGGGTCAAGGGTCTCTCGCGTACGGACCGCCACAGTGCGATTGGTACTCCCTGCGTGTAGCACGATTGGGTGCCTGTGTGAGACACCCTGTAGTGGTCTACCGTGCTGTGGCTCAACGGCACCTATGGTGCCCCAGTCCAAGAGCGCCATACATGTGAACAGCGCAGTAGCACCACTGGCACAATGGTGGCCGTGCCCTGCACTGCCTCCCATGCACAGCACATCAGCAGTGCAGCAGGCATCAGTGTCAGCACCCTGGGCATGCACCGTTCGGTGTCCACTGCACACATCACAGAACTGCGTCCTTGTCTGAGCTCATTCAACATAATTGTGCAAGGCGCAACAGCACGATATTCAGCTGGCATATGCAAATCAGCTCATCTGTGATTCAATGGCGCAGATACTGCATTAGTATCCACTTAAAATTGTGCCTCGCCTCATTTGCATGCGTTGCACTATATAAATGTGACATTGGACTGCAGATGCCATAGTCTGGTATTGCAGTCTATTGTGGTGAGTTGCATGCTGTTTGTGAGTGTGGACTGTGGTGTGTGGGAGATGCATGGGACTGCACAGTCAGAGGTAACACCTGTCATTCCCACAGGATCAATGATGAGTGACCGTGAGGTGGAGGAGGAGAAACAGAGACATGGGAGAAAGATGAGGCCAAACTTAACAAGGCAGAAACAGATGCCCTGTTTGAGGCCTACCTTGACCAGGAACCACTGCTCAGTGGACAGCGGGGAACACCACAGGCCCATGCAGCTGCATGGGGAGAGGTGGCGTGTGCTGTCAACCAGCATGGCAGCCACCAGTGGTCCATGCAGGAGTGCAAGAAGAAGGTGGGCATGGACCAGAGGAGGATTAAGGATAACGTGGCTGCCATCAGGGCAGCATGGGCTGCCACCAGTGGGGGACAGCCGGCCGTGCAATGCCTGACCCAATAGGAAGAGCAGTTTGCTGGCAGCATGCAGTGTTCTGCCATCGAGGGTGTTCCAGGTGGTGGCTTCCAGATGGGTGGTAGCCCATCACTGCATGGTAGGTCCTGATCTGTCACTGTGGGGGGGGGATGCCACAGGGTAGGGCAGATACATTAATGCTACTGTGTTCCCTTACAGCTCCTGAGCATCTACATGGGTCAGTGGTGGTGGACTCATCCACTGAGGGCTATACCCTGGACACAGAGGAGGGCCTATCCAGCTCCACAGGTGTCCGAGGGTCAGAATGACAGTGGGCCTGCCTGGCTGTCCGGACTGATGTTGGTGGAGCAGGTGCAGAGGAGGCACTGCCTGTGTCCCAGTGTGCCAGCGTCCATGGATGCCAGCATGCTGAGACTCGGACTGGTGCTGGATCTGTCACTGATGATGATGGAGCTCACATCATGGACAGTGATACGTGTGGGCCACAGGATGGCCGCACAGCAGGTTACAGCATGGGCATAGCCATGGGTGGTGCCACCGTGGAGGCCTGCATGACATCACAGTCCCAGCCTGTGCTGTCTGCACCAGTGGGGCAGCACTGGTGTGTGTCCAGGACAGTGGGGCTGTTGCGGCCACTACAGCAGCACCGTTGAGCCCTGGAGTGCGGCAGCCAGAGGGGCAGTGTCAGCAGTCGGCCACTGGCGATGAGGGGAAAGTGTTGGGGGTGGCATCAGTGCACCGCCTGTGGACATGTCCAGGCATGGCCCTGGTGTGCAGCACCCAACCTCAAGGGGTGCTGCCCATCATGGCCGTGAGCACCATGAGGGACAGCATGCCAATCAGGCGGATGACCTCTTAGATGAGCACACCTGCATACTCCATGATTCAGTGGATCAGCAGTGGCGGCTTGTGACGGCGGTGGATGCACTCAGTGTGGTCCTGCTCCAGTCAGAGGAGCGGCGCAGCAAGGACACCGGTCTGCTCCTGGCAGGGATGGTCCGGCTGCAGGAGGATGTGACCGCTGCCATTGACAGGCAGACACAAGCATTCACAGCTGTCATGGCCACAATGGGCACACAGTTTTGTCCATGCGTCGCAGACACCACGCAGTGCAATGCCCACCCCCCATTCCTGGCGTCCTGCGACACCATCCTTGTCAACACCGGGTTCAGCTGTGGACATCCCGAGCACACCTGGCACAGGCATGTTCGGTGTGCTGCAGGCCCCTGCTCAAGAACGGTCATGTTCCCACAGCGGAACCCCTGGGGGACCATTGGTGCCACCCTATGAGGCCATTGGTCAGCCTGTCACTGCTGGCGGGTCTCATCGGGGCTGCCCATGCATCCGTGGTGGCTGTGGCACTGTGCCGCATGACTGACCTGTCTCCCACCATGGCTACTGTCTGATGCTGCCCTATGTGCAGTGTGTTGTTCATCGTGCAATGCACGGGTGGGGTACCCGGCCCTGCACACACACACACACACACACACACACACACTTTCCATGTGCACACCCTCCCGGCTGCTGCCCACTGTAGTGTGTGCATGATGATGCCTGCGTTGTGCTGTCCTCCATTGTGCAATGGTGCCCAGCGTCTGAGACACGCACAATGACAGGCACTGGGCGTGGCGGTCTGTGGACCTGTGTGTGGCTAGGGGTGGCGGTTGGGGTCGGTGTGCCTCCTACCCTTTGTGCATGTCTTGTGGGTGTGTGTGTGTGTGTGTGTGTGTGTGTGTGTGTGTGTGTGTGTGTGCCTGACTGTGTGCCATGTTAGGCCTTGCCCATCCCTGATGGCATGTGCGGTTCCATGCTCAGCCAATTCCCTTTAAGACATGCACCCCTGGGGTTTGTCCATGAGCATTTCTGGGGTGTGCACTTGCCATTGGTGGTTGCACATGGCCCCATGACTTACCTGGGTTGGTTGAAGTGCTCCTCTGTGATGGTGTCCCAGTGCAGCTGTGCCATCCAGATCAGTTGGGGGTCCCTTCGACCAAGTTAGGGCTGCCCATCGCCATCTGCACCAGCGTCCTCATCGTCCCCATCGCTGTCCCCCTCTTCAACCTGTACAGCTATCCCACAGTCATTGGCCATGTTGTGCAGGATGCAACAGGCCAGGAATAGCCCATAGGCCTTTGAGGGGCTGTACTGTAGGGCACTGCCAGACGGGTCCAGGCAATGGAAATGTGCCTTCAGCATCCCGAACACCCGCTCTATGACATTGCTTGTGGTGGCATGTGCCTCATTGTAGCATTGCTGCAATGGGATCCTGGGGTGCCGGTATGGTGTGAGCAGCCAGGGGCGGAGTGGGTATCCACTATCACCTGTGTGTAGAGGGTGGACATTAGCTTGGTGATCAGCGTCGCCCTGCCATGGGCCATCTAGGCCAGTACCCATGTCACCTCTGACTATGCCCCTCCCAAGATCCATGTCTTTCTGTGTGATTTGCATACTCACCCACTAGGTGGCCAGTGGGGATGTCCCCACTCTTGAACCTGTGGCACAGTGCTGTCTGGTGCCAGATGAAGGCATCATGTGCTCCACCAGGGTGCGTGGCACAGACATTGGTTATGTGCCCCCTAGCATTGCACACCACCTGGCAGTTGATGCTTGCATAGCCCTTCCGATTTATGTATGCTGCACCTTCAGTGGTGTGCGGATGGCCACATCGGTGCAATCAATGGCCCCGAGCACACCAGGCATATGTGCTACCTTGTGGAACTCTTGTATGTGTGCTGTGCGCTCCGGCTGTGTGCTGGGGGAAATGGATGTACTCCGCAGCATGTGGCAGCAGTGTACTGAGGAATTGTGTGAGTAGGCGTGACGCGGCCAACTGGGTTATGCCTCTTGTGTCCCCTGTTGGTCTCTGGAAGGTACCTGTCAGTCACATGACAACTGTCACCTTTGTCTCCACTGACAGAGCATGGCTCTGTCATGTGGATGCCTGCATCTCATCACTGCACAGCTCACAGAGCCGCCTCAGGATAGCCCGGTTCAGGCGGTACCAGCCCACTATCTTGGTGTCACTGTACAGCTCGAAGCTGGTGCAGGCTCAGTACTGCCTGTTGGGAGCATACCACCGATGGGCCCTTCCACGGCCACACCCCCCTGCTACCTGCCTTCTCACACCCCTCATTACTGCCTCCATCTGAATGGTGGCACTGGCCATGTCCCTGGCTTGTGTTACCCCCCGGCAGCTATATTCCCATTCCCCCCACTGTCCTTTCTGCTACTCCCCCTGCACCGGGAACACCTCCCAGATTTGGATGTCCTGCCCACTGTCAGTGCCCTCTGTCCACTGTGGCACTTCCCTTTACCTCCTGCACAGTGGCATAGGCTCCCCACTCCTTACCTGTTCCTGGTACTTTCCAGGTGTGCTCTGTCCTGCTCCTGCCCTGTCCTGCTCACTGCTACTGTCTGCCTGGTTGCTGTCACCTCGCTCCCAGATCTGGCTTCTCTGTAGCGTTCTTGCACCTCTCTCTTGTTCCTTTTTTTTTTGGATCATTTCCGCTATCATGCAACTTCCGTTTGCTCCCCTATTGTGCATGGCACATGCTGTTGAATATCACACTGCGCCATTTATGCATGGTTCCTCCCGGTTCAGTTGTGCATGCATTCATTACCATTGCACTGTTGCGCATTGTGATTTGGGGGGTGCAGCTTCCCCCACTGAAAATCACACAACGGCGCATTTTTGGACTTGCACTGGCGCATCCCTGTTGTGCCTGGTGCAACCCTTTTGAATATCTGGGCCCCAGTGTATGCGTTGAAGATCATGCACAAAATCAAATCAAATCAAATCACAGTTTATTTATATTGAGCTTTTCAGATACTAAAGTGCAAATACAGAACAAAAACATACATCAATAATACATAAAAATATGAAAATATAGAAACAGTTAAAAAAGACAGCAAGATTAATTTATTTATAGGCCGATTCAAACAGAAAGCTCTTCAAAGAAGCCTTAAATAATCAAACACTATGCTGGTGACCAGGTTTGTACTCTGAGCACAAAATGCGGAGAGGAAATTCTCCAACTCCTCCATACCTCAACAGATAACTGAAGCTACCACAATAAATCAAGCATTTATCAATGCCGAATGTTGATTGCATTGGTATGTTGAGCTCGCTCACTGCCCCTCTGTCACTCGCTCAGTCTGTTTCTCCCGGTGCTGCAGGCTGCCCTTCTGTACTGGGATGCTGCCTGTGTTGGCACATTGTTCTGCCCACTAAGAAATCTGCAGCTGTCCTGACAGAGTTCCGTTGAGGTGGCTCACTCCCCCTCTCTCACTCGCTCATTCTGTTTCTCTTGGTGCTGCAGGCTGCCCTTTTGTACTGGGCTCCTGCCTCTGTTGGTGGCTTTTCCTGCCCACAAAGAAATCTGCAGCAGTCCCGACACAGGTCTATTGAGCCTGCTGACTCCCACTCTCTCACTCACTCGTTCCATTTCTGCCGGCGCTGCAGGCTGACCTTTTGTACTGGGCTCCTGCCTGCATTGCCCCTTTTTTCTGCCAACAAAGAAATCCACAGCAGTCACGATAGAGCTCCATTGAGCTTGCTCACTCCCCCTCTCTCTCTCTTGCTCGTTGTGTTTCTCCCAGCTCTGCAGGCTGCTCTTTTGTACTGGGTTCCTGCCTGCATTGGCACCTTTTTCTGCCTACAAAGAAATCCACAGCTGTCCCGACAGAGCTCCGTTGAGGTCGCTCACTTCCCCTGTGTCACTCACTCATTCTGTTTCTCCTGGCGCTGCAGACTGCCCTTTTGTACTGGGCTCCTGTCTTTGTTGGCGCCTTTTTCTGCTCACAAAGAAATCTGCAGCAGTTCTGACAAAGCTCCATTGAGCTCGCTCACTCCCCTTCTCTCACTCGCTCATTCCATTTCTGCTGGCGCTGTAGGCTTCCCTTTTCTATTGGGTTCCTGCCTGCGTTGCTGCCTTCTTCTGCCAACAATGCACACTTGTAACACAGTCATTTGATGGGCTATCATCACCAACTTTTCAACATAGGCATTTTAGGACCTCTGCTCATGAACATTATCCCTGTCATTTTCTTAATCTGTCCCGGACAGTGATTTCCCTCAGCGACCACTCTATTCTGCGCCGGAAGTGCGAAAACACATTTCAGCCAGAATGGGAAAAATGACAGCTGCACTGTTCATAAGCAGGTGTGGAAAAATGGCACTGCTGAAAATCTGGGTGAAAATATTATAAATTTGCGAAGTTACAAGCGTGCGTTCAAACTGCGCAATGCACACTCGTAACACAGTCATTTTATGGAGTATCATTACCAAATTTTCAACATAGACATTTTAGGACCTCTACTCATGAACAGTGTCACTGTCATTTTCTTAATCTGTCCCAAACACTGATTTCCCACAGTGACCGTGCTATTCTGTGCCGGAAGTGCGAAAACACTTTTCTGCTAGGATGTGAACAATGACAGCTGTACTGTTCACAAGGAGGTGTGAAAAAATGCGAACGTTGAAAATCTGGTGTGAAAATATTGCAAATTCACAAAGTTACGAGCGTGCGTACCAATTGCGCAGCGCACGTCATTTTTTTGATTTTTCCCACCAAATTTGCCACATAGGCCCTCCTCATGAACACTAGCACTGACATTTCAATAATCGGCCCCGAAAGGTGATTCTGTGCAGTGACCACAAAACCACTTTTTGGGGCTGATTAACGCCATGACATTTCAAGAATTCATGAGGAGGGGTCCCAAAACCTCCATGTTGAAAGTTTGGTGCCAAAATCCCCAAAAATGCCTGAGATATGCACTAAAGTTGAAAAAACCCTATTTATTCCATTATACAGCTTACCAGCATTTCCTCAGTTCACGGTCGGCTTTGAGGAGTGCAGACATGTTCCCGGTCCACCGAAGAACGTTGCGCCAAGCTCTAGAGGTAAGTATGGGGTGAGGGGGGTGTGGGGAGCTAGGGTGCACAGTGGGTGGGTGGGTGCAGGTTGTGGGGGGCAGGGAGACCATGAGTGACAGTTTTCTGATTTTACAGGTTTAAAAAAAAAAACATTGCAGGGCAGTTTTTTCTTCACAGGGGCATTGGGCATGCTGGGCGGGCTCCCAGCATGCCACTAACTACTTCTTTTGGGGGCCAGTGGCCCGGGGAGGATTGCAGGCAGCCCATTCGGCCACACAACAAAGTGGGGGCATAGATTATGCCCGACGGGGATTGGGCACCCCGTCAGCAGACAATAAAAGTGGGGGGGTTGGTTACAGAATACCAATGGGGAGTGGGCTCCCCCGTCGGCTCAATCAACATTACAGCACTGAAGCTGATGGGGATTGGGGTCCCTTTTGGCACATAAACACGGTGGGGGGGTTATATTGTTTGTGAACACGGCAGCAAGCCGCCACCATGTTCACAAACAATATCAGGGTTTGGAAGTTCCGCCCTGCAATGACGGGTCGCTCCGTCATTGCAGCAGATGGCTGATGCTGCAATGACAAAGTAGCCCCTGATTTCAGTGGCAAAATTGTCACAAGTTGTTGGCAAGGTTCTAAACCCATGTCACCAGCAGCGTGCAATGGCAATGGAGGAAGTGGGACAAGCCTTTGCAGGCTGTGGGGGCAGTGCCGCACCTCCACAGCCTGCTTCTGAGAAAGCTGTCCCAATATGTTTCTTGCACTGTGTGCAATCAACATAGAAATGTAGTGGTTAAAATAATTAAACTACTACAAGATGGCTCATCTGAAGGTTTTTTGAATGGATTCTGGGTGCAGTGTTGACAATGAAAGATAAAAAATGGAAAATGAATGGTTCAGAATAAATGGCTAAAGAAGATGGGTCATTTGAAGAGTATTTGAAGGACTATCAGGAGCAGAAAATGAAGGGTGAAGACAAAAAAATGGAAAATGAATGGCTGAAAGGTACAAAATTGTGAAATTAAGGTATTTTGAGAATAAAACAACTGGAAATTCACCAGTATTTTTTGGTAAGGGCTGCTTCAGACAAACCATATCTGGGTCTTAAATTGCTCTTATTGTGCATATTCTGAAGATGCCACAGATTATTTGAACATTTCTAGTACTGGTACATGTATCCTTAAATGAAAGTCTGCAATGTTAATATTTTAATCATTATTTTGCACAATGGGATATTTTGAACAATAAATTCCTCCAAATACAAGAATGTAGTGCTCACAAGACAAAAAAAGAAAAAAATCATTTAGTGCACACATACCATGCAATAATCCCAGCACTTCATTGTGCTCTGCCTCTTCATCAAGGGTCCTCACCTGACGAAGTGTCAGTGTGACACAATGCACTGGGATTGTGGCATGGTGTGCCAGCTCTCAAAATGTGGTTTTTTTGTTTTATTTTTTTTCATTTTTTTGATATACTGTACCTCTTGTGAGTGTTGCCTTCTTGCATTTGGATTGTTTCCTGCTTGCTGCAGCTGCTCCTATTTGGTAATGAGCTGAGTAGTGCAAAATATCTGGAAAGGAGCTCTTTCTTTTTACACTGCAGGTTTATATGCAGTATAGCCTAGAAGTTAGAATAATGAGCTATGAATGAGTATGGTGCATCCAGCAGACAGACCTGGGTTTGATTCCCACAACCTCAGCTTGCGTACTCTGTGACTCTGAACAAGTCCCTTAACCACCCCAGTGCTCCTAGGTCACCCCCTGAAAACAAGCACCTGTGCCTGCCTAGTGAGCCTTACCCGGCTACCAAAAGAATTAAAATAATAATAATAATAATATAACAAGTGAATGTTTCATTATTGGGTTTGTCCTGAAGTGTTGTCTATTCCTACCAAACTTTTTTCACTCTGATTTTGTATAGATTTGTTGAGTTTGTCCCTGTAGTTCTGCTTATATCCACTTGAGGTTCTTGCAATGTACTACTTCAGTGTATCTCTTTTTGTCATTCTTAATTGTTTCGTGTATGTCATTAGTCATCCACATTAGTCTGTATCATTTGCTGTTGTGCTTTTGTTTCTGAGGTATGCATTTGTAGTTGAACAGTCAATGTGTTAAGGAACTGTTTCTCACTGTTGCTGAACACTAATGTCTATGAGCTTGAGTTCAGAAAATGCTTGTACTTTGAGCTCATTCAACTTTTCAAAATCTGATTGTACACCATTATGGTGTGTTCCCCTATGTTTTTCCCTGTTCCTTTCAAAGGTACATCTGATAATGCTATATCGATGTTGTCTAGTGCTTTTGCAACTTCCACTTTTCCTACTAGGTCATCCTTGTTGTTAAGGGTCGTGACAGAAATGGGAAGGAAGGAGTTAATGTTTGGATTTTCCAAACACCCTCTTTTAGCAGTCTGAAAAAAAATTACTCTCGGACAAGCTGATGTTACACACACTGGAATTCTCAGTCTTCCCTAGCTGCTAGATGAGCATTGGGTCATAAATCTCGACTGGATATGTCCACAGGCAGGCCAGTTTAAAGGGATTGGCTCACTCAAATATAAACTTAAGGTTAAAAGGGAATATAATTGGTCACTGATAGGTGTTCAGTCTGATTGGGACAATTAAATACATACATGTTAGATGGCTGGTGCATTCAAAGGGAAAACAGGAATGACCTATTCTCAAGAGAGTATGTATGATGCTGAAAAACAGTAAAATGAGGTGGTTCTTACTTTTCAAGCTGGAGGGAGAAACTAAGATTGGGTGCCTACCCTTCTAACTATGTCCGTGGGAGCTGGCAGTTAGCATAGGGTCCTGCGGTCTCTTGTAAGGACAGGGAAGGGTAAGTTTAATACTAGCATATTTCAGGAATAGCCTTTTTTCTTTTGCCATTTGTTTACTTTTCCTGTATCAGTGTTATTCTCTTGAGGTGTAAATATATATCATGTAATGCTCTGTGCATTTTCTGTTAAGTAAAAAGCTATTTATTTGCTCAACAGTTGTGACTGTGATGTCATTTTTCTAAGGTAACACATGGTTTCCACTGGCTAAGGTAAACTCTGTTTAGCATCTGCTACCTAAGAGAGACACACTACCAGACTGTGACTTATGTAATTGCATGTTTAATTATTCAAGTTTGTAAACTTGAAGGGGGTGCTGGATGACATTCCAGCTGGTGGCAGCGAATACCTGAGGACAGACACTTCTCCAAAAGCTGTTCCAGCCCAGAGGGAGAGGTTGGTTGTCACAATTGGTTGGCAGTGGTGGAGTGATGATAGCGGACTGCATAGCACACTGAGATACAGAGTTTGCCAGTGGAACATTTACCTTAGCAGTTGCAAAACAGGATATATACAAGAATACACTTGTACTACAGTTTTTTTTTCTTTTGCCAGTTAGCACAGTATAGCGTAGGATTAGAGCATGAGCTCCATGTAGTATGACTCACTTACTGTGCAACAGCTTTGTGAAAAGTGCCAGAAAAAGGGGATTCAGCCTGAAGGTCTAAAACACAAGAAAAATGTAGACCTCATAGCTGCCCTCGTGGCACATGACCAAAAGCAGACAGTCTCTGGAGGTGAGTCAGGAACTGATGTAGCAGATACCCCAAACCAGCTTGATGCACTGCGACTGCAGCTGTTGCTGCAAGACAAGGCACTGGAGGTGAAAAGACTGGATGCTGAAGCAGAAGCAAGAGGGTTGGAAGCAGAGAAAGGACTTGAAGAAAAGAGACTGGCAGACAGAGAGAAAAAAACATGAAGAAAGAGAAAGAGAACGCCAAAACAGAGAGAAAGACTGTCAGGAAAAAGAGAAAGAATGTGAAGAAAGAGAAAGAGAACAACAGCACGAGAAGGAGATGATGATCCTGCACAGCCAGCAAACTGTGAGTAATGGTGGAGTTAGTTCTCCTCATGAAGCCTTAATTCTAAATTTTTCCCTCTGTTTAGAGAGGGAGATGACCTTGATCTATTTTAAGGTCTTTTGAGAGAGTATGTGAGCAATTCCAATTGACTAAGGCTTCATGGTCAACTTATCTCACACCCTTACTTACAGGGAGGGTTTTGCATGAATTTTCTAAAATGAGTAATGAAAACTATGCAATTATGATAAAGTTAAAACAGTGTTGTTGAAACATTTTGAATTAACTCCTGAGGCTTATAGAAGGACATTTAGGGAGTTAAAGAAAAGCCCAGAAGACAGTTATGTAGAACTGCAGGTTCAACTGTTTACTTACCTTGATAGGTGGGTGGAAGTGGCTAAAGCAGACACTGTGGAACTAATCAAAGATGTGTTGGTGAGAGAACAATTTCTTAAAATTGTACCTGAGGATATGCGCGTATGGCTCCTAGATAGGGCATGCACTTCCTCAAAAGAGGTGGCAGCAAGTGCTGACATGTATCTATCTAGCCGGCCATACACACAGCGTAAGTTTCATGGTGGGGGAGCAGCACATGGTTATAAGGGATCCCACAGGAGGCTGCCCAAGGGAAACCAGCCTGTACCTGGCCCAAAGCAGAACCCTCTGGTTCTAAAGGGACTCAAGAGACAGGACCCAAGAAATGTCATATTTGCAATCAAGTGGGGCACTTGAGATACAACTGCCCTCAGAAAATGGTTAAGGGGCAGAGGTATGGGGGAGGGGGTGATAAAAATAGGACTGGTGTGTTTGTGGGGTGTGCCCAGCCTGAAGAACCACTCTCCTCTGATGAGAATACACATCCCATTGTAGTTAATAGGAACAGTAACACAGGGACTGAGGGACACAGGCACTTACATCTCCCTGGTGAGGCAGGATCTCATCTGGGCAGAGCAGATGTTGCCTGGGAAATACTACAAGCTCTGGAGATTCACAGGGCCAGCAGTCCAACTACCAGTGGCTATAGTCTTCCTGAGCTGGGAGGGGGGCCATGGAGAACAGGAGGTGGGGGTCGTAGAGGACCTCCCTGTAAATGTGATTGTGGGGAATGATTTTGACCACAGGAAAAAACTGGTGTGTTGCAACTCATAGTCAGGCAAAGGGGCAAGCTTCTGAGGAGGAAGAGGGGGTGACAGAAGGTGGTCCAGCCCCTCCCTCAGCAGCTGAGGAAGTGGCTAGCACCAGGGAAGGGCTGGCTTGAAGCAGCAGTCCGGAACCCCAGTCACAAATAGAGGAACCCATAGGACTTCCTTCTGAAGGGGTGCTGGGTAGGGTCAGACAAGGGCAGCTGGGTGCTGCACAGCGAACTGACCCATACCTTGCAAAAACTAAGGGAAATAGCTAATAGGGCTGATGGTCCTCTGGGGAGAAAAGAGTTCATTTACTGGAACAATGGGCTGTTGTACAGAGAATGTACAACAGAAGAAGGGCTAGATGGTGAAGTGCTCCAGCAGCTGGTAGTCCCTAAGGTTCACCGTCAGCAGCTTTTGGTGCTTGCCCATGATATCCCATTTTTCAGGCCACTTGGGGGTGAGGCGCACAAAAAAGCATCTGACCAACAATTTCTTCTGGCCTGGTATTGGCAAGGATGTGGCAAATTATTGCAGGACTTGTCTGCAGTGCCAGCGGGTGGGGAAAATGGGGGACAAGGCCAAGGCAGCTTTGGTGCCCCTGTCCATTATCAATTAACTCTTCAAGAGGGTTGCTGTGGACATAGTGGGGTCACTGAGTACCCCAAGTCACACTAGCAAGTGGTATATCCTGGTAGTTGTCGACTATGCCACAAGATACCCATAGGCAGTGACCCTATCATCCTCTGAGGTGGAACCAGTGGTAGATGCACTGTTGGGAATATTTAGCCAGGTGGGCTTTCCCCAGGAGATACTGTCTGATTGGGGTGCCAAATTCATGTCAGCATTAATGACTAGCTTGTGGGAGAAGTGTTGGATAAAGCAGCTCAGTCCTCCCTATACCATCCCCAAGCTAATAGTCTGGTGGAGCGATTTAATTCAACCCTTAAGACCATGCTAAGGACTTTTGCTGACCAGCATAAGAGGGACTGGGACAAATATTTGCCGCATCTCCTATTTGCATACAAGGAAGTCCCACAGGAGTCCACAGGGTTCTCACCTTTTGAGCCCCTGTTTGGTCATAGGATGCGGGGGCCCCTAGATTTGATTCGGAATGAATAGGAGGGTGACCATGCCTCCCAAGGGGAGTCTGTTGTGGACTATGTCCTGAACTTCAGGACTTGCCTTAAGGAGATCATGGGGTTTGCTCAGGAGCACCTGGCCACTGCGCAACAGTGGCAGAAAGTCTGGTATGACTGTGGGTCCCGAGTCAGAGAATATGAGGTGGGACAGTGAGTGATGGCACTCATCCCTGTCCAACAGAATAAATTACAGGCAGCATGGGAGGGCCCATTCTCCATTGTCCAAAAGGTTAGTGATATCAATTACAGGATCGAGCTACCCGACAGTAGATGCAGACAAAAGGTGCATCATGTTAACATGCAGAAGCTCTACCATGACAGGGAGGAATTGGTCCTCGCTGTATGCAGTGCCCCAGAGGAGGAAACTGAGATGGATCCACCTGTGGACCTGCTTGGGAGGCCCAGGTTGCATCCTCTGTGGACAACCTTACTCTCTCTGAACAGCTGACGCCAGCCCAGGTGCAAGAAATTAGGGGTGTGCTGAGAGAATTTGAGGACATGTTCACAGGGAAACCAGGGTACACCATGATGGCAGAGCACCATGTGGATACAGGGACCCAGGTTCCCCTGAAACAGTCCCCCTACAGGCTACCTGAGCACATTAAGCAGACTGTGAAACAGGAGCTCAAGGAGATGCTGGAACTTGGAGTAATCCATGAATCTAGTAGCTATTGGGCATCACCTGTGGTGTTGACCCCAAAAAGGGACGGCACCACACGATTTTGCGTTGACTACCGGAGGCTTAATAGATGCACGGAGTCTGATGCCTATCCCATGCCCAGAACCAATGAGACCCTGGAGCGACTGGGGGGAACCAAGTATTTGACCACAATAGACCTAACAAAGGGCTATTGGCAGGTACCTCTGACCCCTGCAGCCAGGGAGAGATCAGCTTTTGTCACTCCATTTGGTTTATACGGATTCAAGGTAATGCCATTTGGAATGAAGAATGCACCTGCAACCTTTCAACGGCTTGTGGATCGCATTCTGTCTGGGGTAGGTGAGTTTGCATTGGTGTATATGGATGATATAGCCATATACAGCCAGACCTGGGATGAGCACATCAGGAATGTATGGGATGTGTTCCTTAGGCTGAAGAATGCAGGTCTGACAGTCAAGGTGGAAAAATGCCAGATAGGTATGGCAGAACTACCCTACATTGGGCACCGGGTGGGTGGTGGACACATCCGCCCCGAGCCTCCCAAGGCCGATGCCATTCTGACCTGGCCTATTCCTACCACCAAGAAACAGGTAAGGGCATTTCTGGGGACAGCAGGGTACTACCGAAGGTTTATTCCTCGCTATAGCAATCTGGCTAAGCCCCTGACAGACCTAACCAAGAAGGGAAAGCCAGATACAGTGAAGCAGGCAGAAGGCTGTGAGGTCACTTTTCAGGAGCTAAAGAAGACCTTAAGTGGCCCAGCGGTATTGGTCAGCCCCAATTATAGTTTAAAGTTTATGGTCCATCTGGATGCCTCAGATCATGGGCTGGGGGCCATGCTGAGCCAAGTTACCCAGCAGGAGGAGGAGCACCCAGTTGTGTACCTCAGCAGGAAGCTTTTGCCAGAGAGGAGGCATACACCACAATTGAGAAGGAATGCTTGGGAATAGTGTGGGCCCTTCAGAAGCTGCAGCCTTAACTATATGGGAGAGAATTTAGTGTCATCACAGATCATAATCCCCTGATATGGCTTCATAGGTCAAGTGGGCAAAATGGAAAACTACTACGTTGGAGTTTAATACTGCAGGCATACAACATGACCATCCAACATCACAGTGGCAAACAAAATGCAAATGCGGATGGGTTATCTAGACACAGCTAATGGCATGGTTGGATACTTTAGGTACTTCCCAGTAGTTGCATGAATGGCTGCATCACTTGGGGTGGCCCAAGGGACACGCCTTCATTATCTTGGGAGGGGGTGACAGAAGTTGGAAGGAAGGAGTTAATGTTTGGATTTTCCAAACACTTTTTTTTAACAGTCTGAAAAAAAAAAATACTCTCAGACAAGCTGATGTTCCACACACTGGAATTATCAGTCCTCCCTAGCTGCTAAGAGCTGGGTCATAAATCTTGAGTGGACATGTCCACACACAGGCCAGTTTAAAGGGATTGGTTCACTCAAATATAAACTTAAGGTTAAAAGGGAATATAATTGGTCATTGATAGGTGTTCAGTCTGATTGGGACAATTAAATACATACATGTTAGATGGCTGGTGCATTCAAAGGGAGAATAAGAATGACCTATTCTCAAGAGAGTATATATGATGCTGAAAAACAGTAAAGTGTGGTTCTTCTTACTTTTCAAGCTGGAGGGAGAAACTAAGATTGGGTGCCTACCCTTCTAACTATGTCCGTGGGAACTGGCAGTTAGCATAGGGTCCAGTGGCCTCTTGTAAGGACAGGGTAGGGTAAGTTTAATACTAGCATATTTCAGGAATAGCCTTTTTTTTTGCCATCTGTTGTTTAAAAACATTTGTTTACTTTTCCTGTATTAGTGTTATTCTCTTGTGGTATAAATACGTATCCTGTAATGCTCTGTGCACTTTCTGTTAAGTAAAAAAAACATTTATTTGCTCAACAGTTGTGACTGTGATGTAATTTTTCTAAGGTAATACATAGTTTCCACTGTCTGAGGTAAACTCTGTTTAGTATCTGCCACCCAAGAGAGACACGCTACCAGACTTTGACTTGTGCAATTGCACGTTTAATTATTCAAGTTTGTAAACTTGAAGGGGGTGCTGGATGACATTCCAGCTGGTGGCAGCGAATACCTGAGGACAAACACCTCTCAAAAAGCTGTTTCAGCCCAGAGGGAGAGGTGGGCTATCACAAGGGTAAAATTAAGTTTGCCTACTTAAAGGGCAGACCAGGTTGTCCTGGTGGGACCTCCCAATGGCAGAGTTGAAAACAGAAAATAATAGAAAGGGGGTTGGGGGATAAGGGGTAGAGAGAACAGGAAGGATGAGTCAAAGGTGTGAGGTCACAAAGGGGACTGCCATGGCATAGAAGGACAGAGGGGGATAGGTCAGGAATAAAAGGGGAGGGGTCAGAAGGACCCCCTTTTAAGGGGCTGCACAGGGGAGCTCATTCTCTTTCTTTGCTACTCTTTAATAGTTGATGGAGGCAAGGCACTTCATGTTGCCGAATTTAGAAGGAGGCTATGTAAGGGCGAGCAATAGCCAGTTGAGTAGGCCAGATCAGTGGGTTAGGCCTGAACCACAAGGAGGGTGGCGGGTGACATCATTTCCACTAGGGGTACTGTTTAAGGGGTGAATTTGTTTAGTACAGAACTGTGAAGGCATATTGAAAATAAGAAATTGTGCAGGGGTTACAACGAATACTAAACAACTTCAGGAAAAGGGCAAAGTTGGGTGTGAGGTGTTTCCAAGGTTATGAATTTTGAACAGGGTTGCGCCAGTGAAAATATGCTCCATAAATTGAGTTCATGAACAGGTAGGCGCCACAGGGACACATTTGAGATTTCAAGATGGCAAAAGCTAAAGAGCATATTGGACCTTCATTTCTTTATCGGGTCTAGTCAAGGAACAGCATCTTGGGTATTTAGGAGTTTGGAATTTATTTAGTCATTCATTTATTTGATTTGGAGATGTTTCAGCATGAAGGCATACAGAGCAGCAAGTGGTTTGCCTCTCGGAGTGACAAGGGGGGAAGAGGGACAACATATTGGGGGAGTCACAAGCAGAGCGAGGGCTGATAGGTGCCAGGAGCTGCCAGACTGAGACCTGAAAAAGTGTTAGACCTGAGCCTTGGGGGTGCAGACACCTGGGAGCACCACCATGCAGGAACACAGCAGGGGATCCAGGATAAATAGCGGCAAGGGCATGGGACTTGTGAGAAAGAGATCTTCCAGTGAATGGAGGATTGTTGTTTTTTGGATGAATTTAAGATTAGCAGATTCAAGGCAGATGGCAGCCAACAGGGCCCAGGACTGCAAGGAGCCACAAAACAAACAAAAAAACAGGAGGATGGTGTGCATATCACGAGACGGGGAGCAATCCATTCATAAGGTGGCAAGTCCAGAGGAAGAAAGGGGATTTGAATATCGGGCAGTAATGGTATTTTTCTCTTTTCAGCTTGTCAGTGTTTTATAGATGCAAGAAATATGATGCTGAGGAAGACTAAGCCAACCAGAGACGAGGCCTACGATGCTATTTTGGCATTAGCGGACAGGGCGAGCAAGGTATGGGAGTTGGTGGAAGGTATGGAACTCGAGAAAGTGGGTGGGAAGAGGAAGGCAGAGAAAGGCAGGGGTGGAAAGGGGAAGAGGCCTCCTAGCAAGTCAGCTAGCCCAGAGAGACCAGCACCAGAGCCAGCAAGACTGGCACAATCAACTGACCCAGAGGAGCCTCAACCTAGTACCCCATTCTGCCTTTTCACAACCTGAACTCATAGCACCACCAGCACCAGCCTCAGTCCCCATGTTTGTGCCACAGCCCGATCCATTGCCCATTTTCACTTTGGTGAGCAGAGAAATGGTAACAAAATATGACGAGTTGGAAAGCATAGGGAAGAGTAAGATGGCTGCAGCAGTGGTACTGTTGGGCAAGAAGGAGGAGAACTAGTTTACTAAGGGGAAGAGGTAGGACAGTTGGTTTATAGGTTTAGCAAAATACTCAGCTATAGTCACGGAAAAGAAACCGGAGTTGGGAATACCCCTCATTACATATTCCCTGATCATTTGGTGGGTAAAAGCTAAGGGAGGTTTTGGGTGGCTGTACTATGACGAATTTTTCAGGCACAGGATGGCAACCTATGGGGACGTTCGATGGGATATGAAACAGTTGGATCTATGGACGGACTATGCCATAGACCAGTCCACACCTGAGGGGGAGGGCAACAAGACAGCCGCCCTGACACAAAAGTGTTGCTGGGGATATAAAAGAGCATTCTGTTCATGGCCACACTGCAGGTTCTGGCACACTTGTTCCACGTGTGGGGAGAGCCACCCGGCTTCTAAGTGCTGGGCAAACTGGAGTCAAGGGGGCCACACCAATGGAACACCAGTGGTACCCAATCAGCCATTTCAGGGTGGGGGGCAGGGATATAGGGGTCAGACATGGGGCAGAGGAGGCAGGGGAGGGGATTTGGATGTAGGGAACAAGGGGGTGGAAGGGGGCAAGTCACATAGGGACAGTAGGGTATTTGGCTTTGACAGGCAAATTCCCACAAGCACGGACTCCAATCAAAGCAAAGGTATTAGCGAGCCACCTAAGGGGTCACCCCGATGGGGTGGTAGTGGAGCAGCTCATAGAAAGCTTTAGGAAAGGTTTCAGTTTGCAATTTCAATGACCCAGGGGAAGAACAGAGGCCAAGAACAGGTTCAATTAAGGGGAAGAAGGAGGTATTGAGGAAGAAGATTCAAAAAGAGAGGGAGGCGGGGAGGGTGGAGGGCCCATGAGACCCACCCCTGAAAGACCTGAGGATCTCCCCCTTAGGCCTGGTGCCTAAAAAACAGTTGGAGGGGGGTTCAGGGTTATTCATCATTTTTTGTATCCAGCTGGGGAATCAGTCAATAACTATATTGAAGAAAAATCAGCAAGGTGTCTCGTGCCACATTAGAAGAGGCGGTGCAAATTATTAGGGCCACCCCAGAGGCATGGCTGGCAAAAACAGATATTGAAACTGCATTTAGATTGCTGCCTGTGTGACCAGAAGATTGGGGCTTGTTCAGTTTCAAGATTGATGGGCATTATTATTTTGACCAAACCATGCCTATAGGGCATTCAGTAGCCTGTGCCACATTTGAGGCATTTAGCACCTGTCTTCAGTGGATTTTCCAACAGAGAATGGGGTACAAAGTGATCATACATTACTTGGATGATTTTCTACTCATAGGAAATGGAAAGCAGGAGGCAGAACACATGCTGGTCAGTTTTCAAGGGATGTTTCACAAGTAACGGGTGCTGCTGGCACCAGACTAGACTGAAGGCCCAAGCAGAACATTGAAATTCCTAGGGACAGAGATTGACACATGAGGTCAGTTGTTTCACCTGCCAGATAACAAGGTAGAGTGATTAAGGGAGCTGTTGAGAGGGCACCTGGAAAAAGGGCAGGTGCAGCTGCAATAAGTTCAAAATTTAATGGGGCACCTCAATTATGCATGCAGAGCAGTAGGCCCCAATCGAGCGTTCACCAGATGGTTGGCTAGGGCAACTAAGGGAGCAACGAGACCCCACCATTAGGTTGACATTTCTAAGAGGGTAAAAGATGATTTGCAGGTATGGGGCACATTCCTACAGAACTTTGATGGGAGGTCCTTTTAGCAAGAGGAATGAGTCTACAACACCAACCTAGAATTGTATACAGATGCAACAGAGGGCTTGGGCATGGGAGGATATTTTCTGGGAAAGTGGTTTTCAGAACCCTGGCCAGGTGAAATGGACTAGCTGGGGGCTTACTAAGGATATTACATTGCTAGAGATTACGTCAATATGGATCAGCACCTTGCTATGGGGACAGGGACTGTGTAAACTGAAGGTGATGTTTTGATACGACAACCGGGCAGTGGTAGACGTACTCAGCTACAGAGGGGGGCGATGACAGAAACAGTATTGAGGGTGTTGTGACAATTGGTATTACAGGGGCTTCATATGAACATGTCATTTAGAGCTAGACACATTGATGGAGTGAGGAATTTTTAGCTGACAGCCTTTCCTATCTGCAGTGGGACAAGTTCTGGGCTCTGGCTACGAAGGCAGAGGTGCACAAAACCCCTATTCTGATGGACATATGGGACACTGGCTGGATGGAGGACAATTGCTGTTTCGCAGCTCCTGGGTACCCAGGACTTTAAATTGAGGGCATATGAAGGGGTTTGGTGGTCATTCCAAGCATTCCAGGAACTGCACCTCATGGAGATAAGTGGCCCAATCACAGATGAGCAGATAGGGAAGTTTATGGCCTCCCAATGGGAGAAGGGGTTGGCACATGCCACAATGGAAGTCCATTTGGCAGTGATCAGTTTAGTATGCAACTTGAGGGGATGGAAAGACCCGACCAAGAGCATGTTCATAAAGCGGATGTTGCAAGGTTGGGGGCGGCTGAAGCAGAGGAGCAAGGATGGAAGAAGACTGGTTTTGGGTCAATTGCTGGGCAGGTGGATAGGCATGTTACCCAATGTATGCAGGACAGCAGATGAGGCTACACTGTTTCGTACTATATATGAGATAATGTTTTTCGGGGCCCTGAAGGTAAGTGAGGCTACAGGTCACAGGAGGGGGGATGACAACAAAGGTTTGGATTGGAAGGATGTCACATGAGGGATGAACCAGATCCAACTAATAACAGGAGATCAAAGATGGATCAGGAAGGAAAGGAGCAGGAGGTGAGTTTGAAGCAGCATGCCAATCCGGTAACCTGTCTGGTGGAAATGGTGTGGGCTTACACCACAACAAGGCACCAAAAATGAGGGTAGCTATTTACCCATGGGGATGGAAGTGGAATCACAGCCTATCAGATCATAACCATAGTTAGGAAAGGCATGGAATTTTTGAGTGAAGACCCATCAGGGTATTCATCCCACTCCTTTAGGATTGAGGCAGCCTCACATGCTTGGTTTAAAAAGGATATTGGGTAGTATTTTTTTCAGGAAACAGGTGGTAGATGGGTGGAAAGGACTGCCCAATGATCTGGTTAATTGAAAATAGTGAATGGATTCAAGAGAGGGTGAGAAGGACAAAAAAGGTTGACTATGGGTTCTTGGGAGGCCTGGAGGGAAGGATGTGGACCTCTAAAAGGCATATACTACTTCACAGGCAGGCTGGATAGATTGTTATGCCTTCTTCTGCTGGCAGCTTTTTGTGTTTCTATATTTGTAAAGCATAGGCAAGTCACAGCTACAGCAGGTTGTCCTTTATGGTATTGA
Source organism: Neoceratodus forsteri (assembly GCA_016271365.2). NCBI lineage: Eukaryota > Metazoa > Chordata > Ceratodontiformes > Ceratodontidae > Neoceratodus > Neoceratodus forsteri. The sequence goes on from CM028138.1 coordinate 158,560,475, forward strand.
TGGTGATCCCTCATGGGTTGAATGAGAGGAACTAAAAGATCTTGCCACTGCACTAATTCATTTACGAAGAAAATTGGCTTTAATTATGATGGTCTCAGCATGATCGTGGCTCTCAATTGCTCAAAAAGGCCAAACTGAGCAGGAGTCGGGTATTAGGATACTGCCAGGCTCAAGACTGCCGTGGCTTGCCCCAGCAATAATTTCCAGATGTTTTACAATGCTGTATTGCTTTGACAGGGGTAGTGTTAGTCACCTAGCACACCCATTTTTTGCTTCACCATCATTTATTTATTTAGCTTTTATTAACCAAATAGGTGCACTAGTCAACAAAATGTCTATTTTCAGGGATGACCTGGGGAGGTTACACAACATCAGTTGAACTTACATAAAGCTTCACAGATATCACATAGTGCAGAAGAACAATAATAAATTGCAAAGGTGAGAAGAGTAACCATGCCTTTGAACAAGAAAACCAAACAAAAGTGGTGCAACTCATATGCAGAGGATGTAGATCAAATGTTTTTATTAAAATTTATCTCACAGCAAACATATGTGTTCTGTGTGGTAGCCAGGTGGTGAAGGGACACCTCAACATTTTGTGTGCATGTGGTTTTTCAAGATGATAATTACCCCCACCAGCATAGCCTTTTTATTCACTCAACCCCAATAAATACATCACACAACTGAGACAAGTGTTAAAAAGTGATTAAAAATGCAGTGTATCACAGACATTAAGCTGCTAGTCATAATAATAAATAGCACCGATGTGTTGGTTAACTAAGTTGATTTAGTGCTAAGATAAAAGACAATCTAGCCATAGAGGCAATGATGCTTTGGTTCCTATTAATAAAGATACAAAACCATAGTACTGGCCATAATCAGTTTACTGTCAGCACTAGCAATGAATGTCAGAGCACCCACAAAATTGTAATGGTGCTTATTGTAAAAACTTGCAGATGCACAGTAATTACACATCTGACCTCCTCATGCAATGTCCCATATTGATTTGTATATTTTAGCACACAGGTAACCAAACCAGATTACCACATATATTTAGATTCCAAATGCATAGGGATTAAACATCTGACCTACTCCTGCAATGTCCCAAGTTAATCTGCATAGTCACTGTGCAAACATAAGGTGACACAGGCATTTGCACTGAATGCTGATCTTGGTAACAAACGGACTGATGTTTTTCACATATGTAACAATACATGATATATGCACAGAGTGCTTGTTCATAAAAGAACTAACATTAAAACTAACAGGTGTATACAGATTGTACATCTAATCTCTTCATGGTTTATCCCAAATTAAGCTATGTGGTGTATACATTCAAACTTGCATCAATACAGGATATTTTCACACAAATCTGATCTTTATAAAAAAAAATACTAAATTTAAAGCCTATCATTGAGTCCATGGGATGATGTGGAATGTAATGTGAAAATCCAAAATGATCCACGCTGTGCCAACAATTGCTCATGACAGACACCCTGAGGACCCATGGTTAACTTCTCCACCCTCGCAAACTTTCACTCATGGGGTACTGAAGCCTGTTCCAGAAAGTGTATAGAAAATGCAGAATCCAAAGTGCCTTGCTATACAGAGAATGTACAGTATGTTCACCAATGCACTCTCTCTGAATTTTCATTTTGTTCTGCCAACATAACATGCCCCGCATCGACAAGTGGCAAGACAGAGAATCCAGTTCATGTCACAATTCACTTACTGTATACAGTGCATGCTCATTGACAGCTCAGTCAGCTGCTGGCCATGTTGAAGAGCAGAGGGCTGTTCCAGTTGCTGGCTCATGGTCAGGATGGGGGGAGCAGGGTAGTGGCACACTACCTCCCAATGTGGTGGGGTGGGGGTCTACTAGACACCAGGGAAAGGTTTAAGTCACTATACAGGGGATCAGCAATAGGAAGCGGGCCCACTAGACCACCAGGGAAATGTTTATTTTCACTATACAGGGATCATGGATAGGGAGGGAATCCATTAGACCACCAGGGAAATGTTTAAATATTCTGTACAGGGATAATGATGGGGGTTACACTGGACACCAAGGAATATGCTGTCAATGTTGGGTGGGTGATCAGGTGGGGAGAGGGACCACTGGATAGCAGGGAAACATATTTTTTATACTTAGCTCAGTGATCATGAGGGGGGGAGAGCAATAGCACCAGGGAAATATTATGTGTATATCAGGCATGGGTGCGGGTTGGGGGAGGGACCACTGGACACCAGAAAACTTGTTCTGTATACTCAGGCTGGTGATTGTGGGGGGGGACCACTAGCACCAGGGAAACTTGTTTTGTTTCTATTGGGCCAGCGAGCAGAAAGTGGGGGACCACTTCCACCAGGGAAAATTATATTTTTTTGTCATCGGGGGAGGGATACCATGAGATCACATGGACACAGGGCTGCCTCTGGGGGCATGCTAAACTCCATCACAGCCTATGTAAATGGGCCCATAATGGGCATGCAAATGGCCACATATCATCTTGCATGCCCAATGGGCTCATTTACATGGCTTTCTTTTGTGAATCCAAATAGTGCACTTGTGCTAGTCATTGCAGGGCCATACTTCAGGTTGCATGTTGGGATGGTGCTAATGGGATTAGTACTGTAGTATTGGGGCTAGTGCCATGTCAACATGCCCAATTCTCAGCTGGATAGCACAATACACAATCTGACTGTGAATAACAACATTTTACACAAGGGCAATCGCGAAATGCAACACAAACATTTGTGATGTGCTTTGCAATTTTTTGAGAATCTAGCCCCAGATGTTTCTGTAAATGTCATGTATTGCTGCAAGTTCGAATGTTTAAACTATGTTCATTAATTTGGGATAAACCATGCAGAGATTAGATGTACAATCTGTATACACCTATTGGTTTTAATGCTAGTGCTTTTATGAACTAGCTGTCTGTGTAAATACCCTGTATTGTTACACATGCGAAAAACATCAGTCTGTTATCAAGATCAGCATCCAGTGCAAATGTTCTATGTCACCATATGTTTGCACAGTAACTATGCAGATTAACTTGGGACATTGCAGCAGTACAGTAGGTCAGGGGCTGGATATTCAAACTGCGCTATTCTTAGGCGCAAGCCCTTGCGCTGCGCAAAATAGTTGCGCAGGGGTGTGGCAGGCGATATTCAAAGGAGTTAAGCTATTGAGCAACTCCTTTGAATATCACCCAACCACAACCACTGTGCATGTGTAGTGGAACTTGCGCCACCGCCAAGTTGTCAAGTGGAGCATTCAACTGCGGTGGCAAGTACCATTCGCCATAATACAAAATCCCCATATTCAAAAATTGTGACATGCAAATGGGGCCATAATTCATGCAAGGCACAGGGGGCCATTGCATCTGATTATAGCCCATTTGCATGCCATTAGCATGTAGGTCGCCCGATCGAGGACTTCGCCCTGGCGCCCTGCCGAGGCAACAGCAATCGGGGACCGATGCCCCCTGCAGCCTGATCGTGGACAAAACAGTGTAGAATCCCCCACCACCCCACTGGCCCGATCGTGGGCATGGTTTAATTCCCCCAACAGCCCGATCGCGGGCAGCAATTTAGCTCCCCGAGGCGTATCCCTGGTGGTCCAGTGGACTGAAAAGCCCAATCGTGGACAGTAGTGTAATCCCCTCCTGAATCCATCCCTGGTGGTCAGTGGACCGAAAAGCCCGATCGTGGGCGGTAGTGTAGAATACCCCCTCCCAAATTCAGCCTGGTGGTCTAGTGGCACATCGATCGCGGGATGTAAATGTTGAACAAATCCCCAACACAGCCCTGGTGGCTAGTGTCCCCCCTCTCCACCCACCCATGAAGCCCCACCCCGCTCCCCCCACAGCGGTGGGCGGCAGCATCCTCCGCCTACCGCCCGCCGCCCGGCTAACCTGACTGCCGGTAGGAACTGCTGCAGATGGTGCAGAAGAATAGAGCCAATGGGCATGCAGCCATACCGTCATGACAGTCCAGATTTGTGAATGATTCATTCACAAATCTGGACTATCATATAGTGTGGACTACATGCCCATTAACTCTTCTCTCTGCACCAATAAACGGCTGCTCACCGGCAGGATCTCGGCAGGTGGCGGGGGCGGCGGAGGAGGAGGATGCTGCCATCCGCTGGCTGTGGGGCGGGGTGGTTGGGCTTTGTGGTGGGTGGGAAGGGGGACACTAGCCACCAGGGCTATGTTGGGGGATTTGTTCAACATTTACATCCTGAATAATGCCATGACAGTGACATCATTCATTTGGTGCCAAAATTCAAAAAATGACTGTTTTACGAGCGTGCGTTGCTCAGCTCCTACTCAGGCTCGTAAGTTCACGAAATTTCAATATTTTCACTCCTGATTTTCAACATTGCCATTTTTCACACCTTCTTATGAGTAGTACAGCTGTCATTTTTCACATCTCACCCAAAATGTGTTTCTGCCCATGTAGCACACAATGGCGCAGTCGGTGTGCGAAATCAATGTACGGGACAAATTAAGAAAATCACAGTGACACTGCTCATGAGCAGAGGTCTTAAAATGACTATGTTGAAAATTTGGTGAAAAATTCTAAAAATGACATTTCTGAGGCGATAGATTGCACTTGGTTCCTTGCTTTATTTCATTAATTCGCCAATTTTCAATATTTTACTCCAGATTTCCAACATTGCCATTTTATCACACTTCTTATGAGCAGTACAGCTGCCATTTTCACATCTCACCCAAGCGTGTTTCCAGCCCATGTAGCGCACAATGGGCGCAGTGGGTGTCTTGAAAATCAATGTACGGGACAAATTAAGGAAATCACAGTGACACTGTTCATGAGCTCAGGTCTTAAAATGGCTATGTTGAAAATTTGGTGAAAAAATTCCCTTCAGATATTCTGCAATATTACTAATGAAGACATTGAACAGAACTGGCCCCAGGACCGATCCCTGCAGCACCCCACTGGTAGCCCCCTCTCCCTAGACTGCATACCATTTACCACCACTCTCTGCCTCCTGTCTGTTAGCCAGTTTCTAACCCACTTTACCACCCTTTCCCCCAGGCCGAGCCTACCCAGCTAGTTTATCAGCCTCCTATATGGGATGGTGTCAAAGGCCTTGCTGAAATCAAGGTAAGCGTTGTCCACTGCCCCACCCTGATTCACTTCCTTGTCACCCAGTCAAATAAATCAACCAGATTTATCTGACATGATGTCCCACTGTGAATCCATGTTGTCTATGGTCCTGGGTTCCGATGGCATCTAGATGCCCACTATCCTTTCTTTAAGCAATGTCTCCATGATCTTCCCCACTACTGAGGTGAGGCTGAATGGCCTATTGTTCCCTGCCTCCTCCCTGCTGCCGGACTTGTGTAGAGGGACCACATGCCCTCCTCCAATTCACTCATGTTGAATGACTCAGTGAACATGGCTGCCAGAATACTGCTGTCTCCCTTCGCAGTTCTGTTAATATCCTGTAGTATGCCATCTGGTTCCATCGCTTTGTCCACCTTAAATTTAGTGAGCTCCTGCAGGACTCTTTTGCCTTTGAATGGACTATTGTCCACCTCTTCACCCCTTGGCAACTGCTGTACTGCTGTGGCCCTTGCCCCTCCCACTCTTCTGTGAATACTGAACGGAAAGACACAGTGGATGTCTTGGGAGAGGGCATGAAACTGACACTTCTATATATATAAAATGCATCGCATACATTTTTTAGAAGAAGTTAAAGATAATAAAATAAAGATGTGACATGAGTAAACAATAGCATGCAGACAAGATCATTACAAATTAAGTAAAGTAAAAAGTGAATTAGTATACTGATGATGGCAAAAATGTTGAACTATCAGTACAATACACTACAGAGTATCAGATACAGGAACATTTATCAGTAGAACTTAAAAAAACTTGCAAAGTTCTTACCTGAAACTAGGGTGGGACTAAAAGACTTAAACGATAGGTAGGATGGCGTTCCATACCCTTGGTGCAAAAATATCAAAGGCTTGCTCACTCATTTTAGTGGAGCACTTGGGAACAGTCAGAAGCCATAGATCACTGGATTGCAGGGAGTAGGCATGGTCAGAAGGTGCTACTAGAACAGCAAGGCTGACAGGTTTGGTATAGAGGGGATATGAGGAGTGAGATAGCCAACCTAGGCTGGAAGTAGGCTGCACAGTGGTGGGTCAGCAGGGTAGTGGATAAGCAAAGTGACACATTATTGTATGTGATATTCTATTTGGATAGGTTGCATACACTGGGTTGATAATGAGGTGAGCAGATATTTATTGCTTACTGTAGAACTCACTGCAGTACTGCAATCCCTGCCAGGAGGGTTAGACCATATCTGAGTCTGTAAGTGAGTTTAAGTTTAATGTTTGCAGATTTGCATAAATTCAAGATGTGCTAGGTAAAATCAAGGGCAGGATCTTGGGTAAGGCCTAAATATTTAAAGGCGTTGACCATGGGGAGAGGGGAACCATCTTAGCAGTGGATGGCTAAGCCAGAAGTGCAGGCCCTCAGCCAAGGTGCAGCCCCAAACAGCATGAGTCTTACTTGAATTTAGAACAGGTCTACAATAAACAAGCCAAGTCTGAACTCTACTGAAGTCAGCATTAAGTCATACTTTGATGTCAGTTAAATTCTTGCATTTGGGGTATAGTACCGTGTTATCAGAGTATCGTACAGTGGAACTTAAAGATAGAGTCTTGGGGGTATCATAAATGAAAATGAAGAATAGCAATGGACTATGGCTGGGCAAAACTTATCTTCTGCTGGTAAAATGATGGCTTAATTCTGATCTTGCTTCTGAAAATGTAGTAAAATTTCTGAGAAAATTGTATGAAATTTCTGTGAAAATGTAACAAAATGTTGTCTGAATTGTGATTTTGGTTATTTCCATGCATTTTACAAAGTATTAATCCAAATTGGACCTAATTTAGTAGGATGATTTTATTAAGGTCCACACTGAAGTCTGCAAAGTTGCAAATCACTATACTTAAAGGTGACTGAGTTATAAGCCTCCAAACATTCAGGCATTTTTAAATTGCATTTCACAATTATGTATACTGCACAAATGTGAGCCACAGTAGCTTTAAAACTAGAGAATGGAATATCACCAATTTTTTGAGGTGCATTGACCCTAAATACAGGGCACTCCTATGGCCCAGCAGCAAAGCATCATGCTGCCATGCGGACAGCCTGGGTTTGGAAGTGAGCCCAGGAAGTCAAGTCAGGAGGCAGACCATGGCTGAGACAGCTGCTGCTCAGCAATTCATCTTGGCTGGGGAGAGTTGGCGGTGGGTTCCACCAATGCAGTGACCCCTGTTGCTGGGCAAAGGAGCTTACTCTTGCCACAGGTGAAGCTGTGGCTGCATGAAGCTGAGAGAGGCAGTGCTCCCACCAGGGGAGGTGGAAGGGACAAAATGAGTGAGAAAAGCTTGGTAGTCATCTAAATGATGGCCAGGTTCAGCATGATCAAGGTATATTCCTGTGAACAGGTTATATCCCTGAGAGATGAGCTGCTGACCAAGAGAAAAACAAATATGAAAAAAAGGCTGTGTTTGTGAACACTGTAATCTCTTGCTCAAAGGCTGGCCAAGCTATAAGTACCAAAGATTCCAAAACAGCATCAGTAATTAAAATCAAAATTTATGAGTGTTTGTGAAATTATGGAATTTTATAATACATTTGTCAAAGCTGTGTCCATAAATTTTAGCCAGGCATACATTTGAGTTGCCATTGTAGAGGAAGGGAAAGACTGGGTAAAGCTGCTATAAGGTATCATTCATGGGAGGCTAAATCGTAAACATATAGTAGTGCCAAGTGTCTGGTCACTCTCTGGAGTGACGAACCATGAAGAAAGTCATTGATATCACTGTGCACTAGCCTGAATTCTTGCAATATGCCAGCTAACCACTAGAGCTCACTGACTGAATGACTTGTGGAAGCACATGCGCATGCAGCATTGTTTCTGTGCAACACCACCTGCTGACTCATTAACAAACCTTTAGATAACAATGTAAATTTTTACTGTTTGAAAACAAGTGGCACCAATTAACACTAAGCACTACAACTAGTGGAGACATAGGCCATTGTGACAGAAGTATCGGGATCTCTTTAGTGATGGTGGAGCATGACTGCAGGTATCACTGTCACTGGAGTGTTGGAGGGACATTCCTGGACCATGATGCTAGTACATGTAAGGTGATTAAGTAGTAATAAGTGTTTTGTGAAAGTTAAATTCCACAAGTGGAATTCTAGTGGCATTACTTATGTGTCCACGAATGTTTCAGCAAATTTTGCCAATTAGTAATTTCTAAAGTATTGACAATACATTGTAACCTACTAAACCACATTTTTTCCACTTAATTAAATTCCAGGACATATTTACTTTAGTATGCATGCCACATTTTGAGTGTATACCTGCAGTAGCAATGGATCTACAAATATTTTGACAATGTTGTACGACTTAACAAATAACTAAATTGTGAAATTCTAAACTCTGTAACTTATAGTTTACATAACCAACTAGCTGTCTATATAGCAGTTTCTAAATCTCTTCCAAGAAAAGTATGCATATACATTTTCAGTTATCTAGCCATATGATGGCTAAGCTGTAAGCATACGGGTTGGATTGTTTTCAGGAATTTGCACATGAATACTAAATTGCCGGATTATGAATCTCTATAACTTTCTTGGCCCTCATCCAAATGTTATCACAATTGTCATCTGCTTAGGGCCTCTTCCCAGCATTATGCATGCCAAGTTTTAGTGTCCTAACTGTAAATCTGACTGAGGTATGACCAATTTAAATCATTTGTAAAATTCTGCAAAATTTTGCAAAAAAATACAGCAAAATCTAAATTAGCTAATGTCATCCAGTCCTAGAATGGACCCATTATGAAGCCTTGACTGACCCGAACTTTGACTGTGGTCAGGGAAGATCTGCCCTAGTTAACTTTGACAAATTTCTGCTTGTCACTAAGATCTCTAGAAAACCACCTGATCACACTGGACAAAACACCCAGTGATCAAAATTTGGACTTTAGTTGGGTCGGGTGTGGTTCACAAGGCCAAATGCGTTAGTAAGATCAATAAAGATAGATCCTGTGTACATTCCCTTATCCATGGCCACTCTAACATCACTTGTGATTAGATGAGCACTGTAATAGTACTATGGGCCTGTCTTAATCCATGCTGAGTAAGGGACAGCAGACTATTTTTGTGTACGTGATCCATAATATGAGTGGCCTCCAGCTTTTCCAGCAGTTTATTGAGTACAGATACAACTGCTATATAGGGCAACAACTTTCTATACTTTTAGGATCTGCTATCTTGAAGACTGAGATGATTTTAGCAACCTTCCAACTTTTAGGGACAGTAGCTGTAATGAAGGGCAAATTCAATAAATGGATAAGGTGGGAGCTTAAAAGGGGACAGCATCCCTAAGTAGTCTAAGTTAAAGCCCAAATGATCCAATGAGTGGAGATAGTCTTTAAGAGCTGCAGCACCTCACTGCAACTGACAGTGCAAAAATAAAATGGCTGAAAGGTAGGGTGACCAGGTGGGGAAGTATTCTTTGAGATGCTGGACATCATGTCCTCAAACTTCATTAGGTTAGTGAAATGAGCATTTAAACACTGGAAATTGTGTAAGTATTGTTACAGTAAAAACCATTTAAGCTTATATTAGACAGAGTATGTGTGTGTGTTAATTACCACTACCCATGAGCCCCTTTATGTGGCTTCAAAAACTCCAGAAGTCACTAACAGAGGCCTGTAGAAGCTTCTTGCAGTACTTAGTTTTGGCAATATGAATGGATTTTTTACAAACATTCCTCAATTACTAATATTCTAACCCATTAGAGTGCAGTGTTGTAGCTTTAAATGTGTCCCAACCCTTATCCCTAGAATTTGTCACTGTGAAGCCACCTAGTATCATTCCCTCTCACCCTATTCCTGAAGAATAGAATGTGTTTATCCTGCAGGGCATGGAATTTGGAGGTAAAGAAGGCTAGAGCTCCATCAACATCATTGGAAAGATATAGCAGGGACCAGTTCAACACACAAAGCTCAACAAGGAAATCCACCTGATCAAGTTTGGAAAAGTTCTGAAGTATTAATTTCTTGGGGGGGGGGGCCTGGAAGGAGAGTGAGCTTTCCATATACAGAAGACTGTGGTGTAGGCTAATAACATCAGCAAATGTACCCAAAGCCACTATCCTATCCTTGTCATTTGATAGTACCCGAGCTATGAGGGAATGGTTGCTTCCTTTAGTAGAAAGTCTGGTTGGGTCAGTGATAGCAGAGTAAGGTGAATCCTACTTATTACTGTATCAAATGTTTTAGAGTTTTTACTATGCCAATCCAGGCTGAAGTCACCCATGGTTTCACTCTTTCCAATGACGGAGGACACATAATCAATTACATCAGAGAGGCCATCCCTAACAGCCTTAGGAGGACTGCAGATCCGTACTATATAAAACTTCTTAGTATTCCATAGGACTAATAGGGGGTATAGGACTTCACAAGATGATAAGGTGACACCAGGCAGGGTAATCAGCTGCAGGTGATTCTTACAGTCAACAATTATACCCTCACCCCTTTTGGTGGAAGGATGGCCAGTGTAAGCTACTTGTATCCTGCCAAGTGGCACACTGCCTCAGGGATAAAAGATTTAAGCTAGGATTCAGTGACACCAAATATTTCTGGACAGTAACGAGCTACCCAGGCTTCATGTTCATCAAGGTTGGCCATAAGGCTGCAACTGTTAAGGTGAGCCACTTTGAGACCCTTAGCACTAAACCATAGGGAGGAATTTTTGGGAACCTAAGTTCAAAAGTGGCCATTATTGATTTCATTATTACTTGATAGAGTTAATGAGAGAATGAGGTACCATAGGTAACAGAGGTCTGCTGCCTGAGGGCCAAATGGGCAATAAAAAGAATACTTTTTTAGGTGCCAGAGCATAACAGCAACAGATGCTTATGTCTGAAGCAAACAATTTGATTTTTTTTTGGGGGGGGAGGGGAACAGGGACAACCAATGAATTAGAGAACTGGAAGCTATGGGATTGTGCAGTGGGGAGCCAAAATGAATAGACAGGAGCAGATAATAGGTTGTCAATAAAGGCCTTAAGACTTACAGGAGTAAAACCAGTTAAAACAATTGAGCTTAGGGACAACATTCTCACATTTATATCGGCAGAGTTAGAAGCTGAAAAATACATCCCACCAAATACTGACACCTGGCTGGGAGAGAGACTGGCAGAACAGAAGAACTATCACAATCAGCAAACGGAGTGAAAAGCTGATTGAAAACCAATGCAAAGGGGTGGTCCCCCAGAGGGAAGGAGCCATCAGCAGAAACTGACCAGGAGGAGTAACCATAAAGGCAGCTGTTTGGCAAATGGCCACAACAGTAGCAAATATAAAAACTGTTAGAAGTTGGACCTGTGCTAAAAAGGGGTGAAAGTAAATCAAAGGCAAGGACATGAATAGTTCTACTAACTTGTAGAAATGAGGACAGGAAGACACATACACCTCGGGGAAACATTGCTGAAAGGAAGTGTGAGGAAGAAAATTGAGAGAAAAATTTGCAATAGGGAAGTCAAGCCCAAAGTGGAATTACCCCAAGCTAGTAGCGCAAAGTGTCAGCTCTAGAGAGAATCAAGGCAGCTAAGACCTTCAGTTGCAACCCCCCTCAGGGCTGGAATCAAGTTCCACAAAGTAGATATTTAATCAAAAGTTTATTAACAACGTACACGAATTTCACTGTAGGGCATATTGCCATTAAGTGCAGGTTCTCCCCAAACAGTGGCTATTCACTATATAATGTTGTGTGCCTTAGTGGGCACTTTACCATTGATAGAGTGCCCACAGAGGCTTGAAATGGTGTCTGGAGGTGAATAGATACTGTTTGGGTAGCCCTTGCACTTAATTATGGTGATATGCCCAGTACTGAAATCAAAGTAACTGTTTAATAAACTTTTGATTAATTATCAACTTTGTGGAACTTGTTTTCATGCAGGTATGAGTTCTTCGTTGCCTTAGTTCCAAACATGGAAGTGTAGACAATGCAAGGCATTTTATCTATAACTACAGTATAAAGTAATTATAAAACTCCAATGGGGGGCAGTTAAATAAAGCAAATCAGCTACTATAGGCATGAAATTTATGTGTTCTGTTCTACATATAGTATTTTTGATTTTTGTTATCAAACATTTCCATAGGCCAAAAACCCTGGCCCCCTTATGGCATTATGCTGATTGTAGTAGTAGCGGAGCAAGTGCACAGAAATTCTGTGCAAAATGTAAGGAAAACTTCCAGTTTATACACTGTAAATTCTGAAACATTACCAATATACTGCTGCAAATTGTAGCCATTTAGTAGTTAGGATTGCTGTTCTGAACAGAGGAAAATATCACAGTTAGAAAATTCAAGGAAGCAGGGGTCGCGGCCTAGCCAGCAAGAAGGGTGGTCGCCCTTACTAAAAAATAATTTTTGCAGCAGCCAATTATTGGTATATTTCAGCAATATTGTTGAAACCATACCGCAACATTGCTGTGTTGTCTCAATTTATTTCGCAAATTAGGTTGCTACAACCTGCTCTTTTTGCTACCTGATGTGGCAAAAGGGCTGCAAAAAAAGTTTCTTTCCATAACCTTCCTGCACCCTTCAGTAGGAGATAGCAGCAATGTTGCCCCAAGTAAGTAATAGCAATGCTACAGTAAACTGTTTTGTTGCTGCCTTTACAACATTTTCTGCAAACTTCCTGGGAACTGGGAAATTGTCCACTGATCAGTGGCAGATCCAGTATATGGCTCTTGTAGCTAAGGGACCTGAATCCAACCTATGAACCACCAGGAGGCAATAGTGGCAGGGTTGCCAGAAATAACTAGCAGCAATATTGCTGCAGATTGCTGTGTTGCTACCTTATTACAATGTTTCGCACCTTTCTGCTGCACTATATCCCTGCCAGTACCTTCCTGGCTTAGTAATACCAACCCCCTGAAAGTTGGCATGCTTGTGAGAACAGTGGAATATAAGACAGGATACAAGAAGATTGGTATGTACCTGTAGTTGTGTATCCCAGACGAGCTTTTGAAGCAAATAACGATTAGATCCTTTTCAGTTTGAGATCATTCTAGGAGTAAAAAGAGATTTAAACAAGGCAAAGGGAAACACAAATAGAAATAATCAAATATACGGAAAAACTAGAAACACTCTATCGGGGTAAGGGTACAAAAGTATTTCCAGGAAGCACAGGATGAATAGAAGTTGAGAATGCTGGGAGTTGTGCAGTGCAGTGACTGTGGGATGGCAGTTTTCAGATAGACTTTATGGAGATTGCAGAGCTGCTCCATCTACACACCTCTCTGGGTTGAAAGAGGAGGTTGCTATACTCTGGGCTAAGTTATCTAGGATTCAAGGGACCTCCTCTCCCACCCAGAAGCCAACAAGCCTGTCACCATTACCTCAGAGGATGCCAGGGAGGAGGAGGAATAACTGGTCTGTGGTAGGTTCTGGAAGGGTGGGGGTGGTGGGACAGAGGCACATTCCTCAACCAGCACCACAGCATAATTCCTATGCTGCTCTGGTGGGTTGAGACTGGTGAAAGGAGGCACCCGCAGTAGTGACCAGGGAGGAAGTGGGGGCCCTCCATAGTGGAGATGTCAAGGAGGGTGGTATAGGACCCCAAAAGAGTAGGATGCAATCTCTGGTGGGGGACTTGATTGTGAAGGGGGTAGATCTGGGAATAGAAAAGGGGGGGATTAGGTGCCTACCAAGTGCCATGGCCTGGAGGGATGGGAAGCAGATCCTGAGGATCACTAGGGCAGCAGGACAAGAGGGAGAGCAGGATGTCATTATCCCCCAGGGGACAAATCATCTGGCTAAGGACAGGGTGGGATAGTGCAGGGGGAGTTCAGGGAGTTGGAGAAGGGTCTTAGGTAGCAAGTTCAGTGGCTTTTGCTGAGGTGCTGCCTGTCTATGACAGGGATGCAGAGAGGGATCTCCACACCCTGCCCTGCTGCCTTGACTAATGATTCTTCCTTCATGGCTGTTTTTACTGTTTTTCATCCTCCTCCTCCTCCTCTGCTCCTTTCTTGACAAAGGCATCTGAGTACCTCTAGCTACTCTAAGTCTGCTCCCCTCTCCATATCTCCTCCTACCCTTCCCACTGTGACCATTCCTCCAATGTTTTGTTTTTTTCCTGTGATGTACTGTACTATACTGGCTTATTGAAACCTTTATAGATTGCTGACCATTCTATGTAACATGTCTTGTTAGTTTGTACATTGATGACGTGGAACCTTTGTAAAAGAGCCATTGGCTCAAAGGTAATAATTCCTAGAACAATACACTAAACTAAACAAAGCTTCAACTCATGGCTGAAGGAATGGTGCAGAGAGGAGGGGTTTGGCTTCATTGGGGAATAGGGACCCACCTGGGAGGATAAAGGTCTATACAAGGGTGATGGCTTGCATCTGTCCGGGAGGGAAACTGAAGTCTTCAGTGGAAGGTTTAAATGTTACTTTGATTAACATTTAAACTAGTCAAGGAGGGTGGCAGAAGGAATCAGGGAGGCAGAACCACCCCCTCCACAGGCTGATGTAGAGAGTAAGGAGAACCTGATGGGAGTGAAATCCCCTAGGATGTAAATTAATAAAGGAACCAGGGTGATAAAGGTAGAGGGAAAGGAATGAAAGTATTAAAAGGGGGGGTGGAGGAAAGGAGTCAAAAAGGAAAAAAGGGGGCAACAAGTAAAGTGGATACAACATCTGGAAGACCATGTGTGCAAATGCTAAACATCTGGGAAATAAAATTCTAGATCTAAAGGCCATCATGGCAGAAGCTGACATGGATACTGTGGCCATTACTGAATCATGGTGCACTGAAAACCATGACTGGAACTTAGCCATATCAGGCTATACTCTGTTCAGGGAGGACCGGGTTGGCAGGAAAGGAGGTGGTGTCATGCTTTATGTGATGGTAAGCATAAAAGCAAGTGAGATGCATGGAATACAGATGGAGGCAGGGGCACTCTGGGTTACCCTGGAGATGTGGACTGGAGCTATTATTTATACTGGAGTGATCAAGAGACCTCCTGCACAGTGGGAGGAATTAGAAAAGGCACTGGTAGAAGCCAATGGCAAGATGGTAGAAAAGGGAGAGGAGTTGCTGGTGGGAGACGTCAACCTGCTGGATGTAGATTGGAGCCTCCCAGCACCAGCTTCAAGGACATCCTGGAATCTCTGTGGGGGGGGGTATTCGTCAGGCAGCTACTCAGTGAACCCACTTCTGAGTGGCAATACTGGACCTGGTACTCCCTAATAGGGACAGTATTGTGGACATCAAGGTGGGAGGCCACCTGGTGACCAGTCATCACCGTATGGTGTGGTTCATTATATGGATGGCTGTGGAATTCAGCCACACAAGGGTGAGGGTCCTGGACTTCAGGAGGGCAGATTTTTGGTTTTCAGTTGAGCTTTTTATTAGGCAGTTTGCATTTTACAACTCACATCAACAATCAGAAATATTTTACAGGGCAAAAGATTATATATTTTATAGCACTGGTGACATGTAAGATGATGGATACTATATATGTACACTCGCCTAAGTTCTTTTATCAACTGGTGGTCTTGGATTTAAGGCAGGTGTGGTACAAGGTAATCTCCCCCCTGCGATAAAATAAAATAGAACCACAAAGAACCAAAACCAAAATATATCACATAACTATTTACACACGGATATTCATGAAGGAGTAAGCATTCCACAGTATCTAACCTCTAACTGGTTTATCCTACTACATGATTTGGTAGGGGGACTCCAGAGTCCTGTGCCTCATCTGACCCTGACCTGAGGGTGTACATATCTGGGGAAGGGGTGCCAGCAGGTCTCATAGCTGGGTAAAATATTAGCAGCTGAGTGAGTGAGGTGGTCCAGGTTTGTCAAGTTGAGTGAGTGATGACAAAAACTGTTGACTGGAGGGGACATCTGTTTCCCACCAGTTGCATAGTATAAGTCACTTAGCCTGCATAGAGAACAAGGTGAGCCATCTATGCTCAGGCTCCATCAAGTGGGGGGGGGGGCTGACAACTTCATATTAAGTAAAATTAGGGGTACAGAGGGAGGGATGGTTTTCTTTAAGACCTGGAACCCTAATAAGCAGACTTGATTCCAAAGGGATTGAAAGTTGTGGCAGGACCATATTATGTGGGAGTAAGTCATTTGGGACTTTATGGCATCTCCAGCATTTGTCAGTGTTGAGGACACTGGCTGTAAGGAGTACAACTGGGGTTCTGTACCATGAATGCAGGATCTTATTCTGGATCAGTCTGCTTCTCACATCTGCCAGTTCTTAGGGCCCGAATTAAGAAACAACAAGCAATTAAAAACATTAACCAATGGTTGTGTAACTGGGCAAAGGAGAAGAAATACACACTTGTAAGACAATAGGACAGATTTTAGAATCAACCAGATATGTACTGTAAGGATGGGTTGCATCCCAGCCATAAAGGTAGTAAAACCCTTGGCCTGAGTCTTGTTAGGGCAGCTATGAACACTTTAAACTGAAAGAAGGGGTGAAGGGCAAATCTCAACCATCTAATCAAGAGAGGTCCATTCTAACTAACAAAGCTAAAACTAAGACAAATAATACTACTGTTATGCCACTCAACGCTAGTAGTTTAAATGACAGTAAAATGGCAGAACTAACAGCTATGTTAACATCTAGCAAAACTGATGTCATTTGCATTAAGAAACTTGGTGGGATAATGACAGTAGATGGAATCAACACATACCCTGCTACCAGCTCTTTAATAAATCCAGAGATACACATGGGGGCAGAGGGGTGGTAATCTATGTAAAAGATGACATAGAGTGCTACGAGATACTACTCCATGGCTCAGAAAACTACAAAGTGGAATCCATTTGGTTAAGTATTAAAGGGACAATTGGGAGGAATATATAAATGGGGGTGCTTTACAGGCCACCCAATATAACTATTGATGATGCTAACAAAATGTTGACCCAGATGTCAACTACTGTATAGTGGATAGGGTTGATGTTGTCCTTGTAGGTGACTTTAACCTACCTCACATTGACTGGGTAACTTCACAAGCAACTACTGCCCAGGATCAAGATATAGTGGATTTATTTGATAATATAGACCTCCAACAGATGGTAACTGAACCAACAAGAGGGAACAATATATTGGATGTTGTAATTACTAATATTACAGATGAGACTAAAAACATTGCAGTTTGTGCATCATTATCGAACAGTGACCACAATATTATAATCTTTGAAATAAATAAGAAAAAGAACTTTACTAAAGGAAACTCAGTTTTCAAAAATTATAATAAGGCTAATGGGGATTCTGTTAGGTGCCATCTAATTGATAGCGATCTCCCTAATAAGCTCTCTGACTTTCAAGTTCAAGCTTATTGTAGGAAAACTCTGTTGAACAAGCTCATTCACAAGGAGGTCCTTTGACACAGACGGGTGGTTACAAATTGTATAATCGAACAAACAGTACAAATTCAAGTACAGAATTATGGGCAAGCATTAACATGTTGCATAAAAATGACAATGACATAGAAAAATACAAGAACAGAAAAAAGGTACAAAGTGCTTGTTTCGGAGTATCAAGGCAGCTAATTTCTAGGTAAGTAAGAGGAAGCAGTGGGCTACGGTTAGAGTAGTGAACTAGGATTTAGAAGCAGCCGCATGCATATTTTATTATTTCTGCAGCCAACCTTTCAAATAGACTGACAGGGACAGTACAGGGAAGCTTCAGTATGCCTTGGAGCTGGTTCCAGATAGTTGGGAGTATGCTCAATATGGCCCGCTTGCTGAGTGAGGTGCAAGTTCTCTGTACATAGAGGAGGAGGATGTCATTTTTCCGAAGAGAGTAGCTGCTATGGGAAATACAGAAAAGGGTTGTAAGATAGTTCGGGAGCTTGTTCAGGAGTAGCTTACGAGTCCAGATGCCAGCATGAAGTGTGCGTCTAGTTAAGAGTGATGTCCAGCCAGCGGCTAGGTACAAATCGCAATGGTGGGTTCAGTAGGGTAGGATTGTCAAGAACCGTATGGTGCGGGTGGTAGAGGACATCTAGTTTGTTGAGTCCTGTGGCCATTGCTGAGGAATAGATTAGATCTCTATAGTCGAGTAGCGGCAAGAAAGTGGTCTGAACCAGCCTAGTTCTGGTATCCAATGGAAATAGGGACTTGTTATGGAAGAAGAAACCTAGCCTAGTGTTTAGCCTCTTTGCCAGATCGTCAAGGTGGTCATGAAAGGAAAGCTTGTTGTCTAGCCACATACCAAGATATTTGAATTTGAAGGTGATTTCAAGGGGTTCACCTAGGGAGGTAGTGATGAATGCTTTGTGCATGTTTGCAAGGCAAGTGGAGGTGGTGTTTGGGGCAGAGATCATGGCCTTAGTTTTCTTGGCATTGAGGAGTAGTTTGGCATTGATTATGTTGATTTCTAGTTGTGCAAAATCAGCTTGGAGTACATCCCTCACTTCAGCCAGTGTAGGGCCTGATGTATACAGTACAGTATCATCAGCAAAGAAATGCAGATGGAGCCGGGATATATGTGTGTGTCAAGGTTATTGATGTACAGGGAGAAGAGGATGGAACTTAATATGGAGTCTTGCGGGATTACCCTGACAACTGGCAGGGATGCAGAAAAGAGGCCACCAGATTTACTTTCTGGGTCCTTCCAGATAGGTAGCTGTTAAACCACTGGGCAGAAAGAGGGGTGGTGCTTACTTTTATTAGGCTTGAGACTAACAGGTTGTGGTCGACAGTGTTGAATGCTTTACTAAGATCTAAAAATACTGCCCCAGTGACTTTCTTGGAGTCCATGGCTGTGATCCATTCATTGGTAACTTTAGTTAGAGCAGTGACTGTACTATGGTTGGGCCTGAAGCCAGATTGCGCAGGGTTGAGGATTGAAGATGATTCGATATGGAGTTTCATTCAGGAGTAAACTAGCTTTTCGAGGACTTTGGAGAGGACAGGTAAGATTGAGATGGTCCTATAGTTGTTTAGGTTGCATGGATCCCCTGACTTGAATAATGGGAGGATGTGGGCAGATTTCCAGCAGGAGGGAACACTGGCAGTGGAAATGGAAAGATTGAATATGTGGAGGATAGGGGCAGTGAGGTTGAGACAGCCTAGTTTAAGAAAAAAAGGTTCTAGACCATCGTCCCCTGCACTTTTTCGAATGTCTATGTTAGGAAGTGAATCTTTGACTTCTTTATAGCTAAGTGGGCACAACCGGAGTGGGCAGGTTGAAGTTTGGGACTCAATGTTATTACAGTCTTGGTTGCTACCACAGGCTGCATAAGACGAAGAGTTGAAAGCTAGGCCAGCAGTTACAAAGTGATTTGTTGATTTCTTCAAGGATTAGGCAGCTGTTTTCCACAACCCTACCATTGTTGAGGATCTTCAGGGAGATGGAGGGGGCTACAGGCCAACCTTCGATGGACTTGAGTGTCTTCAGATTTTTTGGGAATTCCCTTTTACCTGCTCAAGGGTGGAGACATAATAGTTGGCTTTGCTTGCATGGATTTGTTTAACACAGGTGTTTCTAGCTGCTCAGAATGCTTGTCAGTCAGCTGGGCTTTTGGATTTTCTAGCCTTAGCCCAGAGTTTATCACGGCATAGGAGTGTAGCCTTGAGATCTGATGTAAACCATGGATTGGATGTTTTACGCACCCTGACTTTGATCAAAGGGGCATGCTTGTTGGCCAGCACGGTGAGGTTGTTGTTAACTTGATGTGAACGAAGCATGGTCTCTTTTTACTGAAACTATTGGGGGATTTGAAGACAAATATGTCCAATTTAAAAAGGTTTATAATAATAGGGGTAAGACACCCATCTTGTTCAACACCAAAATTAAGAGATTAATATCTAAAGAGAAAAAAACTTTATGCCTCCATTATAAAAATCACCCACAATATAAGTAAATATAAAACTGCCCTAAAACAGCTGAAAAATCAATTAAAAATTCATGCATGAACATTGATTTCAGGCTAACACACACTGGGGATTACATAAAAGGTTTTTATTCTTATATTAACTGCAAGAAAGGAACCTCATGCCAAATTAGACCATTATGTGTACAGGACAAAACTTACAGTAAACCAAAAGATATGGCCTCTATATTTAATAATTATTTTTGCCTAGTCTACACCGGTAGCACAAATTGCATCTTTAATTAACTTGGAACAAAAGCTTGAAACTAATATAGATATTTGCCACTCTGTAGATATAAGTAAACAACTTAAAAAGTTGGATATTAATAAACCACCAGGACCTGACGGCCTACATCCTTGCATACTTAAAGAACTAGCAGACCTACTATCAATTCCTATATCTATGATAGGTGACACATCAGTAAAAGAATGTACAGTACCATCCGATTAGAAAAAAGCAGTTATAGTCCTGATTCACAAAAAGGGTAGTAAAACTCTTGCCTCTAACTATAGACCTATAAGTTAAACTTCAAATATTAGTAAAGTTATTGAGGGTATAATAAAAGACAATCTCACAAACCACCTCAAACGTAATGGATTACTGGATACTATGCAGCATGGTTTTACAGAAAAGAGAAGCTGTAATACTAATTTAATAAGCTTCTACAATAAAATTAGCAAATACCTTGTCCAGAGTGAACCAGTAGACATTATTTGTTTTGATTTCAAAAAAGCCTTCGGCATATTGCCTCATAAGGGTCTAATTGAGAAACTTATAAAACTAAAAATAGATCCCTACATAATTCAGTGGGTCTCACCATGGCACAAAGAAAGATCGCAGAGGGTATGAGTTAATGGCCATCTTTCATGCAAAGTGGGTGTGACCAGTGGGGTCCCTCAGGGATCTGTGTTGAGATCACTTCTTTTTAATCTGTTTATACAGCATCTACAAATCTCTAGCAATAATATCATGCTTAAATATGCTGATGATCTGAAGCTAGGTGGGCTGGCTGGCACCGCAGAAGGCATATTAAATATGGAAAATGATCTAACTGCAATAGTTGATTGGGCAGATGACAATGAAATGAGATTCAGCTTGGAAAATTGTGTAGTCATGCACTGTGGTAGAAACAACCCTTCATATAATTATCAGATACGTAACAATAGTTTACCAACAGTTAATAAGGTCGGAGATTTAGGAATTACAGTTACACGTAACCTGAAAAATGGTACTCAATGTAGGCAAGTAGCAAAAAAAGCTAACCATCTGGCCACTTGCATTAAGTGATCCTTTGTGAGTAAATCAAAATCTATTATGTTACCCCTTTACAAAACATACCTATGACCCCACCTTGACTATTGCTCCGAAGTTTGGAGCCCAGAGCTTAAACAAGTTATTGTATTACTGAAAAAAAGTACAAAGGTAATACATGAAACTCATACCCACTTTAAAGCATTGTGATTATTATACAAGACTAGACACTCTTAAGATCTGGCCACTACAAACTAGGGGAGAAAGAGGAGACCTATTGACTCTGTATAAAGTCCTAAGTGATACTGCACTCACAAAAGACCTAGGTATAAGCTATAGAAGAAATCTCATTTACTTAAGGGGGCATAACAAACAGATTCTCTGGGATGTATCCAGGACCCACCTAAGGAACAAATCTTTCCTGCCTAGAACCATTAGGTCATGGAACAAACTCCCACAAGTGATTGTCAATCAATTGACTTTCAGGATTAAAAACTAAATGAGATGCACACATTAACAAAAATGCTGTACTACAAAATCCACTGTGAAGTGGGGGATGGCATTCATGAGTGTGTAGTCTTCTGCTGTCCTAAAATCCTTAGTATTAGTATAATCTTTAAAAGCAGTGTGTCTACATTTCCAGCATTCCTGCCACTGTGATTCAGTGATAGTCATCTGGAGGGCCTTTTCCCATTTGTTCATGGAAGCTACGGATTGACTGGGTATGGTATCCCCAATAGTTCAGTATATCGTAATAGCAGGCATTTTGAACTGGACAGTGAGCTTGTGCCCCTGGGGTGCTTCCTTGAGATATGTCTACACTGCACTACAAAGCTGAAGGTGCCTCCAGAAATCCTTGGCCAGGAGTTCCTAGTGGGTTTTTAAACCTTGAAAAGTATCGAGCAACAGTGAACCAGGTACCATGAGATCCCCTATTGTGCAAATCCTAGAAGTTACCTATTTAGGTCACTGGATTTTTTCTTTTGTCTACCAGTGTCCTTGGGTTACCCCACACAGTGGTGAGTCTCTGCAGAGTTGGATTCATGTCCAACTTTTGGTGTAGTTTGAACCAACATTTTATAGACTGGCCTATTGTGGGGTGGGTCCTTAAGCCCTTGTGGAGGCTATATAAGAGCAGTTGGAGAAAATGTACATGGCTTTGGCTATATTCTATGTAGACCCATTGTGGTGAATCTTCCATCACAGCTGTGAACCAATGAAGGATCTGTGCAGTCTGGAATGCCCATTTATTACCATTGAACCAGGGGAGACACCACTCCCCTTCTTTCCGACGCGCTCTTAATTTATTACGGCTATATCTCGACTGCTTCACCTCCCATAAAAAGCTACCAATGATTTTTTTCAATTTTTAAGTAACAGCTAGATGGAAGATCAAGAGGGAGATGGGAGATTAGATAAAATATTTTGGGCACTGTCATCATTTTCATTGCTGTGATTTTCCCAGCTAGGGTAAGCTGCAGTTGTTTCCAGTGATCCAGTTTAGTTGACATATTGGTCAGTAGTGGCTGTAAGTTAATCTCCCATAGCCTAGTCAGGGCTGGGGTTATTTTAATATTTACATATGTAAGTACTTCTGCTGCCCGTCTCAACCATAAGTCAGTTACTTGGTCTGCTGTGCACTGGGGAGTCAGTGGGAGAACCTCTGTCTTCAACTGACTAATTTTCAAACAGGAGTATACAGCAAATTTCTCAAGTAGTTGAATGAGAGGTCTTAATGACTGAATTATGTCTGACAGGGGGACTAAAAGGTTATCTCTGTATAAATGCATGGTGTACTGTTTCATGCCCACCTGAATCTTTTGGATTCCTTCACTTTGTCTTATAGCCACAGCTAGGGGCTCCACCTTGAGAACAAAGAGGAGGGGGATAGGGGACATCCTTGTCTTGTGCCCCTTTCAAGGGTGATAGCCTAAAAAACTCTATAATATCCTTACCTATCTACCATCAGGGAGGTGTATAACGACTGAGCCCATGCCTGGAAATTGTTTCCAAATTCCATATGTGCCATTACCTAGTGGCGGTAGTCCCATTCTAGAGAGTCAAACACTTTTTCTAAGTCAATTGCTACTGCTACCGCTTGTGAAGGAGGGGATTTTGCTGCATTAATTAAGTTTACCAAAGTACACATATAATCAGAGGCTGTGCCCTTGTAGAAATCCCACTTGGGATGGGTTGATGAGTTGTGGCAGCACTGAATTAAGTCTACTAGTTAGAGCTTTCATGTAGATCTTACTGTCCACATTGATTAAGGGTATTGACTGGTAGCTACTCACTAAAGTAGTGTCTTTTCCTTATTCTGGTAGTACCCTGAGCATGGGAGGGGGGGGGAATATACCAGATCCAGATGATTAAGCTTCTCAATATGCCTGTTCTAAGGTTGGGGATATTGTTGGGGCTAAGGCTTGCCATAATTCCACTGGGAACCTGTCCCCTCCTGGAGCTTTGCCCTGGCGTAAGAACAAGAGGGATTTCACTATTTTATCAGTTTTTAATGGGGTGTCTAACTGTGCTGCCTGTTGGGGGAAGATGGTAGGGAGGTCTATGGATCTCAGAAAGGTCTTAGTAGCTACTGGATCTGGGCACTGGGGCAAGAAACACTGGGGGATGTGTAATATGCTTTCATGATATTGTTTACCTTCTCGGGTGTGGTATGGTGTACACTCTCCTGTCTGTGTCTTTCAGTCCAGCGATATTCCTTTTGACTTGTTTTCGAAGCCTGTACGCTAGTATTTTGCCTCCCCCATCCCCCTTCCCAGTATCTATGCCTTAATCATAGGATTGATACCTCTGTTTTCCTGGACAAAAGTGTGTTTATTTCCAGTCTGAGCTCAAGGATTTTCTGGCTTAAGAGGGAGTGCGGGCTCAGGCAGGGCATGGCTTTAAAACTACTTTCTGCACTCTTCAAATCCTGTTCTATCTGCAACAGTTGTTTCTCCCTTTGCCGGCACCTATGAACCGAATACCCGATAATTGTTCCACTAATAGTAGCCTTGAAGGCCTCCCACATGTTGTCTGCCAAAGTATCTGCTGTGGGATTCTCTTCAAAAGATGAGATCACATTTTTTTGAGCCCTGGTAATACGTTCTGAGTCCCCCATTAATCATAGGTATCATAGGTTTTACAGAGCTAGTAGACCATGGTCCATGATGCTCACAATTTTTAATTATATCCCACTATGCATTTGTGTTGCAGATAGGTATCCAAGGTTTTTTTTAAAGTAGTCATATTCTCACATGATACTATTTCCATAGGAAGACTATTCCAAATTTTTACAGACTCTTATAGTGAACCAGCTACTTCTTTTTTTGGTTTTACGCTGTTCAACTTTCAGTTGTAACGGATGTGCCCTTATTAAGTGAATTGTATCCCTCAATTCGAGCCCTAAAACTTCCCAAAGGTGATCATCAAATAATGCCTTAAATGTCAGACATAAGTCGCCCCTCATTCTGCGAACTTCCAATGAGTACAGCCCTAGATTTTGGAGTCTGGCATTATAATCTAAGTTAATGACTTCTTGAATTTTTTTAGTTGCTCTATGTTGCATTTTTTCTAATGATTTAATGGAGCCTTTATCCCCTGGAGCCCAAAATTGGGCACAGTACTCCAAATGGGGCCTCACTAGTGATGAATACAATGGGAGCAACACATCTTTACTTTTACTGCTGATGTGTTTATTGATGCAATGTAACACACCTGCTGCCTTCTTAATAATAGTGTAGCAGTGAAGTTTGGAACTGAGATCATTAGATATTCTGATACCAAGATCACACTCATCATCCACAGCTTTTAAAGTTTTTCCTCTAAAAGTATATTTAGCCTGAGTGTTTTTTTTTTTACCAAAATGCATCACAACACATTTATCCGCATTGAAGGACAACTGCTTCAGGGTAGCCCATTTCTGCATCTCATTTAGGGCATACTGGAGGGTATTTATGTCACCATTATTTTTGATAGGGTATCCTAAATGTGTATCATCAGCAAATTTAGTTAAACAAACATTTGTCAAGGTTTTTAATGATGCAATATATATGTTAAACAGACACGGACCCAAAACAGAGCCCTGTGGGACCCCACCGGTCACAATATCCCAGTCTGAGAGGAAGCCCTTAATACACACTCTCTGGATGCAGCCATTTAGCCATGATTCCACCCAATGTGATATATTTCCCCCTATTCCAAGACTAATCATGTCCTCTATAAGCTGACCATGAGGAACCTTATCAAAAGCCTTGGAAAAATCCAGAAATATGACATCCACTGCCTCACCCCTGTCCAATGCCCCACTTGCTCCGTTATAGAAACTCAACAGGTTAGTCTGGCATGATCTGGTCTTAACAAAACCATGCTGGGTGGGGTCAGGTTCAATTTTGTTACATAGATGTTCCTTTATGATTCCTTCTAACATTTTACCCAATATAGATGTCAATCTGATGAGTCTATAATTTGACACCTCCTGCCTGGAACCCTTTTTATAAATTGGAACTACAGTCGCTTGTCTCCAGACATCAATAACTTGTCCTTCATGTAAGGATTTGTTAAATAGGGCAGCAACAGGACCAGAAAGAGGGACAGCCAATTCCTTGAGGATGCGGGGATGTAAGCCATCTGGCCCTGCTGATTTATTAGGATCCAGGTTTTGAAGCAGTTTTTGGATACTAATAGCATCTACTGAAAAATACCCACTCAGGTTATGGTCATCATGTTTCATTCTAGTTTCAGTTTTATTATTAAAGACTGATGAAAACTGCTTATTGCACATAGTAGCCATAAATGTCTTATCTGATACTAGTTCTCCTGAGGTATCTTTAAGTGGGCCTATGATGGGAGTGCCACCCCTTTTGTTATTTATATATTTATAGAAGGATTTATAGTTATCCCCCACATTCTTAGTCAAGCGTACCTCAGAATCCCTTTTTGCCTTTCTGATACTGTATTTTGTCAATTTTAACTGGAATTTCAAGGCTTCCCAGCTCTGCTTAGTTCCACATGACTTAGTTTCTTATAAGCTCTGTTTTTATATTGATGTTTTTTAACAGTTTCATTCATCCAAGGCCTATTCAAATTAGATTTATCAGTTTTTTTAATAATTGGGATATGTTTACTAGAGGCAAAAGTTAACTGGCTAATCAGAATTTGCCAGATTTCAGAAAGTGATTTGTCAAGGAATGAATGTTGCCAGTCCCAGGATGCTAAGTCATGTGCCATACCCAGAAAGTTTGCTTTCTTGAAGTTGTACACTGTTGTGTTACCACTATCCTGTCCCAAATTCTCACTATTATAAAATGCACCATTGAATGGTCACTGGAGCCTAATGGTTGGATTACTGTACACTTAGAAATTTGATTTCCCATATTATGTAAGACTAAATCCAATGTATTGTCGCCCCTGGTACTGGTGTTAACTATTTGATCCATATTTGACAGCAGAAATAATTGCAGATATTTATTTTGTAAAGAAGATGAAATATGTATAGTTTTCCAATAAGAGGGGGTTTAATCTCCGGTAGGGCAATATAGTTTTAGGGGAACAACAGATTATTGAAAGTGGTACACATGTGTGGTCCAAGATGATCATTGGAAGAATTAATGAGTCTAAGGCTGATTGGGTAATGGAAGGGGAAGTTAACCACAAATCAATCCAGCTATGGAAACCATGCAGAGCTGAATAAAATTAATAATCCCTGTTCCTGGGTTGGAAGATTCTCCATATGTCTACCAGACCCTGGTCCTGCATTAACTGCTGAACTCAAAGTCTCCCTTGTGGTGTGATTCTTTTCCAGTGGAGCTTCTGTCCATCTCTGCTGTCAGTGTGAGGTTGAAATCCCCTCCCAGGATAGTGGGCGCATTTCCACCAGCCACATTTTCCAGGGCTTTGGCCACAGTATGAAAGAAGTCTGGGTCATCCTCATTTGGTGCATATAAGTTAACCAAGAGTATGTGCCCAGTAGGGGTGTTCATGAACACCAGTACCCACCTTCCTAGTGAGTCCTTCTTGGTGTGAACTAGGGTCCACGGAAAGGATTTACAAACCAAGATCACTTCAGCGCCCTTATGAGTAGGAGCAAAAGAGTGGTATACCTGTCATACTCAATCTTTGACCTATTGTGTATGATCTGCCTTGGACATTTGGTTTCCTACAGGAACATCAGCTGGGTTTTAGATTTTAAGTGTAACAATACCCTTTCCCTTTTAACTGGTGTGTTTAGTCCCCTTACATTCCAGATCTGACAAATTAATTCACCCATGGGCTATGTAGGTGTGAATCATGAATTGAAAAATACTGGCAGTCTGCAGAAAAACCCAAGTGGATACAAAGAACCACATCCAGATTTGTAAAGGAAGTAAAACATTAAAGCATTATGTTTACACAGTAATTAAAGTGTAGCATAGTCACCCAGCCCAAGGCAATCATAACATTTGTCCAAAATAATTTGAAATTAAAAGCTTAAAAGACTCCCTGTCAGGTAGTACACACAGTCTTATGGTCTGCTTTATGCAAAACCCATATACCTGGAAGAAACTGTTAGGATGCATAGCTGTATATTTCTTACTTCAGCATAGGAAATGCATTATAAACTATTTGTTAGAATCTCCATGAGAAAGTTTAAAATAATAACAAAACACTTTTATAAACCTATTTATAAAATGTGAAACACTTAACCAGATGGTGCTGAAAATGTATCAGATCAGCAGCCATACTAGGCTAAACAAGGCCCACCTCTTTGTCCCTGAGAGTGTTTCCCAGTCTCTCATATTGCGTGATTGTACTGAGGTTTTAGGTAGACCCGACAAGGTCCTTAATCTATTGGACCATCTGTATATACCTGTTGTCCCTCGAGGAACATGCACTATAGCTTGGTATTGCAGTGCAGGTAACTCTTTAAACCACCTATCAACTGGTCTGTATGAGGAGAGCGGGGTTGGAGGTGGTGGTGGGGGAGTATCCAAGAGAGAACTATGAGAAGACTTTTAATCTGAAGTGGGTTAAGCACTATTTTGGGATTATGGTGTTCTTGGGTCCCTCAGTACCACTGCTGCACAGGGTATTAATATGTTGCATGACCCTTGTGAGCTCATCCCTCCAACCTATGCCCCCCCTTATTCCTTAAAATACATGTATCTTAGAGGTGGCAGGTTGCAGCATAGGACATTGAGAGTTGACATGCATTAACCTAGCTTCAGGCTACATTATACCTGTGCTAGGTCAAGAGGGTGAGATAGAATGACCCCACAGCTCATGAGTACAGTTTCTTTTCACATGCCCACTCATTGCATGCGAGGATTGATAGGCTTCTGGTAACCTCATCTTTACTGGGATCATCGGGGAGATGTTCAGTATGACCTGGTTCTGATTTCAGATCATGCATTACTAAGACCTGCATTGGCTGTTGGTAGCATACCGCCACCACCTAGGGCATGGCACTTGGATCCAAAACTCCTCAAAGATCTCACCTTTTGTGAGACCTTGCATAAGGGGATCAAGGAATACTTGGAGCACAATGGAGAAGGGGGACACCACACATTCAGTTAGGTGGGAAGCTTTTAAAGCTGTCACTTGGGGTATTGCAGTGTCATATGCCAGACATCAACATAAAATTCAGAGGGAGGAAATGAGTGTACTTGAGGCCAAAATCAGGATAATGGAGAAGGACTATATGGAGAAACCCACAATGCCACTGTATTACAGACTGCAAAAACTGAAGAGGCAATATAACACCATTGCCATGGACCAAATGAAAAGGATTATAATCCTTTCCCAGGCTGGGTGGTACTTTGATGGTGATGAAGGGGGTAAACTTCTTGCTTGAAAGTTATGAGCTAGGGAGGGTGCATGAGCCATTCCACAAATCTCTACAGAAACTGGGGCACTTACTTCAGACCCAAGGATCATTGAGGAAGTCTTCAGCAACTTTTATAAAAAACCCTCTACACTGGGGAGGCCCACCCCACTGGTTCGCAAGTAGACAGTTTCTTCTTAAGAGCCCCAGTTAGTCCATTGGATTTGGTTAGTGCTTCTGACCTTAACAATCAATAAATCAATAACTCAATCAATATCTTTATTTAGCAAGGCAGAACACCATTGAGCAGGGCTCATTTACAAGATGGACCTGATAGTTTAAACAACAACAAGTCACAATACAACAATTTGGAGTAGGTGTAGCAACATTAGCAGCCTATGTACAGTCATTACAAGTGAGAAAGGCGTGGCTTGGCATGGTAATGTACAATAATTTACAAATAGCAAAGTAAGGCTTGACACTGAGAACAGAACAAGGCAGCATAATTTACAGGCATGGTACCAAAGGCAGTCAGCATACTGCTATGTGCGAGTTCTATGCAAGGCAGGTCTCTGATAGACAGTCGAGTACAATATTGTATTGGATGAGGTCTAGACCAGCAAATCATTACGTGGCCTAGGAGAAGACTATAAAGCAAGGGCACTGAGGGCATAGGATGTGCCAATGATAGTGGAGGGAGGAGAGGTTAGGAGGGGTGGGAGGGGGCAATGGTAATACCTTCAGAATTGACATAACTGCATTAGTCAGCTTGGTAGGTCTGAGGGTAACGGGGAGAGTATGGGGGTGAAAAGAGGCCATTAGTAGGGGGAGGTGACAGACAGGAGAGTCAGAGATTCAGCACTGGATAGACTGATAGCTGATTCCGAGATCCCAGACACCATCTGAGACATCAGAAGGGGGAAAGCGCCAGGACCTGATAGGCTACCTATTGATTTTTACAAAACCTTCACAGCAGATCTCTTAGCTCCTCCAGCTCTTATGATATATGAAAGCTTGGATGGCGGTTAATTGCCTCCTTCCATGCTGTCAGCCATTATCATGGTTCTCCCGAAACAAGGTAAAAATCCACTGAAGTGTGCCTCATATAGGCCAGTCTCCCTCTTGACAGCCGGTACAAGATTTTAGCTGAACTGATTGCCACCAAATAGGAACCTGATATTGCAAAAGGTCATCAATCAGGATCAAGAGGGGTTCATCAAAGGCAGCAGTGCAAACACAATATAAGGAAAGCCCTAGGCATCCTGCATGATTCGGCTAATGTGTATGATGCCTAAAATGCCTCTTTCTGTTCCAGGTTCTGCTCATCCATGACCCTATAGTCTTTTTCAAATCAGTAGTAGCTCTGATAGGTGGATTTGTGTGGAGGAATAGACCAGCACGTATCAAAAGAGCCATTTTGTAAAACCCTAGGGGGGAGGATGGATGTGGGTTGCCAAATCTTTGGTACTATTACTGGGTGGCCCAGCTGATGGTTCTATGATTCCAGTTTGACAACACTTTCATCGACCGACATCACAGTGATGGGATATATGTCGGCCGCAAGTTGCGATCAACATAAATCCCGATTGTTTCCTGGTCCATTTTTTAATCGGGGGCTTTTCCCCCTAACCCTCCATGTGGGGCACTCTGCCCCCACACCTCCCGTACTTATTATAATCAGCTCTGATTCAGATTTGATTCAGGGAGGAGGTGCAGGACTGGGAGACAGCGTGCCCCTGTCTCAGGTGCACCAACACAGTGATCTTTCGGCGAACTGTTGATTTTGTCGACAGTGATGTAGGTCACTGTGTTGGTATCGCGGACCATGGCACACACCCCAGCAGACCTATCTCCTTTCAATGAACAATGCAACATCAACTACTTGGCTCTCACTGGAAGAGGATGAGCTGGGAATGTATGTACCATCCCCTGCTCTAGCTGGTACCCCCCCCAAAAAAATTCTTAACCCATACTCAAGAAATCTTCTGAGGATCTGGCAAAAAGCCCATTAACATTTGCATTACTCAGCCAGTCTGTTTCCTGACACATTTCTGGTCTCTGCATTCAAGCATCCAAAAAATTACAATGTCTTCTTGTACCAGGCTTTGTTGAGGTGAAGTCATCTGGGTGTGCAAATCATTACTTTTTTATGTGAGAACTCTAAAGTTTCCTTCAACTGAGAGAGAAATATTGTATTCCGAGTGATGACTTCTTTATATATCTGAGGGTCAGACAATGGTTAGCAGAGATGGCCCCTTCAGCTGCTAACGTAGGGAGTGGTTCAGAGCATGAAGAATCCTATCTGTGAATTAATATCTACCCTTTACAAATGTTTTCTCAGCTATGATACCAAATCCTTTATGGAATCAAGGAATAAATGGAGTTATGTCATGGGGTTAAATGTCACTGAGGGTATGTGGAGGAGGGTGGCCAAATACTACAAGGATGGAGCCCAAACTAATCGCCTTCATCAAATCCAACTGTTTTTCATGCACCAGGTCTACATTACCCCACTAGGCTACAAAGATTTGACACAACAAAATCTAATATGTGTCCAAAATGTGAAATAGAAGTTGGTAATTTTATACATATGGTGCTAGGTTGCCCCCTAGTGGCCTGGTTCTAGTTGGACATGCAGTCTTTAATGCAAAAGGTACTTGTAATTTGTCCAATAACCCTGAAGAGTTCCTGCTGGAGGCTGACATTGCACTCACTCTTTCTCCACAGCACAGGAGTCTTCGGGATCTAGTACTACTCACTGCCAAAAAGGCAATTGCTCAGAACGGGCTCAGTCATAGTCCTTCCACCATAGCACAGTGAAGTCACAATCTGTGCTATTGTCTTATAATAGAGAGGGCACAGCACAGAGCAGATGGCAACTACAGTACTCTGCATACCAAACATTGTGAGCACCCCTAGAAAAGGCTATGGCAAACAGAACATTTCTGGTATGAGCTGGGGTTACCCATGATTATAGTCATGCAACCACACATGCACTGAAGTTCTGAACCTCAGACTGGAGATGGCTCTGGCTCTGCCCTCCAAATTCCATTCTACACTTGTGCCAGTATTTGTGCCCATTGGTTCCCACACATTGTGGAGTACCCATTTGCTTTGATCAGACAGACTGGGCATATAACTTATAATGTTACCATGGCTGTATATTTAAAATACTAATATCCTATACCTATGCCTATATTGTTCTGTTGTATGGCTTATACTTGTTTTATATGTGCAGATATAATGATTATTTACCTCTGTGTTGAAAGTTTAAAAAAAAAAAAGAGGGTGAGGCCCCAGGAACAGCAAAACCCCATGTCAGTGCATACAAACAATTCTGCCCCAAACCCGCTAGTAGTTGGTGGTCTAGGAGCATAGTTCCCAAGCCTTGAGTCCAGGCTATAACCCGCTGTTCATTTATATCTGCCTCCAGTGTTGTCACCCCACCTCATCTCCCTGTTCACAGGATTGGATGAAATACTGTGCAAAAGCAAAGACTTGCAGTTACTTGCTGTTTTGCCCTGTGTGGTGTGTAGATGTCGTTTAGGTAGAGGGAATATTTTTTTCACCTTAGTGTCACCTTCAAATGTAAAACTCTTCCCACATGTTGATATCAGTTAAGATTGCATTTTTTCTCAAAAACCTTTCTTGGAAAACCCCATTGGTGTGTTGAACAGGGCTTGCCTCACGCATGAAGGTAATGGTTTAGGCAGCACTGAGAAATCAGGGGTTTCAGATTTCTTGGATGGTTTGCCAAACATAGATCACAGTGGGAGAGAAGCTAGCCATGGGATCTGACCTCGTGGTCAGTGCTATCTTGCCTACCATGCAGCTTGCCAATGAGGCTAAACGCAGCAGGATAAACTACAATATATAAAATTAAGTGGTTTAACAGTTGTGAATGTCAAAGTCCAGATGTAACAGTAAAATGGAAAATGTTGCAATCTTAGAGAAAGGATAGGGAGGGGCCACAGACCCAAATAAGGCTTACACAGTGGTCCCTTGTCAGGAGAAGGGAGGATGTTAAATGGCCTCAGGGTACCCTGCCCTTAAGTGTGGCACGGGGCCCAATCTGTGCTTCACTTTCATGGTATTAATTATCCTCTCCCCCAAACCCCACTCCCTCCTCTCCCAAAATGTACAAAAGCCCACTTATCTGACATGCAGCCAAGTTCTGTAGTACAGACTCCTGTGGTTTGATCCTGTCTGATGGGTGTTCTCTTTTCTTCTTTGGGAGCTGGAGTAGTGGCGGTGTAATTTTGTGCTTTATTTGAGTCTGGTTCCCCATCCTTGCTGGTGACCTTCACTGTCCGTGAGGTGGTCAGTGGTGGATCAGTCTGCTCTGTAGCAGGCTTCCTAGCAGTGTGCTACAAGCTGGGGTTTCTGATCATAGTGGATCTGGGGATGGTGGCCGTAAGGAGGCAAAGTGATTGTGGGACAGGAGAGGGCCTAAATCTTCAGAGGTGCCTCCACAGTCCTTCTCTCCACTATTGCTACAGGACCTGTATCTACTGTTCAGATGGTCCCTTCTTGTATGATTAGCCTTTGGGTGCCTTTTGTGATTCCAATGTGGGAGGCCCCAGCCACTGTCTTCTGCTTTTCTCAGCAATCCATCTCAGAGGTTTACTGGTAGAGCTTTGTTTCATCGCATGGTACTGTCTGCTGATCCTCATCTCTTGTGGGTAGTGTTTTTGGAGGAAATCTTCCAGGGCCTCAGGTGTTGCAAAGGACAGGGGGCTTTCATGATGGATTACCTTCATGGTGGAAGGGTACTGCAGGGAAAGTTGTAGCGTAATGTGCTGCATGACGTGCCTTGCTTCAGCGTAGGCCTGTCATTTATGAGATAGGTCCTTTGAGAAGTCCTGGTAAATGTGTGCTGAGTGTTCTTGCCAGTACAGCTGCCCTAGCTCCCTGCATCTCACCAGAATGTCCTGCTTTTAAGCATAGCTCAGGAATTTCACCAGGATTGGTCATGGTTTCTCTCCCTCCCTTGGCAGTGGTGCAAGAGTCCGGTGGGCACATTCAATGTCGAAGTGGTGGACCCCTTTTAGATTCAGGACCATAGGTAATGCATGTTGCAGAAAGGCTGCCCTATCTCAAAGCTCAGCTCCCTCCAGGAAACCTATTATCTGTAGACTGTTTCTCCAGCTACAGTTTTTGAGATTGTCACTTTATCTTGTAGTAGCTGGATTGCACATTCTTGTTCTTGCACTGTATCTGTAAGATTTTATATCGCTGTGTCCTGGGCCACCACCCTTATTTCTGTTTGAAGGAGCCACATTTCTACTTTTTTTATTGTCTGGGTAGTCTACTGGGATGCAGTTGTCACCTCAGACACCTGAAGCAGCAGGCGAGAGAACATTTCTTATATAGCCGTGGGGCCCTATTTGTTACTTGTTCCTGCAGCCATGCTGCTGCATGTTATTTATTTATTTATTGAATTTTGTTGACCGGGTAAGCCCACTGAGACCAGAAGTCCCTTTTTCAGTGGCAACCACGGGGTGGGGATACAGATGGTAATCAACTGAAACTGAACCAGATCAAGATGTTGGTGGTATTTCTAGTGAATGTGCATGTGATAGCAAATTTAGTAACTCGGTTATCCAGTGCCAAAAGTTTGTTTTGCGGTAAAGTTTTTGGATCTCTTGAGAGGGCAGGATTCATGCTACCTGCAGGTCAGGAAGAAATTTGTTGAGCTTGCTGACTGCATGGAGATCGGCATACAGTTAGTCCTCACTGGATGCAGAGGCAAAAATTCAAGCTACTGTCTTGAGCTTGGCGAAACCATGCCCATCCCCTGAGGGTAGATTTTATATTCATTTATATCTGCCCTGGGATGACCTGGCAGGAAGGTATTTCATGGAAAGGGTAGAGGAACAGAGGGCTTTGCTGTAAGGGAGCACAACAAAGGCAACAAACCTCTGCATCAAACACGTGAGCAAAACAAAAAAGGCAACTATGGTTCTCAAAAGAGGTGGCTGAAAAGGTAAAGGTAAAAAGTGTAGCATTCAGAAGATAGAAGGAGACACAGAGGGAGGAGGATAGGGAGGTGAATCAAGGGAAACAGAAGGATGCAGGGGAAGCAGTAAGGAGCGCAAAGGCACAAACTGAAGAGTGAATAGCCCAGGAGGAAACAAAAGGGGACAAGACATTTTTAGTAAGTAAAAAGAGGAAGACCAGGGGTGGTATTGTAAAATTAAAAAGGGAGGGGGGGGGCTGTGCAGAGAGGGAACTAGGAAAATGTAGACATCCTGAATAATTTTAAGTATTCACAGTGGAAGGAGAAGGGAAGGGGCCACAAAAAAATAACAGAAGCTTTGGAGGGAGGGAGGTGGATACTGGTCCTTTTTTTGGAGGAGAGAGTCCTGACAGGACAGGCTAATCTGAAGGTGGACAGAGCAATAGGTCCAGATGGGATGCATCCAAGGGTATTGAGGTAGGTCATGAAAATACTAGCTGTACCTCTGACAGTCCTGTTTAATAGCTCATTTGAAACAGGAGTGGTGCAGGAGGACTGGAGGATGGTGAATGTGGTCCCACATATCTGGAAGGACATAGAGTGGAGGCTGTCCAGAGGAGGGCAACTATAATGATGCAGGATCTGCATCAAAAGCCCTATGAGGAAAGACTAGGAGGGAGAGGGCAGATATGATAGAGATCTTTAGATACCTCATAGGAGTAAATAAAGTACAGGCAGGCAGTATTTCTTAGAAGAAAAAAGGTACTGAAGAACAAGGGGGCATGCTATAAAGCTGGAGGGAGGTAGATTCAGGAGAGATGGTAGGAAGTACTCCTTCATAGAAAGTGTTGAATTCCTGGAACAATCATCATGTGGAGGTAGTGGGCATGAAGACAGTGATGGAGTTCAAGAATGCATGGGCCTGGTGCAAGGGAATCATAGTGGAAAGGACGGGAGGAAGAAACAGCGGTAGACCAAATATGGTCTGTGGTTACACTATAAGTAGGGGAAAAAAGGGCCGACTGGGGGGGGGGGCAATTGGTCCTTATCTGCTATCAAATTCTATATTTCTGTGTATGTATGAAGCACAAAGAAGTAAATATTAAAATAATGTGTTTATCCTAGGTAAATATACAATAAACTAAAAATAATGTGTTTATTTACCAACTTATTTTCAAGGCCCCAATTTTTCTGCGATTCTGCAGCCACAGCAATTGCTGGGGAATTTCATGTAAACAGCAGGAAAAATGCAGAATATTACTCCATTGTTTACATGAACTGTGGAATATTTTTCTGTTGCTTACATGAACTGTGGAACATTATTCTGCGGTTTACATGAACTGCGGAATATTAGTCCACAGTTTATACTGAAGAGTCAGTATAAACTGTGAGTAAAACAGACCTGCAGTTTACATTGACTTTGATCAAGGAAAATTATTCCATGGATCATATAAACTCACAAAAATTGTTCCACGGTTTAAATTAAAATCTGCTGAATGCTTTTAGGAATTCTCTGGAATTTAAAAACAAAAATCTGAAAAGCATTTTGGAACAGATCCTGCCCATTTGTTTGTCTGCTAGAATTTTACCTTTAAAATCAAAACAGGTAAATCCAGGTCAGCCTCACCAACCTTCCTACCCCACCCCGAGAACCTTCATGACTCCCTTTATTTGAAATAAATGTCCTTGCATGAATATGTGGAGGAGACAAAATGACAACTCTGCACTAGAATGAATTCACACAGGTATGATATTAATAGGAAGATGACTGACAAACCAGTGGCACAACACTTTTCTCAGGATGACCACTCAGTCTCATGATATGGTCTTGAAAGGACATTTCAGCAGTACACAACAGAGAAAAGCTTGTCAGATCAGACTTATGTTACTTCTTAATACGGTGGAAGATGGCTTGAACATTGATGCTGGATATGTGACACATTACACATAAACTTACATGGACCTTTACTTCAAATGATGGACATACCTGTTTTAGGTTTTCAGCAAGCCTTGCACTTGGACTCTCATACTTATACAGTCCCTCTTAACTGGTTATCTACAGGTTGGCCTCTCACATTAGTATTGTGTGAATGTGTGTGGGTATGTGTGTGGGTTTGTGAATATGTTTACGTGTGTGTTGCGGGGGTAGAAGAAGTGTGGCACACTGAATTTTTAATATAAATATTTGAGATGGGTGGTTATGTGGGTATAGTCGATGTGAATATTGTGGTGATATTGAGGTAAACTTATGTTCATGTACATGACATTATGGCGTCATAATGGCCAGTACTCTGGACTCATAGTGGATATTTACTTCCTTCTACTAGTTCTGTAGTTTGAGTATATAGTGTTGTATTTTTACATTCTGTACTTATTTGGACACATTGTCTCATTTACTTGGGGGTTCATGACAGGTGTAATTCCTTTTTGGGTAACTATTGTAGTGATAGGCTGTATTAGGATTTATGTACATGTATTTCATTTTGAGTAGTTACTTTCCCATGGGGGGGGATTTAATTCCTAAGAATTCTTGTTTAGCTTCCTTGGACTGTTTCTATATATGTATTATTTCAATTATACACTGAAAATTTATTGAAATCTGTACATGTCTGGCTGCATAGTCTCAAGTTCTTTGGGGTCCTTGACTAACGCTTCTTTGTATCTGGCACTTACACTGACAATTGATATTATCATGTATAAAATCTTGTTACAACATTGAAGGCCTTGAGGTTTCTGGATCACAGCTATTTTTTTTCAAACTCTTTTTTTTTTTTGCCACCTTCAACCCCGAACTCTCTCAGGCTACCCTATCTCGCTGAGCTGCTCTACCACCCACTGTGATCTCTCTCCTCATATATGTTGCTGCCCCCCCCACTGAATCCAGGCTAGACAAGCCCCCAGCTCTGAGCCCACCAAGGCAGGGCCACCAACCACTCACCCGGTGCTCTATCTATTCTCCAATTCATCTGGCTGGGTCAGTGAGGAGACCGAAGGGGCAGAGAAGAGATCCAGTCCTGGTCATGTGGCAGCCAGCCTGTAGGGAGCCATTGACTATTGGGATTGGAGGTTTTTTTCTTGTTAAGCCCTACCTCCCTCCCTCCCCTCAGATCCCAAACGTGCAATGACATCTGGTGATATCTGCCACGGCTCTGCATCCCATTACTGAGCCCTAGAGCATAGCAGTGCCTCTGACTTCCACTGGGGGCCGCTGCGATGCTGGGCTATCCCTGGATCCCTCCCTGAGAGAGGAGAGTAGTCCTGTTGATGCTCAACCCTCTCTCTCCCCTGCTGACCCCCAGTGACCCGGGCTCATTCCTGAACCTGGGTCACCGGTGTGGCTTGAAGTGTGGTGTCCAGTGCCTCAACCCTCAGCACCACCAGGTCAGACAACATAGTAGCTTGTTGAGAGTATGTTGGGAATATATCTCCAGCCAGTTGCACTTTCGTCAGTGTGATACACTTACTCACTTTGGGTAAACATCACTTTCATCATGCTATATGCCATGGAAAGATCATTTCTGATGTTGTATTTTTGGGGCTTATTTTTTATTTTTGGTAATATTTTACATTTTGGCATGCAATTGTTTTCTCCAGGGTCATCGTATTGTCATAGGCCATATTCACAATCAGATATCTGAACAGAGTTGAAGCTGGCTTTTACAGGTGTACTGTTACCTCAGTCCTGAAGTATGTGTCTTCGTGAGGTTTCATCACTTGGCATATGATTTAGTCAGTAGAGAAGGTAATTACCGCAATAACATTTTGAGAAAGGAAAATGAATGGATTTTGCGAATAAATGCATATAAAAAAACAGGTATTAATGCACATTTGGAGCTGAAACCATATCTGGAATGTAGATAGAATTATTTATAATAAGAAGATGTTTAATCAAATGACAGACCCCCAGCCTCCCTCAATGTTACAGAGAGTTAGGGGTACTGGCAGGCTACAGGGTGCTGACTTCAGAAATGGCACAATTTATTGTTGGCTGTTGGTGACATGGTTCCCTACATGTGGGCCACCATCTATCATGATCTCTTGCTGCTGCAGAGCAGGAGATCCACTGAGGAACCCAGTCGGACCTTCTGATTGGAAGCCTCCGGTCCAATCTTGGTCTAGCCCCACTGGTCACCCCCAC
The DNA here is from genome assembly GCA_016271365.2 of Neoceratodus forsteri. Taxonomy (NCBI): domain Eukaryota; kingdom Metazoa; phylum Chordata; order Ceratodontiformes; family Ceratodontidae; genus Neoceratodus; species Neoceratodus forsteri. The sequence continues at coordinate 158,599,605 of CM028138.1, forward strand.
CTATGTGAGGAACTCTGCGGTCAAGCTCATGCCAAACAAGGGTTGTACATAACAGTTTTGTGAATCCTGGGGAGGATAAGCTACACAACACACAATGGCACAGCCTGATATATACCCCTACCAATGCATACATGGCACTTTCTTGCACAGGATTTAGAGTCTGCATGTTATAGTTCAACCACCTTATGTAGGCTGTAATTCAAGGAATCATTTACTTGTTCTTGGTAGCCAAAGGTAGGGATCTGAGACATAGACAGGCGACCTGCAAAATAAGAATTAAGAGGGTATCACAAAAGAAACCATAGTTTTGTGGTACAGAAAACAAGTATGACAGATAACATAAGTTGCCAATAGTTATCTGATAGGTTGTAGAAGAGTAAATATAGACTCCATAGAACTTTAAAGCAAAGGGAAAACTATGTCACATTACTATAAGTAAAGTATTTCAGAGTGAGAGTAGAGATACTGTATCAAAAGAACAAAAACAGAAAATCATTTAGACTCATAGAACTCGTAGAAATTAATGAGCAAAGAAGGCCATATAGCCCATTTAACACTCACCCCTTTACACAAGGGGATATTTAGCAGAGTCCCTTTCATAAAACTTGCCAAGTTTATTCTTAAAGGTCACCATGTTCCTACTACCTACCACTTCATGGTGTAACCTGTTCCAGATTGTTACTACCCTCTGGTTAAACCAAGTGGCTCTTCAAACCATATTGCATGTTTCTCCTTTTAACTGTAAACTATGGGCTCTCGTATTCTAATTGTCTTCCTTTGACTCCAGGCCCAAGCAATCCCAGAGGTCAGTAAGAGTCTCAGCCAAGGAGACATCAGCTGCCTCATCTGAATTGCCTGAGTGAGCACTAAGCCAGTCTGAATAATGATTAGTGCATTATTCATGACATTCAGAAATAGTATTCCTTACTCGCATACTCTTAGTTTAAACTCTTTTTCCAGTTTTTGCAGTTGTTTTTTCTGAGGTTGAAACCGAAGCACAAGCTGTGCTGGGGCATATAAGTACAAGTCACATTAAACTGTTCCACCAGTGATTTGGTTTAGCACTGTTTTTATGTTGCTTGTGTGCATGCGCAAGAAACATGCTGTGGCAGCTTTCTGCAGAAGCAGATTGTGGAGGTGCAGCACTGTTGTGGCCAGTGCCCCCACTGCCTTTTGAGGCTTGGCCTGCTTTCCCCAATGGGGTGGCACGCTGCTGCTGACACTAGTTCAGCCAGTGTGCCACCACCTTGAAACGTTTTAGCCACGGCAATCATGGGCTGCCTCATCATTGCAGTATTGGCCATTCCGCTGCAATGAGGGAGCAACCCGTTATTGCAGGGTGGTACCTTGCATGCCCCTGACCCAGTTTACTGACAGGGAGCTCAGTCCCCATTGGCATAATGTCCCGACACCGATATTTCTGCTGCATGCCGATGGGGTGTCCAATCCCCCTTGGCATCATGCCCCCCCCTCTTTCTTTGCCAACGAGGCACCCAGTCCCCATTGGCTTCAGTCCTCACTTCCCAGTTGAATTTGCCGATGGGGGAGCCCACTCCCCGTTGGCATAATGTCTTCTCCCCCAATTTATTTGTCTGCCGATGGGAGTTCCCAATCCCCTGTCGGCTACAGCCCCCCAAAAACACTCATGTGACATGCTGGTAGCCCACCCCAGTGTGCCAAAGTCCCTGAAAAAATAAAACAGTCCCGGCATGTTTCCCCCCCAACACCTGTTAAATAAGAAAACAGTCCCTCGTAGATTTTGGCGGCCCTTCCTCCAACCCACGCCCACCCTCTACTCCCACCTCCCCACCCCCTCTCACCCCATGCCTCCGGAGACCAGCGCGATGATCTTTGGTGGACCGGGAACACATATGCACTCTTCAAAGCCGACCGTGAACTGAAGAAATGCCGGTAAGATGTATAATGGCATAAATAGGTATTTTTTTAACTTTGGTACATCTTTCAGGCACTTTGGGGAATTTTGGCATCACATTCTCAACATGGGGTTCTTGGGACCCCTCCTCATGAATTCAGTCATTGTCATTCCATTATTCGGTCCCAAAAGGTGATTTCGTGGTCACTCTGCGGAATCAATTTTTGGGACCGATTAACAAAATGACAGTGCCACTGTTCATGAGGTGGGCTCTCAAAAGGGCTATGTTGCAAATTTGGTAAAAATCAAAAAATTTTACGAGCATGCATTGAGCAGCTTTCACGCACGCTCGTAACTTCGTAAATTCATAATATTTTCACACCAGATTTTCAACACAGGAATTTTTTCACAACTCATTATGAACAGTACAGCTGTCATTTTTCACATCCTGGCTGAAATGTGTTTTGCACTACTGGCACAGAATAGCACAGTCGCTGTGGAAAATCAGTGTTTAGGACAGATTAAGAAAATTACAGTGACACTGTCCATAAGCAGAGGTCCTAAAATGCCTATGTTGAAAATTTGGTGACGAAAGTCCATAAAATGACTGTTACAAGCGTGAGTTTCATTGTTTCCATGCACCCTTGTAGCTTCACAAATTTGTAATACAGTCATGCCCACTTATAAGAACATCGGATATAAGAACATCCCGGGTATAATCACATTTTGCTTATGTACCAATCTTGCTCCATTGTTTCCTATGGGCTGTAAGTCCGTTTATAAGAACATGGAGATCGGCTATAATCACATATTTTTGGATACTTCCTAGCAATTCTGGCTGCCTGAGCCATGTGTTTGCTCACACTAGGGGCTGGCAATCTAACGCTAATTGCTCTTGGCAGTCACAGATCATTAAATCTGTAATTGCAATTGTGCTTTTGTGTGTGCCGACTTTGATCTTAAAGACGCTGCAGTTTGTGCCAAGTGTTGTCATTAGTTTCAATGGCAACACAGGATGTGTTAATGAATTGTTAAAGTCTTCAATGCAGTCCGGGGAGAACCTTGTTTATCCCATCCCAGCTCATTCACTATGAATCAATGGGAAACATTGCAGGGGCCAGTTGAGCAGTATGTGGCCATAGATGAGGGACTCGAGTGCTCTGGGGCTATTATGGAAGACAACATCTACCATGACATCAAACACAAGGAGGAAAGCAGTGAGGTTGATGAGGAGCAGTAGCCAACTGAACCACCATCAGTTCAGGAGGTGAAGTCCTGCATGGAACGGATACGGCTGTTCGTGCTCAGCAAAAACTGTGAGCAGACCTCTTTTCACCAATTTTGATGCATTTCTTGATTAACTTTCCTTATCCTGCCATAAGCAGCAAAAATCACAGATTATTTTACTAAGAATCATTTGGATTAGGGTAGCTCAGTATGTATTGAAGCACCTTACTGCATTGTACTGTATATTACGATAGCACTGTACTACTGCATTGAAGTTTTAACTGCATTAACTTTAAAAAATGTGTGCTAGCACTTTTTAAACATATTTTGTATAAATGAGGGGATGGCGGCACCTAGCGGCTGCTGGTATAATTGATTTCAATGGCAGCCCGCTTTTAGTAACAGCCCGCTTATAAGAACATTTGCCTGCATAAATGGTATGGTTCTTATACGGCTTGACTGTATTTTCACTCCAGATTTTCAACACTGGCATTTTCACACCTCATATGAATAGTACAGCTGTCATTTTTCACATCCAGGCTGAAATCGTTTTGCACTTCTGGCGCAGAATAAGCATGTTGCTGTGGAAATCAGTGTTTGGGACAGATTAAGATTGGCCAGTGGAGAGAGGGGGAACGAGCTCAGCTGAGCTCTGTCAGGACTGCTGCAGATTTCTTTGTGGGCAGAAAAAGGTGCCAACACAGGCAAAACCCAGTACAAGGGCACTTGTGGCGCTGGGAGAGACAGAACTGGCGGTGGGGTGAGCAGGCTCAGCGAGCACTGTCGGGACTGCTACAGATTTCTTTGTTGGCAGAAAAAGGTGCCAACACAGGCAGCAGCCCAGTACAAAAGGACAGCCTGCAGCTCCAGGAGAAACAGAACAAGTGAGTGAGAGAGGGGGAGTGAGCAAGCTCAACGGAGCTCTGTCAGTACAGCTGTGAACTTTCTGGGCAGAAAAAGGTGTCAACGTAGGCAGGAGCCCAGTACAAAAGGGAAGCCAGCAGCGCTGGGAGAAACAGAGTGAGTGAGTGAGAGAGAGAGGGGGAGTGAGCGAACTCAACAGAGCTGTGTCAGGACTGGTGCAGATTTCTTTGTGGGCAGAAAAAGGTGCCAATGCAGGCAGCAGCCCAGTACAGAAGGGCAGCCTGCAGCTCCGGGAGAAACAGAACAAGTGAGTGAGAGAGGGGCAGTGAGCGAGCTCAATGGAGCTCTGTCGGTACAGCTGTGAACTTCATTGTGGACAGAAAAAGGCACCAACGTAGGCAGGAGCCCAGTACAAAAGGGCAGCCTGCAGCACTTGGAGAAACAGAACGAGTGAGTGAGTGAGAGAGGTGGCATGAGTGAGCTCAACAGAGCTGTGTCAGGACTGCTGCAGATTTCTTTGTTGGCAGAAAAAGGTGCCAACACAAGCAGCAGCCCAGTACAAAAGGGCAGCCTATAGCTCCGGGAGAAACAGAATGAGTGAGTGAGGGGGGGTGAGTGAGCAAGCTCAACGGAGCTCTATCGGTACAGCTGTGAACTTCTTTGTGGGCAGAAAAAGTTGTCAATGCAAGCAGGAGCCCAGTACAAAAGGGCAGCCTGCAGTGCTGGGAGAAACATAATGAGTGAGTGAGAGAGGGGGAGTGAGTGAGCGACGAAAGTCCATAAAATGACAGTGTTACAAGTGTGCATTGTGCAGTTTTCATGCACCCTTGTAACTTCGCAGATTTGTAATATTTTTATGCCAGATTTTCAACACTGGCATTTTTTCACACCTCCTTATGAACAGTACAGCTGTCTTTTTTCACATCATGGCCGAAATGTGTTTTTGCACTTCCGGCGCAGAATAGCGCGGTCGCTGTGGGAAATCAGTGTTTGGTACAGATTAAGATAGAGCGAGTGAGAGAGGGGGAGTGAACGAGCTCAATTGAGCTCTGTCAGGACTACTGCAGATTCTTTGTGGGCAGAAAAAGGTGCCAATGCAGGCGGGAGCCCAGTACAGAAGGGCAGCCTCCAGCTCCGGGAGAAACAGAACGAGTGAGTGAGAGAGGGCCTCATCGGAGCTCTGTCGGTACAGCTGTGAACTTCTTTGTGGGCAGAAAAAGGCACCAACGTGGGCAGGAGCCCAGTACAAAAGGGCAGCCTGCAGTGCTGGGAGAAACAGAATGAGCGAGTGAGAGAGAAGCAGTGAGTGAGCTCAACAGAGCTGTGTTGGGACTGCTGCAGATTTCTTTGTTGGCAGAAAAAGGTGCCAATGCAGGCAGCAGCCCAGTAGAAAAGGACAGCCTGCAGCTCCAGGAGAAACAGAACAAGTGAGTGAGAGGGGGGAGTGAGCAAGCTCAACGGAGTGCTATCGGGACAGATGTGAACTTCTTTGTGGGCAGAAAAAGGCGCCACTGCAAGCAGGAGCCCAGTACAAAAGCGCAGCCTGCAGTGCCGGGAGAAACAGAATGAGTGAATGAGAGAGGAGGAGTGAGCGAGCGAAAGTCCATAAAATGACAGTGTTACAAGTGTGCATTGTGCAGTTTTCACGCACCCTTGTAACTTCGTAGATTTGTAATATTTTTATGCCAGATTTTCAACACTGGCATTTTTTCCCACCTCCTTATGAACAGTACAGCTGTCATTTTTCACATCATGGCCGAAATGTGTTTTTTGCACTTCTGGCGCAGAATACTGCGGTCGCTGTGGGAAATCAGTGTTTGGGACAGATTAAGAAAATTACAGTGATGCTGTTCATGAGCAGAGGTCCTAAAATGCCGATGTTGAACATTTGGTGACTAAAGTCCATAAAATGACTGTGTTACAAACGTGAGTTTCATTGTTTCCATGCACCCTTGTAGCTTCGCAAATTTGTAATATTTTCACTCCAGATTTTCAACACTGGCATTTATTCACACCTCCTTATGAACAGTACAGCTGTCATTTTTCACATCCAGGCTGAAATATGTTTTTGCACTTCTGTCGCAGAATAGCGTAGTTGCTGTGGGAAATCAGTGTTTGGGACAGATTAAGACTAAGCGAGTGAGAGAGGAGGGGTGAACAAGCTCAGTTGAGCTCTGTCAGGACTGCTGCAGATTTCTTTGTGGGCAGAAAAAGGTGCCAACACAAGCAAAACCCAGTACAAAAGGGCACCCAGCAACGCTGGGAGAGACAGAACAAATGAGTGAGAGAGTGGGAGTGAACGAGCTCAATGGAGCTGTGTCGGGACTGCTACAGATTTCTTTGTTGGCAGAAAAAGGTGCACACACAGGCAGCAGCCCAGTACAAAAGGACAGCCTGCAGCTCTGGGAGAAACAGAACGAGTGAGTGAGAGGGGGGGAGTGAGCAAGCTCAACAGAGCTCTATCAGTATAGTTGATTTCTTTGTGGGCAGAAAAAGGTGTCAATGCAAGCAGAAGCCCAGTTGAAAAGAGCAGCCTGCAGTGCCAGGAAAAACAGAATGAGTGAGTGAGAGAGGTGGAGTGAGCAAGCTCATAGGAGCATGTCGGGACTGCTGCAGATTTCTTTGTGGGCAGAAAAAGGTGCCAACACATGCAAAACCCAGTACAAAAGAGCACCCAGCAGCGCTGGAAGAGACAGAACAAGTGAGTGAGAGAGGGTGAGTGAGCGAGCTCAACGGAGCTGTGTCAGGACTGATACAGATTTCTTTGTTGGCAGAAAAAGGTGCCAACTCAGGCAGCAGCCCAGTACAAAAGGACAGCCTGCAGCTCCGGGAGAAACAGAGCAGTGAGTGGGGGGGTGAGCAAGCTCAACGGAGCTCTATCGGTATAGTTGATTTCTTTGTGGGCAGAAAACGGTGTCAATACAAGCAGAAGCCCAGTACAAAAGGGCAGCCTGCAGTGCCAGGAGAAACAAAATGAGTGAGTGAGAGAGGGGGAGTGAGCAAGCTCATAGGAGCTGTGTCGGGACTGCTGCAGATTTCTTTGTGGGCAGGAAAAAGGTGCCAATGCATGCAGAAGCCCAGTACAAAAGGGCAGCCTGCAACTCCTGGAAAAACAGAATGAGTGAGTGAGAGAGAGGGGGAGTGAGCGAGCTCAACGGAGCTCTGTCAGTACAGCTGTGAACTTCTTTGTGGGCAGAGAAAGGTGCCAATGTAAGCAGGAGCCCAGTACAAAAGGGCAGCCTGCAGCGCTGGGAGAAACAGAATGAGTGAGTGAGAGAGGGGGATTGAGTGAGCTCAACAGAGCTGTGTTGGGACTGCTGCAGATTTCTTTGTTGGCAGAAAAAGGTGCCAATGCAGGCAGCAGCCCAGTGCAGAAGGGCAGCCTGCAGCTCCAGGAGAAACAGAACAAGTGAGTGTGAGGGGGGAGTGAGCAAGCTCAATGGAGCTCTGTTGGGACTGCTATGGATTTCTTTGTTGGCAGAAAAAGGCACTAACGTAAGCAGGAGCCCAGTACAAAAGGGCAGCCTGCAGCGTCAGAAGAAATAGAATGAGCGAGTGAGAGAGGGGGAGTGAGCGAGCTCAATAGAGCTCTGCCAGGACTTTAGAGTTTCCCACCTTCCCACCCAGTGTCCTCTGTGGTCCTACATTACAGCACTGTCTCTGGAGTGGAGACAGAGCATTGGTTGGATACTTTTACGATTGTTGTAATAATAATACAGATCTAGTTGTTCTGTTTATTTCTCTAACTGAGCTAAGTACTGAGCTATACTGTTATGATTGCTGTAATAATACATATTTATTTGTTCTGTCTATTTCTCTAACTGAGCTGAGTAATACTTGGAGTGCAATAGGATTTCTAACTGGGCTAAGTGAAACTGTACGAGAGCTGAGAACAAAAAGTATGGTAGCTGAGGGGTGTAAAACAGACAAATAGACTTTAATATTGCTACAGTAATACAGTATCTAATGGATGAGATTTGAGACTGAATTAACACGGTCAGCAAGGGGACTAGTGTGGGGGGGGGCAGGAATTTTAGTAAATAGGGGCCTAACAGTTGTAGTAGAGTACAGAACTTGGGAGTAAGAGCCCATAACATGAGATGGCGGCCAAAATGGGGCAGGTGCCACATGTCAATGGGGCAGGCATCTTTGGAAGGGTGGTGGGCTGTACAGGGTGTGGGTCCACCATGATCCTGGACTGGGCTTGGAGGATGGGGGGGGTGTATGGTCTGTAGATGACTGGCTAGTTTGAGGGAGGAACTGTGGAGGTTAGGGAGGAGTCTAAGTGGCAGAGCAGATGAGTATGGTAGACATCCTGGGGGGGATAGGGGATGGCAAAGGGGGACGCAGGAAGAACAACTAGGGAGTGAAACTGACCCCAGTATCAGAGGCACTAACAGAAAAGACAAGAGAAGGGAGTTGGTGTCTGAGGCAAGGGGAGGGCCTCCTGATGGGGAGGAAGAGACCATGAGGAGTACCGGGGGGAGAGAGCAGATGGCTGTGGGTAGTGAGGGACCAGGGGTAGCACGGAGGGGAAAAAGTAGATGGTTGGAACCGATAGGGGAAGAGATGTAGGAGGGGTATCGACTGGGCATAGATTCAAACCTCTGCAATGGGAGAGATAGGGGGAACACAAACATACTGAAGGGGGGAGGACAAGCAGGGCATGAGAGGGATGACAACAGGTAGGGGACGAGATAGCGAGGACGAACGAGTAGAAAGGGGGACTGGTAAGGAAGGAGGAAGTGGTGACTGGAGGAGAGAAGGCTACGGGGAGGGGAAAGGATGGGAGGGGCATCACTATTGGGGTAGAAGGGAATGGGGGCTTTAAACTGACAACAGCAGTGATAGGAGAGGGGTTGGAAATCAGCAGGGGCGGATGAGAGGTCAACATGGGAAGCCCAGTAGGAAGTTGTCAGGCTGGGAAGGGATTCAAGGGGAAATGGGAAGAATAATGCAGAGAAAAGGGGTGAAGCGGAAGTAGGGATACAGATACAGAAGCCACAGAGGGTACAGCTGGTGGGGGTAAGGGGCAGGGAAGAATGAGTACTGGGGTGGTGGAAGGGGCATTAGAAGGGAAAAGGGGTAAGGGATGGGGGTACTTATCTTGGGGGATTCTATACTGAAATGGGTGAGATGGGGCAGAAAGGGGGAAAGGCACAGCAGTATTTGGGTAGAGGCTGTTCTCAGGCTGACTGCAGGAGAGGCAGGGCAGGCACTGCTCAAGCGTGCAGTGAAGGGAAGAAAGAAACCTAATTTCCTGCTGCATGTGCCTACACTTGACTTGTTGGGGGACACTGTGGAAGTAGTGAGGGGGAGGTTCGAGTAGTTGGGCAGGCAGTGTGAGGGGCTGGGGAAGTCGGTGGCATTCTTGGAGGTACTGCCATTACCATGTGCAAGCTTGGGGAGGAAGGGTACACTTGAGAGTTCAACAAGTGGCTGAGGGATTGGTGCCATACGAAACATTATGGGTTAGTGACTAACTGGGGTAGGGTCTGGGGGAAATATTGACTTGTACACGGGGGACAGGGTACACTGCAGCAGGAAGGGGAGGGGAGTATTAAAGGCAGCATTACTGCCAGCCCACTGGCGCTGAGGGTTGAGGTGCTGGACGCCAGACCTTGAGCCACGGTGGCGACCCGGGTTCGGATGTGAGCCCAGGCTGCCAGAGGTCAGCAGGGGAGGGGCAGGATTGAGCATCCGGAGGACTCCTCTCCTATTCTAGGGTGGAATCCAGGGACCCACTGCTCTGTAGTGGCCCCGGTGATGACCGGGGGCGCTACTAGAGCGGTGTAGTAAAGGGAGCAGAGTGTGGTGGACATTGGTACGCAGTGCCTAAGCATCTTTGCATGCCCACACTACGCAAAGGGGAGAAAAGTGGAAAATGGGCTACGGTCGGGCAGCATGAGCTTCTGACCCCTGCTGACAGTTCTTAGGCATGGTACTTTCACTTCCAAACACCTAAACAGCACATATAAGCAAGCAACATTCGGCATTGACAAATGCTTGTTTGCATTTGGCAATGCACTGACAACTCACATTGCATTATTTTTCAATGCTCAACTAACTCAAGAGCAATGTTTGTAAAATGTTTTTGCAACTTATTTGGAATGCACCTGCAGTCCAGTCACATTGCAATGCAAAACTGAGTTTTATGTTTTAAGAAACAGTTTATACAGGGTTTGTTCTGGAACCAGCAACACTTATGCAACTCAGTCAGAAATGCTACAGCAACTTACTGAAGGAACAGTTTAATGTGACTTGTACTGTACTTGCACTTTTCAGTCTATTACAGAAAGCCTACATTAGGGTTGCTCAGAATCAACTGAGCAGAATCAGATTCATCAGATTTCAAGCCTTTTTTTTCTATTTGAAATTTCTGTTTTCAAGGTCAGAAGTCCTAATTATGAAAACCCCATTTTGGATGTGGAATCGGAATCCAATTTTGCATCTGAGCACATGCCAACCCCCCCCCCCCCAAAAAAAATTTATTTTATTTTATTTATGACTTTGTTAACCGGATAGGTGAACTGATCCTAGGGACCGTTTTCAGGCTCGACCCAGGCCACGTAAGGTGGCACAGAGCAGAAACATCAAAATAACAAGAACATAACAAGTCAAGTCAAACTTCATTTTTATACCACCTTTCCAAGCCAAGGTGCTGTACATAAAACCAATTACAATCAATTTAAATAAAATTAAAACAGTAAATCAATTTATCCATTTTCTGGAGAGGCTAGGTTAAATAGATAGGTTTAAAATTGAACTAAACACTTATCAACAGTCAGGCATTCTCTCAACCGACGAGGTAGAGAATTCCACAGGGTTGGTGCTGAGAAAGAAAAAGCTCGAGAACCAGATGTCTTCAGTTGAACCCTGGGAATCTTCATCAATCTCTCCTCGGCAGAATGGAGGTGGAGGAGGGGCAGTGGGGTACCAGGAGATCTTGCAGGTAACCGGGTCCCTGATCATATAGGGCTTTAAAGGTTAGCAAGCCAACCTTAAAGGTGATCCACCACTGAATGGGCAGCCAGTGCAGTTCGTGGAGCACAGGCATAATATGACTGGCCCTGGAAGTCCTAGTCAGAAGCTTGGCAGCCGCGTTCTGCACCAGCTGCAAGTGGTGGATATCAACCCCTGGTAGCACTAGGTAGAGGGAATTGCAGTAATCAAGACGGGCAGTGACAAAGGCATGGACCAGTGTTGGAAGATCATCCAGGGGAACCAGGTGTTTCACCCGGGTGACATTCCTGAGATGATAAAAAGATGATTTAACAACAGCTAAAACCTGAGGCCTTAGAGTCAAGTTATCATCAAAAATAACTCCCAGGTTTTGCACCCGGTCTGAGGTAGTGAGCTGTGTACCACCAAGCAACAAGCCTGATGGTTGTCCAGCCCCCAGACCCACCCCCGGACGACCTGGGTCCACTACTAACACTTCAGTCTTGTCTGGATTCAGTGTCAACCAGCTAGAACTCATCCAAGTTCTGATCTCAATAAGGCAGTTATTTAGCACGAAAAGTGCATCATTCTGACTGGGAAGAAAGAACATATACAGCTGAGTGTCATCTGCATAGCAGTGAAAACTCAGACTGTATCGCCTGATGATATCTCCCAATGGCAGCATGTACACTGCAAACAACATGGGGGCCAAAATGGAGCCTTGCGGCACCCCACAGGGCAGGGAGTGAGCGCCAGAGGAACAAATTCCAGTGGCAACTCTCTGAGACCTGCCTGTGAGGAATGAGTAGAACCTTTTGAGGACTGAACCAGACAGCTCATAAAAGAGCCACAGGTGCTCCAGTAGTACACCATTGTCTACAGTGTCAAATGCAGCAGAGAGATCAAGAAGGACCAGAATGGTATGTGCTTTTCAATCTCTAGCCATTAGGAGGTCGTTCAAAACCTGGACAAGAGCAGTCTCCGTTGTATGCTTCTTTATGAAGCCAGATTGGAGAGAATCATAAACATTGTATGTTGTAAGATGATCATCCAATTGCAACGCAACCACCTTTTCAATAACCTTACCAACAAATGGCAGGTTAGAGATAGGCCGGTAGTTAGCTAGACAGGCTGGGTCCAAGGAGGATTTCTTAAGGAGTGGTCGAACAACCGCGTCCTTGAGGGAGTCAGGAAAGACCCCACTCTCCAAAGACTTACAATTTCAGCTAGGATTGGGCCGATAACATCTACACATTCCACTAAGATGGGTGTAGGGCCCGGATCCAAACTACAACTGGTTGGGTGCAATGTTTGGGTGGTATTTACAATGTCCATGAAATCCAGCAGTTAGAAATCTGACCAGACAGACCACATGCCTGCCACCTCCTGTCGATCACTGCAATCCCTCAAAGGAGGGACCAGACTGATGCCAGACCTGATGCTGGCAACCTTATCTGCGAAAAATCGAGCAAACTCCTCGCATCTTAGCTGAGAAAAAGCTTTTCTGGGCTGGAGACAGATTGGATTGCACAATCTGTCAACAGTCTGGAAAAGCTGAGCCGGTCGATTTTGCGCAGCAGAAATCTCCCTGGACAGGAATTCTGCCTTCTTATGGGTGATTTCTGATTGATAGCTGTCATAATGTGACATCAACCTAAGCCTGTCAGCATCATGACTGGACTTTCGCCAGGCTCTCTCCATCCTTCGGCCAACTCACCTCAACTTCTTCAAGGAGCCATCAAACCAAGGGCTGTTTGGGTGAAGGGTGAGGGGTCAAACATGAACAGGAGCAATCTTGTCCAGAGCATCTCCCATTGCCTTATTGTAGGCTAGGACAAGACCATCTGGACTCATGCATTCATGCGACAAGCCCGATAGGTCCAGCACCGCTGATAGGTCACTGGGCTTAATCCCCCTTAAAGGGTGGTACTGAACCATCTCTGTAGGGGAAGACCTATTGGGGGGGCCCTGAAGCTGAACCTTATGGTGTGATGGTCAGACCAGCTGACTGGTTCCACACCCAAATCAGCTATCTCCATACCCAAAAGGAAGATCAGATCCAACAAATGACTCCCTACATGGGTCAAGGAGGTAACTACCTGTGTAAGGCCCAGCATCGTCATCAGCTGGAGGAGAATTTGACCAAAAGACAAGAGTTCATTGTCTACCCAGGCGTTGAAGTCCCCCAGAACAATCCATCTGGGGGACCGCAGCACCATGTCGACAATGAAGTCTGCTAACTCCTGTAGGAATTCTCCTCCATCTCCTGGTGGACAGTAGATGAGGAGAATCCCACAGCCTACACCCTCTCCCAGGATATATTCAAAGGATCTGGTACTTCCCAATGGCACATCCACAAGGCCCAGCTCAGTCTTAAACATAATGACCACACCCCCGGCCCATGATCCAACCTTGCACGGTGTATCACAGAGAATCTGGCTGGAGTAGCAAAGGCCAATTAGGGGCCTGCATTTTCATCCAGCCAGGTCTCGGTGATGCAAGCCAGATCAGTTGATCCAACAAGATCAGCTATAATAGCCATCTTGTTTTTAATAGATCTGGCATTGCATAACAGTGCCAAGGTGGGATGAGCCAGCAGGGAAGACCTCGGCACCTGCCCGCTAATGTTGGATCCCTTGGGTATGGGGACAAGACAAGGAAAACCTCTTTCTTGACTCTATTTCACCCCAGAGCATCTCCTGGACTCTACGACCACAATCCGCCCTCCCCCTTCCTGTCCCCCACCAGGCCCAGATCTTGCCCTTCTTTTGCAAGAGCAGCTAATACGTAGTCAAAAGGTTACAGTTATTACATTTGGCAATATATGGTGGCAGTAGTTCAGTAACAACAAATAACAAAGCAAAAGTAAGGCTTATGGTGATAACGTTTTAGTAAATAAGAGAACCTCTTTGGCCCTACCCCTGGAACCTATGGGGGGGGAGGGGCCAGTCCTTAAAGCAGTGGCAGGTGGATGCCAACATGAGCCAGTCTTTAAGACTAGTCTTCAACTGGTGGTGAGTGTTTATGGTGCGTAATTCAGTGGGCAGCTTGTTCCATTATGTGGGGGCTGCTACAGACAGGGCTCCAGTGCCCATGTTCGTGGCTACCCTGGGGATTTTCAGGGAGGGGATAGTGGAGGAACGTAGGCAGCAGTGTGAGGTTTGGATGGTGAGAAGGGGAGCAAGAGGGGATTTCTGACCAATACGGATGGCAGAATCAATAAAACTCTACAGTGCAAGGTCAAAGTGGGGGTTGTAGTGGGAGCCACCCCAGTGTAGTGTAGAGTGTACAGTGGTGTGTGGAGAAAGGGGCCAGCAGGGAGACATGGTAGGCACTGTTGTATGCTACTGATAGTTTTGCCATGGTGGATGCAAAGGTCCTGGAGTGGATGGGAGAGCAGTAGTCCAGGTTAGGTAGCAGGTTTTCCTGAATGATGGCATGGCACTCCTCAGGGGTGAGGTATTGCCAGTGTCTGTAGGCAGCCCCTAGATTTTGGTGAACTCTTAGAACCAAGGTGTGTATGTGCTCTGTAAAGGAAAGGGAGTGGTCAAGCACAACTCCAAGATATTTGAAGTGTTTGATGTCCTCTAGGGCATGGCCATCAGGGGACGTGATGATTAGGGGAGGGTTAGATTTGCATTTAGTTAGGAAGGGCTTAGATCTGAACAACATTGTTTTTGTTTTTTTGGCATTGACCAGTAGGAGGTTGTCAGAGAACCAGTTGTGGGCTACACTGTAGTTTTTGTGAGAGAGCTGCAGAGATGAAAATAGGAGACTTTATGCTGGAGAAGACCACAAGGTCGTCGGCATAAAGGACTGAGTGACAGTTGAGACTATCCACTGGAAGGGAGTTAATGAATAAGAAGAAAAGGAGGGGTCTCAGGATAGAGCATTGGGGGACCCCAGTAGAGACAGGCAGGGTGGGTGAGCGGGCCTAGCCAATGCGCACAAACTGTGAGCGCCCTGTAAGGTAGGTTGCAAACCAGGTGGTGACCTCCTGAGAGCAGCCAAGGTGATGCAATTTGGAGAGGAGAAGTGAGTGATTTACCAGGTTGAAGGCTTTGGAGAGGTCAATGAAGACTGTGCTAGTTGCATTTCCACAGTCCATGTTTGCGAGGATGTGGTCAGTTAGGAGTGCGAGGGCAGTGGTGGTGGAGTGATTCTTGTGGAAGCCATGTTGTTGGCTACATAGTAGGTCATAGTTACCTATGTAGTCAGCAAGTTGGTGGTGGACGGCTTTTTCAAGTAGCATGCTTAGGTGAGGAAGAATGGAGATCGAGCGATAGTTGTCTGTGGATTGTGGGTCCCTGACTTTATGAATGGGAATGACCTTCATGGTTTTTCATGTATTGGGCATGGAGGAAGTGGTCAGTGTGAGGTTGAAAATGAACATTAGGGAGGGCGACGATGGTAGAGGAGATAAGACTAAGGAAGACAGGGGATAGTCCATCTGCTCCAGGGGAGCCATGGTTTAGGAGGCTCTTATGAGTTTAGCTATGTCAGCGTGTGAGAGTATTTTGAAGGAAAAGGTGGAGGTGGAGGTTGAGAGGTAGGCCTAGTGGGTGATGTCATGGGGGTGTGCAGGGGGACAGGGTTTTTTTGCATGTCATTTGGGAGTTTGCTCTTGTACATAGTGAAGTTGGAGAATTTGTTGTTGAGGGCCTTGGCCACTTCTTGGGGATCAGTAATGAGGCCAGCAGTAGTGTGTAGCCATGGGATAGGTTTACTGGAGGGGAGAAGGTTTAGTAGCGAGCCAATGGATGCCCAGAATCGTTTTGGGTCCCCGAGATTAGTTTTCTGGAGATTGTGAAAATGTGTCTGTTTGAGAGCTTTGGCCAGGTGTTTGCAGAGGTTCCTCCAACGCCTGTAATCATCACGTAGGGCAGGGGATGGGGATGCTTTATGGGTTAACCAGGCATGGTCCCTGTCTTTCATGAGGGTAAGGAGGTCTTTTGTGACCCATCATAAGTAGCCACCCCTTACCCTTCTGGTGGTGACTGGAAAATGCTTGTCCTGTAGAGTCAGGAGAGCTTGAGTGAACATGGATGCTGCCTTGGTTGCATTTGATTCTGAAAAAATGTCAGACCAGTCCAGTGTCCATGCCACAAAGACAAGGACAGGGGTGTTTGGGCTTCTGAAGTTACAGAAAGAGAGATATTTGGGTGGGGGCTGTGTAAGTTTGGATGACCAGAGAAGGTACGTAGGGGAGTGATCGTTAATGGAGTCAGTCATGGTACCAGTGTGCAGGACACAGTCCTCCCAGTTAGTTACAGACCAATTCAGGTGTGTCTGTATGCCCTTTCGAGGGTTCTGCTTTGTGGGAAGGTTAATAGTTTGGGCCAGGTTGTATTATTTTATGAGGGAGGCATTGCCAGGCTGTTCGGAACTGCGCCAGTTTAGACTGAGATCACCGAAGAGAACTGAGTCTTTGTGTGGGGATATGGAGCCCAGGCCAGAGAGGAAGCTGTTCAGGCCCTCAGTTCCAGCTGTAGGGGGATTATAGCAGCACCTGATGTAGAGTGTTTTTCTAGTTACCAGGGTGAGTTCGGTGAGGAGCCATTCACTGGGAGAGGTTGGGTCGGAGCAGAAGACTATGTTGGCTGATAGGAGTTCCTTGATGAACAGAGCTAGTCCACCCCCTTTTATTTTGCCAGATCTATCCAGATGGTGAGAGGAGTACCCAGGTAGTTTGTAGGTGGCATCAGTAATGTGAGGTTTTAGCCATGTCTCAGAGAGTCCCAGGATGTGAGGTTTGAATAGCTCAACCAATGCTTCCAGGTCCTGGTATTTGGAGGGGAGACTGAATTCGTTTATATGGGTGATTTCTAGCCCTGGAGCATTTGTCCAGGTGGTGTCAGAGGGGGGCTATGTGGGAATTAGGGGTACCAGGGTTGCTCTCAATGTCTCCTGCTTGGAGTAGGAGGGTTAGGAATGGGATGCAGGTGCAAGAGGGAATGGCACTAGAGCAGGATATGTAGTGACCAAGTAAGCAACGTTCCATGTTGAAGAGGAAGGAGAGGGTGATGTGACCTAGGTAGGAGAGTTTCCATGAGGGGAGGTATGCAATGAGGTAGCAGGTTTAACACAATACAAACAAGCATTTGTCAATGCCGAACGTTCGCTTGCAGGTATTTGAGGTGGTATTTGGCACTTGGACATGGCTTAAAAAAATCAGTGACAAAGAAGTACAAGCATTTGTCAATGCCGAATGTTGCTTGCTTCTATGTGCTGTTTAGGTATTTGGAAGTCACTGGAGTGCAAATATTGAAAATTCGCGAACTTACGTAGCGTGCGTAGGAACTGCACAATGCACGCTTGTAAAACAGTCATTTTTAGGAATTTTTTCACCAAATTTTCAACATAGCCATTTTAAGACCTCTGTTCATGAACAGTGTCACTGTGATGTTCTTAATGTGTCCCATACATTGATTTTGCACACCGACTGCGCCATTGTGCGCTACATGGGTGGAAACACGTTTTGGGCAGGATGTGAAAAATGACAGCTGTACTGCTCATAAGGAGGTGTGGTAAAATGGCAATGTTGAAAATCTGGAGTGAAAATATTGAAATTCGCAAACTTACGAGCGTGCGTAGGAACTGCGCAACGCACGCTCGTAAAACAGTCATTTTTAGGAATTTTTTCACCAAATTTTCAACATAGCCATTTTAAGACCTCTGCAAAGAACAGTGTCACTGTGATTTTCTTAATTTGTCCCATACATTGATTTCAAGGCACACCGACTGTGCCATTGTGCGCTACATGGTCGGAAACACATTTTGGGCAGGATGTGAAAAATGACAGCTGTACTGTTCATAAGGAGGTGTGGTAAAATGGCAATGTTGAAAATCTGGAGTGAAAATATTGAAAATTTGCGAACTTATGGGCGTACGTAGGAACTGCACAATGCACGCTCGTAAAACAGTAATTTTTTGGAATGTTTTCACCACATTTTCAACACAGCCATTTTAAGACCTCTGCTCATGAACAGTGTCACTGTGATTTTCTTAATGTGTCCCATACATTGAGTTTGCACACCGAATGCGCCATTGTGCGCTACACGTTTTGGGCAGGATGTGAAAAGTGACAGCTGTAGTACTCATGAGGAGCTGTGGTAAAATGGCAATGTTGAAAATCTGGAGTGAAAATATTGAAAATTCGCAAATGTACGAGCGTGCGTAGGAACTGCACAGCACACGCTCGTAAAACAGTCATTTTTAGGAATTTATTCACCAAATTTTCAACATAGCCATTTTAAGCCCTCTGCTAATGAATAGTGTCACCGTGATTTTCTTAATGCGTCCCATACATTGATTTCGCACACCGACTGATCCATTGTGCGCTACATGGGCGGAAACACGTTTTGGGTGAGATGTGAAAAATGACAGCTGTACTACTCATAAGAAGATGTGGTAAAATGGCAATGTTGAAAATCTGGAGTGAAAATATTGAAAATTCGTGAACTTATGGGCATACGTAGGAACTGCGCAATGCACGCTCGTAAAACAGTAATTTTTTGGAATTTTTGCACCAAATTTTCAACATGGGGTTTTTGGGACCCCTTATCATGAATGATGTCACTGTCATGGCATTATTTGGATCCCAAGGGTGATTTCGCACAGTGACTACGCAGTGACTGCGAAATCACCCTTCGGGCCTGAATAACGCCATGCCAGTGACATCATTCATGAGAAGGGTCCTAAAACCCCATGTTGAAAATTTGGTACAAATTCAAAAATGCCTGAGATATGCAACAAGTTGAAACCCCTATCTAGCCCATTATACAGCTTACCGGCATTTCCTCAGTTTGCGGTCGGCTTTGAAGAGTGCAGACATAACCCCGTCCAATCAAGATCGTCGCACGAGCTCCAGAGGTAGGTATGGGGTGAGGGGGGGGTGGGGAGGCAGGGTGCGAGTGGGTGGGTGCGGGTTGTGGGAGGGGGCTGGGAGAAGCCTTGTGGGACTGTTTTGATTTACAGGTTAAAAAAAAAAAGACTATGGGACGTTTGCCACGCTGGGGTGGGCTCCCAGTGTGGCAGAAGGATGGTTGGGGCCGCGGAGCCGATGGGGGATTGGGCACCCCATCGGCAGACAACGGGACATTTGCCATGCTGGGGTGGGCTCCTACATGGCAGAAGGATGGCTGGGGGGCCGGAGCTGACGGGATTGGGCACCCCCGCCAGACGACGCTGGACGCTTGCCATGCTGGGTGGGCCCCAGCGTGGCAGCAAAGATTTTGGGCGGTGATACGGTAGCGCAGGCGACAGCGGTGGTTTTCTTTGAAGAGAAGACCACCGCTGTCATACACAGCACCGCGTCCCATTGGTGCAGGACTGCCACGCCTGCTCAATGGAGCAGGGGATTGCAAGGGAGGGGCACACCTCCAAAATGTCCCATTCTCCCAAGACGTTCCTTGCGCATGCGCGCAAGCAAAAGTAAAAATGACTGTAAACAGCAGCACAGGGAACATCTGCAGTGGGGAAGCTGCGTGGAACAACTTGGCACACTAAAACTGAAAATCAGTGCTTGCAGGCAGACAAGATCCCCTGTAAGTGCAAGGTTTCAGCTCTGCTGTATGAGGGAAAATAACAACAAATATATTTCTTTGCCAGTTCCAGATTGTTTGAACAGAGGCAGCCCAAATTAATTCACTGACTTAATATCTAAGAGCTGAGTCAGGTATCGAGAGAGCAAAAAGCCAATCCATTGGGCAGCCAATCAGGATGGTCCTGCTCAGGAGAAACCAGTGAGGACTTTTCCAGGGAATGGCACAGATTTTCAAAAAACTTGGCAGCATAAACAGCAGCCATGGAGTCTGGAGCCATGTGTAGGATGTACCTGTTGCTTGTTTTCAGGGGGCCAGTGGCAGCAGGCTCCTTTACCAGAAAGAGGCGCAGAGTGGTGTCCAGGTATGCAGAAGGTGAACCACGGATGGCGGTAGGTAGCCCAGTGGACTACAAGGATGCCTGATGCTTGTTTCCAGGGGGCCAGTGGCAGTAGGCTCCTTGGCACCATGAGAGGCACAGAGTGGTGTCCTGGCGTGCAGGAGGCAAACCGTATTGGTGGTAGGTAGCCTAGTGGGCCACAAGGACACCTAATGCTTGTTTCCAGGGGGCCAGTGGCAGCAGACTCCTTGGTGCTGAGAGAGGAGCAGAGTGATGTCCAGGCATGCAGGAGCTGAACCGTGGATAGTGGTAGGTAGCCCAGTGGGCTACAATGATGCCTGATGCTTGTTCTCAGGGGGCCGGTGGCAGCAGGTTCCTTGGTGCCAAGAGAGGCACAGAGTGGTGTCCAGGTGTGCAGGAGGTGAATCATAGATGGTGGTAGGTAGCCCAATGGGCTACAATATCCTGTAAGTGGGCCAGAAATAAAGAATAAAGCCCTCTCAATCATCACCCTTGTCTCCCCTCCTATACTCCCTACTTTAATTCACTGAGGGACCTCTGGTTCCGGTGACTCTGAATGCACTGTGCTACATTGCACTGTAAGGCTATAACCTGTTTTCATCTTCTTTTCTAAACTGAAAATGACCCTTCTCCCTAGCACAGTACAAGTGCAAGCAGAAGTCAAGCAACCACCCTTAATACTTGTCCTATGCCAAGACCACTCCCCCAACCCCTGCCCCAGTCCTGAACTTAGACAGTCCAACCGAGCCCCCAGACTCCAGTCTGAATCCCCTTACCTCTGACCCTGGCATGATCTAATGCTGCAGGTCCACTGAGCCCAGTCAGAGACACATCACTCCATTCATTGATCTAGCAGAAATGTAATCCTTTTTTCATTTCTTTTAATTAATTTATTTATTATAATGCAATGAATACATAAGAATATGGAGAAGAACAAAAAAAAGGAAAACAAATACATAAATAAGCATTAGAGAAACAGTTGTTAATCCATTCCTTTAATCCAGCACTAATTACACAGATACTTACATGCTTAGTTATTAATAAGAAGTTGAGATTCAAGTAATTTTGGAATCTGAAAGAGTAAGGGAACTTTATTTGGGTTACTTTTGGTAAACAGGGCACGAGTCTACCCATTATTAGACTTTTTATCTCAAAAGACTTAATATTGCCACATAATTAACTGTCTGACTTAAAAGAGGCCAAATATTATCGCATAAATTCAATTAATTCCTCAGAGAATATTTGACCTTCTCCATTCTATGGCTAGAGATCATAAAGTTTAACCAGGTGACAAAATCAGGGTGTGTAGTATCCTTCCATTTTTAACAGAATGCATTTAAATGCAGTAATAAATTCCATTATTATGAGCCTTTGTTTATAGACTGAAAGCCAATTGATACAGCCACCATGACATAACGTAATCCAGTCTGTTCCTTTTCTAATATCTGTACCTATGGCTCTTGATATAGTAACAGCTTAATTTGGTTCAAGGTCAGTTGAAATTCATCTGTATTCATCTGTATCGCCTTCCCCCTGGGTATTGCCTGAAAATAGGCAAGAATTTGTCTAGTGCACTTATCTGGTCAACAAAAACAAGCATTTGTCAATGCCGAATGTTTGCTTGCTGGCATTGGCAGTGGTAGTGTAGAAGTTACAGAGCTGCGTAATAGGAATGGCAGTGAAGTATTGAACTGAAGCCTACCCCACCACCACCCTGCAGAGTGTGACAGGCATTGGGGTGTGCCTTTGGGTGTCAGGCATAACGGCACGCCATTTCACTACACCCCACCCTGCAGACACTGACAAGTGTCACAGTGTTCTTTAGGGGTCTTTGGCCCATATGCGCACCCCATTCCATTAGGAAATATGGTGAGATGGGTGCGATATAGGAGAATGGGGTGAACTTTGGGGCCGAAGAGTCCAAGGCATACCTCGATGCCTCTCACTGGCTGCAGGGTATGGAATGATATGAGCAGTACAGGCAAGAATCCCAAGTCACACCCCTGATGCCTGTCATTCTCTACAGGGTTGGGCATTATGGTTGGAAACCCTAATACCTCAGGCATTCGTTATTTTTTTCACTCCAAATGTTCAACATGGTTTTTTGTGACCCCACCTCATGAACAGGGGGAATATCAGTTTGTTAGCCAAAAGCTGCTTATGCACAGTGACTACGGCATTTAGCACCACAGGTGCAAAAACATTCGAACAGGATGTAAAAATGACAGCTGTACTGTTCATGGGGATGTAAAAATGAATGTTGCAAATCTGCAGTAAAAATATTTAAAAAATGGTGAGAATCACGGCGTACGTAGAAACTGTGCAACACACACCCGTAATATAATTAGGTTGGGGATTTTTTCAGCAGATTGTCAACTCAGGCATTTTGGTGCCTCCGATCATGAACAGTGTCACTGTGATTTTCTTTATCTGTCCCGAACAATGATTTCCCACAGCGACCACGCATCTCTGTGCTGAAAGTGTGAAACACATTTCGTCATTTAGTGAAAATGACAGCGTACTGTAAATAAGGAAGTGTGGAAAAATGCCACTGGTGAAAATCTGGACTTAAAATATTACAAAGTCATGAACTTACGAGGGTGCATGAAACTGCACAATGCTCCACGATAACACAGTCATTTTATGGACTTTGTCACCAAATTTTCAACATAGCCATTTTAAGACCTCTGCTCATGAACAGTGTAACTGTGATTTTCTTAATCTGTCCCAAACATTGCTTCTACTTTCAACAGCACCATTGTCGCGTTACATGTGCTAAAACACATTTGGTGACATATGAAAATGGCAGCTGTACTGTTCATAAGGAAGTGTAATAAAATGGCAATGTTGAAAATCTGGAGTGAAAATATTAAATTTGCAAACTTATCAGCATGCATAGGAACTGCGCAACGCACGCTCGCAAAACAGTCATTTTTAGGAATTTATTCACCAAATTTTCAACATAGGCATTTTAAGACCTCCGCTCATGAACACTGTCACTGTGATTTTCTTAATGTGTCCCATACATTGATTTCGCGCATCAACTGCGCCATTGTATGCTACATGGGTGGAAACGCATTTTG
This sequence comes from Neoceratodus forsteri, assembly GCA_016271365.2. Classification (NCBI taxonomy): domain Eukaryota; kingdom Metazoa; phylum Chordata; order Ceratodontiformes; family Ceratodontidae; genus Neoceratodus; species Neoceratodus forsteri. The sequence goes on from CM028138.1 coordinate 158,622,498, forward strand.
GGCAAGACGTGAAAAATGACGACTGTACTGCTCATAAGGAGATGTGGTAAAATGGCAATGTTGAAAATCTGGAGTGAAAATATTGAAAATTCACGAACTTACGAGCGTGCGTAGGAACTGTACAACTCACGCTCATAAAACAGTCATTTTTTGGAATTTTTTCACCAAATTTTCAACATAGCCATTTTAAGACCTCTGCTCATGAACATTGTCACTGTGATTTTCTTAATTTGTCCCATACATTGATTTCACACACACATGCGCCATTGTGCGCTACATGGGCAGAAACACGTTTTGGGTGAGATGTGAAAAATGACAAGCTGTACTGCTCATAAGAAGGTGTGGTAAAATGGCAATGTTGAAAATCTGGAGTGAAAATAGTGAAAATTTGTGAACTTATGAGCGTGCAGCAGGAACTGCATAATGCATACTCGTAAAACAGTCGTTGTTGAAATTTTCCACCAATTTTCAAAATACTCTGAGAGCCCACCTTATGAACACTGGCAGTGTTCGTTACATCAGTCCCGCGAAAGGTGATTTTGGCGCAGTGATCATGTAAATCACTCCTTCGGCCCCGAATAATGCCATGACAGTGACAGCATTCATGAGAAGGGTCCCAAAACCCATGTTGAAAATTTGTGCAAAATTCCAAAAATGCCTGAGATATGCAACAAAGTTGAAAACCCTATCTATCCCATTATACAGCTTACCAGCATTTCCTCAGTTCGTGGTCGGCTTTGAAGAGTGCAGACGTGTTCCCAGTCCACTGAAGATCGTTGCCGAGCTCCAGAGGTAAGTATGGGGTGAAGGAGGGTGTGGGAGTGAGGTGCACAGTGGGTGGGTGCGGGTTGTGGGGAGGGCAGGAAGACTCGTGGGTCCGTTTTTCTTTGCGGGCATTAATAAAAAAAGATGGCGTGGGGACATTTGCCACGCTGGGGTGGACTCCAAGCTGGCAGAAGGAACGGCTGGGGCGTGGAGCCGACGGGGATTGGGCACCCCATTGGCCATGGCATTTGTTGCCACGCTGGGGTGGCCTCCCAGCGTGGCACCCTGTACTGGCGGGGGACAGTGAAGCAGGCGAGTTGGGCACCTTTGGCTATAACATTTGGTTGCCACGCTGGGTTGGGCACCCAGCGTGGCATTTGGAAGGCTTTGGGAGCGCAGCACAGCCGATGGGGATTGGGGCACGCCTGGCCGGCTATAGAGTGTGTGCATGGGGGAGCACGCAGTATGCATGCGAGTGTGTGTGTGTGTGTGTGTGTGTGTGTGTGTGTGTGTAGGGGGAGCTGCACATGAGCAAAGCGATATCTTCTCGCTGCTCACTGAAGTGTAGCTCCCTTTCAACTGTATGCCACTGCATTTTGGAGCTTGTCATAGACGGCTCCAGCATGCATTGGCAGACGAGGGCCGCACCCGCAACACACACTGACTGAATTGGAAGAGGGGGTGACACACCTCCGAAAACTCGGATGATGGCACTATGTTTCTTGCGCATGCGTGCAAGCAAACATAAAAATAAAAAAATAAATAGAACATGATGCCAAAGAAGGTCTAACACCTGGCAAGTCATTATCATGTGCTCTAAATTGCCTGTGTGTTTCCATCTAGGGCATCATTCGAGCAATTGTGATCCATTAGGTTAACCTGTAGGGTGTGTAGTACAGTGAATGTATCATATTGAAAACATTTGTTGCAGTCTGGTAGACATTGTGCCCTGTTTAGTAATGTGCAGAATGCAGCCTCATTTCTTTCAGGAATTTTTGATCTAATTTGTCTTCCCACTTTGATTTCAGCGGCGTAAATACTTCCCCCAAATGAGTTACCAGGAAGGTGTATATTTTAGATATCAATTTACTTCTAGTTGAATTCATAAACAATTTTTCCAAATTGTTGTATTCCGGGGGGTGAGGTAATGTCATCATTTTTTAGATATAATCTCCGATTTGAAGGTAGAGAAAAAAATGAGAACTAGATAAAGAAGATCTGTTTCTTAAAGTGTTAGTCTGTTAGGCCTTGCTCAATGAACACATGTTGAATCTCTGACAGCCCTTGTTTTGCAATGTTTTAAAAGTGAAGTCAGACAAAGAGGGTCCAAAAAACATTTGGGTATACTGGGGAGTGGAAAGAAAATTTGGAAGTCACTTATGCTGCTTTTTTTACATTGTCCCATATTTTACTAACCGTGTTGGTACACAATTTTTTTTTTTTTATTTTATTTATTTTAGTCTTTGGTAACCAGGTAAGGCCCACTAGGCACAAGTGTCTGTTTTCAGGGGTGACCTGGGAGCACTGGGCAGCTAAGTGACTTGCTTAGAGTCACACAGTATGCAAGTGTAGGTTGTGAGAATCGAACTCAGGTCTGCTGGATATACCAAGCTCATTCACAGGTCGTTACTCTAACTCTAGGCTATACTGCCAGCCCAATCTCATTTGAGATCTGTTAAATCTTTTTATATATGGTACTAGATACTGCATAGCAGGAAATATTAGTGATCAGTTTATTTTCACAATATTAGCTGAACTGACAAAAGTGCTAAAATAAGCTAATCACTAATATTATAGGGAGTAAAATGAAACTCCATGGACTGTGTGTTAATCATCAGAAATCTTATAAGGCATAGGACAAAAAAGAAGCAATGCGGGAGTTTAAAAAAAAAAAACTGACCGACCTATGGGTTTTAGATTCTGTCTTTCAGTGTACAGTAATGAATGTTTAGTCCTGTAAAACATGCACACACAAGCACGCTCACACACGCATGCACACAAGCATGCGCACACACATACACATACACACAATAAGCTGCAGTACTTACTGGAGTTACTGTTGTTCAATTCAGGCTGTCGGTATGTGCATCCAAGGTGCCACCTTCCACAGATCCATGAATAACATCCTCCCTTCTCCCACACACCTGTAGGAAGCTGACATGCAGCCATTGTGCATGCTATTCTTTAAGTGTCTGCATGGTTAAATCCATTTTCAGCTCTCCACCTGTCTTTAGCTGGTTGGACACAAGATCAGCAAACCAGGTAGTGAATTTATGCTTAAGGAAATTCTTCAGTATCTTATTTAAAGAAATGTCAAGTGGCTGTAATGTGCACAATGATATGACAAAGATGGGTATTACACCCATAATTTCAAGTTTTTCAATGATGGGAGATTTTGTGTGCCCACGGAAAAGGTCCAGTATCAAATGATTTTTGTTCAGAGGATAGACCAAGCCTGTTACAAGTTAAGGCACAATATGGTCCGATAACATTGACAATGTACTACATCTTTGACTTTTCAGTAGCCCGGCAGTTACCAGGGTGAGTAACATCCCACTCTGGCAGAAAGGTGCAATGTGGGTGACACGGTTTGGTTTTCTCCTTGTAAAGCAACTGGCAAGGGAGGAAATCGCTGGACAATGTACAAGTCAGAAGTAAAGAAATCTGATGCTTGTTCCCCAGCACCAGCACCACAACCTGTTTTGAGCCTGAAGTGACCATTGTCCATCCAGATACAGGTACCATACTGATGCCTGTTTCGTCAACATTCATTACTAATTGTGGTGGTACAGTATCAACTCCTGTGCAGGCACCATACTTATATGGTTTAAAAATGCATCTTTCAGTTGTGGAAAGTCAGTGGGTACCTTGCAAGCTGCCTTCATTCCCTTGCATTTGATATACCCTATTCTGCGAAGGAATGCCCAAGCCCATTCAGTTTTTAGATTCACGTGGCCACTGTTTTCTGCAAGAAGATGTGGGGATTTAGCCTTCAGTATGCCCAGTGCCACAGCATGAACTACATGGGCGTTGACAACTGCTCCTTGTTCACGTAAACAACCAACAACATTTCTCAGCTGCTCCTCCCAGTCCTTCATCAGGAGAGCTGGTTGCCCATGCTGTTTTCAGGGTAAGGTGGGGAAGAGATTGGTGTGGTTGGGTGTAGTACAAAGTTGTGCCACATAATCAGTTTTAAACCCACGCACTGTGCTCTCTTCATTAGCACTTCCATATTTAAAGGTGTAGAAATGTACCGCTGCCATTACCCCATTTTCTACTGCATGCTTGCCAATCTCAAAACTTGTCTTGGGTGTGTAGAAGGCATATGATCATGGTCGCCATTTTTTGGGAGATGGGGAAAGCAGCCCATCCTGTTCATGGATAACAGATTTGTCTACTGAGGGATCCACCCCAGACTGCTCTGCAAGAGCTTTGGGTTCCATCCCTTCATTATTGAAGGGGTATTTTTGTTTTATCATCTTATTTGAAATCCATCACAGAATAGATATGTCGGCGTACTGCATACTGCTTTTGCTACAAGCTGCAAAGAGCTCAACACCAGTTGGCAGTTATAGGCAATCAGTGACCTTTATACAGTATGTATTAATGGATTTAAAGGTCTCTGATGATTGCCTTAAGTAACTGCCTTTAATGGTATGTGATTATAATGATAGAAAATAACAGTAAATTACTGACAGTTTAGTGCTGTAACAGAACACAAAGCTGATGCGCAAATTCAAATGGCCTCTAAATAGTACAGTACTCTGCTCTGAACTAAATAAATAAGGTGCTAAAATAAGCTGCTATGATGTATAATATGTGTTTAATAGTATTATAAGGACATGAAGATGTTTCTTTTTGAGCAGAGATTTCATAAGGTTCTTGTTGGAACCATATATTGATTACTGCCAAGTAGCTGCAAAATAGTACCATAGCAGACTGTGTAGGGACCGCGCACCTAGGGATTTGGGAATGAAGTGCAGGATTCACAAAAAGGATGTGAAGGCACATCCCCAACAGGCACACTAGTGTGATTCTGGAAGGGCAGGGATGCGCTGGTGCATCGCAGATGTGCCGCACATGACCCACAATGTAATGCTGTGCATCTGGAGGGTTTGTGTATGGTGTATGCCCATGCATACATACCTCTCAACCTTTTGTCCCCCAAATGTGGAACAGTGCCTCTCAAAATGTGGAACAAATTAGCAAAATGTGGAACACTTAATCAAATCTTTACCTAGGAAGCTCAGAACACTGTTAAAATGTTTGCATTTATGTTAAGAAAGGCTGTTATTACTTGAATAATATAATTTTTGCATCATTTACTACAGATTTTTGCTTTAAAATGTTAATACTGAATGTGGGACAAGTCCTCACATTGTGGAACAGGGAGCTTTTGTGAAGTAAAATGATGAACATTCCTCGTAATGTGGTACAGCTGAGAGGTATGCATGCATATGGTACACAGCCCTATTCTCAACCCAACTTGGAAGTGTATCTCTGGAGCAAGTCTGGAGATATGCATCCAAAAGATAAGTCTACAATGAGTAGACTTAAGTGGGTGTCCACCCACAGGCAAGCCGACATACTGCAGACAGCAGCACCACAGCCAGCCTACCCTGGTAGTTCTGTGGTTCACCCCCTCCCATACCCCTGATCGTGCAGTACATCCCCGACAAGAGCCCTGGTGGTATAGTGGAACCCCCCCCGTCCGCAGCACCAGTAAAGTGGAATGCCATGCAGCAATATTCCATGTGGATTAGTAGAACCCCCTTCCCACCCTGACCCAACTGCAACACCGACAGAAGCCTCCAAGTCTCCCTGGTGGTTCAGTGGACCCCCATCCTGCCCTGAAGTCTGATCATGTCCATAATAGTTTCCCAAAACACTCCCTGGTTAGCTAGTGGACGCCCCTCCCACCCCAAAGTCTGGTCCTGTCTGTAATAGTTTCCCAAAACACTCCCTAGTAGTCTAGTGGACACCCCTCCCACCCCAAAGTCTGGTCCTGTCTGTAATAGTTTGCCAAGACACTCTCTAGTAGTCTAGTGGACCCTCTCCCACCCCAAAGTCCTGTCATGTCTGTAATAGTTTCTGAAAACACTCCCTGGTAGTCTAGAGGACACTCCTCTCACCCTGAAGTCTGGTCATGTCCATAATAGTTTCATAAAACAGTCTCTGGTAGTCTAGTGGACCCCCCCTCTCACCCTGAAGTCTGTTCATATCTGTAATAGCTTCCAAAAACACTCCCTGGTAGTCTAGTGAAACACCCGCTGCCCTGACCCGATCGCATCCATGACCCAAATTCCAAATTCACCCTGGTTGTATAGTGGACTCCCCGCGCACAGAGGCACCCCCTCCCCACCATGCTCCCCTCGTTACAGCAAGTCCCAAAGGTCGGCAGGCAGCACAACCCACGTGCATAGTGCCATGGCTGCCTACCAACAGAGCTGTCTGTGAATGACAGCTACTGCACTACTGTAAGCACATTGGAGACTCTGTCAACCAATAGGCTTGCAGTGCATACTATAGTCTGTTATTCACAACTCTGAATAAAACAGATCATTCACAGAGCTGTGAATGACAGACTACACTCCACACTGCAAGCCCATTGGTCGGCAGGGTCTCCAATGGGCTTACAGTAGTACAGTAGCTGTCATCCATAAACGGCTCTGTCGGCAGGCAGCCATGGCAGTATGCAGGTGAGTTGTGCTGCACTGCTGCCTGCTGACCTTTGGGACCTGCTGGGATGGGGGGAATGGTTGGGGAAGGGGTGCCTAAAAGGGTGGAGGGGTCCACTGGACCACCAGTGTGAATCTGGATTTGGGTCCTTGGTGTGATCAGGTCAGGGCAGCGGGGTTCCACTAGACTACCGGGGTGGGGTTTGGAAAACTATTCTGGACATGACCGAACTTTGGGGTGGGAGGAGAGGTCCACATGAATACCAAGGGAATTGTCCATGTTTGCACTGTGGGCATGATCATGCCTTGCTTGCAGGGCACCTGGCACACCCTGCCTGAGATATCCCTGCAATACTCATGCAAATGGGGCCATAATGACATGCAAATGGACCCATGTGCATTGCACGCTTAATGGGAACATTTGTATGTTGGTGGCTGTGAATGGTAACTTTGGGTGCAGCGCATCTGGAGATGTGTTGTCTCACTGGTTTACTAGCCCAGATGGGGGGTGCTCTGGAACTTCTCAGGCAGGGCAAAAGTTCATATTTACAGATGGATGGTACCAGGAGCATTCCCCGGCACATCCATTGTGAATACCACAGTTTTGGCTCAGCATATCTCAGTTGCACCAGGGCAGCCAAGATGCACCGAGTGCATATGCTTTGAGAATCCTGCTCATACAGTTTTTTTCTAATTTCAATCTGGGTAGTTTACCTTTCCACATGAATTTTTTAATTATCTTTTCCATCTCCTTAAACCAAGTGTCTATAATATCTATGGGTAAGGTCTGAAATAAAGATAATTTCGGCAGAACATTCATTGTGATAGGATTAACTCACCCACTCAAGGTTAGAGGCAAGGATTTCCAGGGTTCCAGATCTTTATTAATTACAGTGAAGCCTGACAGGATGAAACACAGTGTCACAGGTTTCCTGCATGACAAAAGGGATTAACTCCAAGTAAAACTGCAATATTTGTTGCAGTGACCTTTCGGCAGAATTCTGCAGAGTTGAGCTTTATCCTAGTGGGCTTCACTGTGTATTCAATAAGGGTCCAAAATTTGGATCACATAGTTTCATTAGGTCATGATCTATAATAACACCTAGATATTTCATTTCAGTGGTTCTTTTAAAGTGACATTTCATTGGTATATGAAATGGATCTGAGTGAGATTTGGTTTCTAGGAGTTCTGAATTGCTCCAGTTAATTTTGCATTCTGACATTGTTCCAAACTGCAATAAAATTTGATTAAATGTCTTGATTTAAGTTGGTTGTATTGATCAAAACATCACCCGCATAAAGATTTTATCTTGTGCTCAGCTCAACCATACGTTATACCCATAAAATTTTAATTTTGTCTTACAGTCAATGCCAATTCTTCTATAGCTAAAGTGAAGATGAGTGGAGAGAGAGGACACCCTCATCTGGTGCCTCTCTGCCAATGAATGAGATCTAATAAATTTTTATTAGTCTTTACTTTCATGGTCAGATTAGAATATATAGGTCTAGATGTCATATTTTGGGCCAAATCTGAATTTTCTTAGTGCTGTTTTTAAGTAGTCCCATTCTACGTGGTCAAATGCTTTCTCTGCATCTAGTGAAAACATAGCTAGGTTAGACTCTTTAAATTTGACTGTGAGGTTCAAGTTATGTCTAATATTCACCTGTGGCAGGTGGCCCTTCATGAATCCTTTCAGCTGATAATGAATAAGGTTAGGTATAACCTTAATCTAATTTGATAGCTAGAATTTTTGCTAAAATGTTGGTGTCTGTATTTATCAGTGAAATAGGGCAGTACGAGCTTGGGTTTAAGGGGTCTTTATCCTTCTTTAGAAAGAGAAGTATATTGGCCTCACTAAGTGTAGCCGGGAGTTGTTGATGTGTAAATACAAAGACAAATACTTTTTTAAGATGAATAGATACTTTCGAGGAAAACATTTTGTAAAAATCAATGCATAGCTCGTCTGGTCCTGGGCCTTTACCTATTGCAAGTGAATTTATATCTAATTTGATTTCCTCTAGTGAGGTATCCTTTTCCAGTATTTCCACTTCATCTTGTACCAGAGAAGGTACTGTACTGCATGATAAGGATAGTATAATGTTTTGCCTTTTAACAGTATGGGGTCTAATCTAAATATATGAGGTTTTTGGTGCTGGTTAAGTTCTAAATACATAAGTATGGGTGAGTTGAGTGCTCTGCTATACAAATAAGTTTATATATTGTTTCATTAACCAAACACAAAATCGACTCTGAGATATTAAAAAAGTCAGTTCTAGAGTAGTTTTGGTGTACATATGAAAAACAGGAGAACTGTAAATCTAAAGGGTGAGACTCATGCCATGGGTCAACCAATTTCAGGTCCTGCATGAACTGTTGAAGTTGCCGGGAAGCTGATGTGGCTTTACCTGGGAAAACATTAGATCTGTCTTGCTCAGGGTTATGTTTCAGGTTAAAGCCCCCACCCCCAGAATCCAGGAAAATTAAATGGTGATAGTTTATGGATGAATTCATGAAAGAAAGCAGGGGAATTTATATTAGGTCCATATATATTGGCAATGGTGTATTGATGGCCTAAACATGTAACGTCATAGATTATGTATCTGCTGTTTGGATCTATTCTAGAGTACAGTATCACACAGCCAGCATTTTTCTTGAAGAGTATTGATATCCCGCTAGTGCTATTACTGTAGGGTACATTCAGCCCTGGATTCCATCTTTTACTGCGAAAATTTAATTCCTCCTCTAATAAGTGGGTTTCTTGTAACAACTAGCAACTCACATTATTCTGGTCAGCAAAACTGGTTCTGTCCCTTAGTCTCTTTACAGTCCAAGTCATTATTTTAAATAAGTTGAACATTTTCAGCTTTAATTAATTGATCCAGTCTATGCCTTCTTAAAACATATCAAACCACATTAATTTTGGTAAGACATACTCATGTCTTTTAAATCATACTGTAATTCATACAATCCTTCTCCATTTTATACCACAGTTTTATTAGAAATAACCCAAATACCCATATTTGCCCCGTACCCCCACAACCTCCTTCCATCACGCTACTTACCCCTACCCTCTGAGCCCACCCCTTGTGTTCTCCCTGGCACTGTTTGGCATTTACTTCAGTATAGGATGAGCCAGAATTAAAGAGACTGTTATAACTCAAGGAGCTGACTTCTACTGCTAGGTTTTTATTCCGGCTTAATTGCAATCTACAAAGTGCTAAGGTAAATATTGTGTAGAGCAGTATGTTATACAGCAGCTACCAGAGGTGAATCCCCGAAACCCTTCTCATGCGTCAAGCATGGTGACCAAAGCTAGAACAGCCAGATTAACCACTGCTCAGAACACATGCTTGTAGGTCCATTCAAAGCAATAAGATCTAGTATAGGTTTGGAGTCTTTTAAATTGCTAATAGTGCGAATAATCTCTTTACTGTTTTTTCTGTGCCACACATGATAAGTTTCCCCATAATATATCTATATAGTGCAATTATATTAAAGGAATAATGCCCTCCAGGGTGGGTGTTATGCTGGGATAACATCCCACCTCGGGTGGTTGAGGCCGAGGGCATCCAACACCCGAGATGAGCTGTTATCCCAGCTTAGAAAATGGGCTTGCAAAATCCCAGGCTCTGATTGGCTGATAGCCCTGGCAAGGTCGGCATCTATCAGACAACAGAGCCCGGGTATTAAAAGCGCCAACCCCAACCAACCTGATTACGTTCGAAATAACTGAGTTGACAGAACGTTGAATTTTAAACAGACATCATTTTTTTTTTGCTCGCTGGCAGGACAATGGAAAAAGCCAGCCCCCCTGCCCGCATCTGAAGTACACTATAAGTTAAAAAAACAAAACATTGGCACAAAAAAATGAAGCCATCCAACCTTTCGCGCCCATGCCCTCCAAACACCGGCCGATGAATTAGATGACATGCTGGCAGCCTGTCTCTATCTCTGGGGAGACTAACTTAGTCAAGTACCACCACCACCACCAGCTGGTGCTACCGTACCATTCATCAACATAACGCCCCTGCCCACTAGCAACTTTCAATAACTAAGCACTCACGTGGGGCAGTCAGGAAATGGAAAATAGCGGAGTTCCTCACTGCTTTGCCAGACCGCAAGTAAACTGACAACAGCTATCTGTATCTGACCAGGTTATTCTTATTTATTTTTTTGCTACCAAGCTCAGCATTCTTGAATACAGGTCCCGGTTTTTTCCACAAACTGTCACCTTGCATTTTAAATTCTCCCACAGTGCCAAGGAAAAAAGCAGTAGTTCTTTTCGAATTACAGACTTACAGGCAGCACAACCGCATGCTCGGCGCAATTATCACACCGTTTCCACTTACTTCTCCCTGGCTTGCCCTACTTCCACACTCACCGCACAAAAGTACAAGCATTATAAAAAGGCAAAATTTAAGCCTCAGCAGTTGCAGGACTACCTGTTCAAATCTTCTCCTTGATGCCTTGTCTGACCCCTGCTCGTTTTCAGTTTTATCTCCACACCAGATCGCTTCTGCAACAAAATCCATTTAAATCCAAACACCGTGGTCTCTTTTCTCTCTCAAAAACAAAACAAAAAAAACGGACCGCTACTGTGGGTAGGGTTGGGGACTGGGGTAAAAATTCTTAGTTTGCCAAGTTTGCCTTCCCTCTCAATCATTAATAAGGACATCTCAGTGGGGGTGCAGACAGTTTAGACAGTACAGATGGAGGAACTATTTTATTACAAAATAAGAGTTTTTACATGCAAACCTAATTATTTTTTCAAACATACTGTACATAATACAGTGGCCCATTTTCTAAGCGCAATAATACCCTTCAGGGTGGGCGGTATGGGCTATACCGGACCTTCCAGGAGCCTGCGGCGTCGGGCCTCATTACGCCCCTGGGCGGTCCGGTATAGCCCAATACCGCCCACTCTGTCGGGTATTATTGCTTGCATAACACCCACCCTGGAGGGCATTATTCCTATTACACAATGACTTGTTGTTTTATAATAAAAAAATAATTTTAAAGAATGTTTTTGTTGGTGTGAAAAGATATTTTTGTTTCTTAAGAGAAGATGAAACAATGGGAATCCAAATCCAAACAGTCAGCAGGGATGTTATGCCAGGATAACATCCCTGCAGTGATAGCCAACTGACCAATCAGAAACCAGGATTCTTTCTTGCCATTGTATAATACTCAAAATTCATGTGCCTCACGCCTGGTGCCCTAATCAATACTTTCACCAGTTACCATACAAGTCGAGTGATTATACCACACATGCAGGGTGTCACTTTTTTTTTTTTAGTTGTTTAACCAGGTATAGCACACTAAGCTGAAAGCTTTTTTACAGGAGTGACCTGGGAGCACAAGGAGGTTAAGTGACTTGCTCAGGATCACACAGTATGCAAGTGGAAGCTGTGGGATTCAAACCCAGGTCTGGTCTGCTGGATGTCACCAGATTTGCAGCTCAGAGCCTTAGACCACTGCACTATTCTGCCGCCTATTTATTTCTTATTACTTATTTCTGTCTGTGCCATCCTCTCTCACCTGCAATACAAACAGAAAGAGAGAGTTATAATTTTAGACAGAGGAAGCATAAAAAAATTACTTCATTGTATCTAATGCACATCTTCAAGCAGAGGTAGTCTGGTATTTTTTCCCACGTAAGAATCCAGTTCTGGTCTCCCACATATTTGGTGTTGTTTATATAAAGGTTCAGGTTTAGATAAAATTTTCACTGCACAATGTCTGTTCTTGAGAAATCATTTGTGGAGACTTTCAGCTGCCCGGTAGTGTCATGTTCAGTTCCTGAAACACCTTTGTCTGAACCACGTTTGTCTTGAGCCCTCCAGAAAAATATTGTGGTAGGCTGGGATGTTGCTTCTTGTGTGCTCCCAGTAAAAGTACCTGGCATGGAAGAAGATGATGCATTTTGTAATTGTGTGGTTTCAAAATGGGCAGCGATATACTGTTATGCTTTTTTAAGGTCAATGAAGTAATACGTTTTGCCACAGTGAAAAAATGTAATTTAGCTGGGGGGATAATGGTGATCTTTATGCTGTTTTCTCTTAATATGGTTTTCACTTTGTCAGAAGATCTCTTGGATTACATAGTTTTAGCATTAATATCCAGGTACACCAGGAATTTAAACCCATCAGCTCTGAGCCATCGGTCAATTCTACCTTTTTGTAGCACTCTTTCCTGGTCTGCATAGTAATGGGGCTTTATGTATACAGGGCAGGGGGATTCCATCTGAGCTGCTTGTTTAGCTGTCTTAGGACCACCACCGTGATGTGCTCAATTATTATTATTATCTCATCAGGGTATTTTAATCCGAAGGCTGTAGACAAGAGTTTCCCAAAGTAAGGGATGGGGTTACGAGTGCCTTCTACCCTTTCAGGAACTTAAATCAATTTTAGATTGTTTCTTCAAGACCGATCCTCCAAATTGGTAATTTTTTGTTGTAAGAGTTTCAGCTGTATAGTGTAGCTAGACAATGTAGTCTACATTGGGTTAATCTTATCCTTCAAATTACTGATCCACTGCTATACTGCTCCTGTCCATAGATTGAGGGCTTTCATTTGTTCCCCTAGGTCAACTACATTTTTCGTTAGGGAAGCAATTGCAGCAGAAAGGGATTCGATGCCTAATTGTATATCTGCCTTAAGTTCATTTTGGAATTGAGCCAGTAAATTAATGTTTAGCTCCATGGTAGTGCTTGAGTGAGGGAATGGTAGGGCTCATGGGTACTGTTTGGATTGTGGAAGGCAATTCATTCATAGAAGGAAGATTTAAATTAGGTATACTGCTATTATTTGCACCCAAAACATGATTAGCTGTTTCTGAAGTCATAGATGAGGCAGTCTGGTTACAAGCTTATAAAGCTTGTTACGATATAGTGCTCACCTGAGGGTCCATTGTTGCTCTGCAGGATTTGTCAACTTCGAACATCATCCCTGTAGATTCCTCTGTAGTCCTCTTAGCATTTTCTACAGTGTTGCTGTGCAGCAGACCCTCTGTCTTGTGTTGCGAAGAATTCATTTGCTGTCTCGGTTTGCTGCATTGATTAGGTGTGTCCAGTAGTGGTAGCCAATAAAATCAAGTTGTAAAAGAGGTTAATTTTCTGTTGCTGAAGGCAGGTACAACCAGTAGTTTTATCTGACACCTCAGTGTCAGACTATGAGATTTTCCTACTGGTTTTAGTTGAGACTTTTTTTTTCCCACTGTCCGATGCTTGTTCTGCCAAATCTCAGTCATGCCCAAAGGATTTTGACATAGTCTCGGTGGTTCAATATATCGTTCGATTTAAACACAGTAATTTATAGGCTGGGTGCAAATACTGCCATAAATGCGTTTTTCAGTGTAGCAGTTAGAAATTATGCATCTTGCTTACACATCATCAGGATGTCGACTTTCAGCACAGGACCCAGGGTGTTTCTGAGTGGATGTTCATTATGTAGCCATCTTGGATCCCATCATCCTCCAAATAGTGTGACCCCACATAGCACTCACCTCCACGTCCCCTCTTTATCTCCCCCGCCTTCCTGCTTTCTCTTCACAGATATTAATTCCCCCAATTTCACCTCTCCCTTGGTTCCCCCTCACCTCCCTACCCCCACACCTTAAAACCCTTTTACCTTATGCCTCCCCCACATTACCCAGCCCTGCCTTATCACCTACTTATGTAACCCTGTAGATTCCTATCCAATCCCACCCCTCTGACTACTCAACCCCCTTATTCTGTCACCTCCTTTGTCTCTGCCCTCACCCTCCCCCTGCTCTCATCTATTCTGTCCTCCCCCTCCTTTGGTCACCACCACTTCTGACCCTCCATAACTCTATCTGCATACTCTAAAGCTCAGCTACCACTATAAATTGCTTGCCCACCTTAGGTATGCTCTTAGTACTGTTGCAATAAAGTTGACCTCTCCTACCTGATGTATTTTAACTGTACTTGCTTGAACCTGTATCTGTATGTACCATAATGTACTTGCCTGCTGTATATACCCCTATCTGTTTTGTAATGTCTGTGTACCTTGTCTATTGCCTTATGGCATGGAACCTTTGTAAATGAGCTTTTAGTTCAAAGATGTTATCCGAGATTCCAATAAATAAACAGTGATCATCATCAGAAATTAAATCCTATTTTCTGATTCTGACTCTACATACTAAATAACCCAGTAGCCTCCTGTGCCTCTCTGCATGATCTAGGTAGAGGGAAGCTAGTTGATGAAAATAAAACCAATGGTAGCCTATACTAGATGCCTTATTCTGTGTACAGCAGACGGTATAGGTTACCCAGGGTTTTCTTTTAGTCAACCAGTTACTCTCTACCTAGGTCATTCATGGAGGCTGGGGTCTACTGGGCTATTTACCAGATCAGAGTCAGGTTCAGAGGATAAAGATATAATCTGATGGATCAATTGATAAAAGGGGGAGATGTGTACCAGATTGGGCTCAGCAGACCCACAGGATTGGATCAACCAAGGGGTCCTATGCACAAAGGGGTGGAACGTGAACCTACAAAAGCCATTATGCTGGTGCACAGCTGAGCAGCATTCTAGGCAACCAGTGCATCTGCTATGCACTAATGTGCTTGTAGTACATGCCAGGATAGGGAAGGAACCATGGGAACCACGCAGGGCCCTATCCAGGGCATTGGGGGTTGCACCTGAATATGCAGTCCCACTCCTTGACTCCAACATATATGGGCAAACTCCTTGCTCCATGCAGATACGTGGAAGTGCATGCCAGATAGTAGGCAGTATGGAAGAAATTAGGGTTGTCAGAACCCGCTGAAGTTCTGGGTTCTGGTTCTGGGCTAGAACTTTGCAAATAGTTCTAGGGTTCTAATCTTCTTTAGAACTCAAACTCGTTTTGTGTGCAGGATTGGATAGAAAGAACAGATAAAGATACTGAGAGGAGAAAAAAACATACATAAAAAGAGCTGCATTCTCAGCACAGCCATAATATTGGTTCACTGCACATGCAGAAAAGAGAAACACATTGAGTATCTCAAAGTTCAAATGCCAAGTGTCACAATTCCATGTATTTAGCACATCTGCATATGAGCAGCACATTCTCTCATTTTCACCCTCTAAAATATTTTTAGCATGTAATTCCTAATAATTTGTTTTCTAGGCTGGCATCCCTTGTTTTTTAAATGTATGAAGAAATAAAGCTTTTTTTTAGTAGTTAGAACCCTTAACACTTAGAACCCATGGATGTTCTAGTTCTAAAATAGAACTCGAACCCATGGGTTCTAAAAGGGTTCTAATCTTTCTAGAACTAGTTCTGACAACCCTAGAAGAAATGGCAGAGAATGGGAGAGAGGTGCAACAACAACCCGATGGCCCACCATGGGCCAGAGGGGCAACACAGAATGCCAAAGACCAGCATGGATAAGTCCAGTCCCAGGGGGGATGGACATGGTCCACCAGTTTAATGAGCAGAAAGGCTGCAGCTATGGTCAGTGATATCCAGGCCCACCATGCCATCCTTTACAGGGCACAGTCCTGGTCCCCACCCCAAGAGACCAAGGCCCACCTGTGGCTCAATATACAGGCCGCCATGGAAAAGGCCAGTCTGGTGGCACAGACACTTTCCACCATCAAGCATAAGTGGGATGACCTATGTGCACCTATTATTAAAAAAACTAGCAGTTGGCACATGGGTATGTCACAGAACAGGTGGAGGATCATCCACTCAGGCACATACTCTGACACCCATGGACAGGACGGTTGCCAAAACCCTCATAGAGTTGGCTTTGCGGGGCATGGACACAGTGCCAGGTATGAAGCACCAGGCAGGGACACGGGCAGAGAGGAACAGTACTCCATAGTTGTGTAACCCCCATGTGTTGCACCCCACAGATATCATGACATCTGGTCACAGCCCTGAAGAGGTGACAGCCGCTTCTAGTGGGACCACACCACAGCATGTGGGACACACAGTGGCCACTGGTCACAAGGAAAACAGGTGGGTGACACCCAGGGCACATAAATCACAGCATAGAATGCCCACAGCAGGGCAGTAACAATAACCACATGTTCCTTATGTCACCCACAGGAACAGAACATGAGACAGAGGTGTCCATGGATACAAAGACAGATCAGGATGCAACACAAGAGTGAACCATTGAGGAGATGGAGTAGGTGAAGGTGGATAACGAAACTGTCATATCAGACAATCGGCCTCCCACTCACTTGTGTGAGTTGTACACACCAGCACCAGGTGGCACCCATGCAATGGCATGAGGCTGCATCACAGTCCTTGCCATGCCACACCGGACCTATACGAATGCAAACCCACCATAGTCACCCACCAATCTCCCTCTTGCTGATGCTATGGATGCTGTACTGGACCAAACAATCCCCCCCCACCCCTGACACTGGTACACACCAGAGGCCAGCAGGAAAAAACAAACCCACAGGCAGTGGGATGTTTGCCTTGCACACAGAGATGCACGTGGTTGATGGCAGCAACACACAACTATAAAAAGTGGACACACTGCCCCTGATAGGACAGTCCTCACAGATCAAATGTTGGCCCCATAGTCATGGCAACATGCCTGCACCACATTGGAGGCTTGGAACATGCTCCTCCACATGCCTGGGTGCAAAACCATGCAGAAAAACCTGAAGGCAGCAGCATCGAACAGGTGCACACAAGTGAATCCACAGTTCCCAGTCACACAAGCACCACCACACATGGCACAATGCACACACCCCCTATACATGCCACCAAAGCACACATATGAGGCCCCCCTTGGGGTGGGGGCACCACTGACATATGTCTGCACACTGTCCGTATACATCCCACACCCCATACACAGCAATGACATGCACACCCATGGCACACACCCCGACCGAGAAACACCCACTGCCTCGGCACAGACCAATGTCCCACACACATCTCACACACCCTAGCCACAACACAGCATTGCACATGCAGCCCTCCCCCCAGGAGCAGGGACACTCAGAGTCCTATGTCATCATAGTGCCCTTCTGGCAAACGTGGCACCCCTCCATCTGTGTGGCTCAAATCTCGTGGCCACCTCCCTACCATTGGAAGAGCCCCAGCATGAGGGTATCCATGTGGTATGGCCAGACAATGCCTTGGTGGCTGTGCCCACCTGTCGATCACTGCCATCCACCACGGTGGCATGTCCATCTGTCTATCCTATGGCATTTGTACAGTGTGGTGCAGGGCTGTGTTGTGGAGCATGGCACATGAAGTGAACACCTTTCATGCTTTCCCAGGTGCCAGCAGCATTGTGACACCCATCCAGTCCAGGCACCAGAACCACATATTCTGTAGGCCTATTGTCCTCTTAATTATTGCACATGTCCTATAGTGGGCATCATTGTACACCTCCACCACTGTGCCATATGGCTCAAGGAATGGTGTCATTAGGTAGGGCTGTAGAGGGTATCCACTGTCACCTATGTGGGGGATACACAAAGTACACTATTAGGTGCTATAGAATGCAGCACCATGTGTAGCTTATCTGCTGTGTGATAATACTCACCTTGCAGTCATCTCTCAACCCAGTAGCCACTGAGTAGGGCACATAGCCAGTAACCATCAAATATGTGTGAGTCGTGGCATGAGCCTGGGTACTTTGCGCAGACATTTGTGATGATGCCTCCTGTGTCACACACCACCTGGCAGTTTATACTGTGGAACCTTTTCCTGTTCCTGTGTACCTCCTTACACTCAGATATAGACAATATCCCAACATGGGTGCGGTCTATTGCACCAAGTACATTTGGGAAGCCATGCATTGCATTAAACACCTGTTTGGTGGCCTGTATCTCTGTGTCTGCTGTAGGGAATTGGATGTGCTTATGGACGTGGGTCAGCAGGATGTCCATCACCTGGACCAGTGCCCTGGACATGGAGTACTGGATGATACTTGTCACATCCCCATCACCTTCTGGAATGAGCCTGTGGCATAACAGGAAAGGGCACAGAGCATCTTCGGATCCACTGACATCACCTGAGACTGCCAAGTCCATGGTACCACTGCGGGTTGGACCATGTCACACAGCTCTGCTATTGTGCACCAGTCAAACCTGAATCGTTCTATGCAGTGTGTTTCTCACAATGTACTGGTGTCCAGGCATGGTTTGAAAAGCTATGGCCGTGGACCCAGATGCTGTTGCTCGCATTCAGCCTCAGTCTCTAGCAGGAGGACATTCATTAACAAGCCAGAACACATCACAACCTTCACCTTCAGGTCACCTGTTAAAAGGTAAGTAACTGTCCCACATGGAAATATGGTGCACACTGGTCACGTGCACTTTCAAGTGGGCATGGGTGGGCCATGCATGCATGGTGCATGACATGCATGGGCTTCACCGGGCCACACCTGTCACAGTCAGGTAGCAAGATGCTAGCCATAGGAGGTAGCTGTTATTGGAGTGCACCTGAGGTTGGCCATATAGGATACCCATAGAAGTTAAGGAGTGTCATCTCAAAGGTATGCTACCCCCCAGAGGGAACATTGTGGGAGGCGTTGTTGCAAGCTGTGTGCATTTCATATGAGGTGTGGGATGTACAGCCAACATGTTTTTTTTGGTTAAGGCTCCCACAGGAATTGGCAGCCAGACTGGACGAGATGACCCTGGTGAGGAGGAAGCAGCTGGATGGTGCCAGGGCAGTGATGGTGGTGCCATGGTAGGCATGGCAGCAGCAGCCACTGTCCTACTTCATCTCAATCAGGGTTGGCAGCCAGAACATCTATTATAAGGATGAAATGGGGGAGATGTGGAGTATGGCTAATCTCTCAGAGGTAGGTACTAGTATTTGTGGACTACCTGTGCATGCCACCTGTACATGCTGGGCCCTGCATGTGTATCCCACTCATGCCTTTTCCCCCATGTGTTCTTTTCTTTGCAGGGCTACAGAGGACCCTTGCACCATCTGGCACTAGAGCAGAGGGGATGGACTCAGACAACACCACCAGGGTCCAATGAGGACTCGCAGGAGGAGAGGGAGTTGTAGCTGGAGCCCTCCAGACCCCACCATCAACCACTGTGCAGATGTGCACCACTGGCTGGGATAGCACAGTTTGAGATGTGGATGCCCCTTTCTGTATGTCTGCCCTGGCCATGGATGTGTTACTATTGAATGTTGAGCGCTGTTGCACTTGTTTCTACATTGCCCAGTAAAGTGTGTCATACTTATCGCCTGTGTTTTGGTCCTTTGTCTTGGGAGTTGCTGCTGTGCCAGGAGGGAATTCTGGTCTGTGAGTCATGGGGGAGCTGGGCCAGGGATGTCATCTAGGTGTGGCTAGGGGTATGGTCTGGACACCTGCGACAGCAGTCTGCCTTGGATCTGTCCATTGCCACCCCTTGATATACCTGTGCCATGGTGTCTCTGGTGTATGTGTGTTCTTGACATGAGGCAGGTGGCTGTGCATTAGTACACCTGTTTTGCTGCTGACATGATGCCACTGCCTGTGGCCCATGGAGGTGGGGTGCTGTTCCCTGTTGTCGGCTGGGGAGCTATAGGGATCCATGGCAGTCCCATGGGCAATGTGTGCTTCTCTTTTATGGATGCCTGTGCCACTGTGGTGGCTGTGGTGGTTGCCAGCATGTCTGTGTCACATCTGTTATCCACCCTCTGGTGCATGGTGGCTTCATAGCTGGCAGAGGCATCCTGTTGTGACAGCCAGGGGTGTATCTGTGACCCTTTTGTGTGTATTTCAAATGGCCTGTTGTCCCCTATGTCCTCTGGATACACTCATCCTGGGGATGATCCTACCTGCCTGCTGACTCACATGCAGTGTGTGGGGTGCTTGGCATCCCCTGTGCCTGGTGGGCAATGCTGCTCATTGTTAGTGTGTTGCAATGCCCATGCCTGTTCCCTTGGCACCTACACTCCATGGAGTGTGTCCTGCAGCATATTGCATAGGTGCTTACTGCAGCCCTCCACCTGCCATAGGGATCTGCACACTGGCAAGCACCAGACTGCCTTACATACCATCGTGCATGAGTATGTCAGGGTGGTGTGTATGCTGTTATGCATCCACGCAGCTCCACCCATGCATAGCACAACTGTGGTGCAGCTCCACATGGCCTGCCTACACACACAACTGTGTACACATCGTGCATGCCGTTCGGCCTTGCTTTGCATGCTTGACATGGGTATGTCCATACACATGCATGTTGCTTGCCACATGAACACAGCATAGTGGTCATACATACAGCCCAGAGGCAGCAGTAGGGATTCAGACCTTCTACATTTGGGACTAGGGGCTGGGGTTACAGGGAGAATTAGCGTTGGGCAGGTGATGATGGTGGTTTCTTTTTGCACGTACTTGCACTGTGCTGGGGAGGGGTGGTTTTTAGACTAGAAAAAAAAAGAAAACATGTCTACTTGCAGTTGTGCACTGTGCTGAGTTGCAGGTGTAGCAGAGGAATCTCACTGAATTCAGGCAGGGATCATTTGAGGAGAAACAATAGTGGGGCAGGGAGGGCTTTTTTCTGACCCGCCATGGGTTCCTATGAGTCTGTGATCGGTGCTGGGAGCTTTCTGGATGCCATGTCATGGGCAGAATCAAAACTTCCTTATCTGGCTTCAGAATGGAATCAGGAGCCATAAGTTCTGATTATTTGACAGGTGCACGGCGGAACAAATTCAGCAGCTTCAAAGCATCCCTAGCCTGTGTTCATATTTGTGCTGACAGTGGAATGCTGTGATGGGTGTGATATTATAGGGGCACGATAGCATGTCCATAGTTAGGGTGGCTTGTGAGTTCTGTGTAAAATTGATTTTTTATGTTGATTGCACGCATGGACATGAAACATGTTGAGGCAGCTTGCGACAGAAGCAGGTTGTGGAGGTGGGGCACTGTTGTGGCCAATGCCCCCACTGCGTTTTGAGGCTTGGCCCCCATTCCCCAATGGGGTGGCACACTGCTGCTGACACTAGTTTAGCCAGGATGCCGCAACCTTGAAACATTTTAGCAGCTGCAATGAGGAGCCACCTCGTCATTGCAGTGCCAGCTATTCTGCTGTAATGAGGGAGCGACCTGTCATTGCAGGGTGGGACCTTACATGCCCCCGACCAAGTTTGCCAACAGGGAGCCCAGTCCCCATTGGCATACTGTCACCCCTTCCCCATTTGTTGTGTGCTGAGGGGGTGCCAATCCCCTCGCATCATGCGACTCCCCCCAACAGTCTTTCATTGCCGACAGAGGGCCCAGTCCCTGTCTGCTTCGGTTCCCCCTAGCTCTATATGCTGATGGGGTAGCCCACTCCCTATCAGCATAATGTCCTGCCCCCCCAATGAATTGTGTGCCGAGGGGCGTGCCCAATCTCCCTCGGCTCTTCCCCTCCATATGTGCCAACAGGAGTACCCAATTCCCCCCAGCTAAAGTCGCCCCCAAACCATTCAGGTGGCATGCTGGGAGCCCACCCCAGTGTGCCAAATGTCCCTGCAAAAAAACAACCCACTATGTTTTTTATTTTAAGAACCCTGTAAGCAAGAAAACGTTCCCTCATTGACTCCATGGCCCCGCCCCCAATAAGCACCCACCCTCTGTGCACCCCACCTCACCATACCCCTATCACCCCACACTTACCTCTGGAGCCTCACGTGATGATCTTTGGTGGACCAGGAACACGTCTGCACTCTTCAAAACCGACCACGAACTGAAGAAATGCCAGTAAGCTGTATAATGGCATAAATAGGATTTTTTAAACTTTGATGCATATCTCAGGCATTTTTGGAAATTTTGGTACCAAATTTTCAACATAGGGTTATTGGGAACCCTCCTCATGAATTCAGTCACTGTCATGGCATTATTCTGTCCTGAAAGCTGATTTCGTGGTCATTGCATGAAATCACCTTTTGGGACTGATTAATGAAACAACAGTGTCAGTGTACATGAGGTGGGCTCTTAAAAAGCATATGTTGCAAATTTGGTGGAAAATATCTGAAAAATGACTGTTTTATGAGCTTGTGTAGCAGAGTTGTTATGCATGCTCGTGAGTTCGTGAATTTGCAATATTTTCATTCCAGATTTTCAACATTGGCATTTTTACACACCTCCTTATGAACAGTACAGCTGTCATTTTTCACATCCTGGCCAAAATGTGTTATTGTACTTCCGGCGCAGAATAGCGTGGATGCTGTGGGAAATCAGTGTTCTGGACACATTAAGAAAACCACAGTGACACTCTTCATGAGCAAAGGTCCTAAAATGCCTATGTTGAAAATTTTGTGATGAAAGTCAATAAAATGTGTTATGAGCGTGCATTGCACAGTTTCCACACACCTTTTTCACTTTGCAAATTAGTAATATTTTCATGCCATATTTTATTTTCAACACTGGCATGTTTTCAGATCTCCTTATGAACAGTACAGCTGTCATTTTTCACATCCTGCCCGAAATGTGTTTCACACTTCTGGCATAGAATAACACAGTCACTGTGGGAAATCAGTGTTTGGAACAGATTAAGATCGAGCAAGTGAGACAGGAGGAGTGACCGAGCTCAACTGACCTCTATCCAGACTGCTGCAGATTTTTTGTGGGCAGAAAAAGGCACCAATGCAGGCAGGAGGCCAGTCCAAAAGGGCAGCCTGCAGCGCTGGGAGAAACAGAATGAGCGAGCAAGTGAGGGAGCTGGAGGGAGCTACCTCAACGGAGTTCTGTCGGAACAGCTGTGAACTCCTTTGTGGGCAGAAACAGGCGCCAACATAGGCAGGAGCCCAGTACAAACAAGCAGCCTGCAGCACCGGGAGAAACATAATGAGTGAGTGAGAGAGGGGGAGTGAGCGAGCCCAACGGAGCTGTGTCAGAACTGCTGTGGATTTCTTTGTGGGCAGAAAAAGGCACCAACGCAGGCAGGAGCCCAGTACAAAAGGGCAGCCTGCAGTGCTGGGAGAAACAGAACAAGCAAGTCAGGGAGGGGGAGTGAGCGAGTTCAATGGAGCTCTGTTGGGACTGCTGCAGATTTCTTTGTGGGCCAAAAAAGGCATCAGTGCAGGCAGGGGCCTAGTACAAAAGGCCAGCCTGCAGCAGCGGGAGAAACAGAACCAGCTAGTGAGAGAGGGGGAGTGAGTGAGCTCAACGGAACTCTATCAGGGCTGCTGCAGATTTCTTTGTGGGCAGAAAAAGGCACCAATGCAGGCAGGAGCCTGGTCCAAAAGGGCAGCCTGCAGTGCCGGGAGAAACAGAACGAGCAAGTGAGAGAGGGGGAGTGAGCGAGCTCAACGGAACTGTGACAGGACTGCTGTGGATTTCTTTGTGGGCAGAAAAAGGTACCAATGCAGGCAGTAGCTCCATACAAAACGGCAGCCTGCAGCACCAGGAGAAATGGAACGAGTGAGTGAGAGAGGGGGAGTGAGCGAGCTCAACAGAGCTTTGTTGGGACTGCTGCAGATTTCTTTATGGGCAGAAAAAGGCACCAGCAGAGGCAGGATCCCACTACAAAAGGGCAGCCTGCAGCACCAGGAGAAACAGAATGAGTGAGTGAGAGAGGGGGAGTGAGCAACATCAGCAGAGCTCTGTCGGGACAACTGTGAACTTCTTTGTGGGCAGAAAAAGGCGCCAATGCAGGCAGGAGCCAAGTACAAAAGGGCAGCCTGCAGCACCGGGAGAAATAGAATGAGCGAGTGAGAGAGGGGGACTGAGCATCCTCAGTGGAGCTGTGTTGGGATTGTTGCAGACTTCTTTGTGAGCAGAAAAAGGTGCCAATGCAAGCAGGAGCCCAGTACAAAAAGGCAGCCTACAGCACCAGGAGAAACGGAACAAGTGAGTGAGAGAGGGGGTGACCGAGCTCAACGGAGCTTTGTTGGGACTGCTGCAGATTTCTTAATGGGCAGAAAAAGGCACCTTTGGAGGCAGGAGCCCACTACAAAAGGGCAGCCTGGAGTGCCGGGAGAAACAGAATGAGTGAGTGAGAGAGGGGGAGTGAGTGACCTCAGCGGGGCTCTGTCAAGACAGCTGTGAACTTCTTTGTGGGCAGAAAAAGGCGCCAATGCAGGCAGAAGCCCAGTACAAAAGAGCAGCCTGCAGCACCAGGAGAAACAGAATGAATGAGTGAGAGAGGGGGAGTGAGTGAGCTCAATGGAGCTGAGTTGGGACTGCTGCAGATTTTTTTGTGGGTAGAAAAAGGCTCCAACCCAAGCAGGAGCCCAGTACAAAAGAGCAGCCTGCAGCATCAGAAGAAATAGAATGAGCGAGTGAGAGAGGGGGAGTGAGCGAGTTCAGGGGAGCTCTGCCGGGACTTTAGAGTTGCCCACCCTCCTGCCCAGCGTCCTCTGTGGTCCTATATTACAGGAGGGTCTCTGGAGTGGAGACAAAGCAATGATTGGATACTTTTAGGATTGCTGTAATAATACAGATTAAGTTCTTTTTATTTCTCTAACTGAGCTAAGTATTGAGCTATACTGTTATGATTGCTGTAATAATTCATATTTATTTGTTCTGTTTATTTCTCTAACTGAGCTGAGTAATAAATTTGGTAGAAAAACATCAGAAAAATGACTCTTTTACAAGCGTGCATTGCAGAGTTGCTATGCACGCTCGTAACTTCATGAATTTCCAATATTTTCATTCCAGATTTTCAACACTGGCATTTTTCCACACACCCTTATGACCAGTACAGCTGGCATTTTTCACATCCTGGCCGAAATGTGTTTTTGCACTTCCGGCATGGAATAGCGCGGTCGCTGTGGGAAATCAGTGTTCAGAACACATTAAGCAAACCACAGTGCCACTGTTCATGAACAGAGGTCTTAAAATGCCTATGTTGAGAATTTTGTGATAAAACTCCATAACATGGCTGGGTTACCAGCGTGCATTGTGCAGTTTCCAAGCACCCTTGTAACTTCATAAATTAGTAATATTGTCATGTCAGATTTTCAACACTGGCATTTTTTCACACCTCCTTATGAACAGTACAGCTGTCATTTTTCACAGCCTGGCCAAAATGTGTTTTCTTGCTTCCGGAGCAAAATAGCGTAGTCGCTTTGGGAAATCAGTGTTTGGGACAGATTAGGATCAAGCGAGTGATAGAGAAGGAGTGACTAAGCTCAAATGAGCTCTGTTGGGACTGCTGCGAATTTCTTTGTGGTCAGAAAAAGGCTCCAATGCAGGCAGGATCCCAGAACAAAAGGGCAGCCTGCAGCGCTGGGAGAAACAGAACGAGCGGGTGAGGGAGGTGGAGTGAGCAAGCTCAACGAAGCTCTGTTGGGACTGCTGCGGATTTCTTTGTGGGCAGAAAAAGGCATCAATGCAGGCAGGGGCCCAGTACAAAAGGCCAGCCTGCAGCGGCGGGAGAAACAGAATGAGTGAGTGAGAGAGGGCGAGTGAGCAAGCTCAATGGAGCTCTATCGGGGCTGCTGCAGATTTCTCTGTGGGCAGAAAAAGGCACCAAAGCAGGCAGGAGCCCAGTACAAAAGGGCTGCCTACAGCGCCAGGAGAAACAGAATGAGCGAGTGAGAGAGGGGGAGTGAGTGAGCTCAACGGAGCTCTGTCGAGTCTGCTGCAGATTTCTTTGTGGGCAGAAAAAAAGCACCAACGGAGGCAGGAGCCCATTACAAAAGGTCAGCCTGCAGCGCCAGGAGAAACAGAATGAGCAAGGGGGAGTGAGCAACCTCAACAGAGCTCTGTAGGGACAGCTGTGAACTTCTTTGTGGGCAGAAAAAAACACCAATGCAGGCACGAGCCCAGT
Source organism: Neoceratodus forsteri (assembly GCA_016271365.2). Lineage (NCBI taxonomy): Eukaryota > Metazoa > Chordata > Ceratodontiformes > Ceratodontidae > Neoceratodus > Neoceratodus forsteri. The sequence goes on from CM028138.1 coordinate 158,648,624, forward strand.
ACAAAAAGGCAGCCTGCAGCGCCGAGAGAAACAGAACGAGCAAGCGAGAGGGGGGGAAGTGAGCGAGCTCAACGGAGCTGTGTGGGGACTGCTGCAGATTTCTTTGTGGGCAGAAAAATTACCAATGCTGGCAGGAGCCCAGTACAAAAGGGCAGCCTGCAGCTCTGGGAGAAACAGAACGAGTGAGTGACAGAGGGGTAGTGAGCTAGCTTAACAGAGCTCTGATGAGACTACTGCCGATTTCTTTGTGTACAGAAAAAGGTACCAATGCAGGCAGGAGCACAGTACAAAAGGCAGCCTGCAGCATTGGAAGAAACAAAACGAGTGAGTGGGGGGGGGGCGGTGAGTGAGCTCAAAGGAGCTGTGTCAGGACTGCTGTGGATTTCTTTGTGGGCAGAAAGAGGCACCAATGCAAGCAGGAGCCCAGTACAAAAGGGCAGTCTGTAGCATTGAGAGAAACAGAATGAGTGAGTGAGAGAGAGAGGGGGAGTGAGCAAGCTCAATGGAGCTCTGCCAGGACATTAGAGTTACCCACCCTCCTGCCCAGGGTCCTCTGTGGTCCTATATTACAGCACGGTCTCTGGAGTGGAGACAGAGCAATGATTGGATACTTTAGGATTGCTGTAATAATACAGATTTAGTTGTTCTGTTTCTTTCTCTAACTGAGCTAAGTACTGAACTATACTGTTATGATTTCTGTGATAATACATGTTTATTTGTTCTGTTTATTTCTCTAACTGAGCTGAGTAATACTTGGAGTGCAATAGGATTTCTAACTGGGCTAAGCGAAACTATATGAGAGCCGAGAACAAAAAGTATGGTAGCTGAGGGGTAAAACCGGACACGGAGGCTTTAGGACTGCTACAGTAATACAGTATCTAAGGGATGAGATTTGAGAATGAATTACCCCGGTCAGCAAGGGGTCAGTAGGGGGTTTAGTGTGGGGGGGACAGGAATTTGAGTAAATAGGGGCCTCAGTTGTAGTAGGGTACAGAACCTGGGAATAACAGCCCATAACATAAGATGGGGCCACAATGGGGCAGGTGCCACATATCAATAGGACGGGCATCTTTGGAAGGGTGGAGAGGTGTACAGGGTGTGGGTCTGCCATGATCCTTGACTGGGCTTGGAGGATGGGGGGTGTATGGTCTGTAGATGACTGGCTAGTTTGAGGGAGGAACTGTGGAGGTTAGGAAGGAGTCTAAGTGGCAGGGCAGATGACTATGGTAGGCATCCTGAGGGGGGGAATAGGGGATGGCAAAGAGGCACGGAGGAAGAACAAGTAGGGACTGAAATCAACCCCAGTATCAGAGGCACTAGCAGAAAAGAGAGGAGAAGTGAGGGGGTGCCCAAGGTGAGGGCATGGGGCCTCCTGATGGGGGAGGAAGAGACCACGAGGAGTACCAGGGAAGAGAGCAGATGGCTGCCGGTAGGGAGGGACCAGAGATGGCACAGAGGACAACAAGTAGGAGGGGGGAACCGATAGGGGGAAGAGAAGTAGGATGGGTATCAACTAGGAATAGATTCAAACCTCTGCTCTGGGACAGAGAGGGGGAGCAGGAACATGCTGAATGAGGGAGGACAAGCAGGGCATGAGAGGGATGGCAACAGGTAGGGGAAGAGATAGTGAGGACAAAAGGGTAGAAGGGGGCTAGTCAGGAAGGAGGGGTGGTGACTGAAGGAGAGAAGGCTACGGGAAGGGAGAAGGATGGGAGGGACATCACTGTCAGGGTGGAAGGGAATGGGGGCATTAAATTGACAACAGCAGTGATAGGAGAGGGGTTGGGTATCAGCAGGGGAAGGGAGGTCGACATGGGAAGCCCAGTAGGGAGTAGTCAGACTGGGAAGGGGTTCAAGGAGGATGGGAGGAATTAGGCAGAGAAAATGGGCAAGGCAGAAGTAGGGGATACAGATACAGAAGTCACAGAGGGTGCAGTTGGCGAGGGAAGGGGCAGGGAAGAACGAATACTGGGGTGGTGGAAGGGGCATTAGAAGGGAAAGAGGGTAAGAGGCGGGGGGTACTCATCCTGGTGGATTCTATACTGAAATGGGTGAGATGGGCCAGAAAGGGGGAAAGGCACAACTATATTTGAGTTGAAGCTGTCCCCAAGTTGACTGCAGGAGGGGCAGGGCAGGAACTGCTCAAGCGTGCAGCTAGGGGAAGGAAGAAACTTCATTTACTGTTGCATGTGCATACAAATGACTTGGTGGGGAACACTGGGCAAGTGGTGAGGGGGAGGTTTGAGTACTTGAGCAGGCAGTGTGAGGGGGTTGGAAAGTTGGTGGCATTCTTGGAGGTACTGCTGGTGCCATGTGCAAGCATGGGGAGGAAGGGTAGGCTTGAGGAGTTCGAGTGGCTGAGGGATTGGTGCCACACGAAACATTATGGGTTAGTGACTAACTGGGGTAGGGTCTGGGGGGAATAGTAACTTGTACACAGGGGACAGAGTACACTGCAGCAGGAAGGGTAGGGGAATATTAAAGGCAGCATTGCTGCTGGGCCACTGGTGCTGAGGGTCCTGGACGCCACACCTCACGCCACACTGGTGACCCAGGTTTGGACGCAAGCCCGGGCCACTAGGGGTTGGCAAGGGATGGTTAGGATTGAGTGTCCGGAGGACTGCTGTCCTATCTCGGGGCAGAATCCAGGGACCCACCGCTCTGTAGTGGCCCCTGGTGATGACCGTGGGTGCTACTACAGCAGTGGAGTAAAGGGTGGAGGAATGTGGCAGATGTTGGCATGCTGTGCCTAAGCATCATTGCATGCCCACACTCTGCAAAGGGGAGAAAACTGGAAAATGGGCTATGGTCAGGCAGCATGAGCTTCCATCCCCTTCTCCACCCCTAATGGCACCTCCTCAACTGGATCCTGCTCCAGTGGGTCGACCTAGGAAGCTCCGCACCACCCCACCATGGGGGTAATCCATAGAGGTGAGCAGGTCAGCCTGATGTCAGGGCAGGGCTGGGGGTCCTTCGAGATGACCAGTGAGAAAATATGTAAAAAAAAAAAAAAAAAAAAAAGGATTACAGGGTATTTTCAACTAAGGTGGATTTAAACAAATGGGGGGGGGGGGATGACCAAAAAACTGAAGTTGGTAGAAAGGTCCATCAGGGGAGCCTGATGAGCTCACTGCCCTAAATATAGGTAAAGGTGGAGGTGTAGTAACCCTGGAAGGTGGCGGACAGACTGGTCTGAATGTAATACAGAAGGCACCACCACCCGGTAAGAATAAGAAGGAGAAAGGGTGCGGACTACGAGGAGGAGGGACACAGGCCAAGGAGTAGAAGAGTGAGGAGAAGGAGGGGTATGGGTGGAAGGTGATCTGACTAAATGGATAGAGAACTGGTTACAGGGGAGGGTGAAGAGGGTCGTGGTGGGGTAGCTCTCGGCACACTGAGCAGTGACAAGCAGGGTGCCGCAGCACTCAATGCTTGGCCCAATGCTATGTGGGCTCTTTATCTCTGATATAGCACACGGAGTGGGGAGCACGGTTAGTCTGTTCGCACATTATACCAAATCAAAAGCTGATACTTATAGTTGTAGAGACCCCTCCACACACACACACACACACATACACACTCCCTGAAAAGCTGCTTAAAAGCCTGCAATTCATTCAAATCAATTTCATTTTCTTACTTACTTGGGGTTCAATGCCAACAAGTGTAAAATCACGTACCTAGGGCATAGGAACCCCGATGCTGTGTATAGGATGGGAGGAGGTACTGATACTCACTAGACATGAAAGGGTCCTTGAGGTTATTATATCAGAGGACCTCAAGATGGCAGTACAGTGTGACAAGGCTATGGGCAGGGCAAATTGGTTTCTGGGGTGCATAAGGAGGAGGAGGAGGGATGTTGTACTGCCATTGTATCACTCCCTGCTATACCCCCAGCTGGAGTACTGTGTCCAGTTTGAGTCCACACTTCAGAAAGGACAAAAGGTGGAGGTTTTCCAGAGGAGGGCAACTAAAATGGTTCAGAATTTTCACAGGAATCCCTACAAGGAAAGGCTGAAGAATCTCAACATGTACACTCTGGAAGAGAGGAGGGCGAGAGGTGACATAATCAAGACCTACAAAGTACCTCACAGGGGTAAAGAGGGTACAGTTGGGGAGTTTCCTTCAAATGAGGATGAGAACCCAAACCAAGGGACATACAATGAAGCTGGGGGGGCATTCAGGATAGATGTGCAGAAATATTTCTTTACGGAAAGGGTAGTAGACGCCTTGAACAGACTGCCAGGAGAAGTGGTGAAAGCTAAAATGGTAGGGGGCATGAAGCATGCATGGGATAAACATAGGGATATATTAGAAAAAGGGGAAAGGGGACCAAAGGAGATCAACAGGGCTAAGGAAGTGGAGTAGGTTCATCTTCATTGCAGGAAAAATCCATTAAGCAAGTTCATTCACAATGAGGTCCTGATGGACGCAGGCAGTATAAGACATGCAGTAACATATACAAGCAGGAGTTACAAGTAGGTAGAGAACACTTTGGCAGACTGGGTGGGCTGAGCGATCTTTTCCTGCTGACAAATTCTGTTTCATGTGTTAATTCAGGTGCAGTGTTTATTTAAAGTTGGGCCTACCATACATCCAGATGTAAGGTACAGTACATTACCGAATTAGATGCAGTCCACTTACAGTACAATAAACAGAACCCCAATGCTTTGAGATGCCTTTACTCTTCATAAGGCTGCTTAAAGAGCTGGGGGTTCTATTTGCAGTGCCCACACCAGTATGCTGATCTTAAAATCGACGCTGCATCTGAGTGAGTACTTGATTCTTGCTCACTCCATTTCTTCCCCACTTTGAAACCTGCTTGTCCTGAGTTGGTTTTCGGCTGGCAGCGCCTCGCCTCTGTTGGGAGATGACCAATAAGTGGCACTGAAAGACATCAGACTTCACAGACTGTGAAGGCAGCTGCTCACAGACAGACATGAGGCAATTCTACTGGGGGGAAGAGGAAGTAAGCTGTTAGTTAACTAGAATCTGCAGCTTATCCATCAGGTAGGGAAATGGGCAGACTAGGTGGGCCAAGAGATCCTTATCTGCCATCAAATTCTATGTTTCTATATTTCTCACCCACCATCTTGGCAAGAAGAAGGGTGCAGCTGTGGCCACTGATGGGGTGTGGGGATGGGGGGACCAAATGGGACAGACATAAGAAGATACAATCATAATAAAAATTGTGACACCTTCACCAGCTTTCCAACATGCATACCAGTAAAAGAACACTCTATGAAGTTTTTCAAATGGCAACACAATCTGGTGAGCCAGCATAAAATTGCCTAAAGAAGGCAGTGTAGTCATGTGATTACTGAAATACTGGAGATTACATATTTATAAGAACAAAAGAATATCACACAGAAGCTGGCACATATGCCTATAGTAGCTGTTTCCTGCTTTTCTAGTTATATTTATAGCCTTTAGGTACTTGAATGTTTCTATCATACCCCCTCTTTCCCTCCTCTCTTCCAGTGAGTACATATTGAGGTCCCTTAATTTCTCCTCATAAGTTGTGTGTTGCAAGCTCTGTACCATCTCATTCGCCCTTCTCTGGACCTTCTCTAGCCTGTTAATATCCTTACGAAGGTGCGACCTCCAGAACTGCACACACTACTCCATGTAAAGCCTGCCCATGGTTTTATATAATGACATCACTACCTCCCTCCTTATGCTGGTGATACCCCTGCTTATGCACCACAGCATGTCACTGACCCTCCCAGCTGCCTTACCACTTTGACATTTTCAGGTCATCGGAAATAAGAACCCCCAGGTCCATTTCCTTCTTTGTGACTGTCAGCACCCCCCCCCCTCCCATCTTGTGCCTTTCCCCAGGGTTTCTGTGTCCCAGGTGCATAATTTTGCACTTTTTTGAATTAAACTTCAGTTGCCAGTCCTCAGACCATTTCTCAAGCTTCCCCAGGTCCCTCATTTTCTCCACCCTCTCTGGGTTATCCACTGTGTTACAGATCTTGGTGTCATCTGTAAACAGGCAGACCTTTCCCTTCAGCCCTTCTGCAATGTCACTAATGAAGACATTGAACGGGACTGGCCCCAGGACCAATCCCTGCATCGTCCCACTGGTCACCCCCTCTCCCCAGACTGCACGCCATTTACCATTACTCTCTGCCTCCTGTCTGTTACCCAGTTTCTAACCCAGTTTACCACACTTTCCCCATGCCCAGCCTACTCAGCTACTTTATCAGCCTCTCATATGGGACGGTGTCAAAGGCTTTGCTTACATCAAGGTAAGCGTTGTCCACTGCCCCACCCTGATTTACTTCCTCTGTCACCCAGTCAAAGACATCAACCAGATTTGTCTGATGTGGCCTTCCCACTGTGAATCCATTTTGTCTATGGTCCTGGGCTCTGATGGCTTCTAGATGCCCCACTATCCTTTCTTTAAGCAATGTCTCCATGATCTTCCCCACTACTGAAGTGAGTCTGACCGGCCTATAGTTCCCCACCTCCTCCCTACTGCTGGGTTTGTATAGAGGGACCACATCTGCCCTCCTCCAATTCTCTGGCACCACCCTTGTGTTGAATGGCTCAGTGAACATGACTGCCACAAGTACTGCTATTTCCCTTCACAGTTCTTTTAATATCCTTGGGTGTATGCCATCTGGTCCCATCACTTTGTCCACCTTGAATTTATTCTCCTTTTGCAGGATTCTTCTGCCTGTGAATGGACTGTTGTCCACCTCTTCATGCCTTTGCAACTGCTGTACTGCTGTGGCCCTTGCCCCTCCCCCTCTTCTGTGAATACTGAACAGAAAGACACAGCGGATGTCTTGGGGGGGGCACATGACAGTGCTTAGGCATGGTACTTTCACTTCCAAATACCTAAACAGCACATATAAGCAAGCAACATTCAGCATTGACAAATGCTTGTTGTTTACTTGTTGCAGAAAGAGGGTTTTACAGATTTACATACAACTTTCAGGATTTGTTGTATGTGACAGAATCAATAATCCCTGTAAGCCTCATGTATATCAGTTTAGTATTCGTTGAGCTATTAATATGTGAAATAAGTATGTTTTCCCATTGAATTCAATGGTATTTGTTTTCTGAATTTGTGCTCTCATACATTGATACATGGACACTGTAGGCAGATAAGGGCCTATGGCCCACTCAGTCTACCCTCTTCTGCATAAAAAAACTACAAATCCTTAAAGTGTGAAATTTTGTATGCTCGTGTAGGTTGATGGGGAAGGATTTCCCAAGGGTGTTTGATGTTTGGGAGTTTTGTAGTTTTTAAACTATTTACATTTGAAAAATTATGTTTTTACCATTTCTACATCTGCTCACAAATTGTGCTCTGAGATAGTGTACTGCATGTGCAGAACAGTTTCAATGGTGTTGAATGAGGATTGGGAAAGTGAAAGGAGATCGGCTGAAGTTTAAGTACCACATACGCAGAGCTCTGTTAGGGAGGGGAAAGGTAGACTGACCAGGACTGAGAAGAGTCTCGAGTTTGTCACACTCTGCTGCTCTTCTTAACCTGCACACTGTTAATATCAATGGTTTCCAGGATAAATATATATATATATATATATATATATATATATATATATATATAATAGGGCACAGTCACGACCCTATATTTAGGGTTATGAAGGCACTTCTATGTTAAACTTGAAAATTGGCACGTTAATAACTTTGGACCCATTTAATGGATTTGCGTGAAATTTGGCATGCCTGGAGGGGCATGGTAGACCTCTTGATCTGCCAAGTTGTGTTTCAGTTGGACTTATGGTTTTTGTGCAGCAAAACGCTGAAAAATGCACTTTTCGCCAGTTCGGTGGGCAGTTTTTTTATTTTGTCTGTGGTGCTGCGTGGCCATCGTGTGGTCTGCCAGTCTGAAACATGGCACGTGGAAAGAGCCTGGGTCAAGGAATATTCCACTTTTTGTTTGTTGAAAAAATATTAATCCATTCAAAAGTTATTAAACTTTTTAGGTCCCATTATAAGTCTATGGGAAAATTTATATGGTTATTTTGCTAAAGAAGAATGGGGTTTAGGCCATCACGATCAAAGATTTGCAGGCTCTCCATCAAAGAGTCTTTGATCACTAGAAATTTATTGATCGTGAAGGCCACCATCTTGTTTTCAGTTTGGGTGCTGGAAAAAAAGTAAATATTTCACCTCACGGGTGACTTGTGAAATAACTGAGGCATGTGTTTAGATCAGGGGGCTTCCCTCTATCGACCCATGCCTCTGGTTTATTTTAGTTTTGTCAAAAAATAGTCTTTTACATTTTTAGGATCTTCGACTGCGAGCCTGCAAAATCTTCAGCCGCGGTAGCGGCCGATTGTTTTGCAGCCTCAGGGTCAAAGAATTAAATAACATGGACGTGAAAAAAGATGAAACATGAATAAATCTGATCAAATCTGTCAATTAAATTTGTTTACCTATATAAATTGAATCCATTCATTTTTATGAACATTCTGTCTGCAACTCATATTAAGTTTTTCCAAAAGTGCTTATGAAAGTCATAGTGTTAATCCAAAAGACGGTTACTTTAAAACCATCTATTTCATTGGATTAGCATAATATGGGATACTGTTGACTCTCCTTTGGTTCCAGCTGAGGTTTTCTGTAGGGTGAGTTTCTATCACATTGGCAGTGGCAACATATTGAACTGGTTCCTGATTTTACCATTACTAACATGCTTCGTTATTTTGTTGCAGTTGTGATGATACTCATAGTATTTGCTATTGCCTATTATATTTTTTGCAATATATATGCTTTGGTTTGTATATAGGAAGCAGGCTGTTGGTTAACTAGAATCTGCAGCTTCTCCAATAGGAAGGGAAATGGACAGACAGGGTGGGCCAAGTGGTCCTTACCTGCCATCAAAGTCTATGTTTCTATATTGTTTGCTGCATCTAGCGTTTGACTCAAGTACCGGTAATCGCTCCAACTGAGAGCACTGACACAGGTGGGTACCTACCGGGACGTCCTCCACCAGCATCCCTACTGGGACAGGAATCGGGCTAGTAGTTCAATGGGACCAAACTGGTGCCATTGGATGGGGCTAGTTCACTGTTACAGGTTAGTGCAGTGAAATTGGGCTAGTTTAGTGGGCTCTGGCTGGTATAGCGAAATCGTACCAGGCTAGCAGTTCAAAGCAGTGTTTCACAGTAGCTGAAATGACTTTTCAGAAAAAGTAAGCATAGTGCTTCTCAGTCAAATATTTTTATGAAGGCAGCTGCATCACTCTGGACTGACTGAATGGGTGGGGGGCATTTTGGGGTAGGTTACAACTTTTGGCACTTAACTTATTATTGCTGCCCTTGCCTTGTCATCCCCTCAGTAAAGCTTATGTATGCAATACATGGGGTTGGAGGCTGAATCAACTGAACACCTTCAGGAAATAGTAATATCTGTGTATAATAATTATATTTCATCCTGCCGCCTAACTCTCAACCTGTCCACGCCCCAAAATGGGCCATTCACTGTCCATCACAGCAAAAACTGAAGGTATGGGATCCTGCCTGTCGGCCTTTTCTCACCCAAAAATGAGCCACTGTCTGATCTCAAAGACTCTGAGGGGTAGAAAAAGCATTGAAATGTCTCCCCAAGGCACTGTGATTGTAGAAACATAGAAACATAGAAGTTGACGGTGGATAAGGACTGCAAGGCCCATCCAGTCTGCCCATTTCTTTTTCTACCTTATAAATATGAAATCGGCCTTTGCTCTGTCAGTGGTCTATCTATTCATACTCATCTGTATTGCTCCAGTATGCCTATCCCATGACTGTTTGAAGCCCTGCACTGTATTCATATCCACCACTTCCTGAGTTAGGCTGTTCCATGTATTCACCACCCTTTCTGTGAAAAAGAACTTCCTCACATTGCCCCTTAAATGGCTTCCCTCTAATTTCATGCTGTGTCCTCTTATCCTGCTATTTTTATGTTGATTGTATGCATGCGCAATAAACATATTGTGGCAGCTTGCTGAAGAAGCAGGTTGTGGAGGCACGGCACTGTTTTGGCCAGTGCCCCCACAGCCTTTGGAGGCTTAGCCCGCCTTTCCCAATGGAGTGGCACACTGCTGCTGACATTTGTTCAGCCAGCATGCCACAACCTTGTAAGGTTTCAGCTGCTGCAATCCGGGGCTGCCTTGTCATTGCAGCATAAGCCATTCCGCTGCAATGAGGGAGCGACCCATCAGTGCTGGGCAGAACCTTGCTACTGTGATATTGTTTGTGAACATGGCGACAGCTTGCTGCCATGTTCACAAACAATATTAGTGAGCCCCCAGTGCTAAGTGGGTGCCCAATCCCCCTTGGCAGCATGTGCCCCCCCACAACAGTGGTTGTTTGCCAATGGGGACCCAATCCCCATCGGCTTCAGTCCCCTGCACGCGATCAGGTTGCCCACTCCCCGTCTGCATAATCTATCCCCTCCCAGTTTGATTTGCTGACCGGGGATCCCACTCCCCGTTGGCATCATGTCCACCTCACGTTGAAACATAGGTGTGTGCCAAGGGGGGGTGCCCAATCCCCCTCAGCTATTGTGCTCCCCCGTATATACCGATGGGGGTGCCCAATCCCCCATTGGCTACAGTCGCCCACCCAAACAACAGTAGGTTGGCATGCTGGCATCCCACTACAGTGTGCTAAATGTCCATAAATTTCCCTGTACGAAAAAAAAAGTCCTGCGATGTTTTTTTTCCTGTAAAGCAAAAAATGCTCCCTGGTCAAGTCTGGCGGCCCCTTCCCAACTGCGGCCACCTGTGTGCACCCGCCTCCCCACCCCCCACCCCATACTTACCTCCAGAGCCCAGCATGATGATCTACAGTGGACCAGGAACATATCTGCACTCTTCAAAGCCAACCGCGAACTGAGGAAATGCCAGTAAGCTGTATGATGGCATAAATAGGGTTTTTACCAACTTTGATGCATATCTCAGGCATTTTTGGACTTTTGGCACCAAATTTGGGACCCCTCCTCATGAATTCAGCCACTGTCATGGCGTTATTCAGCCCGAAGGTGATTTACGCCCGTCACTGCGAATCACCTTTCAGAACTGGGCTCAACGAGCCAGTGATGCCAAGTGTTCATAACGTGGGCTCTGAAAAAGTATTTGTTGCATATTTCAGGAAAAATCCAAGAAATGACTGTTTCACGAGTGTGCATTGCGCAGTTGCTACACACGCTCGTAACTTCGTAAATTTGCAATATTTTCACTCCAGATTTTCAACATTGCCATCTTTCTGGCCCTCTGTATGAACAATACAGCAGTCATTTTTCACATCCTGGCCAAAATGTGTTTTTGTAGTTCTGGCACAGAATAGCGCGGTCGCTGTGGGAAATCAGTGTTCAGGACACATTAAGAAAATTACAGTGATACTGTTCATGAGCAGAGGTCCTAAAATGCCTACATTGAAAATTTTGTGACGAAAGTCCCTAAAATGAGTGTGTTACGAGCGTGCGTTGTGCAGTTTCCATGCACGCTTGTAACTTTGCAACTTTGCAATATTTTCAATCCAGATTTTCAACACTGCCATTTTTCTGCACCTCCTTATGTACAGTGCAGCTATCATTTTTCACATCCTGGCCAAAATCTGTTTTCACACTTCTGGTGCAGAATAGTGTGGGCGCTGTGGGAAATCAGTGTTTGGGGTGCATTACGAAAATCGCAGTGACACTGTTCAGGAGCAGAGGTCCTAAAATGCCTATTTGAAAATTTTGTGATGAAACTCCATAAAACGTCTGTGTTATGAGCGTGCGTTGTGCAGTTTCCACTCACCCTTCTAACTTCACAAATTAGTATATTTTCACAGCATTTTTTCACATCTCCTTATGAACAATACAGCTGTCATTTTTCACATCTTGGCCAAAATGTGTTTTCGTGTTTCTGGCACAGAATACCGCAGTCACTTTCAGAAATCAGTGTTTGGGACAAATTAGAATCGAGCAAGTGGGAGAGGGGGAGTGACCGAGCTCAGCTGAGCTCTGTCGGGACTGCTGTGGATTTCTTTGTGGGCAGAAAAAGGTGCCAATGCAGGCAGAAGCCCAGTACAAAAGGGCAGCATGCAGCACTGGGAGAAACAGAATGAGTGGGTGAGGGAGAGGAAGTGAGTGAGCTCAACGGAGTTCTGTTGGGACTGCTGAGGATTTCTTTGTGGGCAGAAAAAGGCAGCAATGCAGGCAGGGGCCCTGTACAAAAGGGCAGCCTGCAGCAGTGGGAGAAACAGAATGAGTGAGTGAGAGAGGGGGAGTGAGTGAGCTCAATGGAGCTCTGTCGGGACTGCTGCAGATTTCTTTATGGGCAGAAAAAGGCGCCAACAGAGGCAGGAGCCCAGTACAAAAGGGTAGCCTGCAGCACCAGGAGAAACAGAAAGAGCATGTGAGAGAGGGGGAGTGAATGACCTCAACGGAGCTCTGTCAGGACAGCTGTGGATTACTTTGTGGGCAGACAAAGGTGCCAATGCAGGCAGGAGCCCAGTACAAAAGGGCAGCCTGCAGTGCCAGGAAAAACAGAATGAGCAAGTAAGAGAGGGGGAGTGAGCGAGCTCAACGGAGCAAAGCAATCAACATTCAGCATTGACAAATGCTTGTTCTTATATTGAAACATGTCAAACTCTTTCACTTTGTTAATGCCCTTAAGGTGTTTGAATGTTTTTATCATATCGCCTCTCTCCCTCCTTTGCTCTAGGCTATACATATTGAGCTCCGTTAATCTGTCCTCATATGTTTTCTGATGCAGTCCCTGCACCATTTTGGTTGCTCTTCTCTGGACTGCCTCAATTTGGTTAATGTCCTTGTGAAGGTGTAGCCTCCAGTACTGCACACAGTACTCCAGATGGGACCTAACCAGTGTCTTGTAAAAAGGAATTATTACCTCCCTCTTCCAACTTGTGATACCCCTACTAGTACACCCCAACATTCCCCTAGCCTTATCTACTGCTTTAGTGGTCTGCTTGGATGATTTCAGGTCATTGGTGATGATGACGCCCAAGTCTGTTTCTTCCCTTGTGACTGCCAGCAACTCCCCTCCCAGCCTGTAGGTGGCTTTAGGGTTTCTCTTCCCTGTGTGCATGAACTTGCACTTCTTTGTTTTAAACCCCAGTTGCCACTCTTTTGACCATTTTGCTAGTTTATCCAAATCTTTTCTCATTCTGCCCACCTCACCTGGATTGTCTACTCTGTTACAGATCTTGGTGCCATCTGCAAACAGACAAACCTTACCCTCCAGTCCATCTGCAATGTCACTGGTGAAGATACTGAAGAGGACTGGCCACAGGACTGATCCCTGAGGTACCCCACTTGTGACAACTTGCATCTCTTCTGACTGTATACCATTTACCACCACTCTCTGTTTTCTGCCTGTCAACCAGTTTGCCACCCAGTTGACCAACTTCTGACCCACCCCGAGCCTACCCAGCTTGTTAATCAATCTTCTATGTGGAACAGTATCAAAAGCTTTGCTGAAGTCAAGGTAGGCAACATCAACTGCTCCCCCTTGGTCCACCACTCTGGTTACCCAGTCAAAGAAATCTATGAGATTAGTTTGACAGGACCTTTCTTTTGTAAACCCATACTGTCTTGAATCCTGTGCTCCTATGGATTCCAGGTGTTGCACTATCTTTTCTTTAAGGAGTGCCTCCATAATCTTGTCCTCTACTGAGGTAAGACTGACTGGTCTGTGGTTCCCTGCCTTCTCCCTGCTACCACTCTTGTGGAGCGGGATCACTTGAGCCCTTCTCCAGTCTTCTGGGACCTCTTCTGTGCTCAGAGACTCACTAAACAGTTCTGATAATGGCTCTGCTAGTTCCACCCTTAGCTCCTTTAGTACCTTGGGATGTATGCCATCAGGTCCCATTGCCTTGTCCACTCTGAGCTTATCAAGCTCTTGTAGGACCATTTCTTTTGTGAAGGGACTAGTGCACGCCTCCATCCCCCCTGTGTCCATGGTGCTGAGCTGTGAGCCCTGCCCTACCTTCTCTTCAGTAAATACTGAGCAGAAGTATCTATTTAGGATAGATGCTTTTACATGGTCCTCCTCCTCACATGCCCCCTTATCCCCTTTGATGTTAGCAATACCACCTCCAGACTGTCTCCTTTCACTAATGTATCCATAGAAAGTCTTGCCACCTTCTTTTACTGTTTGTACTAGTGTTTTTTTGGTTTGGGCCTTTGCCTGCCTTACTGCCTTCCCTGCTTCCCTTAGGGAAGTTTGGTATGCCTCCCTATCTTCATCTTGATGTGTTCCCTTACATTTCCTGAAGGCTAGCCTTTTGGCTCTGACCTTTTCTGCTATTGTTTTTGAGAAGCAAATTGGTTTCCTTCTTGTTTTGCACTTCCTTTTCTTTCTAACACAGTAGGATATTGCTTCAAGTATTGCTTCCTTAATGCTTGCCCTCTTTGCCTATACCCCCCTCTCCTGTATTTCTTTTTGCCAGGGCTAGCTTAACTCAGTTGGCCATCTTATCAAATTCACCTCCTCTGAAGTCCCATATTTTTGCCTTGGAATGGGATGATTTAGTTCTACTGCTCAAACTGAACCATACCATGAGATGGTCACTGGCGCCAGGTGACCTTCTTTGTGGAGATCTGTGATCCTTTCCCTGTTAGTCAGTACTAGATCTAGGATAGCCCTATCTTTTGTGAGTTGTTGTAAAAGTTGTTTGAGGCCCTCCCCCTGCAGGGAATCCACCATATGTCTAGTCCTGGCAGATGTTCCTGCTGGTATTGCTCAATCTGTATCTGGCATGTTGAAGTCTCCCATTATCAGAAACTCTCCTTTAGCTGTCATGTTTTGTATATCTTCTAACAGTAATGTGTCTATGTCCTCCCTCTGGTCTGGAGGCCTGTACGCAACCCCAGTTCATATGGCTGTCCCATTTTTCTAGGGTGACCCACAGTTCTTCTGGCTCCTTATCTGTATTCTGAATTTCTGTAGCTTTGATATTTTCATTGACATAAAGAGCCACTCCACCCCCTTACCATCTTTTGTACTGTCTCTCTGTTGTTTGCCATTCTCCCAAAAACATGCATACGCGGCACTTTACCATTAGTATGCAGAGAATTGATTGTTATTTTTTTTTGATTAAAAAGGGTGCTCTGCTGGTCAAATAAAATGAATAATTAAAAAAATTCAAGGTTATTACACTCACTTTTCTGCCTAATCAATTAAAAATGTGTTCTTTCATTTGTAATTTTGTAGAGAAAAATATGATGTTTCAACAATTGAAACCCCATTATCATTTTGTACAATTTAGAACTGAATGAGTTTCTTCTTTAGCTCACTGTGATTTTTCCAGTATTTTTCTGTACAAATAAATATTTCAGATGGCAGAATCTTTTTTTTCTTAACTACATGCTTTTCATGTTGCTTCTTTTGATGGCCGTTCTCATGCCTCCCTCCCCCCAAAAAATGAAAGTATATTTAAGAAGCACAAAGGCTTGAAAAGTACCACTCCCTCACTACCTCGGCAATCATGAGCAGCATGAACAAGGAGCTGAAGTATCCTTTATACATGGTAGAGGATAGAACTCAAACTGAACTTTAAGGAATTCTGTAACTGAATAGTGATACTTTCATGTATATGACATCAATCCAATATATCCTGACACTTTCTTACCCATAGAGGGCCACTAATGTGTTTGAGAGATTTTCCTTTTTTTATTAATGAATCATCTTTTGTAGTGTGTCTCTGTTGTTTGCCGTCCTCCCAAAAACATACAAAAGCAGCACTTTACCATTAGTATGCAAAGAATTGATTGCTGTTTTTTTAATGCAATACAATTAAAAGCTGCTGTCAATGTTCACATGGTCAGCAGTTGGGTTTGTTGCTGTCACCCTGTCCCCTGAAGACACATGCACACATACACATTGCAGAAGCCCCCCTCCCCAGCACTTTCATTGTGGGCATGTTTAGTGTTTTTATTTATTTAACAAGAAAAAGTGGATCATCATTTACACACAAGCAATAGGTATGGATAAGCACAGTCTGAAGACAATTCTGATGGAACGTCAGCAAGCGTGTGATTACCAGTAAGAGGACAGAAATGCAGTTGAGATTCAGGAAAAGCAGAAGACCGGTGGGTTGTTTTTATTTTGTACATATGCTTACTGGTGCCAAACTCTTGTTTTTAGTTGTGAGCAGGTAAATCATTCCTTCACGATAGAAATATGAGTCCTTTCTACAAGTACATAGATCTTTACAGACGGTACATAGACAATCTTATTTTGGTTTGGAAAGGAAGAAGAATAGAGCTGGATCAATTTGTGACATACCTGGAAGCTAGTAATAACAATTTAACATTTTCCATTACAACGGATCAACATGCCATAGATTTCCTGGATTTAAGAATTACTAAAGATGGAACAGCAGAAATGGGAGTACAAACACAACTGTTCAGAAAAGAAACAGACAGAAACACTATTCTACATTTTAATAGCTGTCATCCAAGACATGTAGTGGAGAATGTGTCTTACAGTCAATACATGAGACTTTAAAGGAACTGCTCTAATAAACAGACATATGAAGAAGGGGCAATACATATGACAGAGTGCTTTAAAAACAGAGGTTACCCTGTGAACAAGCTAACAGAATGCAAAGATAAAGTACAAGGGATCCCAAGAGAACATATGTTAAATCCTGGTACAATTAGGCGGACACAGAAATCAAATAAAGAGCAGTTCAAAATGAATTTTATTACAACCTTTTCTCCTCAGTCTCATGAAATTAGACACATTATTCATGGACATTGGTACATATTACAGTTAGATCTGATATTAGACTATTGGACAAATAACTATCCAGCTATCGCCTATAAGAGGGGAAGAAATATAGGTCATAGATTGGTTAGAAGCAATGTCACTAATAAGGAAACAAACCAAATAAATTTGCCATGGGAGACTTTTAGATGTAATAATTGTATATTTTGTGTATATTTACAAACATGAAAACATTTTCAAGACAGTAGCCAGATTAAAGTGTTTGACCTCAGACATTATATAGATTGTAACACTGATTACATTACATATAAGGCAACTTGGCAATGTAAATATATATATATATATATTGGAGAAACTACCGGGAAGTTAAAACTTAGAATTAGTGAACATTTAAGGGTATTGAAAAAAGGGACATAACTAATGCCTTAGCACAACATGTAATGGAATATGGAAAGCAACATATTTTTAAATTCCCAGGTATAGACAGAACCTTGGTTCTGTCTAGAGGAGGTGATAGAGACAACATTCTTTTAAAAAAGGAAACTTATTGGCAATATGTTTTGGGAGCCGTTAAGAAAGAACAAGGAGGATTAAATGATAAATTTCAATTAAAACCATATTCAAGTAAATAATAGGTAACAGTCAGGACATTTCTTGATTAGTATGTTCAATACAACGCATATGTTATGTGTATATTAATATTTTTAAGTATTTATTAGTATAATGTAAGTTATTAACAGAAATATTTAAATATAAATAAAAAACATAGAGGGCTGGATATTCAAACTGCGCTATTCTTAGGTGCAAGACCTTGCGCTGCGCAAAATAGTGCGCAGGGGTGTGGCTGGGGCTATATTCAAAGGAGTTGCGCTATTGAGCAACTCCTTTGAATATCACCCCCTGGCCACAGCCACTGTGCATGGCGCAGTAGAACTTGCGCCACCGCAAGTTGTCAGAGTGGAGCATTCAACTTGCAGTGGTGCAAGTACCATTGTGCCATGCGCAAAATCCCCATATTCAAAAGGTGACATGCAAATTGGGCCATAATTCATGCAAGGCACAGGGGAGGCCATTTGCATCTGATTATGGCCCCATTTGCATGCCATTAGCATGTAGGTGCGCCGATCCCCGAGGACTTGCACCTGGCACCCTGCCAGGCAGCAGCCGTCGGGGACCAACGCCCCCTGCAGCCCAATCACGGGCAAAACAGTGTAGAATCCCCTCCACCCCCACTGGCCCGATCGCGGGCATGGCTTTAATTCCCCCAACAGCCCGATCAGGCAGCAATGTGGCTTCGATCAGATCCCTGGTGGTTCAGTGGACTCGAAAGCCCGATCGCAGGCAGTAGTGTCTTTCTCCGATCATCCTGGAAACCAGTGATCGAAATGATCGACGGGCAGTAGTAGAATCCTCTACCGGATTCACTGGTGGTCTAGTGCATATCCCGATCGGGTGGATGTAAATGCTGAACAAATCTTGCCTCGTCATACCCTGGTGGTTAGTGTCCCTCCATTTCTCACGTTCCTCACTTTCCGCTTCTACAGCCGGCGGGCGGCAGCATCCTCCGCCAGTCACGCTGACGACGATTGCCTGGTAGGGTTGTACAGTGTAGAGAAGAGCTAATGGCATGCAGCCCATACGGTATGAGCGATAGTCCAGATTTGTGAATGATTCATTCACAAATCTGGACTGTCATGTACGGTGGCTGCATGCCCATTGGCTCTTTCTCTGCACCAATGGCATGCAGTCCTACCGGCAGTCGGTCGGCTGGCAGCGGGCGGCAGGCGGAGGGATGCTGCAGCCCGCCAGCTGTGGGGGGAGCGTGGTGGGGCTCGTGGGTGGGTGGGGGGAGGGGGACACTCAGCCACCAGGGCTATGTTGGGGGATTTGTTCAATATTTACATCCCGCGATCGATGTGCCACTAGACCACCAGGGCTGAATTCGGGAGGGGGTTTACATAGCTACTGCCCGCGATCGGGCTTTTTCGTCCACTGACCACCAGGGCTGAATTCGGGAGGGGGTTTACATAGCTACTGCCCGTGATCGGGATTTACGGGCTCACTGACCACGAGGGATACGTTGTGGGGGCTACATTGCTGCCGAGATTGGGCTGGTGGGGATTAAGCTATGCCCGTGATCGGGCCAGTGGGGGTGGTGGTGGGGATTTACAGTCATCTGGCCTCGATCGGGCTGCGGGGGGCACAGGGATTGGGGCCAGTCACAGGTGGCAGCTGCTGTGTTGCGCCCTGCAATGCAGCAGCTCACCTGTGAGTGGCCCTCGACTTAAGCCTTTTTTTTTTTGGCTCAAAGTTGTGCAGGCGCAGGTTGGGGGTTGCGACTGCACAACTCTGCACAGTCCGGCTGAATATCGGGCTGTGCAGTTTATGCATGGTTCCTCCCCCTCCAGTTGAGCACGCATTCATTTGCATTGCGCTGTTGCTCAGCCTGTTTTCAGTGGTGCAACTGCCTCCTGCTGAATATCGCAGAATGGCGCAATTTCGGACTTGCGCATGCACAACCCTATTGCGCATGGCGTAATCCTTTTGAATATCCAGCTCAATATGTTATAATATTTCATATAGCTGGATTTTTTGTATAACTTTTTTTCTGCATAGTGAGCGTAAGAAGTATTATATAAGTAGATGTATAAATGTAATTTTAGATTAATATAGGTATGTGTAGAGCATTCAGCTTATAGATTTATATATTTGTTCGAATCCCACCACTTTTTAGATACTATGCTGCAGTAAAAGTGTTTGCTATATTTAGTAGTTATGAAATGTGTTAGTAATGCTATAATATACTCTAGAATAAGATTGAATGTAATGTTTCACATAAAATAAATGAAGTAGTATAGTCTTTTTAAATATTACCCTATTTAAGGTGATGAGTAGCACATGGGTAATTAAGCCTTGAAAAAGAGTTCAGTGGAACTTGAAAACATTTGGCTGTTGGTAGCTGTGTTATGGCTCCTGTTTTTGTGCAATAAAAAGCTTTGAATCAGACATCCAAGAGTCTGGGATGAACTTTATTCTCACGCTGGTGTTAGCTCCGCTTTTTCTTATTTTATTGCGTCTAGTTTGATACGTGAGCAGCTTTACCAATTGTCCGGTTGTCGACCTGCTAGTTTCTCATAAATTATTCCTTGCGGATGACATTCTCCTACACGTGGCTCACCCTGAATCGTCATTAGAGCATGCCCTTCGAGCTATTATGCAGTATGGCCGCCTCGCCTATTACAGACTGAACTTGGCAAAATCAGAAATATTTCCACTGAATCCCTTTACGCATAAAGCTAATCTTGCTAGATTTGGTATGAGATGGTCCCCCAGATCAATTAAATACTTGGGCATTCACCTTACCAATGACTTGATGCTACTCAGGAAACTTAATTTAGATGACCTTATGACTAATATACACTTAGACCTCCAAAGATGGTCCAAGCTACCGATCTCTTTGGGGTAGAATTAACATCATTAAGATGAATGTCCTGCCCTCGGATTTTCTATCCTCTCAACTTGCTGAGTCTCTGGCTGCCCTCTCATACTTGCAGCGTATCCACTCCACCTTTTCTCAATTTATTTGGCAAAATAAGTCTCCCCGGCGCTCTTTCTCCAAACTTTGTCTCCCTAAAGACAAGGGGGGACTTCGCCTCCCTAACTTAATATATTACCATTGGGCGGCCCACCTCTCCAAAATGGGTAGATGGCTCCCAAATAGGGCTGAAGGGCCTCCTCCAATCTGGCTCCAAGTTGAAAGACAGATACTCTCAGGAATTAATCTCTGCTCCCCGACTATATTCTTTCTTCCCAGTTCAGCATTTCCGCGCTCATTATCAAACCCGACCATTCTCACCTCCCTTAAAACCTTCTCCTAATGCCTGCAATATCTCAAAATCTTCCCTAAAAGAGACTTGGCGCAACCTCTTGTTTTTAACCCCAATATTCGACTAGGAGGCTCTATGATTACTCCGGATTGGCTTCCTCCAATCCGCGAAGCCTTGGTTGAGAATCTATATTCCTAGGATTCTCTCCTATCCTCCACGGATATTATAGCCAGGTTTAAGCTTCTCACAAGATACACTTTCAAGATATATCAGTTGAGGCATCTTATTAACGTCAATTTTGGGACTGAGTTCCACTGCTCACAAGTTGTCCCCTTTCTCTCCCAAGTCCAGGAATTAGCTTCCAAACCCCATGGAACTTCCATTATATACTCTTACTTGATGGGTCTTAAATTTCCGGACTCCCTTCCAGGATCCAGTGTCTGGGCCTCTCTCCTACCCGATCTTGTTCCTAGTTGGCTGAGTATCTGGAAAGATTTACATAGATACCACACCCAGGATAGGTTTAGACTTATCCAATATCACATTTTAAACAACATGTATTATACTCGTAAAATTAGCTCGTCTAGGGACGTTTGCCCTCCTCTCTGTACCAGATGCTCACAATCAGAAGGAAACCTGCTTCACATCTTCTGGCATTGTG
This sequence comes from Neoceratodus forsteri, assembly GCA_016271365.2. Lineage (NCBI taxonomy): Eukaryota > Metazoa > Chordata > Ceratodontiformes > Ceratodontidae > Neoceratodus > Neoceratodus forsteri. Next base: position 158,669,811 of record CM028138.1, read on the forward strand.
AAAAGGTGACCCCTCTGTGGCGCACCATCCAATCTAATTTGGACCCCCTTTTAGGTCTTGATGGTCATTTCACTGCAGAAATTTGCATCTTGGGTATCTATTCCAAAGTTGAGAACCAGGAACGTAGATTTCACATAGCCCTTATCTCAATGGTGGTTAAACGTCTGGTTCTCAAGCATTGGTTGGATCAACTAACCATATCATATGCAGAGTGGTTGAATGACTTATCAGTTTGCTTCAACATGGAGAGACTTATGGCCAGCTCTCGTAATCGTATGGATCTGTTCCATAAAAAATGGAGTAAGTTATACACATTGTACCTACATTGAGCCCAATTGGTTTTGTCTCTGCTGCTTTTTTCCCTATGTGTCTCATCATCTGTCTCACGAGCCCAGGATACTATGTTAATAGCATATGACATGCCAATAAACACACTCGGGGTAGGTCAGGGTCGGGGGGAGGGGGTGGACTAGGGTAATACAGTGGGAGGGGGGTTGAAGGTGGTGGGTTGTTTTTTATTTCTCCAGGTCATATGTTTCATTTCACACCTGGGATTAAAGAATGTTGTTAGCTTCTCATATGATAGCTTTCGAAGTCATACTATGTATTGGTACAATTTTATAAAATTAATAAAGTTGAATTTCAAAAAATAAATTATTCCTTGCTGTATGTCCTGGTGTCCTGTACTGAAGCATGACATGATTAACAGCCCGAGTGGTACAGAAACAGCATGAATGGGTCAGTGGTAACATTTTAATTGTTAATGTTTAAGAATTATTCTCTCCCTTTAAAGATCTTTGTCCTGTGATGATGATCCCTTTACCGACCACTTGGCCCTTCCAAGGAGGGGGGCTCACTCTGAGGAGAATGTCAACTGTTTACCCGGCTTTAATTTTTTTTTTGTGACCTTCCCAGTCCACTACTGTTAAAGTGAAGCAGCTTTGAGAATAGTTGTGACTTGAGTCACAGTGTGGTTGGGACAGCTGTGCACTCTGGAGGTGAGAGGGGGGATGTCTCTCTCTTTCTCTCTCTCTCTCTTTTTCTCAGCAACTGATATTTTATTTGTTCCTACAGTTAAACTTATTTACAGGCATTTTAATCAGAGCACACAGAAATACATACTTTCTGGTTGATGCAAGTGGGCACAGGCATGCGCTCATGTACATAAACTTAGTTATGCTGCAGAACTATACCTACCCTTATAGAGATCTAGCTTTGAGGTAAAATTGTTGTACAGCTGCAGTACCATGGCCCTTCCTCCCCAAAAGTACCATGCATTGGCAGTTATCTGTTTGCAGCAGTCCCACAGCACCTATTTTATCATGGCTCTCTTATCAGTAACCTGACTGCTTATTGTGTACTGTTTTACAATGGAGCCCCAAGTTACTTCATGGCTAGCTGTACATAACATTGAGTCACTTGTTCTTTTCATCTGCCGCAATTTTTGTCAATATTTTTTTTGTGTTGTCGGACTTGGACCTGTGCGGGCTACAGCATATTTGTTTTTGTAAAGTGAAGCACACTTTCCATACAGGCAGCTACACAGACAGACATTACAATTATGCATTAATGCACTCCAGCTTACCCCCCCCCAGGAGGCGCCAGAACACCATGGCCTGCCCATCAACAATGGAAGAAGGTGTCGGCATCACTAACATTTCTACCCTGGTTTAGCAACCCAGGGTGGGGTTTGGGGCCTGTGGTGGTGCCGCAGACTGTATATCAGTCAGTGGAGTGGAACAGCGGTGGAGAGTCATAGAGGCAGGCACCAGGGCAGCGTCATCCTGAACTGCCAGTACTTTTCTCCCTTTGAGAGGGCCGGGATGTGCAATGACATCCAGCATCCACCCCGCCCCAGAATGACTGGACAACCTGGTTACTGCACTACTCCCGGCATCCACCAGGAGTCCATTGAGCACCCACCGACCGTGCTCCCATCCCTCCCCCTCAGAGTAGGAGAGCAGTCCACATGACGCTTCATCCTTCACTCTCTCACCTGACCTCCAGCGACCCAGCTATGCATATGGGTAACTTGGTGGGAGCGCAGGTTGTACAGCTATGCATGTGGGAACTTGGTGGGAGTGCTGGGTCCAAACCAATACATGTTTTTTTGGTAGTTATAACATGCTTTCTCAAAGGGTAAGGAAATTTTTTGCAAAATACTACATTTAATGCATCATTCAGGGTTAAAGCAGACAACGTCAGGAAATTAAAACATTAGGGTTGCCCCCTAACCCCCCACCCGCCATCCTTCACAGACTGACAGACTATGGAGTGTGTTGTTGGGGTTGTGAGGCCTAAATCTCACCCCATTCTCCTTTACTGTAGCATGTCCACCTGCTTACGTGGAATGGGGTGAGATTTGAGCCTACAACCCCAATAATGACACACCCATCATCTGTAAGTCTGTGGAGGATGGCAGGTGAGGATTAGGGGGCAACCCTAATGTTCTAATTTCCTGACTTTTTCTGCTCTAACCCTAAATGATGCATTACATGTAGTTTTTTTGCAAAGACTATATATATATATATATATATATATATATATATATATATATAATATATACACACACACAGTGTGTGCCTATAGAAATGTTTTCTTGGTGCGAGAAGTTGATACAAAAAAAAAAAATCATATTAGCTGTCTGTCTATTTCATATATAACACTTCCCCTCTACGCATGAACTCTGCCTAGTTTAAGCTGCTTGGTTTTCAGTGCCAAGATTACACATAGAGAAGAGAGGTGTAGATGTGTTAAATTAAAATGCTATTCCTGTGATTGAATAACCATTTTTTATCTAGCTGGTCTTACTATTGGGTAACAACTGAATGCTGCTGCTCAGATATCAGGCACAGATACCAGATATGATTCTAGACATCAGGAACAGTTCTCGGAAGCAGTTCTCTGTAGTATTACAGAGAAGTGTTTCTGAGAACTGTTCCTGATCTCTGAAATCCTATCTGATATCGTATCTCATATTCTATCATGTTGTATCTGATCACTCTGTCTGTCTGTTTGTCCATACATACAGTACATCCCACACAGAAGTCAAAGCATTTGCTGCCTTAACTACACTGCTCAGCACTTAATGCAATTCAGCTGCAGGGTGGACCATTTAAAATTAGCATTACTGATATTGGGAGCTCTGCTCTGCTGATTGACATACTAGTTACAACTCAATTAAATTTTCAGGTTTGGAAAGTTACACTGTTAATTTGCTCCTGGAAAACAGCTCTGCCAGATAGACTGTCTTTTCTACAAAGCCATGCTGTCTCTGTATTGACTCTTTCTCTTGCTTGGCTTCTCTACCCCTTGTTCTGTCTCAAAAAAAAAAAATGAAAATGGTTCATGCCAATCCACGCTGTCTTGCCTCTCTCACATCTCTTCACCATGTTTACTTCATTTCAACTGCTCTTTCTGCTTAAGAAAGTGCTCTAGGAAAATCTGTATTATCTGTCCTCCCCCTCTTATGTTCCACACTGATCCACGCTATCTCTTTCCTCTCCCACTTCTCACCTCTGTGTTTCATGCTGATCCACACTATCTCTTGCCTCTATAACTTCTCTTCCAATGGTGGTTTCTCTTCAGCTGCTAACTTGTAAAAAAATCACTCCATTCTGTCACTGTATTCTAAAAAGGGTGCCCAAAAGAACACCAAATGTAATGATGACAGCTCCAGAGTAACACAAAGTTCCTGGCTGCCTCTGTCTGAAAAAAAAAATACAGTATAGATGTAAAGTATCAGTTGGTTTACTTAGTAAGGGGGAAACGATAATCCTGAGCTGAAGAAGGCTAAGTAGAGGGAAAAGATAAATACAGTGTAAGTTAAATTTGTTTCACAGTAATGTATCACAAGATCTCAGAGAATAGCAAGAGGAAGGAGGTGCTGTTAGAACTGTCCTACTCTACTGGGACTTAAGAAATAGAACTCTACTACTGGGACCTTCAATGTAGGGTAAAAACAAACAAACAAAAAAAAAGAGTTACTGTGTTTGTCTGAGTTGGATGAAGTGAATTGTTAACTGTGCAGTTAGCTAGGTGAAGAAGGGAACTGTAAATTAGGGGGAGTGGCTTAGGCAGCAGAAAGCCAGGTATCTGCATTTAAATCTGCCCTAGATAGCTTTTGGCAGAGAACAGCAAGAGGAAGGAGGTGCTGTTAGAACATTTCTACTTTACTGGGAAATGAGAACAAGAACTCTACTACTGGAACCTTCAATTTAGGGTAAAAACAAACAAACAAAACAAAACAAGAGTAAGTGTGTCTGTCTGAATTGGTGAAGTGAATTGTTATCTGTGCAGTTAACTAGGTGAAGAAGGGGACTGTGAATTAGGGGGAGTAGCTTAGGCAGCTGGAAGCCAGGTGTTTGCATTTAAATCTGCCAAAGATAGCTTTGGCAGAGAGCAGCAAGAGGAAGGAGGTACTAAAGGAAGGAGGTACTGTTTGAACTTTACTACTCTACTGGGAAATGAGAACAAGAACTCTACTACTGAGACCTTCAATCTAGGGTAAAAACCAAGAAACATGCAAACAAAAAAAATAAGAGTTAGTGTGCTTGCCTGAGTTGGGTGAAATGAATTGTTATCTGAGCAGTTAGGTGAAGAAGGGAACTTTGAATTAGGGGGAGTGGCTTAGGCAGCAGGTGTTTGCATTTAAATCTGCCATAGATTGCTTTTGGCAGAGAACAGCAAGAGGAAGGAGGTGATGTTAGAACTTTTCTACTCTACTGGGGCTTAAGAACTAGAACTCTACTACTGGAACCTTCAATTTAGGATAAAAACAAACAAATAAAAAAAAAACAAGAGTTAGTGGGGCTACTCTATAAGAATGCCGCAAGTCACCACCAAAGGTGACTTGCACCAAACTCAGTTGCAGCAAGAACCCTGCACCTGATTCTAGAAGGGGCTGGGTCACTGTGGCTATGTCCTGTGACTTACAGCATCTAGCCAGGTACACTGAACAGAGGGCATAGCTGGCGGGATCATTACAAGCTGCAACCACTGTCTGGCAGGGCACAAGTGCCCCCCCACACCCTAATGCCCCACATGGAGCTGGAAAAGCCCTGCTAGAGGGCTAGAGAATCACCCCCCCAACTGTAAGTGCCCCAAGGATCTCCCACTTCATATCCTGACCCACTCCTCAAGTCTGCCACATGCTGTACAGTAGGTATAGTAGGCATATGTACTGCTCAGGTCATCTAATGCCCCCCACCCAACAGTGTCAGACCACACTACTCCACCCTGCCACCCATCCCCAGTTGGTGACTGACACAGCTCACCTCTCATCTCCATGACCAGCCACTGACTGAACTCTGTATGAGCACGTACTGTATAAATGAGCTCAATGAGTGAGTCATTCATTGAGAGTGAATATACAATACATGCTCATATGGAGCTCAGTTGGCAGTTGGCCTTAGAGGTGAGAGGTGGGCTATGCCAGTCACTGGCTGGATGGAGGGTCTTGGATGTCTGCAGCTGCTGGGTGGGTGGATGGGGGGCCACTAGACTACCAGGGCTAAGGAGTATCTATCATGGCAGACATACATGTTATGGGTGGTGGATGATCCAGGCATGGGGGCATGAATAGCCCTGTAAGGCTTTGGAACACATGTTCAGGGCTCAAGGCATAGGGGACATGAAAAGCCCTGTGGGGCTTCAACTCCATTGTTTGGTGGTTGGGGCAGTAGGGGGATGAAGCATTACATGTGGCTATGTTGGGAGTGGGCAGTGGTGGAGGGGAGGGTGATATGGCATTAGGTGTTGGGCCAGTAGCACATACATACAACCTCCAGAGGGTGTAAGTAAACTTGTACCAGCTAAAAGCTGGTGCAACTATACTTTAATGGATGACCTTCAGGGGCTGTTCTAGAATAGCAACTATGGGGACTTTGTTGTTAACCTTCCAGAATAGGGTAAAACAGCTGCCAAAAAAAACCCTAGCGCCATGTCGCAGGGGGTTTAGGACGTAACTGGTAGCATAAGTCCACTTTGGTGCAAGCAGCCAGCGGCATGTCATAGGCGGCTTTGCAGAATACCAAATGTCGCAACTGCTGGTGAAATTTGCTACTTACTCCATTTCTTTTGGCACAAATCAAGTTATGCCAGATGTAAACTTTTGAAATCGTACCCAGTGTGTTTGTCTGAGTTGGGAGAAGTGAAGTGTTATCTGTGCAGTTCGCTAGATGAATAAGGGAACTGTGAATTGGGGGAGTGGCTTAGGCAGCAGAAAGCCAGGTGTTTCCATATAAATCTGCCCTAGATATGGTTTGGCAGACAACAACAAGAGGAAGAAGGTGCTGTTAGAACTTTACAACTCTATTGGGACTTAAGAACTATAACTCTACTACTGGGAGCTTCAAATTTGGGTAAAAGCAAACAAACAAAAAAAAGAATTGTTATCTGTGAAGTTAGCTAGCTGAAGAGCTGAACTGTGAATTAGGGGGAGTGGCTTAGGCAGCAGGAAGCCAGGTGTTCGCATTGAAATCTGCCCTAGATAGCTTTTGGTAGAGAACAGCAAGAGGAAGGAGGTGCTGTTAGAACTTTACAATTCTACTGGGACTTAAGAATAAGAACTCTACTACTGGGACCCTCAATTTAGGGCAAAAACAAACAAACAAAAAAACAAGTTAGTGTGTTTGTCTGAGTTGGGTGAAGTGAACTGTTATCTGTGCAGTGTGCTAGTTGAAGAATGAAATTGTGAATTTGGGGGGGTGGCTTAGGAAGCCAGGTGTCTGTATTTAAATCTGCCATAGATAGCTTTTGGCAGAGAACAAGAGGAAAGAGGTGCTGATAGAACTTACTACTCTGCTGGAACTTAAGAACTAGAACTCCACTGCTGGGACCTTTAATTTAGAGTAAAAACGAACAAATAAAAACACAAGAGTTAGTGTGTTTGTCTGAGTGGGGTGGAGTGAATTGTTATTTTTGCAGTTAGCTAGGTGAGGAAGGGAACTGTGAACTAGGGGGAGTGGCTTAGGCAGTAGGAAGCCAGGTGTTTGCATTTAAATCTGTCATGGATAGCTTTTGGCAGGGAACAGCAAGAGGAAGAAGGTACTGTTAGAACTTTATTACTCTACTGGAACTTAAGAACTAGAACCCTACTACTGGGACCTTTAATTTAGGGTAAAAACAACAAAAAAAAACACAGGAGTTAGTGTGTTTGTCAGAGTTGGGGGAAGTAAATTGTTTTCTGTGCCAGTAGCTAGGTGATGAAGGGAACTGTGAATTAGGGGGAGTGGCTTAGGTAACCTGAAATCATGTGTTTGCATTTAAATCTGCCCCAGATAGCTTTTGACACAGAACAGCAAGATAAGAAGGTACTCTTACAACTTTACTACTCTATTGGAACTTAAGAACTAGAACTCTACTACAGGGACATTTAATTTAGGGTAAAAACAAACTAACAACAAACAAAAAAGCAAGAGTAAGTGTGTTTGTCTGTGTTGGTGAAGTGAATTGTTATCTGTGCAGTTAGCTAGGTGAATAAGGGAACTGTGAATTAGGGGGCAAGCCTTAGGCAGCAGGATGCCTAGTGTTTGCATTTAAATCTGATCTTGATAGTTTTTGGCAGAGAACAGCAAGAGGAAGAAGGTGCTGTTAGAATGTTACTACTTTACTGGGACATACGAACTAGAACTCTGCTACTGGGACCTTTAATTTAGAGTAAAATGAAACAGAAAAAAATAAGAGTTAGTGTGTTTGTCTGAGTTGGCCAAAGTCAATTGTTATCTGTGCAGTTAGCTATGTGAAGAAGGGAACTGTGAATTAGGGGGAGTGGCTTAGGCATCAGGAAGCCAAATATTTGCATTTAAATTAGCCCTAGATAGTTTTTCGCAGAGAACAACAAGAGGAAGGAGGTGCTGTTAGAACTTTATCATTCTACTGGGACTTAAGAACTAGAACTCTACTACTGGGAACTTCAATTTAGGGTAAAAACAAACAAAAAACAAACAAAAGTGAGTATGTTTGAGTTGGGTTAAGTGAACTGTTATCTGTGCAGTTTGCTAGGTGATGAAGGGAACTGTAAATTAGGGAGAGTGGCTTAGGTTGAAGGATGCCACTTCTTTGCATTTAAATCTACCCTAGATAACTTTAGGCAGAGAACTGGAAGAATAAGTTGGGGCTGTTAGAACTTTACTACTCTACTGGGACTTAAGAACTAGAACTCTACTACTGGGGCCTTCAATTTAGGCTAAAAACAAACCAACAAACAAAAAGAAACAAGATTTAGTGGGAGTGATTCTAGAAGAATGATGCAAGTTGCCAGAAAAGGCGATTTGCATTGAACTCAGTTGCAGCAAGGACCCTGCGCCCAATTCTAGAAGGGTCAGGGTCCCTGTGGCTATGTCCTACAACTTGCAACATTTAGCCAGGTATGCCTAACAGAGGGTGTACCTGACAGGATCGTCACAAGCCACAACCACTGTCTGGCAGGGCACACGTGTTCCGCAACACCCCAGTCTCCCAAAATGAACTGGAAAAGCCCTGCAGAAGGGATAGAGAACCCCCCTCACTGTAATTGCTACAAGAATCTCCCACCCCATATCCTAACCCACACCCCAAGTCAGCTGCATACTGCACAGTAGGTACAGTAGGCATATGTACTGTCCTGGTAGTCTAGTGGCCCCCCACTGCCCCACCCAGCAGTGTCAGACAACACTACTCCACCTCACCACCTGTCCCCAGTCGGCAACTGGCACAGCCTACCTCTCACCTCCATGGCCAGCCGCCAACAGAGTGCCATATGAATGTGTACTGTATAAATGCACTCAATGAATGAATCATTCATTGAGCATGTATATACAGTACGGTCTCATACGGATCTCAGTTGGCGGCTGGCTGTACAATGAGGTGTGCTATGCCAATCACTGGCTGGGTGGAGAGAGGTGAGGATCTGCCACTGCTATTGTGAGAGATAAGAACCACTAACTACCAGGGCTAAGGGGTATCTATCACACAAGAGATGCATATTGTGGGTGGTGGACGATCTGGGCATGGGAGGGCATAAATAGCCCTGTGGGGCTTTGGCACACATGTTCAGAGGTCAGGGCATGGGGGGCATGGATAGCTCTGAGGAGCTTTAATTCCACTGTTTTGTGGCTGGGGCAGTCAGTGGGGCATGGGGTATTACATGTGGCTGATTGGTGAACCGGTAATGGTGGGGAGGATGGTGACATGGCATCAGGTGTTGGGCCAATGGCACATACATGCAACCCCCAGAGGTCGCAAGTGCACTTACACCAGCTAACTATACTTTGATGGATGTTCTCTGGGGGTTATTCTAGAATAGCAAGTATGGGAACTGTCTTGTGACCCTTCCAGAATAGGGCACAACAGCTGCATAAGCCCCCTAGTGCCATGTTGCTGGGGTTTAGGGTGTAACTGGTGGTGTAAGTCCACTTTGGTGCAAGCAGCCTGTGGCATGTCGCAGGTTGCTTTGCAGAATCCCAAGTGTTGCAACTGCTGGTGTAACTTGCTGCTTGTACCATTTCTTTTGGCAAAAGTCAAGTTATGCGAAATGTAACCTTTTGAGAATTGGGCCCAGTTTGTTTGTCTGAGTTGGGTGAAGTCAACTGTTATCTGTGCAGTTAGCTAGGTGAATAAGTGAACTGTGGACTTCGGGGAGTGGCTTAGGCAGCATGAAGCTACATGTTTGCATTTAAATCTGCTTTAGATACATTTTGGCAGAGAACAGCAAGAGGAAGGAGGAGCTGTTAGAACTTTAATACTCTACTGTGACTTAAGAACTAGAACTCTACTACTGGAACCTTCTATTTAGGGTAAAAACAAACAAACAAAAAAACAGAACAAGAGTTAGTGTGTTTGAGTTGGGTGAAGTGAATTATTATCTGTGCAGTTAGCTAGTTAAAGTAGGGAACTTTAAATTACAGGGAGTAGCTTAGTCAGCATGAAGCCAGGTGTTTTCATTTAAACCTGCCCTAGATAGCTTTTGGCAGAGAACAGCAAGAGGAAGAGGGTGATGTTAGAACTTTACTACTCTACTGGGATTACCTAGCCCACTGTCCCTTCCTCCTCTCCAATCCCCCCCCTTAGCCAGTTCTACTTTTATGGGCACAGGGTTTGACTGACAACAGGAACTTCATGTTTGGGAGCAGGAAGGTAGTGATCACAGAGGCATAAAAGGCACACCATTCTAAGAGGAAAAGAGTAGCTCTCCTTCCCCCCCCAGCTGCTGGAGGTCTGACTCTGAGCAAGTAAGAAGGAGACTGCTGAGAAATATAGGACGTTCCTATCCCAGAACAGGAAAATCAGGCTCTTTATAGGTACGAAGGCAGTAGGAAAGTAATGAGGAAAAAATCTATAAAATGAAAAAAAAATTAATTAACACAGAGAGGAAAGAGTAAGCATATAAAACAATAGTTGCGGGGCCAGAAATAAGGCATGATGGGAGTGGTGCAGTGCAGAGGCTGCAAAGCAGCATTCTTCCAGGAGACATGCTGGAGAATGCAGTGTTGTCCCATTTGTAGGCACCTCTCTGGGCTGAGGGAGGCAGTTGCTCATCTCCAGGCTGAGTTGGCCAGGTTTTGGGGGACCTCCTTACCCACCCAGGGACCACCAGGGCCACCGCTGCTGCTTCAGAGGTTGCCATGAAAGAGGAGTGGTTAGAACACAGTGGGCTTAGGAAGGGTGAGGGTGGTGGAACAGTGGTGCATCCCTCCAGTTGTACCTCTCCACAATTTGTATGCTGTTCTGGCAGAGTTTGGTTCCTCCATGGAGGCACCTGCAGTGGAGACCAAGGAGGATGCTGAGAACCTTCAAAAAGGAGACCTACAGGAGGGTGACATGGGAGCCCACAGTGCAAGGAAACAACTTCTGATGGGGGATTCCATTCTTAGGAGTGTAAAACTGGGTGAGGGGAGGAGAGAGGGAGGTTAGATGCCTGCCTGGTGCTGTGGCTTGGAGGGACATGGAGCGAATCCTCAGTATTGCAGGAGCAGCTGCATGGAGGAGAGAGCTGGATGTCATTGTCCACCTAGGGACAAATGATCTGGCTGGAAAAGGGATCAGAGCAGCACAAGAGGAGTTGTGGAGTTGTGAGTGGCCTTAGACAAGTAGCACGCATGGTAGCCTTCTCGGAGGTGCTGCCTGCATATGGCATGGGTGAGGCTAGGGTGCCCCACACCATGGTATTTAATCAGTGGTTGAAAAACTGCTGCAGAGCTCAGGGATTTGGCATCATTGGGGACTGAGGGTCCACCTGGAGGGATGCAGACCTGTACTGGTGTGATGGTCTTCATCTGTCCAAGAGAGGAACCAGGATCCTAGGTAAAAGGTTTAAATGCTTCATTGGCAAGCATTTAAACTAGCCAAGGGAGGAGGCACTGAACAGGAGCAGAGAAATACTAGCCCCCCCAAAAAAATCAAGGTAGTTAGTGAGGTAAACATCAAGATAAGGAAGTCTATACGGAGAAGGGCGGGGTAAATGGAGAAAAATGCAAAGACAGTAAGGGCAGTAATAAGGCAAAAAGGGGTAAGGCCATCACAAAATGGAGGGTAATGAGTACCAATGCCAGTAGTTTAGGTAACAAGGCCCCTGAACTGATAGCCTTGATGGAAGAGGGATGCCAGGACATTGTGGCAGTCACAGAAACATGGTACACAGAGAACCATGACTGGGATGTCAACATACCAGGGTACACAATCTACAGGAGGGAGAGGGAGGGTAGAGGAGGAGGAGGATTAGCTCTCAACATAAGGGAAGGGATCAAAGCAACAGAACTAAAGGGTAAACAGGAGGAAAGGAGGTACTGTGTGTCACCATGGAGACCGGAAATGGCACCACAATCCGCATGGGGGTTGTATACAGACCCTCATCTCAGGGAAGGAAATGGACAAGGAAATGATAGAAGGCATCCTTAAAAATGGCAGAAAAAGGGGAGATATTGTTGATGGAGAACCTGAATATGCCAGATGTTAATTGGAGCACCTTTGCTGCAGCCACATCTAAGAGCAGGGTCTTTCTCGATGCCCAACAGGGGGAATGCCTCAAGCAGCTAGTGTTGGAATACATTCAGGAGGGAGCAATCTTAGACCTGGTAATCTCAAATGGGGACAGGTAGAGGATCTCAGATCTTGACGTGGGTAGCCATCTGAGAACAATTGACCACCAAACAGCGTGGTTCACGATAAACACAGCTGCAGAATCAAGCCATACAAAAGTGAGGGTACTGGATTTTAGGAGGGCTGACTTTGTCAAAATGGGAGCGTGCCTAAGAAAAGCACTAGCAAACAGGCAAGAAGGAGGAGTGGAAGAGCAATGGGGAAACATCAAAACTGCCATCAAGTAGCCAACAAGCCTTTGTGTGAAGCAAATAAACAAATCAAAATGAAAGAAAAAAACAATATGGATCTCAAAAGAGGTGGTAGGGAAGGTTATGGAGGAAAATATAGCATTCAGGAAAAATAAGGAAACACAGAATGGGCAGGACAGAAAACCATACCAGTTAAGGCAAAAGAAAGCAGGGAAGGCAGTCAGAATAGCAAAGGCCCAAACCGAGGAAAAGATAGCTAACTCAGTTAAGAAGGGGGATAAAACCTTTTATAGGTACATTAGGGAGCGAAGAAAGACCAAGGGAGGGATAGTGAGGCTTAATAAATGTGAAGGTGGGTGGGCAGAGCGGGCCAATGACAAAGCAAGGATACTGAGTGACTACTTTTGCTCAGTATTCACAGAAGAAGAGAAGGGGGAGGTGCCTAGTCCACTCAATAGAATAGTCCACTGAATAGGAGGGTCGATACTAGTTCTTTCACAGAAAAAAGTTTTCTGAAAGAACTCCTAAAACTGCAGGTGGACAAGCAATGGGGCCTTACGAGATTCACCTCAGAATTCTAAAATAACTAAGGGGAGAACTAGTGACACCACTGACTACCCTTTTTAACAAATCATGGGAGGATGCTGTGGTACCTAAGGACTGGAGGAGGGTGGGTGTGATTCCCATTCACAAAAGCGGGAGCAAAGCAGAGGCAGGAAACTACAGACCTGTTAGCTTGACCTCAGTCTTAGGGAAAATGATGGAATCAATTCTGAAAGAAAGAATTGTTGAGTACATAGAGGCCAAATGGGCACGGGACCCAAGGCAGCATGGATTCACAGTGGGAAAGTCATGTCAGACTAATCTAACAGACTTCTTTGACTGGGTGACCAAAGTAGTAGACTAGGGAAGGGCTGTGTCATGGCCTACCTAGACTTTAGCAAGGCATTTGACACAATCCCACACAAAAGATTAATAAACAGATTAGCCAGCCTGGGAGTGGGTCCCAGGGTGGTAGCCTGGTAAAAAAGTGGCTAGACAACAGGACACAGAGGGTAATAGTAAATGGAGTCCACTCTGAAGAAAGGGGGGTTTCTAGTGGGGTACTACAGGGTTCAGTACTGGGTCTGGTCCTTTTTAATGTCTTTTTAAGTGACATTGCAGAGGGACTAGAAGGACAAGTATGCCTCTTTGCAGACGACACAAAGATCTGCAACAGTGTTGATACACAAGGGTAGGTGGAAAGGATGAGAAGGGCCTTGGCAAGGTAGGAGGAATGGTCAAAAGTATTGCAGCTTAGATTCGATGCAATGAAGTGCAAAGTAATGCACCCAGGAAACAAAAACCCAGGGCAAGAGTACACAAATGGCAGGAGGTATTAAGAACAACAAAAATGGAAAGGGACCTGGGGGTAGTCATATTGGATGACCTAAAGGTAAGCAAGCAATGTGAGAAGGTAGTAAGGATGGCTGGGGGATACTGGGATGTATAGGGAGAGGCATCACCAGTAGAAAACAGGAAGTTGTTATCCCTCTGTACAGACAGTTGGTGAGACCCAATCTGGAGTACAGTGTTCAGTTCTGGAGACCCCATCTCCTCAAGGACATAGACAGGATGGAGACAGTCCAGAGAAGGACAGCTAAAATGGTGCAGGGTCTGCAACAGAAGCCATATGAAGAAACACTAAAAAAGCTTCATATGTATACCCTGAGGAAAGGAGAGAGAGAGGGGAGACATGATAGGAACTTTTAAGTACCTCAAGGGAATCAACAAAGTCCAAGGGGGTAGCATCTTTCAGGAACAGAGATATGCAAGAACAAGTGGACACAATCTGAAGATAGAGGGGGGGACAGCTCTGGGGCAACGTGAGGAAGTATTATTTCACAGAGAGGGTGGTGGACACATGGAATGGCCTTCCTGATGAGGTTGTGGGCTCCAAAACAGTGAGGGAATTCAAAAATGTATGGGACAGACATAAGGCAATTCTGGTAGGGGGTAGGAAGAAGCAGGCTGTTGGTTAACTAGAATCTGCTGCTTATCCAATAGGGAGGGAAATGGGAAGACTAGGTGGGCCAAGCAGCCCTTATCTGCTGTCAAATTCTGTGTTTCTATGGAACTGTATTCTAACTGAATGTTGAAGGAGGTTTACCATATTGCCTACAGGTGGTGGAGGGGTAAGAGCTGCAAGCTGACATGATGGAATGTTTAATGTTTTTCTTTTTTTTTTTGTATGAATGCTTGAAACTTATCAATGACATTGGGGAATGTTCCAGCAGTTGTATTTTATTTTTTATGACCACATGAATAAAATCCAACACGTGCTGTCTGGAGTACTGCATTTAATGGATGTGAGGTGTATGTCAGTCAGCACAACTTCCATTTGTAGGTGTCAGTTACAGACAGATACCAGATACAGATTCAGACATCAGGAACAATTTTCTGTAACTGTGCTTTGTATATTACAGAGAATTGTTTCCTAGAAATGTTTGGGTTGTTTGAAATCCTATATGATATTGTAGAGGGAGAAGGACAGAGGAGGTACAATGCAGCTTCAGGGAAGTGGGGACACTATGCGGCAAAGATGGAACAACATTAGCCTTCTCAGAAGTTTTGCCAGTGCCAAGGGCTAGTACAGACAGGAAAAGAAGAATCAGTGACTTCAACAAGTGGCTGAGGGAATGGTGTGTGTCAAAGGGATATGGATTGGTGGGGGACTGGGGTAGTATATGGGATAACACAGATTTTTATGCAGGGGATAGGCTACACCTCAGCAGGGCAGGGTCATAGGTGTTGAAGTTGAAGCTGAGGGATTTCATCAATGAGAGGTATCATTTAAAGTAGGTGGGGGGGAGGCATTGGAGCTGGGAATCACTAGGAGAGGGGGCCCCATGGATCTCCCCCCACCACCGGGATAGATACAACCCTAGATGAAATAGGGGTTGAAGTGAAGGGTAAAGATCAGGAAGGATAGGAGCAGTGAGGAGAATGGTTTCACTAAATGCTAGGAGCCTGGGGAATAAGTTGGCAGATTTGCAGGCATTGATGGCAGGGGGGTGGTGGGCATAGCTGCCATTACTTAGACATGGGCAACCAGGCACCATGACTGGGACCTAACCATCCCAGGGTACAAAATTATCTGGAGGGACAGAGATAAAGGAAGGCTGGGGGGGGGGGTGCCATTTACGTAAGAGAAGGGATCAGATGTAATAGGGAGGAAGGGGAGGAGGGCAGGTCAGAAGTAGTCTGGCTACAACTACATAGCAAGAAAGGGACCAAGACCTGTCTGGGGGTTGTTTATAGACCTCTGGCCCAGAAGGAGGACATTGACAGGGAACTGGGGGAGCAGATAAGGAAGCATAGTGGCAAAGGGAGCACAGTGGTGGTGGGAGATTTTAATCTACTGGGGGAGGATTGGAGCATTCCAGCAACCACTTGCACCAGGAAGCAGATCCTCCTGGAAGCGTTCCAGGATGGCTTCCTTACCCAGAGGGTAATGGAGCCAATGAGGGAGGGGAATATACTAGACATGGTACTGGAGGATGGTGAACAGGTCAGGGATGTATGGGTAGAGGAACCTCTAGCAAGCAGTGACCACCGCACAGTGTGGTTCTCAATCAATCTGGGTAGGGAAGTAGCCACTACAAAAACTAGGGTCCCAGACTTCAAAAGGGTGGACTTTTTTGCAGGATGGGACACATACTGAAAAGTCATATGGCAAGCATCTGCCCAGAAATGGACACAGAACAAAAATGGCCAATAATTAAGGCAGGACTGGCTGAAGCCATTAAAACATGTGTTAAGAGCCAGAGCAAGAAAGCCAAGACCAAGAAACAAAGTTGGATGGGTAAAGAGGTAGTGGAGAAGGTAAGGGAGAAGAGAAATGCAGTTAGGATCTACAAGAGATCAAACAGGGCAGAAGACAGAGAAGAATATGTGAAGAAATCCAGAGAAGTGAGCAGAGTGGTAAGGGCAGCAAAGGTGGCTAGGGAACGGAGGTTACCGCAGGAGATCAAAGAAGGAGAAAAGGATTTATTCAGATATATTAGAGAGAAGAGGAAGAGCAAGGATCAAATTGTTAGGATCAGGAGAGGAAGTAGGTAGGTAGGTAGAAAAGGGGTCTGAGCAGGCAGAAGTACTTAATGAGCACTTCTGTTCTGTCTTCACCAAGGAGAGGGATGGACCCGTACCTGAGAAGAAGGACAAGGTGGGAGATGGTAGAGGAGCAGCAACCATGGATGGGGAAATCATGGAGGAAAGGGTGAGGGAGGCCCTAAAGTCCCTGAAGGTGGACATGGCACCCGGCCCAGATGGAGTCCACCCCAGGGTGCTGAAAGAGTTGGCAGAGGTCTTGGCAAGGCCATTTGCAGACCTGTTCAATACCTCTCTGAACTCAGGGTGCATGCCCAGGGATTGGAGGGAAGCACATGTGGTACCTCTCCATAAGAGTGGGCCCAAGGATGAACCAAGGAATTACAGACTGGTAAGCCTTACTGCAATTGTGGGAAAACTGATGGAGACAACCCTCAAGGAAAGACAAGTGCAATTTCTTGAGGATAACAATCTCCAGGACAGCAGGCAGCATGGGTTTGTCTCAGGCAGATCCTGCCAGATTAACTTGGTTGATTTTTATGACTGGGTTATGAGGGCACTGGACAGGGGACATGTGGTGGATGTCTTCTACCTGGATTTCAGCACGGCCTTTGACTGGGTGCCACCCGGTAGGCTGACCTGCAAGTTGAAGAGTCTGGGAGCAGGGAGGAAACTGGTAAGATGGGCTGAAAACTGGCTGCAGGGTAGACAGCAGAAGGTAGTAGTGGGGGGGCATCTGAACCTAGGGCAGTAACAAGTGGTGTACCACAGGGTTCAGTGCTGGAACCAGTTCTGTTTAACATTTTCATAGCAGACATTGCAGTGGGGATTAAGAGCAAGATCAGTTTCTTTGCAGATGACACAAAGATTTGTGCCGAGGTAGATGGTGGTGGTGGGGGGGGGGCAAAAGTACTTCTGGAGGACTTGATAAAACTGGAGGAATGGTCTCACACTTGGCAGCTTGGTTTCAATGCCAAGAAGTGCATAGTGATGCATTTAGGAGGCAAGAACCCAGGACACAATGACTGGCTGGAGGGTGTCCCATTAACAAAATCCATGGAGGAGAAGGATCTGGGAGTGCTGGTAACTGATGAGATGAACCACTCTGCTCAGTGCAGGAAGGCAGCAGCGGAAGCAAACAGGATGCTAGGGTGCATAGCAAAGGGGAATTACTTCTAGAAATGGGAGGTCATCTTGCCCTGTACAGGTCCCTGGTGAGATTGCACCTAGAGTACTGCATGCAGTTCTGGCTCTCCTACTGGAAAAGGGACATCAAACTACTGGAGGGGGTACAGTACAAGGCAACAAAAATGATCTTGGGGCTGGGGGACAGACCATATGAGGTGAGACTGAGCGAGCTCAATATGTATACCCTGAAGGAAAGAAGGGAGAGAAGGGATATGATTGAGAACTTCAAGTACCTGAAGGGTTTGAACAAAGTAGACACCAGGTGTATGTTCAATCTGAAAGGTGGAAGGGAAACCAGGGGACACTGTATGAAGCTGGAATGGGGCAGGTTCAAGAGGAAAATGAGGAGGTACTATTTCACAGAAAGGGTGGTGGCAGGGTGGAACGTTCTGCCAGAGGAAGTTGTATTATTGCAGAGTGTTGGGGGCTTCAAGAGGGGGTGGGACAGATTCAAGGGGAGGGTACAAATCATGAGGAGTGGGAGATGGGGGGGGCATATGAGAGAGGGGACAGCTGCAGTCTATTGGACTGAAGTGCTGCACACTCGCACAGATTAGATAGACTGAATAGCCTGTATCTGCTGGCAATTTTGTATGTTCATATCTTGTATCATATTATATTGTATCTGATCTCTGTCAACCTATCCATTTGTCTGTAAAGCGTGCACTGGAGTATTCAACATAACAATTTTTATTTGAAGCACAAAAGTTTTAATACTGCCCAGTGGCACTGAGGGTTGAGGCATCTCTGCTTTACCTTGTGCTATGCCAGCAACCCACGGTTTGGAATGACCTCTGGTCGAGGTGCCAACAGGGGGTGGGAGCGTGGAGCAGGATCAAGGCTAGCAGCTCTCCTCTCCAATGGTGGAAGGTTACCCTCCTGTAGTCCCGCCGTCACTGGTAGGAGGTCCAGTGGTGGCGCCGGTGGGTATAGACAATTGGTAGGGTGGGGTGTTCCACAGTGCCTGGCATGCGCATGCCTGCACACGTGCTTGCAGACAAGTCAGCATAAAAACAAGGGGAAAAATGGATAAATAAAAGAATGGAAAAAAAAAAGACACACAAAAGTTTTCATTTTTATTCTCTTTAATCTGAATTTTATGCAGAGTTGTGCTCAGTGGGACGTGTTACTGCAATAGCAGATATGATTTCAGATACAGTTTCAGACAAATCATTCCCGATGTATTTAATTGTATCCAATATTGTATCTATCTATCTATCTATCTATCTATCTATCTATCTATCTATCTATCTAATTTAAATTTATGGGCAAACAACTGCAGTTATTTTTATGAGTCTACAGTTCCCATTGTTGAAAGCTGTTCTGCCATGTCGCATTTGTTTACTTCATAACATTTGTTTAATTACAGTAGAAGTCTCTTAACTGGGCACCTCGGTGAAGGCCTTTTTGTCCCAGTTAAGTGGCTGTCCAGCTAAAGAGAAGTGACTTTTTCCACTCTGTCTTGGTCCTGCCTGCTCCTATCTCCACAGTAACCCTGGACGGTAACACACCAAACAGCTGTCAAGTGCAAAATGCCCTTGTGTAGTGCAGTGTATCCACAGACTGGAGGGGAGTTATATTTTTTTAATTAAAACTACTGTAAGTAACACATTGCTAAATTATTATTGAATGCTACTGGTGATTTCATTTTTCTGAGCATGCCCAGCATGCACACACAAGAACATGAAGTGACGTTGACATGCTGATGAGAGAATAGTGAAGTCCAAAACGTTTTATGATTGTTTAATTGTAGCCTAAATTGTTTAACATTTTAATTTTTTTAAACACACACATCCTGTATGTCAGACTAGCTGCGAGTCCCTGTGAGTCCCTGTTTCATAGGAACATACAAAACCGCTGGCAGAAAAAGGCTTAGAGGTCTATCATGTCTGCCTGAATGTGCAGATCCCGCTATACTTTACTGCAACTGCCTGCCCCTTCCAGTCCTCCTTCTTGATCTTCCCTGCCTGACACTGCCACCCTCCCTAGCTTCCCATTTGTACTGACCTTTCCTTTGACACTATCGCACCCCCTTTTAAAACTGCTCACTGTCTTCAATGAGATCACGGCCTCTGGTAATTCGTTCCACCCTGCCACCACCCTTTCTGTAAAGTAGTGTCTCCTTATTTCCCACCTTAATTTTCCCCCCTCCAATTTCAGACTGTGTCTCCTCGTGACCCTTCCTCCCTTTTAGCTAAACAACCTCTTCCATAATAACCGTATTTATACATTTTAAGTATTTGAAGGTCTCTCTCATGTCCCTGGTCTCCCTTCTATCTTTGAGGCATTACATGTTCAGCTCCCTCAGTCTTTCCTCATAGGGTTTTCCCCCAGTCCTAGGATCATCTTTGTTGCCCCTACACAACAGCCCTCCAGTAATGTGACATCCTTTTTAAGTTTGCTCATATGCATCAAATGTCTTGAATGAGTGACTTTTGAGGGATGTGATACTGTCTGTCCAATGCAGAGTGCTCTGCAAGGGGCTCGACAGTATCACACCAATAGTCAACCAGGCTGATCATGACACTGTTTTGCCTGAAGCGGTCTGCACTTGAAAAGAAAAAGCCACACCAATCATGTGGAAGCTTTTTCCTTTCATCTGCAGGTCACCACTCAGCAAACAGCTGTTTTCACCCCGATCAGCCTGGCTGACATCTCCACCCCCCACCACCCCACTGGTCCTGTCCCTCTCCAGTCTCTTGCACTCCTGGCTGACACCTTAAGCCCTGTAGGGCATAAATAAATGTATTTATTTTCTTTTTAATTTAAGCAATTTTATTATAAGATTTTTAACCAATACATCTTAAAAACAGGTCACAATGAAATTGTCAGCATGAAAAATAATATTTCAACCCCCTCCCTGTTTACTTGACTTTCTAGAGTACTCTTCAGAAGGATCATTTTTACCCCACCAGTCCACTGCCTTACTCACAAAACCTCCCTTCCTCCCCTTCCCCCTTACATGATGGCATTTCATTGTAGAAGGGCATAAATAAATTTATAATAGTGCTACTGGAGCAGCAATTCTGTAAGGTGGGAGGAGGCGCTTTCCTCCCCTGCCTCCTCCACTTCCTGCTGACTCCTTTTGCTCCTCTTCTCCCACCCATGTGGAGTAGTCCACAGCCTAAGCTCCATATGAGCTGGGAGTTTACAATGCCCAAAGGCACTTTCACTGAAGTGCAATCATGCTTGTGGATCCCCCCTCCCATGCCGACATTGGGGTGCTCATCCCCTTGTCAATATGTATCCCCCCTCCCCCATTAATGTGGCATAATGGTAGCCCACTCCAGTGTGCCAAAAAACTGCCTCTTTGATGTTTCCAGCACCAAGATGCCCACTCCCATTGTCGGATGTGCCACCCCCCACGCCTCTATGTTCTCAGCTGACTTCAGGGTGCTCAATCCCTAGGTCAGCATTGATCCTCCCCCAGTACTCTGGCACACTGGAAGCCCACCCCAGTGTGCAGAAATACATTTTGTTAATATTTCACCTGTAAAAAAGAAAACAGTCCTACAAGGTCCTTTTATTTAACTTGGGGGTGGGGAGAAACCGGTCCCTTGTCGTTCCCACCGGTGACCCTCCCCCAACCCGCACCCTCTTTCTGTGCACTCTACCTCCTCGCACCCTCCCTTCACTCATACTTATCTCTAGAGGTAGGGAGCAGTGACCTTCTGTGGACTGGGAACATGTCTGCACTCTTCAAAGACCAACCAGGAACTGAAGAAATGACGGTAAGCTCTATAATGGAAGTCAATGGGGGGGGGTCAACTTAGATTGATATCTCTGCCAAGTTTTGCAGTTTTGGTCCCACATTTTCAACATAGGGTTCTTGGGAGCCCACCTCATGAACACTGTCACTGACATTTTGTTTTTCAGTCCCAAAAGGTGATTTTGCGGTTGCTGCGTGGAATCACCTTTTGGGACCAATTAACAACACAAAGACAGTGCCACTGTTAATGATCCTGATGGTCCTGAAAAGCGCTTGCTACAAAAATAGTGAAAAAAATCCATAAAATTACTGTGTTATGAGTGTCTGTTGAGCAGTTTCTATGCATGCTCATAACTTCATCAATTTTTAATATTTTCACTCCAAATTTCCAACATTGCCATTTTTCACATCCCCTTATGAACAGTACAGCTGTCATTCTTTGCATCCTTCCCAAAATTTTTTTGCACCTGTGGCACAGAATGGCACAGTCGCTGTATGAAATCAACTTTTGGAACAGATTAATGAAATTCCAGTGCCACTGTTCATGAGGGGAGGTCCCAAAAAGGCCATGATGAAAATTTAGTGAAAACATTCCAAACAAGCATTTGTCAGTGTCGAACATTGTCTTCCTGGCATTGGCATTGGTAGTGCAGGAGTTAGAGAGATGCATAATAGGAATGGCAGTGAAGTATTGAATTGACACCAACCCCACCCCCACCCTGCAGAGACTGACAGACATTGGGATGTGCCTTTCAGTCATCAGCCATACCGCTCATGCCATTTCACGTCACCCTTCACTGCAGACACTGACAAGTATTGCAGTATGCCTTGGGGTCTTCAGGCCTTACACTCACCCCATTCCATAAGGGAATATGCTGAGGTGGGTGCAGTATAGGAGAATGGGGTGAACTTTGGGGCTGAAGAGTCCAAGGCAAACCTCAATGCCTATCACTGGCTTTAGGGTGGTGGTGGGGTGGAACAGCATGAGCATTACAGCCGACAATCCCGTCACACTCCTGACGCTTGCTAGTCTCCACAGGGTAGGACTTTAGGGTTGGAAACCTAAGGCCCTGGATGTTTGTTGGTATTGTCACTCCAAATTTTCAACATGGGCTTTTTGTGATCCCACCTCATGAACAGTGGCACTAGCGGTTCGTTAGCTGAAAGGTGATTTTGCACAGTGACTGCGCCATTTGGTGCCACGGGGTGAAAACACATTTTGGGCAGGATGTGAAAAATGACAGCTGTATTCCATGAGGAGTTATAAAAAAAAGGGCAATGTTGAAAATCTGGAGTGAAAATATGAAAAATTGGTGAAGTCATGAGCATGCGTAGAAGCTGCACAATGCACGCCCCTAACGCAATTCTTTTGGAATTTTTTTAACCAGATTTTCAACATAGGCATTTTGAGACCTCCGCTCATGAACAGTGGCATTGTGACTTTTTTAATCTGTCCCAAAAGTTGATTTCCCACAGTGACCGTGCCACTGTGCGCAGGATGTAAAAAATGACAGCTGTACTGTTTATAAGGAGGTGTAAAAAAATGGCAATGCTGACAATTTGGAGTGAAAATACAAACAATTGTCGCAGCTATGAACATGCATGGAAACTGCACAATGCACACTCATAACACAGCCATTTTTGGAATTTTTTCAACAAATTTGCAACATAGTTTTTTTGGGACCCCACCTCATGAACAGTGGCACTGTCATTTCTTTATTTGGTCCCGGAAGGTGATTCCGTGCAGTGACCATGAAGTCACATTTCTGGACTAAATAACAAGATGGCAATGCATGTGTTCATGAAGTGGGCTCCCAAGAACCCCATGTTGAAAATTTGGAGCCAAAATTCAAAAACATGGCTGAGATAGCCACCTAAGTTAAACCCCCTCCCCCATTGATGCCGTTATACAGCTTACTGGCATTTCTTCATTTTGCAGTTCGGCTTTGAAGAGTCCGGACATGTTCCCGCTCCACCGAAGATCACAGAACTGGACCTCCAGAGGTAAGTATAGGGAGGGAGGTGTGTGTGGAGGTGGCATGAACAGAGGGTGGGTGCGAGTTGGGGGAATGGGGTACTGTGGACAAGGGACCGGTTTCTTTATTTCGGGTACAAAAAAAAATGGACATTGTGGGACAGTTTTCTTTCTTTACAGGTGAAATAAAACAAATGTTGGGCACACTGGGGTGGGTTCCCAGTATGTCCCATCACTTTTGAGGGGGAATGTTGACACACTGGGGTGGGCTTCCAGTGTGCCACACATTGTGGGTGGGTGGGGGACATGCCAACATGGGGATTATGCCTCCGATGTCAGCTTTGTTTGGGGATTGTGTGCCAG
Organism: Neoceratodus forsteri; assembly: GCA_016271365.2. NCBI lineage: Eukaryota > Metazoa > Chordata > Ceratodontiformes > Ceratodontidae > Neoceratodus > Neoceratodus forsteri. The sequence goes on from CM028138.1 coordinate 158,693,404, forward strand.
TGGCAATAGCTGATGCCATGTTTATTGAAATGTTTCACCAGGAAAGGCATATACAGGAGGTTTGTCATCTCTGCTGCTACATGATGAGCATGTCTCTAATTGCAGTGACAGATATCTTTCAAGTTGGTGGCACTTTACATAATTTTTGCATCAGCGCTAGAATGCTGGCTAATTGGGGAACGAGGGATGCACCTATTAGAGAGTGCCCTGCATTCACCAACACTGACACACCTCTCACTGTGCTACTACCACAAGATACTGCTTGTACTTGTGCAAGACAACATAAAAATGATTACATTATGAGCATGCATTGCAGTTTCTATGCACAGTCACAACTTCACCACTTTTTCATATTTTCACTCTAGATTTTCAACATTGCCATTTCTTCACAAGTCCTCATGTACAGTACAGCTGTCATTTTTCACATCCTGCCCAAAATGTGTTTTCATACCTGTTGTGACAAATGGCACATTCACAGTGTGAAATCGCCTTTTGGGATTGAGTAATGAAATGATACTGCCACTGTTTATGAGGTGGGATCCCAATAAGCCCATGTTGAAAATTTGGAGCAAAAATACCAACAAACACCCAGGGTATTAGGGTTTCCAACTGTAGCACCCACCCTGTAGAGACTGACAGGTATTGGGGGTGTGACTTGGGGTTGTTGACTGTAATGTTCACCCCATTCCACCCCCAACCCCATCCTGCAGCCATTGACAGACATCGAATTGTGCCTTGGGGTCTCTGGCCCTAACATTCAGCCTATTTTATTTATTTATTTATTTAGTTAGTTTTTGTTGACCGGGTAAGTGCACTAAACAAATCCTGCCTATTTTCAGGCACGACCCAGGGGAGGGAGATACAGATGAATGCCAACTGACCGTGAACCAGATTAAGCTTGTTGGTGGTATTTTTAGTGAATGGGGGGAAATTTGGCCGGGGCACTAGGGAAATTCCCCTACTCTTGTCAGTAGGGGGAGCCCAAGCACTGTGCTGATGGCAGAACAGACTGAGCTAGTGATGGAGGTGGATGTGTCTGAAGAGCTGACTGAGATTTTGGATGTGGAAGAAATTGTGGGAGCAACAGAGCAATCTTGTGAAACCACTAGATTTATGCAGGATAATTCTTCAACTCATCTGGATAATCACGATATGGTGGAGAATGTTACCAGAGAAAACCTACAGCCTGCTGTTACTGGTAATCCACAGTCAAAAATGATTTGGGCCTCTCCAGAGCCCCCTAGTAGTAGTTTGGATGATCCAGGGAAAAGCTGTTCTACTGAGAGTGCTGCAAGTCATGTGCAGCAACCAGGAGATGCTAACACCATGTCTGAACAGGCGAAAGACATTTCAGTGACACAACAAGTCCGAAAACAATTTGGATTAAAAAAAGACACTGTGCAGTATTTTGGGAGTGACTGGTCGGCCGATGATGCCTTGAATTCATCTGGTTGGAAACGGGATGAAAAAGGAAAATTGGTTTCTGACCCCGATTGGAATGAGGATGTTTTGTTTGGGCCCGCAACAGGACATGAAAGGGCTGCAGCACAAACCCTGAGCTCAGGTAAAACTGTTTCTGATAAAAAGGATCCTATAAAAGTTACTGCGCAGATTTTAGATGATGACACCCAGGCCTCTACAGTGCCTGGCATATCACGGGTCAGGGGGGGATGTGAAGTCAAGTTGCACTAATATTGCATGTTTTACTGCTGAGCAAGAACAATCTAAATCTCAAGATAATAGTAATGATATGCCAAAAAAAACTCCCATGTCAGAACTTTTTAAGAATAAACTCGAGCAGGCCCCTAGAAGAAATGCTGTCAGGTTAAGGTATAGGGGAGGGCTACCAGAGCACCCGGACAGATACTATGTTGCAAAACATCTATTGATGGGATCCATGAAATTCATGCCAGCAGAGGTTTATGCTCTAATTCATATATCAGGGGAAGATACCTTTGATGTTAGCTTTAAAACTAACATCAACCTGGAGAGATTCTGGGAAAAGTATAATAACCTTAAGCAGACACCTCTTTGGACACCCTTTTATGCTATCCCCCTTACTAAACCCCAGATAAGATATATTTCCATCATGTTCAGAAATGAAGGCGTGAACGTTAGTGATATATATCATTGATTGCAGAAATGATGTGATATTCTGGGACCCCCAGAGGCAATTTGGACGGGAGGGTGAAGATTTAAAATAAAATTATTCCAAGTCAATTCAGAAATTATCCACCTCCCCAATAGCTTCTTCTTAGGCAAGGACAGGGGTGTTTGTTTTTATGGGGGACAGCCTAGGGCCTGTTATAAATGTGGGGCTAAGACTCATCTGAGCAGCGCCTGTGATATGCTCAAATGCTCCTTATGTGGGGGGTATGGCCACTCCACTGATCTATGTGACAATATATTCCAGTGCAACCTTTGTGATGATAAAGGTCACGCCTTTCACCAGTGTCCTTGGGCTAAAAGAAACAGAACTGAGGGGTGGGACCAAGATGACCTGATCAATAGAGCCCAGGAGATAAGAAGCCACTTCTTTCATGAAACTGCTGGCAGGGATAAATCTCAGAATGCTGCACCTCAAGAAAATACCTCTGGGGAGGCTGTTACTGACACCCTGACAACTGCTGACCCCCTCCCTAGGAATGAAAAAAATGGGGACACCATGATAATCAGAACGTAGAGATGTCCCAGTTCTCTAGGGATGGGAAAAGTAAGTATTAGTGTGCCACCCCTTTTGAAGTTGCTAAAGCCAGGAGATTTACTAGGGCATCTGCTAGACAGCATCCTCCTCCCCCCCCCTACCCCCCTCAGGATGGAAAATCTTTTTTCCCCTTTACAAGTAGACATGGGAGAATCTGAGCTAGAGTGTGATGCATCACATAAAGTAGGTCTGATATAATCACTGAAGAGGAGGAAAGTAAGACTATGGAACTGGCTAAGGAAAGGTAAAAAAGGTAAAAAAAGGAAAGCTAAAGTTAGTCACGAAGAAGGCCCCTGAATATAAGGAGTTTGTGCCAAACATGCTTTTTATGTACATAACGCATGGCCTCTATTCATGTTGCTTCACTTAATATCTGTAGTTTGGAACACTACAAAAAGCAATTATCTGTATTAGCCTATTTGGGACAACTTGCTGTAGACATCATCTTCATCCAAGAAACTAGGCTATCCTCCACTGTTGATGTAAATCAGGTTAAGAGAAATTGGACATGGGGTCCTTCCTTTTGGACCTTTGGCACAGATACTGCTGATGGAATAGGAATTTTATTTAAAACGTCTAATTTCAGAGTATCTAGACTTATTGATATACATCCTGGGAGGGCTCTGGCCATAGACTGCATGTACAAAGAAGTTGCTTTTTGCCTTATTAATCTTTATGCCCCCCAGACCAAATCTGCTAGAATTGATCTTTTTGAGGAAATAAAACCTTATTTATACACACAGAAGAACATTATATGGGGAGGGGACTTTAATTGCAGTTTGGATCTGAAACAGCAGGTGACATAATCAAAAAGGTATATTGTGACACGGATGCCTTAAAACAAATCATTCTGGATACAGGATTATCAGATACATACAGAACTCTGAGGAAAAATGATGCTGGGGCAACCTATTTCAGACACATCTATGCTACACGCATTGATTACATTCTAGTGTCTAAATATATAAAACCCTATAAAATAGAAGTTAAGCCCACAGAATTCTCTGATCATTGTATATTATTAGGATCTCTAAGTCTAGCAACAGTACCCCCAAAGATTTATTCCCATATACACAGATGGAGGCTGAACATCTCCTTATTGGAATCAACTGAATGTCAGAAACAGGTTGAAGTTCTTTTTGGTGCCAGAATCTTGACCCTGTGTCTTTATGATAATATTTGGGACTGGTGGACAGATACAAAGAAATATTTAAAATCTCTATTTTTATAATTCGGTAAACATTCTGCAAACTCAAGCTACATTAAATATTTAGACTATAGAAATCATTTATACAGACTTATGTCTTTCCCACCAAAGGACCACATGAAATATAAAATGCAAATTTTGGAAATAAAAAAGCAAATGAAAATCTATCAATATGATAGAGCAAAATCATTGGACATGGATGTAGCAGGATTACAATAACTATCAGAGACCCCCTTTCCTTTTCTCAAGAAAAGTCTGTTGCAACAGCACTCCTGTTTCTGGCCTTTCTTGTCTTCTCCTTTGTGTTCCCATTAGGCAGGTAGGCCACCTGTCTAATGTTCTTGCTATCCCTTCTTGGTGGTCTCTGCCCCTTAACTGTATATCCCGCTCATGCACTCCTCGATCATGCGCATGATCGTCCTCTCGAATATGAACACACCGCCTCTGTGGATGTGCGAATGAAGGCTGTAACGAGTTTAAATATAAATAATAAGGAACAGACATAATTTGTTGGTATTCGGTACCCCCCCAGATGAGATGTGTAACACAAGTCGCTACAGTCCCGCTTGTAAAACCAAAGCAGTAACCCTTCTGTGAATGGGCTGAATATCAACGCCCTATTGAATGAAGCTTCATGTCCCTCTTGTTATTCTTGCCCCCCCCCACATTTATATTTGACACTGGTGCTATTTGTCATTTACTGCTTAAAGCTCTCAGGAGTTAGGAACCAAACAAGCCTTTGTTTAATTTTGTTTTTCAGTCCCATTTTTGGAGACACTGTAGCCCATGGAAACATAGAGCTCAAATTAAGTCTCCCCCCCTCGTAGAACCTGTTAAAGCACTAAACGTAACAATAGTGGTCAGCTCTCTGCATGTTAGCGTTGCAGCCCAGCTCTAGTAGCGTTCATAAAATGCTGAAATATTGCCTTTAAAACAGAGAAAGCTGAGTATACTGCAGAGCTGTACCTGATTGCGGTTTTTACTGTGAAGCGATAACGCTGTGGCTCCTTCTGGGTTGTGCTGCTTCTCTATAGAGCTGGCTGGCCATCTGTTTCCCAATTTTATAGGCAGGCTTAAAGGGGAGGGGTTTGACTGTGATGGACAGAAAGTTTTTTTTCTAAAAATTATGTTAACCAAGTAATAAAAGATACTGGGTGTTCTGAGACTGTTATCATATTACTTAAAGCTATTTAATGTTAGAACATGATACTAAAACATTAGAAATAAAGAGTTTATAGTATGATTATGCAAATGAGGGAGGAGACCCTTGTATCACATGGTATCCTAGCACTATAAAAGGATGACATATTCTAGGGCTAGTTAGTTTATTTTGGGTTCAGCAAGGGGCTGTACCCTCTATTTCTCTGATTCCTTCCAGTTGTCTCTTTACATATTTATGGTACCTGTGCAGTTTGGAATTGCTATGTTTATTTTGATGCATGAATCCAGTTTATTTTATTTAGTCGTACAGTACACCTAAAGCCTAATTTTGTTGGAATCTGCTGAATAAAAGCTGTTTGTCTTTGCACTTCAACTGGTGTCTACATTTGAATCCCACACATCTGCTACACTGGTGTCAGAAGTGGGATACCCTTGAGACGGGGTCTTGAGGAAGGAGTACCAGACCTGGTATCCATATTGCACTATGTTGGAGTCATCAGCTGTCAGCCCACCAGTTACCAGCCAACCTAGTCCAGAAGGAGTCCAGATGCACAGAATGACCGAACTATCCCAAATACTGCTACTGACTGGATTACCAGATGTACGATGACGAGAGACAAAGAAAGAAGGAATGGAGATGGAAGGAGGTGCCACTGCTCCAGAGACAAAGGATTCTGAAGAAGAATCTCCCGAAGAGGTACCTGATTTACTAAGGTGGCTGTGTGTGCAGCAGTTGGAATTAGAGAAACAATGAGAAGTGGACCGTCAGCAGAATGAGGCCCAATGGACTGATGCTATTAGGGCCATCCAAGCACTGGGAACAGCTAGGCCACCTCCACCTAGGGAACAAGAAGGACCAAAGGACATTAACATTTCTAAATTGACCGACACTGATAATATTGAAGCATACATTACCACTTTTGAAAGTGTGGCAGAAGCCTATCAGTGGCCAAAAGAACAGTGGATTTTACAACTTGCACCCTACCTATCGGAAAAGGTGCAATTGGCCTATAGTCATGTGGACAGTGCCCATATCAACGACTACGACCATGTATGCCAAGCCATCCCGAAAAGATATGATATAAGTGTTGAGACCTATCGTCAAAGATTTAGAACTTTTAAATATCATACAGCAACATCCCCCCAGGAGGCTTATACCAAGTTGCGGGACCTCAGAAATAAATGGTTGCAGCCCCACTCAAGAACAATGTAGCAGGTAATGGAAGCCATCACCTTGGAACAGTTTATTAAAATACTTCCACCAGATATGCAAATGTGAGTGAGGGAGCATCATCCTGAGACTGCACAGAAGGCTATTGACCTTGCAGAAGACTACATAACAGCTAGACCACCATGGATGAGACATGTAGGGACTCATGGATCCTCACCCATGGTAAGACCTGTCACTATTACTAATTCCACTTGTGTTGGGGCATCACCAATAGTTAAGGGAAGAAGTGAAGGGACTCTGGGGACCATCACAATGGGTAAAGGACTTAATCCTGATATTATTTGCCATGAGTGCCAAGGGAAGGGCCACATTGCAAGATATTGCCCATGTAGAAAGAAGGAGCAGGCACATCTTGGTCTGGTTAACTGGGGTCACTATCTTATGACTGTACAGTTAAATGGGAATGAAGTACCTGCTCTAATAGACTCTGGGAGTAAACAGACCCTGATCCAAGCAGCATTATTGCCTGAGAAACATAGTACACATACCACCAAGGTCACATGTATTCATGGGGACATCCATGCCTATCCGGTACAACAAATCGTCCTGAGAGTTCAAGGGCAAGAACAACTAATGGATGTTGGCCTAGTACTCAACCTGCCTGTGCCAGTGGTTATTGGATTATCGGACAGGATTACTCTGCCTTTGATGCCCTACTCTGTAAAGACTCTCAGTTGTCCACCATAACCACCAGAGCACAAAGTAAACAAGCAGCAACCTTTCCCCAGATGTTCCCTTTTGAAGAGGACATTTATAATATTCCTGGAAAAGACAAAAAAACAAAATCGAGCCGAAGAAGGGCAAAAGCATTGTGGAACTGTAACAAGGACATATCTACTAATAGGGACACTGTTGATGTAAAAATGGACTTTAAAGAAGAACAAACTAATGATTGTGCTTTAAAACCTTGCTTTTCACAGGTTGTAGATGCCAGAAGTCAGGTAGGCTATCCTAGGTATGTTATACATGATCAACTCCTGTATAGGGAATGCAAGAACCCTAAAACTGGGAATATCATAGAGCAATTAGTAGTACCTACTCGATACTGACAACAATTAATATCGTTGGCTCATGACATCCCAATGGCAGGGCATTTAGGGAGAGATAAAACCCTAAGCCGGTTGTTATACCGTTACTTCTGGTGAGGAATCCACGAACAAGTAGCCACGTATTGTCAAACCTGTCCAGAATGCCAGAAGGTAGCTACTGTATCTAAGGCAGAAAAGGTGCCCCTACAGCCCCTTCCCTTAGTAGACACCCCTTTTGACCGCATAGCCATGGATATTGTGAGGCCTCTACCAAAGAGTAATAAGGGCCATTGCCTTATTCTTGTAATATGTGACTATGCCACCCGCTACCCTGAAGCCATTCCCTTGTGGACAGTCACAGTCCCCAGAATTGCGGAAGAACTGTTAAAAATATTTAGTCTAGTAGGGATACCCAAGGAAATCCTTACAGATAGAGGCAGTAATTTTCGCTCAGCTTTATTAGCTCACCTATATCAATCATTAGGTGTTGGGGCTTTGTTCACCTTTCCTTACCACCCCCAAACTGATGGGTTGGTAGAAAGGTTTAATAAAACCCTAAAAAAGATGCTTATGAAGTATGTACAGGATGAAGGGAAAGTATGGGACCTTAATCTACTAATCTACCCTATTTGATGTTTGCATATAGGGAGGTGCCCCAGGCATCAACGGGTTTTTCCCATTCAAGCTACTCTATGGGAGAAATCCAAGGGGGCCATTGGATATAATAAAAGAAAAATGGGAAAGCAAAAATACACAAGAGAGAACCCCAAGTATAGAATGTATAACTCAACTACGACAGAGGTTAGCTAAGTAAATAACCCTAGCCAATCAGAATAATCTCATAAAACAGAAGGATCAAAAACAATATTATGATCAAGGAATGGGTGGGAAACAGTTCCAACCAGGGGATAAAGTATTACTATTATTACCATCTTCAGAGAGCAAACTGACAATGAAATGGCAGGGGCTTTTTGTTATACAGAGACAAATTGGCCCTGTCAGTTATGAAATAGATATCCCTGGGAGGCATAAAAGATTACAAATATATCATGAAAACCTGCTCAAATGGTGGCATGATAGAGATGCTTCAAAGACCACCCTAGCCTATCTATGATGCCCTGAGCAGTCTACTAGTGAGATAGACCAAGCCTATCAGAGACTAGAAGGAATAGGTGGTGCTGAATTGATCACTATAAATCCTGACCTGGAAGAGGGCCAAAGAGTGGAGTTAGATAGGTTGTTACAAGACTTTCACAAAACTTTCTCCTGTCAGCCAGGAAAAGCTAAGGGGGTGGAACATCGAATATGTCTAAACCAACAGGTAGTCATAAGACAAAAGCCTTATTGAATACCCAAAAAGGTGAAACAAGAAGTTATAAAGGAAATAGAAAGGATGCAGGCTTTAGGGGTTATAGAACCCTCTGCTAGTGAGTGGGGTTCCCCGATGGTGATCGTTGGTAAAAAGGAAGGCGGCATTCAAATTTGTTTAGACTTTCGCCACCTAAGTTCCATATCAAAATTCAATGCATATCCTATGCCTCAAATTGATGACATTGTAGATCACCTTGGGAAGGCTAAATTTATCGGTACTCTTGATTTGACCAAGGGGTACTGGAAAATTCCCCTAAATACTGAGGATAAAGAAAAAAACAGCCTTTAGAACTCCTATAGGGCATTTTCATTTCACCACCATGCCTTTTGGGCTACACGGTGCCCCCGCAACTTTTCAAAGGTTTATGGACAATCTACTTAGAGCACATATAAATTATAGTGCCGGCTATTTGGATGATGTTGTGGTGTTCAGTCAGACTTGGAAGGAACATCTGCAACATTTAAAGAACATTTTGACAGCTGTCGCCCAAGCTGGATTGACCATAAACCCTAGTAGATGTACTTTAGCTATGCAGGAAGTGAAATATTTGGGTTTTCGAATTGGAAAGGGTCAAATAAAACCTGACATTGGAAAAGTAGACGCAGTAGCGAACAGTCCCCGCCCAATTACAAAACGTCATGTAAGATCCTTTTTAGGACTTGCTGGCTATTATAGAAGATTTGCACCAAATTTTTCAACTATAGCAAGTCCCCTTACTGACTTAACTAAGAAAAAACACCCATCTATAGTGAAGTGGACACCAGAATGCGAAAAGGCTTTCTGCACCCTAAAAGGTTACTTATGTGCATCACCCGTATTGACAAATCCCAATTTCACTCTTCCATTCATTTTACAAACTGATGCCTCTAACACTGGCATAGGAGCAGTACTAACTCAAAAACTCAGGGGAGAAGAACATCCCGTAATATACATCAATAGAAAACTACACAGTAGAGAGGCTAAATACTCTACTATTGAAAAATAATGTTTAGCCCTTAAATGGGCCATTGAGGCATTAAAATTCTATTTGTGGGGAGTAGAGTTTGAGGTTTGGATGGACCACAACCCTCTGTGCTGGCTTCATGCCATGAAAGAGAAAAATCCATGTATCATACGATGGTACCTGGCTTTACAGCCTTATAAATTTATTATTAAGCATAGATCCGGATCTGCAAATAAGACCGCGGACTTTATGTCTCGATTTGGAGCAAGATCGTATGAAACAGACCTCGGGGTAATGAATAATCTAGCATCAAAGGATAACTCTTGATGCTCTATTTAATTTTATTGATATTTCCTTGATTCTGTATAGGGACCCAGAGGTGGAGCTTCGGAGAGTGGGTGGGCTGAAGCTCCATCTCTCCAAGGAGAGATCTGAGTAATATAGCTCCTGCTATAAATAGAACCAAACAAGAAAATAAAACCCATAGTTCGGGTCTTCTCCTAGGCAGGGAGGAGTATGTAGCAGGATTACAGTAACTATCAGAGACCCCTTTTCCTTTTCTCAAGAAAAGTCTGTTGCAACAGCACTCCCGTTTCTGCCCTTTCTTGTCTCCTCCTTTGTGTTCCCATTAGGCAGGTAGGCCACCTGTCTAATGTTCTTACTATCCCTTCTTGGTGGTCTCTGCTCCTTCTTAACTGTATATCCCGCGAATACACTCCTCGATCATGCGCATGATCTCCCTCACGAATGTGCGCATGATCGTCCTCTCAATACGCACACACCACCTCTGCAGATGTGCGAATGAAGGCTGTAAAGAGTTTAAATATAAATAATAAGGAACAGACATAATTTGTTGGTATTCAGTACCCCCCCAGATGAGATGTGTAACACAAGTCGCTGCAGTCCCCCTTGTAAAACCAAAGCGGTAACCCTTCTGTGAATGAGCTGAATATCAACGCCCTATTGAATGAAGCTTCATGTCCCTCTCATTATTCTTACCCCCCCCCACACACATTTATATTTGGCACCGGTGCTATTTGTCGTTTACTGCTTAAAGCTCTCAGGAATCAGGAACCAAACAAGCCTTTGATTAATTTTGTTTTTCAGTCCCATTTTTGGAGACACTGTAGCCCATGGAAACATAGAGCTCAAATTAAGACTCCTCCCCCTCACAGAACCTGTTAAAGCACTAAACGTAACAATAGTGGTCAGCTCCCTGCATGTTAGCATTGCAGCCCAGCTCTAGTAGCGTTCACAAAATGCTGAAATATTGCCTTTAAAACAGTGAAAGCTAAGTATACTGCAGAGCTGTACCTGATTGCGGTTTTTACTGTGAAGTGATAATGCTGTGGCTCCTTCTGGGTTGTACTGCTTCTCTATAGAGCTGACTGGCCATCTGTTTCCCAATTTTATAGGCAGACCTACAGGGGAGGGGTTTGACTGTGATGGACAGAATGTTTTTTTTTTCTAAAAATGATGTTAACCAAATAAATAGAGAATAATACATATGTAGGGAGTTGATATGGAGTTTTTTTACACACCCAAGTTGTGTGATAATATGTAAACCTCGAGAGCGAAGCTCGAGAGGTTTTAATATTATCACACAACGAGGGTGTGTGAAAAAAACTCCATTTCTACCCCTATGTATGTTTTATTTTATATAATAACTGGTGATCAAAAAAAATTTTTATTTATTTTCATTATGTAGGATGAGCTGAAAGTTGGGGTTCGCTTATTTACAGGCACGCACCGCTGACATCACATAACGCATAGCGAGTGGGCGGCCTACCAGTAAGGAAGTAGAAGCGTTTTGGCCACGGGTCTCCACGGTGCTTGAGTGCTTTGAATCTGTTTACTGTGGAATGCAAGTGCTGCAGGCTTCTTGGTGCAAGGCTGTAAAAGTCGGTTGATACGTCTTTTTTCGTATCAACCTGCGGGTTGATACGACTTTTTAAAGTAACTGAAAACGGGTTGATAACAAGGATCACCGGTTATTATTAATAGATACTGGACATTCTGAGACTGTTATCATATTACTTAAAGCTGTTTAATGTTAGAACATGGTACTAAAACATTAGAAATAAAGAGTTTATAGTATGATTATGCAAATGAGGGAGGAGACCCTTGTATCACATGGTACCCTAGCACTATAAAAGGATGACGTATTCTAGGGCTAGTTAGTTCATTTTGGGCTCAGCAAGGGGCTGTGCCCTCTATTTCTCTAGTTCCTTCCAGTTGTCTCTTTACATATGTATGGTATCTGTGCGTTCCGAATTGCTATGTTTATTTGGATGCATGAATCCAGTTTATTTTATTTAGTCGTACAGTACGCTTAAAGCCTATTTTGTTGGAATCTGCTGAATAAAAGCTGTTTGTCTTTGCACTTCAACTGGTGTCTAGATTTGAATCCCACACCTCTGCTACAATGGAAATAAGATTTTGCACAAATAATCAACCAGCTTCGGATCCCTACAAGGCATGCAAACAATGGCTGGATAAAACCATTATGGAAGATTTACTTACATCGGACAATCAGCTGATAGACACCAATCTAGGAATGCTTTCATTAGTGCAACAAAACTTATATGAAAATTGTTCCCAAAACCCCTTAAAAAAGGGTGGTGTACAGAATTTTTTAACTGTATCAGTACCCCATTTGAGCCATTATGCTAGTGAAGCATTGGTAGATCCAATTACCTCTGAAGAAGTTTGTGGGGTAATTAAAAAGTTAAAGACAGGAACCTCACCTGGAATAAATGGTCTCTCTAATGAATTCTGTAAAAAATATGAACCTTTTTTGAGTTCTGTGCTGGCAAATATTTTTAATTTTATGTTACAGTCAGAATTTAAGTGTACAGATTTTAGTATAGCTCTCATATGCTACATATTTCAAAAGGGGGATAAGAAGAAACTATCTAACTGAAGACCCATCAGCATCCTTAATAGTGACTATAAGATTTTGGCAAAAATTCTGAACAATAGATTAATAACAGTAGCTGAAACTTTAATTGATACGGCCCAGACATGCGCTATCCCTGAACGTAAGATCTAACATAATCTCTTTATTTTACAAGAGCTCTGTGAAGCCTGTACATCTCAAAATCTTAAAGGTTTTATAGTTGCAGTAGATTAGTCTAAAGCATTTGATCGAGTTGAGCACCATTTTCTATTAAGTGTACTAGAGACATATGGGATCCCAAAAACATTTGTGGATTGGATAAAAATATTATATTCTAATGCTAATATTATTCCAACAATTAATGGTTTATTTGGTGGGGATGTTCCTGTTTTAAAAGGAGTAAGGCAGGGCTGTCCGCTAAGCCCCTTACTTTATACAGTACCTTTGCTCTAGACCCAGTCATCCGACAGATAAAGTGGGATAAACAAATTATAGGTCTGGCTCCTCATCAGACTTTAACTCCAGGGAAAGCAACTGCATATGCAGACAATGTTACTCTTGTTGTTCAAAACATCAGCTCCATAGAAAAGGCTATCAGTGCCTTTGATGCCTGTACACAATTCTCTGGTGCTAAATTGAATAAAGACACAAGCACTAGTATAGCCCTGAATAAGCCAACCACTATGATCAGAGATGTAAGTGGAATCAGCATCTCCACTGTGCCACAAAAAATTTTAGGTATATGGGTAGGTCCCGGTGATATGGCCACCGATAATTGGGAAAAACAAATCAACATAGGTGAAAACAAAGTTTGCCTTTGGAAAACATGGAAGTTTGGAAAGAAAAAGCGTGTACAAATTATCAAGAAATTTATTATTCCTATTTTTCTATATGTCAGTTATATTTATACCCTCCCGGTGCACTTGGAGACTAGACTTTTTAGTATTTTCTTCCAGATGCTCTGGGGCAGCAGACTCAATCCAGTTAAGAGAGACATTACTTACCTCCCACAGAGAAAAGGGGGGCTTAATATGATAAACCTAGTGGTATTTTTTCATTCCATTTTTTTTATACAGTACCTTTAAATGTCCTTGGGAGACAAATGGGTCACTTTGGCAGTTATGGATACAGTGGGCCCTACAGAAATATTTTATAAAATGGGTTGATACCCCCCTAAACTGTTGTCACAATTTGCAGTTCCAACCTATGCTGGTCCTTCAGTTAAAAAATTACACCAATGGAAAATAGAGAAACAGACATTGATGGCGTTAAATAGGAAAGGTTTCTATTCACACATAGTTCACAATGTACAGCAAGTGGCTTTAATTTTCCCTGAATGTACTCCTGCCAAAATGAATTGGGCCTTAAATAAACTTAATGACAGCAGAATCCCTGTTAAGGTATGGGACATTGTCTGGTTATGCTCACAGGGAAAGTTAGGTGTGAGAGGTAATCTAAAACACAAACCCTTAGCTGAATGGTATTGTCCTAAATTAACGGGTGTGAACATAGAAGAAAGTATTTTTCATTTATTCTTTGATTGTCTTTCTAGCAATGAGGTGTGGGCAGAACTGGCCAATAGGTGGAAACTGCCCTTTTTTGCAAGAGTCTCGTATGCTACTTTAATACTTGGAGATTACTCTGGTGTTTGGAGAATCTTTCACAAAAGTACTCTACATGTACTTTTCGCTGCCATTCAATACTTTTTAAGGCAAGCACTCTGTCAGTATGTTCTGCAACAGCAACAAGCTTCAAACAGTGTGTTAATTACGCAGATAGAAGCTGAAATGATTAGAGTAAAAGAATGTGATACACAAAGATTTACACCAGATAAAGTGGCCCATTTATGGAGACACTTCAAAATGTTCACTTGATGGAATATTTAGCCTTAGTTTTAGTATGCTAGTTTAAATACAGAGTAATGTGCAGGGATCCCCTTTGTTAGTTTTTTTTTTCTTTTCTCTCTGATATGAAATGTTTAATATCTTTTATGATCATGATGTACACCTTCTATGCAATTTTTCTTATTTTTTTGTGTTTTCTTCCTTTGTACAATTTCTGGTATGATATATGAATACTGTGATGTAATGTTTATGTTTCTTAATAAAAATTCCCCTAGTCAGTGGAGCTGGTGGACCATGGCTTCTTCCTCTGGAACTGTTCAGTCTGCTGGTGTACCTGCAGGAGAGCAGAGCTCCACTCCTGCAGGTCCAGCTTTGGAGCCTATTTCATCGCAATTGTCTGTGAATTCAGATGCAATGGCTGCTAATTCCATTATACCTGACCTTTCTTCAAATGCTTCATCTGGGTTTCTGCCTGCTGATGAGTTGTGGTTGAAGTCTCTCCTCGCTTCTCATAGGAGTCAAGTCCTGACTGTTATTGATTCTGCTGCTCCTGCCACGTCTTTCTCTCCTGGGTTGCAGACTCCTGTGCCTGATTTGGATCCTGTTATGGCACTTTCTGCTTTGCCTCCTGCTGCGGTACCTTCGGAGTCGTCAGTGGTGATGAGTCAGCAGACTGTTTCTGTTGCACCTAATGCTCCGGCATTGCAACACGCTGAGTTTGCGGTTGCAATTCCTTCTACTGAGGTTTCAGCTGCTGCATCTGTGCTGCCTACTCCGGAGATTGTTTCTCCTGTTTTGCCTGTGAGTACTGTGATTTCTACTTCTCCTGTGCCCGCGGCTAGCTCGCTACTTGTTGAGCCTTCCATGCCTTTACAGGAGTCTGTCCCTCTTGCTAATGCTCCCTCGATAAGTCCCCTACCTAGCTCCTTGGAGGCTTCCCTGCAGAATGCAGGCTGGAAACTGGGTGACTTTGGGCATTGGATTTCTGATCCTGTCCACAGCGCGATACCTGGACATGGCGTGCAGATGTCCCCTTTGGGTAATATTGTCCCTGTCTTGCCGGCTCCTTTGCTTCCTTCCTTTACTGATGCTATGGACACTGATTTAAATGCTACTGATGTACAGCATACTGTTTTTGATACGGCAATGCTTGATAAAGTTCCACTATTATCAGACTCATCCTTGGCTGAGGAAGGCCCTAGTACTCAGGGGACAGCCTGGGGAGATCGTATGGATACAGATGTTCCACTGCAGGACCCTCCTCCTGATCATGGAGAAAAGGCGAAATTTACTTCGGAAGAATTTCGAAAGTGTGATGCTTTCCACAATTCCCCTCCTCCACTACAACGCAGAAATGCGGTCTGTCTATAGTATGTTGGGGGCCTGGATGTTATCCCTGATCACCTTTATGTTGGTAAAACCCTCATTAAGGGCTCTCTGGGTTACTTCACTAATGAGATTTTTGCTCTCATCCATGTGTCTGGGACTTCTCTTTATGTTATTAGTTTTAAGACTCCTCAGGGGTTGGACTGTTTTTGGACTAAGTATGAACTGCTTAGATACTCTGCCTTATGGTTGCCCTTTTGGGCTGTTCTCCTCACTAAACCAGCCATTAAAAATGTTACAATTTTTTTCCGTAATGAGAATGTGGCAGTACATGATATATCCCAGTTCTGATTCTAGAACTCTGAACTGACTGGCTGTGTTTGAGAAGAGCTCCCAAAGCTAAGTGCTTTTTGATATAATTTTCAGTTTAAAAATTGTTTTGTTTTATGTAAATTTAGGTGATTGTGAAAGACAACTCTGTAGGCTCCAGGAAGATATAAAATTTGTGTGGTAGATATTTGTTGGAAGTCAGAAGGATCAACACATTTATTTAGTGTGATCTTTCTACTCTGATGTGGTTAATTTTAATACTATAGTTTAAACCCTTTCTGTATGTGCCTTTGGTGGTGTCTGATATTGAGAACCTAAGTGTCAATAGTGGGTATCCTGTCTGTTTTGGAAGGTACTTTATTTTCTTTGTTAAACAGCTGAGTATACCTATTGCCTAATACTTTATAGTACATTGTATCTTTTTGCTCAGTCTCTGATTTTTCTCTTCTTTCTCCAATGTTTTAGAACTGTTTAGTTATTGTGGCAGAGGTGTGGTACTGTGTTCTTTCTTGTAGTTCAAGGTACTTTTGGAACTGCTGATTTCTATTGGTTTAAACGACTACATTTTTTTTCTATTTAAAAAAAAAGCTACATCAACTCGGTTTGTTGTCACCTGTTTGTTGTTGCTAAGTAGCAGATGTTTTTGCATTGTGCTCTGATTCTGTGATAGAATCTGTATTAGTAGAAGGTAGATTATTGTGATTGTAGTTACCTTTTGATGGTAAGGATAAAGAGGTGAGATAGAAGTGTATGTATTTTCAAATATTATAGAGGAACAGTGGCAGGATTTTAGGACAGTAAATTAATAAAAAGGAACTAGGAGAGCTTCAGTAGCAGACAAGTAGTGGAATAGCAGTATAATTGCAGTATAATGTGGGAGTGGTGCAATGCAGTGGCTGTGGGGCAGCCATATTCAGGCAGATCTTCTGGACACTGAGGTGCTGCCCTATCTGCACCATCTTTCTGGACTGTGGGATGAGGTAGCCAGACTCAGAGCGGAAGTAAACTGGGTCAGGAGTACCATCACCCCTATCCAGAGACCACTCAGTCCAATGCAGCTGCCTCAAAGGATGCAGAGAACGAGGAGTACTTGGATGACAGTGGGCTCAGGAGGGTTAGACCAGTCAGGCAGAGGCACATCCGGATCCTATTCCACTCAAGAACTCATATGCCACACTGCCAAACAGGGACAACCAAATAGAGGTACCCAGAGAAATGGAAGGAAAGGATGTGGAGGTTAGCCAAGTGCAAAAGATGGAGATTAGCACCCAGGAGGTGGATAGGCAGAATAGGGGCAAAATTCAGCAGAAGGGCAGACAGCAATGTGAACTAGGGATAAAGGACAACCAAGGAAGGGGCTGGAGTAGAACAGCGAAACAGTCTAGGGAGGTCAAATCATGGAAAGTCATGTGTGCAAATGCCAGGAGCCTTAGCAACAAGATGGAAGATCTGGAGGCTGTCATGGTGCAGTCAGACCTGGACATTGTGGCCATCACTGAAACCTGGTGTAATGATAACCATGACTGGGAGTTGGCCATACCTGGCTACAACATATTCAGAAGAGACAGGGCAGGCAGGAAGGGAGGAGGAGTGGCACTGTATGTGAAAAATGACATAAGGGCCACAGAGATCCAGAAGGAACAAAATGGGGGAGAGATACTGTGGGTTAAGCTGTAAAGGAAAATGGGGCCAGTCATCTGCACAGGTGTGGTCTATAGACCACCAGCCCAGGAGGAAGAAACAGATAGGGAGCTGATGCTAGCCATCAAGAGGATGGCAGACAAGGGTGAGGTAGTACTGGTTGGAGACTTCAATATTCCAGACGTGGACTGGAGCATCCCAGCAGCAGCATCAACTAGGAGCAGATTTATCCTGGACTCCCTTCAGGGTGCCTTCCTCAAGCAACTGGCCATGGAACCAACTCGGCAGAAGGCAATACTGGACCTTGTGCTCACAAACAGGGACAGTGTGATGGGGATAGAGAGTGGGGAGCACCTGGGGAACAGTGACCACCAGTCACTGTGGTTTGAAATCACAGAAAGAGCAGAACCAAACCACACAAAAACATGTATCCTGGATTTTAGGGGCAAACTTTGAGAAAATGGGGAGATACTTGAAAGAGGCATTAAGGGAATGGGGCAGGAATCAGGGGTTGAGGAACAGTGGGAAGTTTTAAAATGGGGATTACAAGAGCAACAGAATTATGTATTAAGCAGGTTAGCAAGAGGAAAGGAAGAGGAGACCATTATGGTTTTCCAAAGAGGTAGCAAAGAAAGTGAAAGCCAAAAAGATTGCATTCAGGCAATACAAAAAGACACAGGCAGAAGGGGATAGGGAGAAGTACCAGGAGAAGCAAAGGAAGGCAGGGAAGTCAGTAAGGGAAGCCAAAGCTCAGACAGAAGAACACATTGCAAAATCAGTGGGTAGAGGGGACAAAACCTTTTACAGGTACATAAGTGAAAAAAGAAAGGCAAAGGGAGGGATAGTGAGACTGAAGGGGGAGGATGGGGACTGTGTGGAGGATGACAACAGTAAAGCTGACATATTGAACAGGTATTTCTGCTCAGTCTTTACTGAGGAAGAGGAGAGTAATGGGTCTGAATGGAGTACAAGGGGTGAGAATGGTGCAGAAATGGACACAAGTCCCTTTACACGAGAAAGGGTCCTGAAGGAACTGGAAGTAATAAGAGTTGATAAAGCAATGGGGCCAGATGGGGTGCACCCCAGGGTCCTTAAAGAACTAAGAGAGGTGGTGGCTGAACCTCTTGCTATCCTGTTTAGCCGATCACTAGAAACAGGGGAGGTACCCAAAGACTGGAGGATAGCAGATGTAGTCCCCTTATACAAAAGTGGGAACAAAGAGGAAGCGGGGAACTACAGACCAGTCAGCCTCACCTCAGTAGTGGGGAGGATCATGGAAGCACTACTGAAGGAGAGATTGGTGGAACATCTGGTTGTCAATGGACTACAGGACCCAAGGCAGCATGGTTTCACCAGGGGAAGGTCATGTCAGACCACCCTCATTGAATTTTTTGACTGGGTGACTAGGGAGGTGGATCAGGGGAGGGCAGTGGACATGGCCTATCTGGACTTCAACAAGGCCTTTGACACTGTGCCACATAGAAGACTATTGCACAAACTGGGGAATATGGGTGTGGGCAGGACAGTAGTGCGTGGGTAGGTAACTGGCTGGGCAGCAGAACACAGAGGGTGGTGGTAAATGGCTGTCACTCCACAGAGGAAGAGTGACCAGTGGGGTACCACAGGGATCAGTGCTGGGACCGGTACTATTTAATATCTTCATCAGTGACATTCGCAGGACCTAGAAGGCAGAATTTCACTGTTCGCTGATGACACAAAGCTCTGTAACAGAGTAGACACACTAGAGGGTGTAGACAGAATGAGAAGGGACCTGCAGAAACTGAAGAATGGTCAGGGGTTTGGCAGTTGAAATTCAATGCAAGGAAGTGCAAGATAATGCATATGGGGCACAAAACCCTGGCACAATATATCAGTTGGGGGTGAGGATATAGCATGCACCAAGCAGGAAAGGGATCTTGAGTTATCATCTCTGATGACCTCAAGGCAGGGAAACAGTGTGACAAGGCAGCAGGTAAAGCAAATAGGATGCTGGGATGCATAGGCAGGGGCATCACCAGCAGGAAAAGGAGGTCATAATTCCACTATACAAGACACTAGTGAGGCGCACCTGGGTACACTGTGCAGTTCTGGAGACCTTACCTACGAAGGACATAGACAGGGTAGAGAAGGTTCAGAGGAGGGCAACAAAGATGGTGCATGGATTGCATCACAAGTCCTATGAGGACAGGTTGAAGGCACTGAACATGTACTCCCTGGAGGAGAGGAGGGAGAGAGGGGATATGATAGAGACATACAAGTATCTTACAGGGAGGAACAGGGTGCAGGAATGCACTATTTTTAAGCGAAAAAGATGTTCCAGGACTAGAGGGCATGGGATGAAGTTGGAGGAGGGACGATTCAGAGGAAACGTGAGGAAGAATTTCTTCACAGAACGGGTGGTGGACAAGTGGAACAACCTGCCAGAGGAAGTGGTGGGGGCTCAAACAATCATGGGATTTAAGAATGCATGGGATAGACATAAAGGAATTCTGGAGGTCAGGGGTAAGGGGCAACAGACTTCCTGGAAAACATAAACTGAACTTACAAACTTAAATGGGCAGACTGGGTGGGCCATAGGCCCTTATCTGCCGACACTGTCTATGTATCTATGTATCCCATTGGTTGAAACAGCGTTGTGATGTTTTGGGGTCACCTAAGCCTATCTTTGATTTCGAGCACTTTTGGACTGGTGGTTGGAAATTTAAAGTCTGTCTTCGGCATACTAATGTAGGCCCAGTTGGTAACCCATGAAGTGGGTGCATTAGGAAGGGCGCCGCCCATTACGACACCTTCCTCACGCAATCCACTCATGGCGACCGAAAAGTAGGGTGACCGGATGAGGGGGTGAGTAAACTAGGCGACAGGATGTCACTACAGTATATGTACACGTGCATGGGGGGGTGGAAGTGAGCACGGTGAGCATGGGCTGGGGGGTTGAGAGGCTGTAGGGGTGGCTCTGCAGTTGTTGGTCGAGCTGCCGCTTCGCGTCGGGGATTGGGCAATGGCTGGGGTGGCTGAGGTACTGGGTTCAGGGCCAGGCGCTGGTGCGATTTTTATTGCGCCCGGACAAAACTCTTTTATTTTTATTACTTTCAATTTCCCCA
This sequence comes from Neoceratodus forsteri, assembly GCA_016271365.2. NCBI lineage: Eukaryota > Metazoa > Chordata > Ceratodontiformes > Ceratodontidae > Neoceratodus > Neoceratodus forsteri. The sequence continues at coordinate 158,714,194 of CM028138.1, forward strand.
TATGCACCCCCTGGAGTTGAGAATCCTTGGGGTGCGGGTGAACCCCACCACAGAAAGTAGTAAAAATATGTCCTGGCACCAGGGTTGTCAGAGTGACGAAAATGTGTTCGGCACTCTGACTGAGCGATAACGGCGATTGCCTTTAGGCGTTCGCCATTATCACATAGACCTGGCCTGGTTCATTTGCTGAACAGTTTATTTTTGGGTAGGGAAAGGGGTCACTGTTTTTATATGGGTCAGCTGCGTACTTGCTTTAAATGTGACTCCCCTTCCCATCTTAGTGCAGCCTGTGATAGGTTGAGGTGCTGCTTTTGCCTTTCCTTTGGTCATGCCAGTATGGATTGTACTGCTGAACTCAAGTGTAATTTGTGTGAGGAAGTAGTTAATGGCTTTTGGACCTGTCCTTGGGCTACTCATAACCGTGAGGATTGCCCTGATCAGGAATTGATCCTTCTTGAAGCGCCAAAGAAGGATATTGCTTCATTGAAGCCCCCTCCATGCCCTATTAATGATTCGTCTGCTCCCCTTCTGAATCAGGAGGTCACTGCTCCTGAACCCCTGGACTCTACCCTGACTTCTTTACCTCCTAGTGAGTCTCCTTTGCAGGCCATACCTCAAGCTCCTGTTCTGGTGACCACACCCTTCCTGTCCTGGAAGTTGAGGAGTCCTCTCTCACTCCAGGACAGACTGAAGATGCTTTGGTTATGCCTCCTCCTGAACCATATGTGCAGGTGAAGAAGAGGGCTCAGAAACAAACCAAGTCTAGATCTAAACTGACTAAAGCTTCTTCCCCTGGTGGGATTATTTCATTACATAACAAATTTGAAGTACTATCTAGGCAATCTCAGTTTTCGGATTTGGGAGCCAATTCAAATGCTTCTTCCCAACCCATTGTATCCTCTGACTCTGAAAGTGACAAATCTAAGGATTTAGCCACTGCCTGTAGACCTCTGAGGCTTGGAGTTCGCCCCCGTAGGAGTGCTAGAATGGGGGAAGGTCACCTGATTTTTTTTTATTTTCTTTTTTTTTCTCCTCCCTGTTTATAGATGGCGTCAGTGTTTAACCTTACTGTTGCCACCTTGAATATTAATAGTGTTAAAAATGCTCGATGGCGTCATCTTACTTTTCACTTTCTGCAGGATTTACAGTGTGATATTTGCCTTATTCAAGATACCCGATTGAATGCCCTTTCTTTGGTTTCTGTGGCTAGGAAACTTTGGCATTGGGGACCCTCTTTTTTTTTCCCTTGGGTTGGACACTTGTGATGGTGTTGGGGTTTTATTCCGGGGTGATAGTTTTCATGTTACTAAGTTGGTTGAAATAGTTAAGGGCCATGCTTTGTTACTGGACTTTGTTTTTTTGGATACTAGCTGGAGGTTGATTGTGGTGTATGCGCCAGTTACAAAGAAAGGAAGGGTTGACCTTTTTAATACTATACAGCCTTATCTGTTCACAACTAGGTTCCTTCTTTGGGATAGTGATTTTAATTGTGTTGTGCATAAGGGGGATTGAGGAGCATTGACTGACAAGGATTTTTGTGACACCAGTTGTCTTAAACGTATTATTACTCAGGGATGTCTTAAGGATGCTTATACGGTTTGGCATCCCACGGGTGGGCATACTTTTTTTTAAGGGAGCTTTATCCACACGGATTGATTTTCTTTTTACTAATAAAGCTGTTCATGTTATTTCTGCTTGTATTATTCCAGCGGAGACTTCGGATCATGTAGTCGTGTCTGCTACCCTAGGAGTAGGCCCTCAGACTACAGTAGGTAGAGGTTACTGGAAACTGAATATCCTCTGTTTGGATGATACTTGTTTTATGCAGCAGGTGCATGACTTGTTAAAAGCCTGTATGTCTTTGGCTGGCCTTACAGAGGATTTGATGTGTTGGTTTTTTGAAACTAAATCTGGACTGTCTTCTTTAGCTACACGTTTTGCTAAATACATTACATTGATAAATTATAAAAGGTATCTGTCATTAAGATCGCAGTTAGGGACGGACATTGTACTCTGTGATAAACTCTCAACATTTAAATTTTATGTCACAAGTGCAGGCTGTGAAAAAAGAGATGGCAGCCCTACAATATTCAAGGGCTGCATCTCTTTTGCATGAACATAAGGTTTGTTCTGCTAAGAAAGCTGGTTTAGGAGATGCATTGGACTATAGTCATAAGGGCTCTTCCGATCGGCTATTGACGGAGGTGGTATGCCCTGATGGTACAAAGTGCACTGATTTCCTGGATATATTGAAGGTGGTTTCCTCACATTTTATGGCTCTGTATTCTGCAGCTTTCTTGGATGAGTCTGCTGTTGGAGATTTGCTTTCTTCTCTGACCTTGCCCCCTTTCTTAGATATGCTGTTGCAAGCCTTGACTGCCCCAATCAGTATTGCTGAAGTCATAAGGGAAATTTCATGACTGCATAATAATATGGCACCTGGTATTGATGGCTTACTGTCTGAGTTTTTCTTGTATTCCCTCGTTTAGTGAAATTCTCACTGTGGTATTTAATTGGACTTTACAGCAGCATTCCTTTGATTTTAATTTTTGTACTTCTGTTCAGATTTTATTGTTTAAGAAGGGATGTAGGAGTGATCTCTCTAATTGGAAGCCATTGAGCCTTCTTAATACAGATTTTAAGGTGTTGATGAATATTTTTGAATACTAGGTTGTTGTCAGTGGCCCCTGCATTCATTTCTCTTCACCAGTCCTGTTCAGTCCCAGGTAGATCCATTTATTCTAACCTCCTCTTACTCAGAGAATTGGTCGAACTTGGTAAAGCTGATGCTATAAAAGGATTTCTTATGTCCTTTGATCAGGAAAAGGCATTTGATTGGGTTCTGCATCACTATTTATTTTGTTTTTTGAGGACCTATGGTATTCCAGAACATTTTGTAACTTAGCTTGCTTTGCTTTATAACCTTGCCTATACCATATCCTTGGTGAATGGATACCTAGGATCCTATATCCCCTATTCATAGTGGGTGAGACGGGGTACCCCTTAAGCCCCTTGCTTTATGTCTTTAGTTTGGATCCATTATTAAGGATTATTGCCCAAGATGGTCAAATTACGTGTGTGCCCACCCCCAGGGTTCACTTGGTGCTAAAGTTTCGGCTTATGCTGATAATGTCTGTGTTTTTGTTTCTGATGTGCCTTCTGGTACCACAGTGCTGCATCATTTTTCCACATATTCTGCAGTTGCAGGTATCTCACTGAATAAATTTAAAACTTTCTTGTATCCATTGCATACTTTGAGCCCTGAGTTTATGGATTTGCAAGGTATTCCTGTATTACTAGGCCCAATTCAGGTTTTGGGCATTGTTTTTGGCAAAGGTGACAACACATTCCTCAATTGGTCTGCCAGAATAGATATGGCTAAGCCTAAGGTTGCATTGTGGAAATCCTGGCAACAACCTAAGTGTAAGAAAGTAACCATTGTTAAAACCTTGCTTCTCTCCCAGTTTTTATATCTTTATGTGGTATACCCTGTTCCCTCTGTTCTGGAAGCCACTTTGCTTGTGCTTTTTTCAAATCATTTGGAGTAGTTGTTTAAATCTCATTCAGAGGGATGTATTTTATCTCCATGTAGCACAAGGTGGGTTGAATTGTATAAATCCTATTACCTTTTATTATATTTTTTTTTTTCAATGGAACTTGATTGATCTTTGCTGTCCTCATTCTCTGTTTTGGGTGATATATATGCGGCTCCGTGGTTGACTCGATTATTTACTTGTTGGACTCGGCTGGTTAAGAAGACATTGCATACGTCTCCCTTTTCTGTTTATTTTAGGCCTGTCACTATGAAACTTAATAAATGGAATATACTTCCAGATCAGGTGTTCTCTAGAAGTAGTAAATATCGTTATGGTGTTTTACAAACTCAGGCACATTTTGTTGCCCCTGTATTCAAGGATATTCCTGATTGCTATACTGACCTTATTCTTAAAGGGCTGGTGGATAAATTGATACTGCCTAAATTGTGGGATGTGTTGTGGCTTTGTAGTCATGGTTGGCTGAATGTCAAGGGAAATTCTAAACATAAAATGGTCTCTGAAAGGATGTGTCCTAGAGATATGTGTGGAAGCCAGGAGGAAACAATGGCCTATTTTTATACCTCATGTCCTTATGCACAGGAATTTTGGTCTACCCTATTTGCTCACTGGGGACAGGCCCTTTGGCAAACTATTACTTACGTGGAAATTGTTGGGGGTTTCTTGTTCTGTCATACTTCAATGGATGCTAGTGTACTGAGACTTTTGTTTGCCATGTTCAAATTTCATTTGTGGCAGGTAAGATGTCAACTTATGATGAGGCAGGTTTATCAGTCTCCTCTTTGTGTTCTTGAACGAGCTGGACAAGATTTGTTATCCCAATGTAGTACAGAACAGCAATGTTTGCCTAAAGCTGTGTGGCTTATGAGGTGGAGGGAGGTGCCCCTTCTGAAAGACAAAATTGGATGATTTTTTTCTCACACTGCCTTGCTAATATCTTCATATGTTATTTACTGTATTGTTTCTTTTTAGTGATACATATAGTACTATTACTCTGTTGATACACTACTGTTTCGATTTTTTTTCCTTTTTTCCTCCCTCTAGACTGTTTTGTATTTTCATTGATTGGGTGATATTTTTCCTGTACTGTTCTATTAATAAAACCTTCCTCTACTCTTTTCAAGAAATGCCATGGGATCTTTAACATTCACCTGAACTACCACCAGAACAGGTAGATGGGACCTCGGTTTAATGTCTCATCTGAAAGACGGCACCTCAGGAATGCAGCACCCCCCTCATGCTGCACTACAGTGTCAGTATTGGGATATTAACCCAAGTGCCTGATGTGGGGATAGAATCCACAACTTTCTGATGTCCTGGCCTCAGAGGCGAGTGTGCTACCTGCTGAGCCACTGACACTGCAAACTGACTGTTCTCCTATACTGCACCCATCTCAGCTTATTTCGTTATGGAATGGGGTGAGCAAAAAGGCAGAAGTCCTCAAGACACACTGCAACACCTGTTGGTGTCTGCAGGGTGGGGTGAGGTGGAATAGAATGAGTGTTATGGCTGACGACCCAAAGGCACACCCCCAGCACCAGTCAGTCTCTACAGGGTGGGGGTTAGCATTACTTCAATACTTCACTGACATTCCTAACTCCTGCACTACCAATGCCGATACCAGCAAGCAAATATTCGGTATTGACAAATGCTTGTTGTTCTAATGGAGTGAATCAGTGCTGGAAGAACATAAGAAATTTATATTGAGAGTGATCCCTCAAAATGCAAGACAGAGGAATATACACAATAAAATATGGGAGGCATGTACAACAGCAGTACCAACAGTGAACATTCGGCATTCACAAATGCTTGTTTAAATAGGGGCACCAGAACTGCACAGAGTACTCCAAGTGTGATCTCACCATGACTTGTACTGTGGCAGGATGACTTCATCCCTCCTAGAGGTGATTCCTCTGGCTATGCACCCCAGCATTTGGTTGACTCTTGCCGCTGCCGTGTAGCACTGCGCCGAACACTTCATGTCCCCAGTCACTAGAACTCCAAGGTCCTTTTCCTCCTCTGAAATAGATACCTGCTCTCACTCCAGCCAGTAGCTAGCCCTGGGGTTGCCGGCTCCTAGGTGCATGACCTTATTATTCTTAGCATTGAATCCCAGCTGCCATATACTGGAACAGTGCTCGACTTTTGCCAGGTCCTCCCTGAGTTCTTGCCTCCCATCTTCACAGTCACACAGATTTTTGTTTAGTCTTTGAACACGCTTGATCCCAACTGGTATGTCCCAGATGGTATCACATCAAAACAGCATAAACAAAATAGCGCAAGCAACACAGCACAGACATGATAGCGCAAGCCCTTTCAGTGCATGATGCATTGTATCGCATTAGACATTTCATCACAAGCTGTGAATACACCCGCAGTAAACTGAAAGACATTGGCGAGACATTTCAGCGCAAGCTGTGAGGACACCCACAGTAAACTGAAACACATTGCTGAGACATTTTGTCGTTAAGGTTGCAAGTACATCCACAGTAAACTAAAAGACATTGCCATGACAATAATTATGGAATTACTTTGCTTTCTTACCTGATGAAGTCTTGATGAATCCACTGTCTGTTAAAATCCATGTTTTATTATTCGTTATTTTAAATCGACACAAAATTCAAAATAAATGCCACACAAGTGTGATAAAGAAATGCATCGCTGTAACAAATTAAAATGTCTTAGCACCACCTGCTGTTCTCCTCAGACTTGCAACTGAAAATTATGAGCTATTCCTCATAGGTACTCAAGGAAGGAGCAAGTGCCATAACTTTCCACAACCACACATAGCCTTCGAGCAGTATCTCTATGCTTTTTACGCTGTGACAGTGGTTCTTGTCCTGCGATATACTGCTTGATTTTTAATCTGCTCATGTTCTGTTTGGTTTGCAGAGCTCTTATTAATTTCAGAATGGTAGGATGGCTGGCACCAAGCATGCTATTAAAACTGTGTGCTAACCCTCTACTGCATTGTTTGTGCATGGTAACCCATCAGCCACAGCAGAATGGCAGTTTCAAAACGGGATAGGGAAAAGTGGGTGCCGCTGATCACAGCATCCAGCTGGCCTCCCTATCCAAGTGCCCTCAAAGTAATTAAGGAATGGTGTTAGGACCTCCTCATTGTCAACATAAAATGTAGAATTTCTCAGGCTTTCAAATGCATCAAGCACATCAGTGGCAGGAACATATGAAAGGGCTGCTGTCATGTGGATATTAAGTGCATAGTTCTCATCAACTGTATCATTTTTCAGTATGTCCGGGCAGTCCTGCACTTTTCTCTACAGCGATTGACAAAGATGGAAAAAGCAACCCCTAGCTTCAGCAGCTGGACACTGGTTGGAAAATGCCCTGATACAACTTGTTCAAAGTCTGTCATAACAGACTTGGGGGGGGCACTGGACATAGTGCTTTCAGTGCAGACAGAAGAGCTATGTAAGCAGAACTAGAAGGCAAGGACATGAGGGCAAAAACTGTTGGTATGGCTGCAGTAAATCTAACTCCATGCATTGTATATAGTTGTGAGAACAACGGGGGAGTGACTTTGGATGTTCCATCTGCATAGCAGTGCACAATGGTTGCCATATATTCAAGATTGTTCTGGGTACTGAAAACTAAAAGTCATTCATTGTCTTAGCAACCACTATCATAGAGCAGGAATGGAGCCCTCCTATCAGGGATTTGTAATTCAGCTAAACTAGATGGCAAGGAAAGAGCAACTCTTGCCTTTTGCCTCACATGTCGTGCCGTTCTCTTAAGACAGGCAATAGAAACCAATTTACCTGCAATGGCAAGATCTACACTCTCGGTTGCTCCGGCAACAATTTGCTGCGTTCCTTCAAGGGAAGAAATTGCCTTCTCTTTCATTTTGGCAATAGCTGTTTTCACAGCGATTTCTCCCGCATCTGAAACATCATTGTGGGTGTTGACATAGGCCACAATTTTTTCCCCAACAGTATGACACCTGGCAGTGCTCTTCTGTTTGTTGTAAACAACACACTTCCAATATGTTTTTCCAGAGTGCACTCTTTCTTTGCAGTACAGGTATTTCCTTGTCTGCAAGCAGCTGCTGCCTACGTTGGCTTAGCACAAAGAAAAATGGAATTGTTGCTAACTGAAAGAGCATACAGGTAGCTAGTAGCACCTTTATTACTTGTAATTAACTGACAACAGCTGTGCCTAATGATGCTTGTTATATGAATGACCGTTCAAGCAGCAGAGGTAACAGGGTAACATATGGGCTTATTGAAGGAAAAGACTATAAGAGGTAGCATGTATAAGCAAGATATATACATCTATTGGCATGGTAAAATTGTATTCACAATCAGTATGAACAGGATTGTACTCCATTGAGTAACAACTAATTTTCAAGGAGGTCCTTAGAACATAAACACTAAAGCAACATATAAATAAACATAATATTATTATTATCTATTGAGGGGGGAGTAAGGGAAATGTCTGGTGGCTACATCCATCATTAGCACTGATGAGTGCAATGAGATGACTGTACAGCGATATAACTGTTAGCGCTACTGGTGTGCAATGAATTTACCATGTGCTAAATGCATATGCTGAAATATTTTGCACTGAGTTGACATGGAACCATCCCAGATAAAGATGTTGAATAATACCAGTCTGAGCACCGAGCCATGAGGTATCCCACTGGTTGCAATTCTTGGCTTTGAGGGTTCCCCCCTTACAATTACCCTCTGCTGTCTGTTCTGCAGCCAGCTCCTGACCCACCCCACTAGATTCTCCCTGGCCCCCAGGTTCATCATTTTGCCCTGCAAACTTCCATGTGGCATTGAGTCGAAGGCTTTGCTGAAATCCAGATGCAGGGCATCCATGATTTGGCCCCTGTCGGGTGCCCTTGTGACCCAATCGAAAAAGTCAATTAGGTTGGTCTGACAGGATCTCCCCAAGACAGACCCATGTTGCCTTTCTTCCTGGAGACTATTATCGTCAAGAAAGGTCACTGAACTCTCTTTTAGAATGGTCTCCATTAACCTCCCCACAATGGAGGTAAGGCTGACCAGTCTATAGTTACCTGGATCGTCCTTGGGACCATTCTTAAGAAGAAGCACCACATGAGCCATCCTCCAGTCAAGGGGCATGCATCCCATCTTCAGTGAGCTTTTGACAAGTACGCCAGTAGGCCTGCCAAGACCTCTGCTAACTCTCTCAGGACTCTTGAATGCACTCCATCTGGCCATGGGGCCTTGTCCACCTGCAGGGCTTGAAGGCCCTCTAAAAAACCCTATCTACCAAGATTACCCCCTCTGTTACCCCTGCTCCTCCCATTCCCATCCCTCTTTTCCCATGTGGCATAGGCCCATCCTTTTCCCTGGTGAACAGCAAACCGAAGTACTCATTAAGTGCCTCCGCTTTGTCCACTCCCCTTTCTTCCCAACCCCCTTCTCTCTTTTTCTGGACAATCTTGACCTTACATCTCCTCTTCTCTCTTATGTACCTGAAGAAATCATTTTCCCCATTTCTGATCCCCTGTGCCAGCTGTAGCTCCCTTGAAGCTTTAGCCACCCTGGCTGCTCTGCCCACTTCTCTGGATTTCCTTGAGTGCTCCCCCTTGTCTTCCCCATACCAAGTTCTCTTGTAACTTCCAAAGGCCACTGTCTTGTCCCTCACTTTCTCTGCTACCTCCTTGTTGAGCCAGCTTGGGTTTTTGTCCTGGACTTCTTACTCTGGGTCTTGTCACACATGTTGGTGGCATCTGTCAGACCCAGCTTGATAACAGACCATGTGCATGAAGAAACCAGCACTCCAAATTTTCCAAAATTCAGTGAGAGTAATTTTATTATAAGAAAATATTGTAATACTTACAAAAACAATAAATATACAACAAGCACATAAATTTAATTGCTACTACCACACTCCAAAAACCAGCCTCTGCACTTCAGAGCTATACCACCCTCTTCATAAGGAGGCATGATAATGAACCATTTCTGATCATCATCTATCTCTGGGCAGATTGTGTCAAGATGCCCCTCTATGATGTTACCCATCTTGCCAAAATCCACTCTTCCGAAGTCCACCATTCTCATCTTGATTCTGGCTGCTTCCTTGCCCAAGTTAAGGAAGAACTGCATTGTGCAGTGATTGCTGTCTGAAGGGGGGGGGGGGTCCTACATGACTATGTCTTGGACATGTTCCCCATTTGACAACACAAGGTCCAGTATGTTACTCTCTCTTTCTGGTTGGCTTTGTTGCCACCTGCATGAGGTAGCTGTCCTGGAAAGCCTCCAGAAGTACCTGTTCCCTGGCATTAGAGGTAGCTGTGGTGCTCCAGTCCACCCCTGGCAGATTAAAGTTGCTTACTATGACAGTGTTACCCTTGCCACTGAATCTTCTAATTTTCTCCCCCAGCTCCCTGTCTGTTTCCTCATTCTGTGAGGGTGGTCTGTACACTACCCCCAATCTAACTTTCCTTCCTTTAGAGTTTTGGAGCGGTAACCATAAGGCTTCAGGCTTGCCATCCTCCCCCTCCTTCCTGGTGCATAGTATCCCGACCTTTACACAAATAGCCACCCCTCCCCCTTTTCCCACCGCTCTGTGCCTGTGGTGCACCCCGTACCCAGGGATCACTAGGTCCCAGTCATGGAATTGGGTGGCCAAATTTATATGATGGCCACAATATCTACCTTCCCCTCCACCATCATTGCCTGGAACTCTACTGCCTTGTTTGCCAAGTTCCTTGTGTTCAAGGATAATACCTTTCAATGTGACCCCTGCCCCTCCATTCCCCTTCTCAATCTTCTGCTCCCCCCCATTGAACTCCCCTTCCTCCTTTCCTGACTTTGTAGGTGGGAGGCCTTCGGGTCTCCCTTGTGTGGTGACTCCAATTGTACACACCTGTTTGCCCCACCTTCCTTAGTTTTAAATGAATTTTAGTCACTATGAGTTCCTCTAGTTTCTGTTTCAGGAGCCCCGTGTTCTCATTACTGAAATGCAGCCTATCTGATGCATAAAGTTCCTTGTTATCCTACATCCTGCCCCACCCCCACACCATGCTGTACCCTATGGTCTCACACTATACTCCCAACCGTTTATTGAATTCTTCAATTCTTTGTTTCCTAGCAGAGCTTTCCCTAAGTGCTGGGAGAACCTTAGAGAATACAATCAATCTCCTTACCTCACAACAGATTATTCCAACTTCTCTGAACCTGTCCTGCACCTCTTCCACCCTACACCCTTCCAGGCCATTTGTACCTAGGTGTACCATAATGTGAGGCTTATCTCATCTCTTCCCTACACACTTTGGAATGAACTGCCCCACCCTCCACTACATCATGCCTGGCATACACGCCACCCATGTGCAACTTTTTCTTGCCCCTTTGCCTCCTCATTGCACCCCTTTCAGTATTGAATCCCCCAGTATAACTACCGTCTCTCTTATCACCTGCCCTCCCCCATGTTGCACTCTACTTTTGGTCCTTGATCTAAAGTCATAGAAACTTAGAAACATAGAAGTTGATGGCAGATAAGGACCGCAAGACCCATCCAGTCTGCCCATTTCTTTTTCTACCTTATAAATGTGCCATCGGCCTTTGCTCTGTCAGTGGCCTATCTATTCATAGTCATTTGTATTGCTCCCTTATGCCTATCCCATGCCTGTTTGAAGCCCTGCACTGTATTCATAGCCACCACGTCTTGTGGTAAGCCATTCCATGCATCCACCACCCTTTCTGTGAAAAAGAATTTCCTCACATTCCCCCTTAATTGGCCTCCCTCTAATCTCATGCTGTGTCCTCTTGTCCTGCTATTTTTCTTATATTTAAACATGTTAGACTCTTTCACCTTGTTTATGCCCTTAAGGTGTTTGAATGCCTCGATCATATCACCTCTCTCCCTCCTTTGCTCAAGGGTATACATATTGAGCTCCGTTAATCTGTCCTCATATGTCTTCTGATGCAGTCCCTGCACCATTTTGGTTGCCCTTCTCTGGACTGCCTCAATTTGGTTAATGTCCTGGTGAAGGTGTGGCCTCCAATACTGCACTAGTACTCCAGATGGGGCCTAACCAGTGTCTTGTACAGAGGTTATTACCTCCCTCTTACGACTTGTGATACCCTACTAATACACCTAACACCCCCTAGCCTTACCTACTGCTTAGAGGTCTGCTTGGATGATTTTAGGTCATCAGTGATGATGATGCCCAAGTCTCTTTCTTCCTTTGTGACTGCTAACTCCCTCCCAGCCTATAGGTGGCTTCAGGGTTTCTCTTCCCTATGTGCATGATTTTGCACTTCTTTGTATTAAATCCCAGTTGCCACTCTTCTGACCATTCTGCTAGTTTATCCAGATCTCTTCTCATTCTGCCCACCCCATCTGGATCATCTACTCTGTTGCAGATCTTGGTGTCATCTGCAAACAGACAAGCCTTACCCTCTAGTCCATCTGCAAGGTCACTAATGAAGATGTTGAAGAGGACTGGCCCCAGGACTGATCCCTGAGGTACCCACTTGTGACTTGCATCTCTTCTGACTGTATACCATTTACCACCACTCTCTGTTTCTGCCCGTCAACCAGTTTGCCACCCAGTTGACCAACTTCTGACCACCAGAGCCTACCCAGCTTATTTATCAATCCTCTATGTGGAACAGTGTCAAAAGCTTTGCTGAAGTCAAGGTAGGCGACATCAACTGCTCCCCTTGGTCCACCACTCTGGTTACCCAGTCAAAGAAATCTATGAGATTAGTTTGACAGGACCTTCCTTTGTAAACCCATGCTGTCTTGGATCCTGTGCCCTATGGATTCCAGGTGTTGCACTATCCTTTCCTTAAGGAGTGCCCATAATCTTGCCCACTACTGAGGTAAGACTGACCGGTCTGTGTTCCCACCTCCTCCCTGCTACCACTCTTGTGGGAGCGGGATCACATGAGCCCTTCTCCAGTCTTCTGGGACCTCTCCTGTGCTCAGAGACTCACTAAACAATTCTGCTAATGGCTCTGCTAGTTCCTCCTTTAGCTCCTTAAGTACCTGGGATGTATGCCATCAGGTCCCATTGCCTTATCCACCTGAGCTTAGCAGCTCTTGTAGGACCCTTTCTTTGTGAAGGGAGTAGTGCTCACCTCCCTCCCACTGTGTCCATGATGCTGAGCTGTGGGCCCTGCCCTACCTTCTCTTCAGTAAATACTGAGCAAAAGTATCTATTTAGGATAGATGCCTTCACAGGGTCCTCTCCTCACATGCTCCCTTTTTCTCCATTAAGCTTAGCAATACTCCTCTGGACTTTCTCCTTTCACTAATGTATCTATAGAAAGTCTTGTCACCTTCTTTTACTGTTAGTGCTAGTGTTTCCTCAGTTTGGGACTTTGCCTGCCTTACTGCCTTCCCTGCTTCCCTTAGGGCAGTTTGGTATGCCTCCCTATCTTTATCCCGCTGTGTTCCCTTATATTTCCTGAAGGCCAGCCTTTTGGCTCTGACCTTTTCTGCTACTGTATTTGAGAACCAAAGTGGTTTCCTTCTTCTTTGCACTTCCTTTTCTGTCTAACACAATGGGATGTTGCTTCAAGTATTGCATCCCTAATGCTTGCCACTTTGCCTGTACCCCTCACCTGTGTTTCTTTTGCCAGGGCTAGCTTAACTCTGTTGGCCATCTTATCAAAGTCAGCTCCTCTGAAGTCCCATATTTTTGCCTTGGAATGGGATGATTTAGATGTAGTAACAAATTGAACCATACCATGTGATGGTCACTGGCCCAGGTGACCTTCTACCTGGAGATCTGTGATCCCTTCTTTGTTAGTCAGTACTAGATCTAGGATAGCCCTGTCTCTTGTGGGTTGCTGTACCAGTTGTTTGAGGCCCTCCCCTGCAGGAATCCACTATGAGTCTAGTTCTGGCAGATGTTCCTGCTGGTATTGACCAATCTGTATCCGGCATGTTGAAGTCTCCATTATCAGAACCTCCCTTTAGCTGTCATGTTTTGTATATCTTCTAACAGTAATGTGTCTATGTCCTCCTCTGGTCTGGGGGCCTGTAGACATCCCCAGTTCTTATGGCTGTCCCATTTCCTGTTTCCAGGGTGACCCACAGTTCTTCTGGCTCCTTATGTGTATTCTGAATTTCTGTAGCTTTGATATTTTCATTGACATACAGGGCCCTCCTCCCCCTTTTTGCACCTCGGTCTCTTCTGAACAATACATAGCCAGGTACTGAAGTCTCCCAAGTGTGGTTGCTGGTAAATCACGTCTCACTAACTGCTACTATGTCCAGTTTAGCCTCTGACATTATTGCCTGCAGGTCTGGGATCTTATTTCCCAGGCTGTGAGCATTGTGTACATGATTTTCCATTGGCCAGATTTTGGTGTGTTAGTTGTTGGGTGAAGTTTGGCATTACCCCTGTCGTCGTGTGGGGAGACAAACCTTTTTCTTACCTGGTGATGCAAATGAACTGCAAACATGCTGAATTCCTGTTTGCCACTAGCTGAGGGGAGGGGTGTTCTTCCATTTGACGATGGGGTGCTGCACCCTCCCCATTTGCTAGTTTAAATATTCTGCAAAGATGTCAAACTCTGCCCCAATGCACTGACTCCTCTTTAGTCAGATGCAGTCCATCAAATTTAAAGAACTTTCGCTCCCAGAACTGTTGCCAGTTCCTACAAATCTGTGTCCTTTTCTGGCACCAGCCCTTGAGCCACGATGTTTAGCTCCTATCTCCCCTTCTCTGACCTTCAGATCCATGCTCCCCTCTCCCAGACTGGCAGGATCTCAGAGAAGGAGATGCAGACGAAATAGATGATAGGTTGTCACCAGCCTAGTCAGGTGTTCCTTGGTCTCCACAACTGACCGGCTGGCGAGATCGATAGTCCCTATGTGTACTAGGACATCAATGTTTTCTCCTGCTTTGTGAACAATTTTAGCAATGCGGTCAGTGTCTCTGCATGCTGATGTACCTGGGAGACATCGACCATCACCCTAGCTGAAGATGGGTATCAACTCCCGAATCATGGAGTCTCCTATGATCAGAGTTTTTGGATTTCCTTTGTGCTTGTTTTGTTTTGGTTCCTGATTTGGGTGAGTTTTGTTGTGCTAGCTCCTGTGCCGCGAGTGTCCTGCTCTGCAGTGTCTTCTGCCTCTTTATTTGATTTCAGAGATAGAGGCAGATACCTGTTTGTAGTGTTTATATGGTTTTGGAGGTAATGTGTTGGAGAGCAGAGGTGATGGGGCACCTGGTTTGCTCCTCCTAACCACCTGCCAACCTCCTGGACCAGCTACCCTCTGCGGTCGAGGTTTTCTGTTGGATGCTGGGGAAATGGTGGGTGGTTCTTATAATGTATTTCCTCTTCAATATGAAATTTGAGGCGTGCAATTTCTGCCCATGCTGCCTGGAGCTGAGCCCTAAGATTCCAAAGGCCCAGCATGTAGGACAGTGTCCTAAATCCTGTAAGACTGTCCTTCTGAAAATTGTTCCACAGTACCTGCAGTTAATGAAATCCATTCCAAATAAGTTGCTGGGTTTGTAACCTAGTCAGAGTAATTAGAAGGAGAAAAAAAAGGAAAAAAAATGCAAGTAATGGTTTAATTGTGCTTTGTTTAACTTGTTATAACAAGTTAAATTACTAGTGTCCCTGTAAATTAGATCACCTTGTGGAGGCCCCACTGATCCGCCTTCTGCTCTGCCACAGGAAATGTCACAACTGTGGTACCCTATAAAGGAGTGTGGCGTGGGGTGGTTGGGGATGGGGTGGGTGGCTGGGTCCTTCCTGCCTAAAAGAAGAACCACGGACGAAAGAACAAGGAGGTAAGAGCAGAAACAATCAGTCAACAACAAATGCAGTAACCCTGAAAGCTTATCCTAATGTTAGATAAAACTGTAAAACCTGTAAAGCACCACCTGTAATAATTTCAGAGAAGATATACGCTGTAAGAAACACTTTGCTCCAGAGAAATAAAGCAGTAACAGAAGATATACCTTGCAAAAGACACTTGAATCAGAAGATTACAGGAGTAATCTGTTAGCACACGCCTGTAGGCACACCTTGTAATAATGCAGAAGAAGGTATACCAGCAACAACAATTTGAATCAGAGAAAAAATAAAGCAATGAAATGTTAACAACAAACAGTAGCAATCCCTGTGAGTAAAAAATAAAAACACCACCACACAGTAAATCTGCTTAGCCAAACTAAGTCTTAATCCTTTTCCCTTGCTCTGGTAAGTTTCTCTACTCTGCCTTTCAAGCAGTCTTAGAAGGAAAGAGCTCAGGTGAAGCTAGGTGCCTTGGCCAGCAAACCAAGTCTTCTACCTTCCCCCCTTCCCTGTCTCTCCTAGCTCCCTGTTTATCCCCTCCCTCCACACTGAACTGCTGCCACACCAGCTTGCCAACATCAGGGTCAGGCAAAGAGTCATTTAGATTATGTAGGGGACAGACAAAATCTGATACACATAACAAAGTTTAACACAGTATGCCATTTACAGTAAAAAGCATTTTTTTGCTGTGCTTTGCTATGGCTTGGCACATCAGGAGGTGTTTTGGAGCTGCTGCTGCTGATTAATGTAAACAGTAGTATGAAGGAAGAGAGAGCGAGACAAGTCATCCCATAAGCTGGCAGCCCTGTCTCCTTTAAGCAGAACATTGCCACTTAATTGGTGACGCATCAAATTGTTTACTTTTTTATTCTTAATTCATGGAATGCCTGTATGTGTTTACTTAAACTCTGTCCTTTAGCAGTACTGTGACTCAAATGTTGTATCACTTCATTTGTGGTTCTAAATTTATAACATTTATTGCCTAGGATTCATTTCTGACCACACAGACCTAGACAACTTGTTTTCTACCTCTGCTTTCACTTGGCTGACTTGGTTAGGATATCAGATATGATTTCAGACAGACTGTTCCTGAGGTCTGAAATTGTATCTGATGTCGGTTGATGTCAGATTTGATGTTGTGTCTGTCTATTTATCTTTTTTTTTTCATAGCTTAGCTAGTGTCAGGTTTCTTCTCAGAATAGTTAACAAAAATAAAAATAAAGAAAATGGAAAAAAACCCCAAAGAAATCATATTTACATAGGTAAACATCTTGGTGTATTCTTAACACATGGCTTATATAGAGCACCAGTGCAGCATGGTAGCTTGTCAAAACCACTAATGAAAAAGAGCACAGTACAAAACTGTGCAGGGAAAACAGCTTGAGTAATAACAGCTACAGGATAACAGTGTGGTACAGCACAGTACAGTGCTGCACCTGTAGCTGTGATCACTACATTTGTCCCCCGAGTTGATTATATAAAATAGGCATGGTGTGGGGGGCACAGCCCTCCACCTAAACAGGTCCCTGGGGATGTGGTGAAGTAAAACTTCAGGGGTGAAGTTTGTGCGAAGTGCCAAAAATTCATACTTTGAGGAGATTTGCAAAGTTTCACTAGACCTGGGAAACTGCTGGTCCACCACCAACTTCAGTGTTTGAGACAAAATCTGCTCTCATCCTGATGTTTTCCTCCCTCCCTGAGTTTGTTCCCACCTTGGAGTTGATTATATATTTAAAGGTGGGTGCAGGGAGCATAGCCCCTTGCATACAATTGTGAAATGTGTTATATGGATTTTTGTGAGAGGGGTGTGCAGAACTGCTTCATGTATTGATCACTGTAAAGTGTGGATCGCTTTATTTCCCCATCACTGTATTTCCTGACACTGTTTTGTCTGCACTCTTTTCAAGTGTGCTATTTCTGTTTAGCAGTTTTGACCTATAACTATGCAGAATACACGTTTGAGATGGTTGTCGCCTCCACCTTTTAGTGGAGGCGACATTTGTCAATTTGCCATTACTTTGCAACATTTGTCAATTTGCCATTACTGGTTCATGTTTCACACATCCTATCTCCCACAAAATAGTTACTATTCATGAATTGTTTGACAACTTTCCTTGTCTATGTGATCACGTGGTCATGTCCCAAAATTTACATAAGATGAACAATACGTCCCCTACACAAAAGAATACAAAAGAACATTTTGTTTGTATGGGCTGCCACCCCAGATACACCTTTGGCTACACATTTTGATGTTTGTCATTTCTGGGATCCCACTAATCTCACATTTATGGAGTTAAAACATGTCCCTTGGAATGCAAAGGGCGGGAGGGTACCTGCATTTTGCTTCAAAAAGAAATAAAATGTATTTACAGACTGAATGCCTTTCATCCACCTGGTCTGAATGATAATTTTGACATTGTTTTATTACTGTAAACATATATAGTGTTGCCTTTAGATTATTTCATTTTTTGCAAGGGATTATATCTATTTTTGGATGGCATATGGTATGGTAACCTCTTATTACTTTTGTCATCTTTTTATACAGATACCAGCTATACAACAATTACATCCACAGAGGCATCTATTAGTCTCAGAGTTAGATTCTATACTTTATGTGGAACTGTCATTGTGAATTATGCACCACAGAGTCCTCTCCCCTGCTATTTAAACCTTTTCTTCTTTTTTACTATGGTACAAGAGTTTAACTGTATTTTTCTTGATGTACCATTATTACCATTTATGCAATAACATGGTTAAGTAGCACAGTAAATTTAATACATAGCATCCTGCTATTGTCATTGAGATGCTGCTTGTCTTTTCTCTCCAGCTACTTCCTTCCCATTTTTTCCATTTTTATTTGCATCTTTATTATTCCAATATTCCAGCTTGGAATGTTACATTTGTGAGTGCTTTATTTACAGTTTTTCAAATATTTAAGGAGAAATTGTACTGTTTTTTATGTGTTTTGTCACAATAGCTGTATCAGGTACAGTATCGTATAGGATTTCAGACATCAGGAACAGTTTTCAGAAACAATTTTCTATATTACATAGAACTGTCTCCAAGAAATGTTCCTGATATTGTATCTCTCTGTGTATCTATTTCTTTTCAGTAGTACTGCTGGTGTCAATTTTCATATCAGAATAGTTAAAAAAATTAAGAAAATTAGATCTAATGTTTTCTCGGGTAAAGCCACATCAGCTTCCCTGCAACTTCAACATTTCATACAGGACCTGAAATTGGCTAACTCATGGCATGAGTCTCACCCTCTAGATATACAGTTCTCCTATTTTCACATTTGCCAAAACTACTTTAGAACTGACTTTTTTTAAATCTCGGAATCGATTTTGTATTTGGTTAATGAAACAATATATAAATGTATTTTTATATATCAGACCACTCACTTATACTTATGCATTTAGAACTTAACCAGCACCAAAAGCCTTATTTATTTAGATTAGACCCCACACTGTTAACCCTTAGGCTGCCAACTGAATTAGAACATATGGGGATTTTGGACTGATATATCAGTCCACGGCCCTGCAAGGGTTAAAAGACAACATATTCTGTAAAAAACATCCAACTTGAAATTGATCAATTCTTTTCAGAAAATCAGGATAATGAAATAGCAGAAAAAAACAGTGTGGGATGCATTTAAAGCATATATATGTGGATGTATAGTTGTTTTTAATTCAAAATGAAGAAAATTTATGCAGCGTAAGATGCAAGAAGTTGAAAATATGATCAGACTGAAGGAAAAGTTACACTTTGACTCAAAGAACCCTGCTGTACTGCAGGAACTGATGAACCTTAGGAATCAATATAAACACATGGCCACTGAGGAAGCAGAAAGGCAATTGTTAATGATTCAAAGTAAATATTGTGCACTTGGGGACAACCCTGACAAAAACTTTAACCTGGCAGCTAAAAGAACAAGCAGGTAATTTTATTGACAAGATAGAAACTACAGATGGTTCTATCACTAATTCCCATTAGCGATCAATAAAGTATTTTTTGAATGTTATAAGAAACTATACTCACCAGACCATAATGAAAACATATCAGATATAGTATCCTTATCATGCAGTACAATACTTTCTCTGATACAAGATTAAGTGGAAATACTGGAAAAAGATATCTCATTAGTGGGAATCAAATTAGCTATAAATTTACTCGCAATAGGTAAAGGCCCAGGACCAGATGAGCTGTGCTTTGATTTTAACAAAACGTTTTCCTCAAAAATATCTATACATCTTAAAAAAACTATTTGACTTTGTATTTACACATCAACTACTCCTGGCTACCTTTAGTGAGACCAATATACTTCTCTGGAGAGAGAGAGAGAGATCTTTCCAGACCCCTTTAAGGAGGCGGCTATTGGACCACTCCTGAAAAAAACCCTCCTTAGACCCTGACTCCCCAGCTAACTACAGACCAGTTTCTAACTTGCCTTCATGGGTAAAGTTATTTAGAAGGTGGTCACCCTGCAGCTCAAGGATCATTTAAAAAGCCATGATATCTATGACCCTCTCCAGTCAGGTTTCAGGAAAAGGCACAGCTCTGAGACAGCCCTGGTCAGGATACTAAATGATCTCCTGATGGCCAGAGATCGGAGATCCCGTACTATTCTGGTTCTCTGCAATCTCTCTGCAACATTTGGTACTGTAGACCATGTGGTACTCCTCAAGTGCCTGCAGTTCTTCTGTGGACTTGGGGGGGCAGTCCTCATTTGGTTTTGAACATTCCTTGAAGGCAGATTTCAGAGGGTGGTGTTGAGGATTTATTCCTCAGGTTCCCATGAACTGCCCTTTGGGGTGCTGCAGAGCTCAGTGTTGCCCCCTATGTTGTTTGGAGTATACATGCTACCACTGGAAGACATTATAAGATGTTATGGTCTGTGTTTTCATTGCTATGCAGATGACTCTCAGCTCTACATGTCTTTTGTGCCCAGCAAGGAGGAAACTACAGTATTGGCGTTTAACAGCTGTCTGGCTGAGATTCAGGACTGGATGAGTACCAGTTGGCTGAGGCTAAACCTGGAAAAAACAGAGGCTTTGGTCACTGACCCAGATCATAGGTCTGCCAGGATGTTGGTGGGATAGCCCTCCAGTGTAGAGCTGGGAGGGGTACCTCTAATTGTCTCAGACCATGTGCATAACCTTAGAGTAATGTTTGGCAAAGGCCTGAACTTGAATGCTCAGGTGTCTGCCATAGCCAAATCTTCCTTTTCCCATCTTAGGAATATAGCTAGGGTAAAACACCTGGTTCCAGCTGAAGATCTTCCCACTCTGGTCCATGCCTTTGTCACCACCCATCTTGAGTACTGTAATGCCCTCTATCTAGGGTTAGCGGGGGTTGATATCCATCGCTTACAGCTAGTGCAGAATACAACAGCGAGGTTGTTAACTGGAGCCCCTAGATCCAGGCACATAACACCTGTGCTGCAAGAACTGCACTGGCTGCCAGTACAGTAGCAGATAACCTTCAAGGTTACATTGCTGACCTACAAAACCCTACACAACCACGGACCAAAATGCCTGCAAGATCTCTTACTCTCCCACTGCCCCTCCCACCCACTCCAGTCCTCCGATGAGGGATTGCTGGAAATTCCCAGGGTCTGTTTGAAGACACCTGGAGGAACAGCATTTGCTTTCATGGCTCTGACCCAGTGGAATTCTGTACCTCGTCGGATATGAGATAGCCTGACCATAGAGAGCTTTAAAACAGCTTTAAAAACCCACCTATTCACCCAGGCTTTTTCTGACCTATAGTATTAAAAGCCTTTGTTAGGCAGTTGCTCACAGGATTTATGTGTAATGGATTTTATGAATATTTTAATTATGTACAAAACTGTGAATATGTGTCCATGTGTATATGTTATCTTATGTTTTAAATTGTAAGAGTACCCTGAGTTCAGGAAGGTCACTTTCAAAAAATAAAAAAAAACGATGATGGGCAAATGCATCATAAAAATGGGTAAAAGGGGCACCCTACTGAAAAAAAAAGATCTTGTGAAACTGTAAAAGCAGGGCCCTACAGCAGAACCCTACTGAAAAGCAGATGTTGCATGTAAGCTGATCTCCCCTGAAAAATACATTGTAAAAACATCCTGATCACCCATCTTGTATCTGTCTTGCATATTCTTGGTGTTCTAGTGGTCCCTTCAGTGATCCCTTCAATAAGGGCATCTGATCCCCTCCTTCTCAGGCACCTTGCCAGCCCTGGTCAAATAATGCGAACTACAGCAATAAGAATAACCAGCATAGCCATCTGCTCACCACCTCAAATGGTTTTTAGTGTCAGTGGCTCAGTAGGTCACACACTCGCCTCTGAGGCCAGGAGGTTAGAAGGCTGTGGGTTCAGTTCCCACATCTGGCACTTGGGTTAATATCCCAGTACTGATACTGTAATGCAGCATGAGAGGGGTGCTGCATTTCTGAGGTGCCGTCTTTCGGATGAGACGTTAAACCGAGGTCCCATCTTCCTGGATTGGTGGTAGTTCAGGTGGATGTTAAAGATCCCATGGCACTTATTGAAAAGAGTAGGGGAATTTCCCCGGTGTCCTGACCAAATTTCCCTCATTCACTAAAAATACCACCAGCTTAATCTGGTTCAAGGTCAGTTGGCATTCATCTGTATCCCCCTCCCCTTGGTCGTGCCTGAAAATAGGCAGGATTTGTCTAGTGCACTTACCCGGTCAACAAAAGCTAAATAAAAATAAATAAATAAAAATAAATGGTCTTTAAGCAATTACAAATAGTGTACAAACATCTGCTTCTACTGTACTCTTGATCACTCACTGACAATCAGATGGTGGCAGGCCAAGGTGGTGAGCAGAGGGCTGTGCAGGTCGCTGTCACTATTTTTGTACTTTGGTTTATGTGACATGGGGGGGTTGTGGGGAGGAGGGTCCTGAGTAGGAGGGTTGACAGATGATCAGCTGTCCTCATGGGTGGAGGGGAGACCACTAGACTGCCAGGAATATCTAAGAAAGCTACAGGGTGGTCATTTGAGGATATAAGAGACTGAGTAGGTGTGTGTAGACAGTTCTTATTTAAATCAGAACCCTCCCAGACCCAGCCCTCACTCCAGAACTCAGATAAATAAGGAATCAGCTGCATGATTCTGGTTCCAAGCCCTTATTTATTTATTTTACCTTTATTTGGTCAAGAAAACTACATTGATCTTAAACTCATTTTCAGGTCATCCTGGGAGCACTATGAGGTTAAATGACTTGCTCAGGGTCTCATGTGTTTTAGGAAAAATAAATTCTTTGTAGAATTACCATTGTGCAAATTAAGTAACCACAATTATACTACAGAATTGACATCTGTATTGATGTTAATTACAAAATGAGATATATACAAAAGTAGTGAGAGAAACAACTACAGTATATTGCACATTTCCGTTGATGTAAAAAAGTAAATATTATTAGCATGACCCCATAACCGCTAGTGATCTTAAAATGTAATTTGGTTAGCTAGGATAGCCAATCTGAGATACAGTCTCTCATTTTCAGAGGGGCCCTGGATTTGTCCATTTTCAAAACTTAGTGAACTGAAGTACTGAGAGTTTAAGGCCCTGGACACACTACAGAACTGTTTTTGAAACCGTTTTTAAAACCAATTTAGCTAAACCATTTCAATGCAGCCACACGACCCAGTAACCATTTTTAAAAATGGTTTAGTGCCACACTGCTATTAATGAACCTGTTCTCCTTGTAACTATTCTGTTTAAGTCACTCACACAGAACTGTGCTTGCCTGGCACACTGCAGCTATAACTGTTTTAGTTAAACCGTTACAGCTTAAAACACTTTTACTCCTGGACAGACCTGTAAGTAAAACCATGCTAGCTCCAAAACGTTTTTAAAAATGATTTTAAGACTAGGTATCTAGCAGGGCTTAAAAACACTTTTGTTAAAACATTTTAAGGGGCTTGTAGTCTGTCTGCAAACAGTGCTAGGGGGATTTAAACTGTTTTAAGGCACTTAAACCATTTTAAGTCCCCCAGTGTGTCCAGGGCCTAAGTGACTTGCTCAGGGTTACATTGCAAGTATGTAGTTCTGGTACAATTTGAACTGTGGTCTCCTTGTTCTAAAAACCTGTGCTCTAGATTTTATTTTCTGCACAAAACTTCAGGGCCCTGTGGAGATTTTTTCCCCCATTCCCACCACTGGATAAAATTGGATAGTAGTAGTGTTTTACCTCTAGGTCAGTTGGAGTCCCCATTTTGAGTGAGTAGGAGACACTGCGTGCTGGAAGGTGAGTGTTTAATATTGGCAGAGGTTTTGCACCTTAACTGCAGGTGTCACATTTCAACAGGGGATTAGTGAAGGTTGAAATTCAAGGTTGTGCTTAACAGACCTTCAGTTGGAGTCTCATTTTGAGTGAGCAGGAGTAGGAGAAACTGTTTGCTAGTAGGCGAACTAGAGCTGTGTTTTTGCCATGTAGTTTACAGAAGTATGTCTTTTTTTACCTGATTGTTTTTGTAGACACCGTGTATCAGAGGAGCTGCCCCCTCAACCCACCACCATTCCCCAACCACACCTAGGTGCACTGCCTTTATAGTGGAAGGCCAGGCCACACCTACTTAAACAGGCAGGAGCAGTTGGGCAGCACAAGCATTAGCCTAACTGATATGTCAGCTGAATTATGTAGGGTGTAATCAGTATCTAGGTCCAAAGGGCATGTACTAAAGAAGGAGAGAGAAGCTGTAAGTCCCTACAGAAGGAGAGAGAGGAAGAGGTTTGGGGCAGTGCTGCTGGTTTACAGTGCTTATAGACATACAAATTCAGTTGTAAAGAGACAGGGAATATTTGGAGACTAAGATAGGGGATATGTGGAGGCCAGGGCAAGGAGGCAGGTGGGGGGGAATGGGGGAGGAAGTAGAGAGGTTTGGAGGACTAGGGTTGGGGGCACAGGGAGGTGGGGAGAATTGTGAGCTGCAATGGGTGTGGGACAGCACTGTTTCTGGGAATCTGGTGGAAGGTGGGGGGGTTGTCCAGTATGCAGGATGTTCAGACAACTTATGTTGGAGTTAGAGAGCTTGAGACAGGAACTGGGGGGGCAGGGACAGGAATGAAGGGTTGAGGAGG
This sequence comes from Neoceratodus forsteri, assembly GCA_016271365.2. Classification (NCBI taxonomy): domain Eukaryota; kingdom Metazoa; phylum Chordata; order Ceratodontiformes; family Ceratodontidae; genus Neoceratodus; species Neoceratodus forsteri. The sequence continues at coordinate 158,738,606 of CM028138.1, forward strand.
AGAAGGGGCAGAGGAGCAGAGAGAGTTCCATTGCAAGATAGACCAGGCTGCCACGGGCTGGAAGGGGGTGCTTGGCTGGGAGGCCAAGTCCACAGGGACCAGGGAGCACCAAAAGGGGTGGTTGGCAAGTAGTAGGGAACATGGGTAGATGGAGAGGAAGTAGAAAAGAGGTTCAGGGCAAGCAGAGGCAGGAAGGAATTTCAGGGAAGGGCAGGGGCAAGAGATTGGAGACAACAAACAGGTACGCATTATTGATTGATGAAACAGAGCAGGATGTCAGGGAAGCCACCACAGAAAAAGAGTCCGGTGACCAGGAGGGAAGGGGGAATATACAGTTAAAGGAGAGAGGGAAGACAGTGGTGTAAAAGTGGGGAAGGGCAGGGAAATAGGTAAAATTAGCATGAACACACTAGACAAAGGGGAAGGAAGGCCAAATCATATTGAGAGGTGGGGAGGAGGTGGCACAATGCAAGGGACAGTGGGAGGATGTACAAGTAGTGGAGGCGAAGTGGTTGAGGAAGGGAGCAAGCACACAAAGGACGGAGGAGGAGAAGAGCAAGTGGAAGCGCAATTGGAGGAGAGAGGGGGAAAAGGCAGGGTATGACAGCAGAGGACACTGAGGAAAAGGGGTTCATAGAAGGGCAAACCATGGGGGCAGTGCAAGGTATGGGGGAGTGGGTACTTGTATTAGGGTATTCTATGCTCAGGGGGGTGAGATGGGGATGTAAGGGAGCAAGGAAGAGCCGAATCTGGGTGGAGTGTATGCCAGGTATGACAGTGGGGAGAGCAGGGCAGTGCATTCAGGAATGTGTGGAGGAGATGGGAGGGAAGCCTCATATCATTGTACACCTAGGAACAAATGACCTAGAGGGCAGTACAGTGGAATAAGTGCAGGAGACATTCAGGGAAGTAAGGGGTATCTGCAATTGGGTGGGAAGCTATGTGACATTCTCAGAGGTACTCCCAGTACCTAGGGGAAGCACAGCAAGAAAGCTAAGAACGTAGGAGATTAATGGGTAGCTGAAAGATTGGTGTGCGGAAATGGGGTATGGGGTAGTAGTGGGATAGGGCAAGACATGGAACAATAAGGGGCTTTTTGGCAAAGATAGGCTACATCTCAACATCGAGGGTACAAGGACATTCACACAGGGCTAGAGAAGTACATTAAAAACAACATAGATTTAAATTGAGGAGGGGGAGGGGCTGAGTCGGATAGCAGGGAGGAGGCACCTTCCAAAGGAGACTGGAAGGCCTCACCCCCAAGTGACAGAGGAGGAGAATGAGGAGAAGTTACCAAGGCAAAAGTGGAAGGGGGAGAGACGGGAAGAGGAGGGGCAGGACGCATGGTGGACTATAGTATCCTTGAATGCAAGGAGCTTAGCAAACAAGGTGGCAGAGTTCCAGACAGAGTGGGAGGTAGATATCGCCACCATCTCAGAGACCTGGGCCACTCAATACCATGACTGGGATCTCACAATACCAGGATACAAGGTGTTCCATAGAGACGGGAGGGGGAGGTTCAATTTATGTCAGAGAGGAGGTACTGTGTACCAGGGAGGAAGGGGATGAGGAGAGGGCAGAAGCCATATGGGTATTGCTCCAAAGCCCTAAAGGGAAGAAACTCAGGATGGGGGTGGTGTACAGGCCACCCTCACAGAATGAGGAGGTGGATAGGGAGCTGAAAGAGCAAATCGGGAAGGTCAGTGGCAAAGAGAATACAGTTATAGTGGGAGACTTCAATCTACCTGGGATTGACTGCCAGACAGTAACTACAGTACATGCCAGGGAATAGATGCTGCTGCTGCAGGCAATCCAACACAGTTACCTAGTGCAAGGGATGATGGATCCTACTAGGGAGGAGAACATACTGGACTAGGTGCTAACAAATGGAGACCAGGTCCAGGATGTGGTAGTGCCCGAACTGTATGTTTTAGTAGTACATGACCCTCTAGCAGGAATTGACCACTGCTCAGTGTGGTTCCTACTTAACACTGGGAGGGAGTCTGCTAAGACCAAGACAAGAGTGTTGGATTATAGGAAGGCAGATTTTGCCAGAATTGGCAGCATCCTAGAAGAGTATTTAACTGAAATTAACCCAGGGATGGATGCTGAACAGAAGTTGACAATCATTAGGAAGGGGCTAAATGAGGCCACAAACACATATGCCAAATCTCAGAGTAAGCAGTCCAGGTAAAAAAAAACCTAGCTGGCTCAGCAAGGAGGTGGAGGGGAAGGTGAGGGAAAAGAGATTGGCCTTCATTAAGTTCAAAAAATAAAGGCGTGAGGGGGACAGAGAAGTGTTGTCAAAAGCATCTAGGGAAGTGACCAGGTCAGTCAGGGCAGAGAAGGCAGCAAAGGATCTGAAGTTGGCTCAGGGGATCAGAGAAGGGGATAAGAGTTTCTTTAAATACATAAGGGAGAAGAGGAATTGTAGGCATAACATCGTTAGAATCAAGAAAGAGGGAGGATGGGCGGAAAAAGGGGAAGATCAGGCAGAGGCACTCAATGAGTATTTCTGCTCAGTGTTCACAAAAGAGAGGGATGGTCCAATACTGCAGGGGAAAGGGGAGAGATGGAGGGGTGGAAGAGATAACAGATGAGGTCATCCAAGAGGATCGAGTTCTGAAGGGCCTTAAAGGCTTGCGGGTGGACAAGGCACCAGGACAAGATGATGTACACCCAAGGATCCTGAAGGAACTGGCAGAGTTGTTGGCATGCCCTCTGACAGACCTGTTCAACACCTCCTTGGAGATGGGGAATGTACCCAGGGACTGGAGGATGGCTCACGTGATGCCCCTTCACAAGAGTGGACCCAAGGACCAACTGGGTCACTACAGACTGGTGAGCTTGACTTCCATAGTGAGGAAGTTGATGGAAACCATTCTGAAGGTGAGGTTGATAACCTATTTTGATAGCAATGGCCTGCAGGATGAGAGACAGCATGGGTTTGTCACAGGAAAATCTTGCCAAACTAACCTGATCAACTTCTTCAACTGGGTCATTAAGGTGGTTGATGAAGGCCGCTCTATGGATGTCCTGTATCTGGACTTCAGTAAGGCTTTTGACTCTGTGCCACACAGGAGGTTAATGAGCAAGCTGAAGGACATGGGAGCAGGGGGAAAAACTGATGAGGTGGGTTGAAAGCTGGCTGCAGGGCAGACAACAGAGGGTAGTTGTAATGAGGGAGACATCCAAGCCATGGTCAGTAATGAGTGGAGTACTGCAGGGTTCAGTGCTGGGCCACATTTTGTTCAATGTCTTCATTGGCGACATTACGGAGGGGGTCAAGAGTAAGATCTGCCTGTTCACGGATGACACTAAGATTTGTGCAAAAGTGGACAATGAGGAAGAGAGTCAGGCACTCAGAGAGGATCTAGCTAAACCTGAACACTGGTCTAGGGAGTGGCAGTTGGGGTTTAATGCTAAGAAGTGCAAGGTCATGCACCTTGGAGCCAGAAATCCCAAGAACAGCTACTGGCTGGTGAGAGTGCAGGTAATGGCTTCAGAGGAGGAAAGAGACTTGGGGGTAATAATCACAGGGGACATAATGGTATCTGCAAAGTGTAGGAGAGCTGCAGCAAGGGCAAATAGGATGCTGGGATGCATTGCCAGAGGGATTACCTCTCAAAAGGGGGAGGTCATCCTGCCATTGTATAGTTCACTGGTGAGGCCACATTTGGAATATTGTGCACAGTACTGATGCCCATACCTCAAAAAGGATGCAAGATTATTGGAGGGGGTGCAGCGTAGGGATACAAAAATGATCATGGGACTAGGGGAGTTGCCATACGTGGAAAGGTTGAAAGAGCCAAACATGTACTCACTGGAAGACAGAAGGGTAAGAGAGGATGTGATAGTGACCTTTAAGAATTTGAAAGGCATAAACAAAGTAAGGGAGGAAGGATTGTTCCACTTAAAGGGGGGGAAGGGTCACTTGGGGGCACAGTCTGAAGTTGGAAGGGGTAAGGTTTAAGAGGGAAATGAAGAGGCACTACTTCACAGAGAGAGTGGTGTCAGGTTGGAACGCACTGCCGGAGGAGTTAATCACTCAAAGGACAGTGGATAGCTTTAAGTGAGGATGGGATAGAGTCATAGGCATGGTTAGTACAGGCAAAAACACAAAGAGGGGGGAAGGACAGGAAAAGAGGAAGAAGAGAGAGGTTTGGGTGATGGTGGGGCAGTGGTAGTGATCTGAAACTAAAAGCTGCACAATCGGGCAGACTTGATAGACCTGTGGGCCATTTTCTGCCGGCAATTTCGTGTGTTCATATGTTTGTACTTGTTCAAAACTGATCCAGGTTGTGACAGCAATGCATAATGGATGACAACTGCTTTAAATTGCACTTCTCCACTTTGCTATGGAACACTGAAAGAGGCAGAAAGAAACTGAAGGTGTATGAAGTCTGCCTGTCACACTGTTTTTATGAATAAAGCATTAAGTAATATTGCATTGCAGGATAAATGCTAATTCAGCTTTCATGTTTTTAAAAAAAAAATTGTATTCCTGTTTGTCTTGACCTTAAGAATGCTACAGGTCATTTTTATGTTGATTGCGCGCATGCGCAAGAAACATATTGCAGCAGCTTTCTCCACAAGCAGGTTGTGGAGGCACGGCACTGTTGTGGCCAATGCCCCCACAGCCTTTAAAGGCTTGGCTCACTTCCCCCAATGCCGTAGCATGCTGCTGATGACACTAGTTCAGCCAGCATGCCACCAACTTGCAAAAAAGTAGCCGTTGCAATCAGGGGCCGCCTCGTCATTGCAGCATCAGTTATTCACTGCAATGAGGGAGTGACCCGTCATTGCAGGGCAGGATCTAGAAAAACTGATATTGTTTGTGAACATGGCAGTGGCTTGCCGCCATGTTCACAAACAACCCCCCCTGCCGAGAGGGTGCCCAATCCCCCTAGGCAGCATGTGCCTTCCCCAATCATGTTTATTTGGTGATGGGGGCCCCAATCCCTATTGGCTTCAGTGCCCCAATCCGCTTTTGTCTACCAATTGGCTGCCCAATCCCCATCGGCATAATGTCAACCCCCCCTTTTGTTGTGTGCCAATGGGGGTGCCCAATCCCCGTCGGCATAATGTAATTACTCCCCCTTTTGTTGTGTGCTGATGGGAGTGCCCAATCCCCATCGTCTACAGCTGACCCCCCCAAAGGAAAGACCCCAGCATGCCGCATGCCCCTGTAAAATAAAAATGACCCCGGGATGTCTTTTTTTCTTTTTTCACCTGTAAAAAGGAAACTGTCCCTTGGAGGTCTCCCTGCCCCCCTCCCGCAACCCGCGGCCACCCACTGTGTAACCTGCCTCCTCACACCCCCCTTACCCCATACTTACCTCTGGAGCTCGGTGCGATGATCTTTGGTGGACTGGGAACACATCTGCACTCTTCAAAGCCGACCCTGAACGAGGAAATGCCAGTAACTTGTATAATGGAATAAATGTTTTTTTCCCCCGACTTTAATGCATATCTCAGTCATTTTTTGGAACTTTGGCACCAAATTTACAACATGGGTTTTTTGGGACCCCTCCTCATGAATTCTGGCACTATCATGGCATTAGTTGGTCCTGAAAGGTGATTTCTTGGTCACTGCACGGAATCACCTTTTGGGACCAATTAACAAAATGACAGTGCCAGTGTTCATGAGGTGGGCTCTCAAAAAGCCTATGTTGCAAATTTGGTGGAAAAAAATCCAAAAAATGACTGTTTTATGAGCGTGCATTGCACAGTTGCTATGCACACTCGCAACTTTGTGAATTTGCAATATTTTCCTCCAGATTTTCAACACTGGCATTTTTTCACACCTTCTTGTGAACAGTACAGCTGTCATTGTTCACATCCTGGCCGAAATGTGTTTTCGCACTTCCAGCACAGAATACCGCGGTCGCTGTGGGAAATCAGTGTTCGGGACAGATTAAAAAAATGACAGTGACACAGTTCACGAGTACAGGTTCTAAAATGCCTATGTTGAAAATTTGGTGACAATGTTCCATAAAATTACAGTGTTACTACATTGTGCAGTTTGCACACACGGTCGTAACTTTGTGAATTTATATTTTCACTCCAGATTTTCAACATTGCCATTTTCCCACACCTACTTATGAATAGTATAGCTGTCATTTTTCCCATCCTGGCCAAAATGTGTTTTCACTGTTCCGGTGCAGAATTTAGTGGTCGCTGTGGCAAATCAGTGTTCAGGACACATTATGAAAATGACAGTGACACTGTTCATTAGCAGAGGTCGTAAAATACCTATATTGAAAATTTGGTGATGAAAATCTATAAAATGAATGTGTTACGAATGTGCACTGTGCAGTTTCCACGCAAGTGCATACAATCGCAACTTTGCAATATTTTCACTCCAGATTTTCAGCATTGCCATTTTGCCACGCCTCCTTATGAACAGTGCAGCTGTCATTTTTCACATCCTGCCTGAAATGTGTTTTTGCTCTTCTGGCGCACAATAACACGGTCGCTGTGGGAAATCAGTGTTCAGGACATATTAAGAAAACCACACAGACACTGTTCATGAGCAGAAGTCCTAAAATGCCTATGTTGAAAATGTTGTGATGAAACTCCAAAAAATCACTGTGTTACTAGCATGTGTTGTGCAGGTTCCGCACACCCTTGTAAGTCTGCAAATTAGTAATATGTTCATACCAGATTTTCAGCACTGGCATTTGTTCACATCTCCTGATGAACAGTACAACTGTCATTTTTGACATCCTGGCTGAAATGTGTTTCCTCGCTTCTGGCACACAATACCGCAGTCGATGTCAGAAATCAGTGTTTAGGACAGATTAGGATCAAGCAACTGAGAGGTGGGGGAGTGATAGAGCTCAACTGAGCTCTGTCGGAACTGCTGCAGATTTCTTTGTGGGCAGGAAGAGATGATAACGCAGGCAGGAGTCCAGTACAAAAGGGCAGCCTGCAGGGCCAGGAGATACAGAACGAGTGATTGAGGGAGGGGGACTGAGTGAGCTCAACGAAGCTCTTTTGGGACTGCTGTGGATTTCTTTGTGGGCAGAAAAAGGCAACAATGCATGCAGGGCCCCAGTACAAAAGGGTAGCCCGCAGTGGTGGGAGAAACAGAACGAACAAGTGAGAGGGGGGAGTGAGTGAGCGATCTCAATGGATCTTAATGGAGCTCTATTGTGACTGCTGTAGATTTCTTAGTGGCCAGAAGAAGGTGGCAATGCAGGCAGGAGCCCCGTACAAAAGGGCCACGTGCAACGCCGACAGAAACAGATCGAGCGAGTGAGAGAGGGGGAGTGAGCGAGCTCAATGGAGCTCCGTTGGGACTGCTGCAGATTTGTTTGTGGGCAGAAAAAGGCACCAACAGAGGCAGGAGACCACTACAAAATGGTAGCCTGTAGTTCCAGGAGAAACAGAATGAGCAAGTGAGAGAGGGGGAGTGACCCACCTCAATAGAGCTCTGTCAGGACACCTGCAGATTTCTTTGTGGGCAGAAAAATGTGTCAACACAGGCAGGAGCCCAGTACAAAACAACAGCCTGCAGCGCCGGGTGAAACAGAATGAGTGACTGACACAGGGGCAGTGAGCGAGCTCAACAGACCAACACAATCAACATTCAGCATTGACAAATATTTGTCTCTACAAGGCACAGATGTTGCAGGACTTCATTATAACTAGTCCCTACAAGGCCATGACTTTGATGCTCATCCATACCTAAAAATGTTGAATTAGTTATATCCTGGTGGTACTTTTTTGTCAAAACATTTATTTTCAATAAACACTTTGTTTCTGAGTTGTACTAGTGTGTTATTCATCATTCTCTGACTTGACCAGTCAAGTCAGTCCATGCATATCAAAGAGGGAAGATGGCCAGCAGAGTCAGGCACCGATAAAACTCTCACTTAATAATCAATCAAGCAGCATTTTCAAATAAACTCCTTAAGAATGCAAATAAATTGTAAAAACCCAAATTTTTCAACAGGATTGTCAGTACAAAAACTGGACAGAGGGTTACATGATCTTTGGTAGGGAAAGTAACTTTAACTTAGAAAACAAACAGATTTACTAAAAACATGAAACTGCCTGTTTTCCATAATTGGAGAATCTTGACAATCTCTGTCTGCCTGTCATAGCCCAGTGACCCCACTGCCACAAGATGAAACAAGTTGCATGTGCTGTTACACTCCACTGATTGTAATTTGTTCTGGCAGGAGAATGCTACATGTAAGAAAGGATCTCTTTCTCACCCCCCCTTCCCCAGTGTACTGATTTGAAGTAGTGGAAGGTTCGTAGCTGATGTCCTACATTGTGTGTGCTTCAGAAGAAGTCTGAAGTACCCTTTTTCCCAAGTGATAGAAAGACTTCTGTAGGGCTCCACAATCAAATTTCCTGCTGACAAACCAGTTTTCTGCAGTGAAAAGAAAAATCATGGTGTACAATCACATTTCATGCTGAGAAATACATTTTCTGTTGTGAAATGAAAAATTTAGGTTTGCAGTCAAATTTCATGCTGATAAACCATTTTCTACCGTAAAATGAAATATTGTGGTGTGCAATCACATTTTATGCTGATAAACCATTTATCTGCTGCAAAACAAAACAATTGTGATGTGCAGTCAAATGTGATACTGAGAAACCAATTTTCTGCTGTGAAATGAAAAATTATTCTTGACAATCATGATGTGTTTCCAACAGACTTTTTTTAAATCGAATTAAAAGACAATTTCACAAGTCAAATTTAGTTTCACACTACCTTAAAGGTGTGACACAAAAAATGAGTCATGAATCTTATTCAAAAATGGGAAAGACATTAATATTGCCAGGAGAAATACATGAAAGATGTTTATAATCATGATTGACTGAAATAAGCTTCAGAATCTGAGCTGGTATATTCTAATGAGGTAGAGCCATTTTTTATGTTGTCTTGAGCACACTCAAGCAACATATTGCGGTAGCTTGAAATAGCAGGTTTTGGAGGTGCGGTCCTGTTGTGGCCAATGCCTCCACTACTTTTGGGGGCTTGTCTCTGTGGCACCAGAAAATGCACATGCTGTCTATGATAGCAGTTGAAAAGTGTGCCACCAACTTGAAACAGTTTTGCCTCTGCAATGAGGGAGTGAATCCTCATTGCAGGGCATGCCTTCCCTGGAGTAACATTTCAATAAACATAGTGGTGGCTGTCACTGTCCACCTCTCACAGTTCTCATAAAAGCCAACATTGGGGGTGCCCAATCCCCCTGTCAGCATGCCCCCCTCGCTAGTTCATTTGCTGATGGGGGAGCCCAATCCCCATCAGCATAATGGCCCCCATACAAGTTCTTTGCTGAGGGAGTGCCCAATCCCCCTCGGCATCATGCACCCCACAAAAAAAGAGATCCTTTTTTAGTTGCTGATAGTGACGCCCAATCCCTGTTGGCTCCAGGAAGTTTGCTCCCCAAAACATGCAGGTGGCATGCTGGGAGCCCACCCCAGCATGCCAAATGTATCTGAATAAAAAGAAAACCTTCCTGCAATGTTTTAATTATTTTTTTTTTAACCTGTAAAGTAGAAAATGGTCCCTTGCTGTCGTGACCCCCTTCCCAAACCAGCACCCACCCTGTGTGCACCACACTTCCCCACCTCCCCACACCCAATACTTACCTCCAGAGCCTGGCACAACGATCTTCGGTGGACCAGGAGCACGTCTGCACTTTCAAAGCCAACAGCGAACTGAAGAAATGCCGGTAAGCTGTATAATGGTATCAATGGGGTTTTTCCAACTTAAGTGGATATCTCAGCAATTTTTGCAAATTTTGGCACCAAATTTTCAATATGGGGTTCTTGGGACCCTACCTCATGAACTCAGCCACTGTCATTTTATTACTGGGTCCCAAAAGGTGATTTTGCAGTCACTGCGCAAAATTACCTTTGGGGATTGAGTAACAAAATGACAGTATCCCAGTTCATGAGGTAGGCTCCCAAAAAGCCTATGTTGCAAATTTGGTGAAAATATTCAATAAAATGGCTGTGTTACGAGCATGCATTGTGCAGTTCCCATGCACGCTCGTAACTTTGTGAATTTTTTATATTTTCACTCCAGATTTTAAACATTGCCATTTTTCCGCACTTCCTTATGAACAGTACAGCTGTCACTTTTAACATCAGGCCCAAAATATGTTTTTTGCAAATGTGGCACACAATGGTGCTGTCACTCTTTGAAATCAATGTTTGGGACAGATTAAGAAAATCACAGTGACAGCATTCATAAGGAGAGGTCCCAAAAAGCCCATGTTGCAAATCTGGTGAAAAAATTCTGAAAAATGACTGCGTTACCAGCATGCATTGTGCACTCTCTATGTACGTTCGAAACTTTGCCAATTTTTTTATTTTTACTCCAGATTTTCAAAATTTTCATTTTTGCACACTGCCTGATGAACAGTACAGCTGTCATTTTTCACATCTTGCTGAAACATGTTTTTGCACCTGTGGCACACAATAAGTGTGGTCGCCATGCAAAATCATTGTTTGGGACAGATTAAGAAAATCACAGTGCCACTGTTCATGAGCAGAGGTCGCTATATTCCTATGTTGGAAATCTGGTGTAAAAAGATCCACAGAATAATTGTACTATGGGCTTAGATTGCGCAGTTTCTACGCAAGTTCGTGACTTACCAATTTTTTAATATTTTCACTCCACATTTTCAACATCACCATTTTTTTACACCTCCTCATAAACAGTACAGCTGTCATTTTTCACATCCTTTTCAAAATGTGTTTTCACACCTGTGGTGCCAAATGGCATAGTCATCGTGCAAAACCACCTTTCAGCTAACGAACTGATAGAGTCACTAATCATGCGGGGTGGGGTCACAAAAAGCCCATGTTTCCAATTTCCAATTCTTTTACCAGGTGAGACACACTAAGCTGAAAACTTGTTTACAGGTACAACCTGGGAGCACTGGGAAGTTAAGTGACTTGCTCAGGGTCACACAGTGTGCCAGTGTAGGCTGTGGGATTCAAACCCAGGTCTCCAGATTTGTAGCTCAGAGCCTTGAAAATTTGAAAATGTTGAGAACTTGGAGTAAAAATATCAAGAAACACCCAGGGCATTAGGCTTTCAGACTCATGAGGGAGAAATCTTAGACCTCGTACTCTCAAATGGGGACAGTGAGAGGATCTCAGATCTAGAAGTGGGTTGCCATCTGGGAACAAGTGACCATCAAACAGTGTGGTTCACAATAAACTCAGCTACAGAGTCAAACCATACGAAAGTGAGGGTACTGGACTTCAGGAGGGCTGACTTTGGCAAGATGGGAGAGTGCCTTAGAAAAGCACTAGCAAACAGGCTAGAAGGAGGGGTGGAGCAACAATGGAGAAACATCAAAGCTTCCATCACAGAGGCAACAAACCTTTGTGTGAAACAAATAAACAAATCAAAATGAAAGAAAAAGCTACTATGGTTCTCAAAAGAGGTGGCGGGGAAAGTCAGGGAGAAAAAAACAGCATTCAGGAAGTATAAGGAAACATAGAAGGAGCAGGACAGAGAGCTGTACCAGTTAAGGCATGAGGAAGCAGGGAGGGAAGTCAGAATAGCAAAGGCCCAAACTGAGGAAAAGATAGCCAACTCGGTTAAGAAGGGGGATAAAACCTTTTATAGGTACATCAGGGAGCGTAGAAAGACAAAGGGAAGGATAGTGAGGCTGAATAGAATGGATGGTGGGTGGGCAGAAAGGGACAGTGAACAAGTGGGGATACTGAATGAATATTTCTGCTCAGTATTCACAAAAGAGGAGGAGGGGGAGGTGCCTAAACCAATTAACAGAAGCACTCTTGATAGGGGGTCGATCACAGTCCTTTCACAGAAGAAAGGGTTCTGAAAGAACTCCTAAAACTGAAGGTAGACAAAGCAATGGGGCCTGATGGAATTCACCACAGAATTCTAAAATAATTAAGGGGAGAACTAGTGAAACCACCAACTACCCTTTTTAACAAATCATGGGAGGATGGTGTGGTACCTGAGAACTGGAAGAAGGTGGATGTAATTCCCCTACACAAAAGTGGGACCAAGACAGAGGCAGAAAACTACAGACCTGTCAGTTTGACCTCTGTGGTAGGGAAAGTGATGGAATCACTTCTGAAGGAAAGAATTGTTGAGTACCTAGAGGCCAGTGGGGCACAGGACCCAAGGCAGCACGGGTTCACAGCGGTAAGGTCATGTCAGATGAATTTAATTGATTTCTTTGACTGGGTGACCAAAGTAGTAGACCAGGGAGGGACTGTGGACATGGTCTACCTAGACTTTAGCAAGGCATTTGACACAATCCCACACAAAAGATTAATTGTCAAATTAACCATCCTGGGAGTGGGTCCCAGGGTGGTAGCCTGGATAAAACATTGGCTGGACAACAGGACACAGAAGGTAATTGTAAATGGAGTCCACTCTGAAGAAAGAGGGCTTACTAGTGGGGTACCACAGGGTTCAGTACTGGGTCCAGTCCTTTTAATGTCTTTATAAGTGACATTGCACAGGGACTGGAAGGAAAAGTATGCCTCTTTGCAGATGACACAAAGATCTGCAACAGGGTTGATACACAAGGAGGCATGGAAAGGATGAGAAGGAACTTGGCAAGGTTGGAGGAATGGTCAAAAGTACGGCAGCTTGGATTCAATACAAAGAAGTGCAAAATAGTGTACCTGGGAAACAAAAACCCAAGGGAAGATTCCACAATGGGGCAGGTAATAACAACAAAAATGGAAAGGGACCTGGGGGGTAATCGTATCAGATGACCTTAAGGTTAGCAAGCAATGTGAGAAGGCAGTAGGGAGCGCTGGGGGTATACTGAGATGTATAGGGAGAGGCATCACCAGCAGAAAACAGGAAGTTGTTATCCCTCTGTTCAGACAGCTGGTGAGACCCCATCTGGAGTACTGTGTCCAGTTCTGGAGACCCCTTCTCCGCAAGGACATAGACAGGATAGAGGCAGTCCAGAGGAGGGCAACAAAAATGGTGCAGGGTCTGCAAGAGAAGCCATATGAGGAGAGACTAAAGGAGCTTAATATGTATACCCAATTCTTGTGGGGACTAAGAAGAAACAGGCTGTTGGTTAACTAGGATCTGCAGCTTATCCTGTAGGTAGGGAAATGGGCAGACTAGGTGGGCCAAGCGGTCCTTATCTGCCGTCAAAGTCTATGTTTCTTTGTTTCTAATGCCCTACCTTGTAGGGACTGACAGGCATCAGGGATGTGACTTGGGACTGCCAACAGTAATGCTCATGCCATTCCACCCCCACCCTACAGCCAGTGACATTGAGGTATGCCTTGGACTCTTCGGCCACAAAGTTCACCCCATTCTCCTATACTGCACCCATCTCAGCATATTTCCTTATGAAATGGGGTGAGTGTAGAGCCTGAACACCCCTAGGCACACCTCAATACTTGGTGCTGCAGGGTAGGGTAAGGTGAAATGTCATGACCGTTATGGATGATGACCCAAAGGCACACCCCAATGCCTGTAAGTCTCTGCAGGGTGGGGTGGGGTTAACGTAAGTTCAATGCTTCACTGCCATTCATATTATGCAACTCTCTAACTCCTGCACTACCAATGCCAATGTCAGCAAGACAACACTCAGCACTGACAAATGCTTGTTTATTATGGCTGCCATAGCAAACATTTGAATTAGTAATTTGTTAGTGAGGTGAGAAACAAGATGGTGACATCTCAAAAAAAATGTTGGTGTCAAGAGCACAGCATCTCATGAAATCAAAAATGGTTCTGCAACACCAAATTGTTGGTGTTGTATCAGAATGTTATCTTAAAAACCCTACTGAGCATGCTCAGAACAGAAAAATACAAAACTTTAAATCTTTATAACTCTGGAACAGTTTAACATTTTTAACCTTCCACAGGCACTACCTTGCCACAGCACACTTTTAGTCTGACAGCTTTGGGAACAAACTGAAACTGAGGGTGGACAAAGCAATGGGGCCTGATGGGATTCACCCCAGAATTCTAAAAGAACTAAGGGTAGAACTAGTAACACCACTGACTACTCTCTTTAACAAATTATGGGACCTGAGGACTGGAGAAGGATGGATGTGATTCCACTTCACAAAAGTGGGAGCAGAGCAGAGGCAGAAAACTACAGACCAGTTAGTTTGATCTTAGTGGTAGGGCAAATGATGGAATCACTTCTGAAGGAAAGAACTGTTGAGTACCTAGAGGCCAGTGGAGCACAGGACCCAAGACAGCATGGTTTCACAGCAGGAAGGTCATGTCAGATGAACCTAATAGATTTATTTGACTGGGTGACCAAAGTAGTAGACCAGGGAAGGGCTGTGGATATGGTCTACTTAGATTTTAGCAAGGCATTTGACACAGTCATACACAAAAGATTAATATACAAGTTAGCCAGACTTGGAGTGAGTGCCAAGGTGGTAGCCTGGATAAAAAACTGGCTGGACAACAAGACGCAAAGGGTAATAGTAAACGGAGTCCACAGTGAAGAAAGGAGGGTAACTAGTGGGGTACCACAGGGTTTGGTACTGGGACCGGTCCTCTTTAATGTCTTTATAAGTGACATTGGATAGCACCTGAAAGGAAAAGTATGTCTCTTTGCAGACGACACAAAGATCTGCAACAAGGTTAATAAACAAGGTGTGGTGGAAAGGATGAGAAGAGACTTGGCAAGGTTGGAGGAATGGTCAAATACATGGCAGCTCAGATTCAATGCAAAGAAGTGCAAGATAATGCACCTGGGAAACAAAAAACCCAGGGGAGGAGTACACAATGGGGGTGAGATAATAACAACAACAAAAATCAAAGGAGACCTAGGAGTAATTATATCAGATGACCAAAACTTGGGCAAGCAATGTGAGAAGGTAATAAGGGGGGCTGGGGGGATACTGGGATGCATAGGGAGAGGCATCAACAGTAGAAAACAGGAAGTTGTTATCCCTCTGTACATACAGTTGGTGAGACCCAATTTGGAGCACCGCATGCAATTCTGGAGACCCCATCTCCACAAGACATAGCATGGAGGCCGTTCAGAGCAGGGCAACCAAAATAGTGCAGGGTCTGCACTAGAAGACATACAAGGAGAGACTAATGGATCTTAATATGCATACCCTTGAGGAAAGGAGGGAGAGGGGACATGATAGAAACTTTCAAGTATCTCAAGGGAATTAACAAAGTACAAAAGGGTAGCATCTTTCAGAAAAAGAGATGTGCAAGAACAAAAGGGCACAATTTGAAGATAGAGGGGAGATGGCTCAGAGGTAATGTGAGAAAGTATTTTTTCACAGAGAGCATTGTGGATGCATGGAACAGCCTTCCTGAGGAGGTTGTGGAGTCAGTAACAGTGGGAGAATTCAAGAATGTATGGGACAGATATAAGGCAATTCTAGTGGAGGGTAGGAGGAAGTAAACTGTTAATTAACTAGAATCTGCAGCTTATCCATCAGGTAGGGGAATGGACAGACTAGGTGAGCCAAGCAGTCCTTATCTGCCATCAAATTCTATGTTTCTATGTTTCCATTCCATGTAAGCTGTAGGTGAGAGCAAAAAAAAAATCCCATGTCAAGTCACTCAATCTTTATTTAATCTGGAGAAACACTATTGAGAAAAAAACTCATTTACAAAGTGGTCCTGGGAAAACAATACAGCAGTAAAAAGTAAATACATAGGATAAACAAGGCAGAGACAATTAGAATGCACTATACACAGAGGTAAATAAAAAATGCACAGGGCTATCCAAAAATTATTACAATATATACAAATTCATGATGGAGAAGGAGCAGCGGTGAAAACTAGTACAGACAGTGAAAGGGAAAGACCAGTGGGAGCTTAGGACTTGAAACACTTACAAGTATCCTTTAATAGGTTACTAAGCAGATCCTTGAAGACTGACATGGTGACAATTTGTGGGAGCTTTAATGATTTTTGGATATTATTCCAAGTGCATTGCAAGGCATAGCTTAAGGAAGAGGACCCATAATGAGTTCTGGTTCTAGGGATGCCAAGTGTAATAAAAGAATATCCTTTTAAGGATGGGCAGGACAGTAGTGGAGTGGGTAGGTAATTGGCTGGGTGGCAGGATGCAGAGGATGGTGGTAAATGGCTGTCACTCTACAGAGGGAAGAGTAACCAGTGGGCACTACAGGGATCAGTGCTGGGACCAATACTATTTTTATTTATTTTATTTATTGAAAATGTTTCCCCAGGAAAGGCTCACTGAACAAAAAGATGCTCATCTCACAGTGCGACCTGGGGGGAGGGGTTACAATGGAGGCAGGTATACAGACAAAAGTTGAACTTAGAAATAGAGCAATACAGCTAATGTACATAGTTGGATGTGATTACATTTGGACTTTTTACAATATGAGAACAGTACAGAGCATACAGATAATGTACACAGTTGGGTGGGATTACATTATCACTTTTTCCAATAGGACAACAGTACAGAACATGAACATCAAGGACAGGGTATACATAACATGGGAACTCATCGAGGGTAATACAAGATTACTTAAGTGCCAATAACAAGACTTGAGTGCCAGTAACAGGACTTGAGCTGAAGATAGATGCACCAAGTTGACAGTAGGAGTTGGAGGAGAATATGGGGGGTGGTATAGGTGGGATGGAGGGAAGGAGAGGGAGCAATAGCAGCGTAAGGCTGAAGAGCGTGGCTTGTTTAGGAATGAGGGGAAGGGAGAGATTAGGAGGGAATATGAGAGGGGGGAGTGAGAGTGTAAGTGCGTGGGGCATTGTATAAGCCAGACAATTAGGCAGAGGCCGAGCTGCTGGTCAGGTGCTAAGGGGGGATGGGGGAAAGGAAGCTATCAGGGGTGGGTAAGGGGCAGTTGCAGTTTGGGGCAAGGAAGTTTGTGAGGGCAGAGGATAGGGAGTGTTTGGATGATGAATGGCTGATCTGCGCCGGCAGGCTGTTCCAGAGTTTAGGGAAGAGGTAAGAGAAGGCTGATTGACCTGCAGTGGTCCTTCGGTGACGGATGACTAATAGCCTGGCATCAGAAGACCTGAGGCGTGGGTGGGGTGAGAGGAAGATAGGGAGGATGCGAGGTGAGGAGGAGGAGCCACAGGCCAAGTTGGAAGCAAATTTAGCACTATGAGTTAGGCGCCGGTTGCACAGGGATGGCAGGGCCAGTGAATGGTAGAGCTTGCAGTGATGTGAGCGGGAAGGCATCGAGGGCAACGCGGCAGAAAGCATTAAAGAGGGGGTCAAATCTGGTTAGGGTGGTATTGGTGGAGGAGCTGTAAACAACATTGCAGTAGTCGAAGGAGGGTAGGATCATTTTCTGGACTAATTCACATCTGACAAGTAGCGGGAGGCTAGCGCGGTTTCGATAAAGGGCACCAAGTTTTGGGCACAATTTTGAAATGAAGGCATCCACGTGTGTGGAAAAGGAGAGGTGATGATCAAGCCAAACCCCTAGATACCTGAAGGAAGGCACTTCATCAAGGATGGTGTTATTTAGGGTATGGAAGATCAGGGGGGAGGTGAGTTTGGATAGACGTTGTCTAGTGCCGAAGGACATAGAGACAGTTTTCTTGGCGTTTAAGGAGAGCTGGTTGGTATTGAACCAGCGTTGAATTTTGTTGAAGTCGGTTTGAAGTTTGGAGGAGACTTCTTCGTGGGTGCGGCGGGAGGTAAAGAGGACCGTGTCATCTGCGTACATGTGGATTGAGGTAGAAGAGCAAGAGTTAGGCAGATCATTTAGAAGGTTGGAGAAGAGGATGGGGCCAAGAACTGAGCCTTGGGGAATGCTGGTGGTGATGGGCGGGGGGGGAAGTATGGTCGGCTATTTTAGTGGATTGGGTTCTATTTAGAAGGTAGGCACTGAACCAATTTGTGGCAGATACTGCTAACCCAGCCCCTGATAGGCTGGATAGTAGGAGAGGATGGGATACCGTGTTGAAGGCTTTTGCTAGGTCAATGAAACTGGTGGCAGTGATTAGACCTTTATCCATCCCAGTGAGGATGGAGTCCATGAGTCTTAGTAAGGAGGAGGTGGTAGAGTGGTATTTTCAGAATCCAGACTGGAACGGGGTGAAGAAGTTAGTTTCAGAGAGAAAGTGGGAGAGTTGGGATAGCACTAGGTGTTCCTGGAGTTTGGCAAGGGGTGGGGAGGAGGCAGATGGGGCGGTAGTTAGTTGTGGAGGTAGGATCACCACCTTTTGGGAGGGGTATGACAGTGGCATGCTTCCATGCAGAGGGGAGTGACTTGGTGGTGAAAGAGAGACTTAGTAAGGCCGCTAAGAGAATAACAATGGTGGGGGCAGATAGGAAGAGGAGTTTGTTATCAAGACCATCAGGGGATTTGCCTTTGGAGGGGTTCAGGGAGTGAAGGCAACTAGGGTTTCGGTTGGGGAGATGTGTCTGAAGGAAAAGGGGCTCCTACCAGATGGAAGGTGGATAGATGTCTTGGGAGCAGGTGTGGTTGCAGGAGAAAGGGAATCTAGGAGGGCCTGGGCACAGGTAGTAAAATAGGAATTAAATTCAGAGGCTACCATCAGGGGGTTGAAGAGGAGAGTCCCTTGAGTAAGGAGGAGAGGAGGGGGGCTTGTTGTTTGGGGGGTGAAAAGGGCGTTAATGACCTTCCAGAATTTCGAAGGACTCCCAAGATTTGCATTTAGGGTATTGTTAAAATAATCAGCCCTAGCTAAGCAGATGGCCTTTCTGCACTTGTTGCGGAGCATGCGATAGGTGATGTAGCTGCCTAGGAGGAGCGTGGATTTGTAGTTTCGCCAGGCCTTGTCACGGGCTTGTTGGCACACTATCAGCTCAGGGGAAATTCAGGGTAGGTGAGACCCCTGGAATCTAGCTCAGCACAGGGGGGCATGTTTGTCAAAGGCAGCAAGGAAGGTGTTATGAAAGTGTGTGATGGCCACATCCATGTTAGAGCAGCTAGAGCTCGGGGCCCAATTAGAATGAGATAAATCATCCAGGAGGGGGGAGAGGTTGAGGGATTTCTATGACCGTTGGAATATAAATTTGGGAGGGGATTTAACTCTGTGAATCTTGCGGACCAAGTAGATTAGATGATGGTCACTGATGGAATCAGGGAGGAGGCCTGAGCTGATGATGAGGTGTGGGTGGGATGCAAGCACCCAGTCTAGGCGGGAGTGGTTACCGGACTTATGGTTGGAGCGTATGGGTTCCGAAATGGTTTGACTAAGGTTGAGAGTGGTTATCTCAGTTTGGGTTTTGTTAAAAGTGGGTGCTAGCCAGTTGTGATTAAAGTCACCCGTGACATAAAGTTCACCCGACTGTGCGAGAGATGAGAGCTGGCCCAGAAGGTCGGTGACTAATGTGGTTGGCGTGTCTGGGCAGCAATAAATTCCAGCCACAAAGATAGGTAATGAGGAGGGGAGAGAACAGCTTTACCATGAGAAACTCATAAGCTTTGGGTTCAGCTTTGGTAAGAGAGACAGTGAAGTATACGGCTGATCTGATGTAGATAGCCACCTCTCTGCCTCTGGAGGGCCGGTCTTGTCATGTGATGGTGAACCCTGGGATAGTAATGGTAATATCAGGAAGGCTGAGGTTTAGCCAGGTCTCAGATAGGATGATTATGTCGGGGGCATGATGGGCGGCAAGGACCTGGAGCTGATCGAGCTTAGGGGCTAGGCTACAAATATTTAGATGGAGGAGGCGTAAGCCACGGGAAAGGTAGCCAGAATGAGCATCGGTGGTGGCCTTGGCTGAGGGGTTTGATATGGGGTGGTTGGGGCCTGAGGTTAGGGGTGGGCTGGCGTTAGGGTGTATATCCCCTGCTGCTAGAAGGAGTAGTGCAATGGTTAGATGGTAGCGTAGAACACAGAGAGACTGGGATTTTGCCATGCGCAGGTTGGTGGTGGCAATAGGGTGGGCTGAGCAGAAGAAGTGGATACTGGAGAGGGAGACAGAGGCCAGAAGGCAGCCAAAGGAATAGACCGAGGAGGAGGGGATGTAGGGAAATGGGACCAGGAGATAGCTGGGAGGGATGCAGTGGACTTATAGGGGGCTTTTGTAGGATGAGTCAGAATAGCCGGTGGGGGGAGGTGCTGGGTAGCCACTTAGGGGGTGGAGTTAAAATGGGAAGGAATAGTAAGATGGAGGAGAACAGTAGTACAAGGGTTGTTGATGGGGACATTTTACCAAAATTGGGGAAGAGGTGCCCAAACAATACTGTCTAGGTAAGCAGGGTGATGAATTTAAGTAGCTTGGTCGCCCCTCACAAAGCGTAGATACCACTTTCGAGTAGTGGTACTGTCACGGACTCTGATGGACAGGGTACAAGTTTCAAGCCCCTAGCTGGGCAGTTGGGATAAGGCTTGGCTGAGAGCAGGGAATCCAGGTTCTAGGTGACGTTAAAGCAGTTGGGTTTGGGCCAGAAAACAGGGTAGAAATAGCAACTCCTAGTGGTCACTGGGGTTAGTGGCAGGCTGGTTGAGGGTTGGGCAATTGGGCTAGCCAGATGGCTGGGTGAGGGTGAGGTGTAGGCAGATGTAGAGGTGGGAGCTGGGAGAGAAGTAACCTAATCAGGTAGAGAGGTTACAGGAAGTAGGAGGGGTTTCAGGTGGGGAGACTGAGGTGTAAAGGTCAGAAGGTCCCTCTAGTGGTTAGCAGGTATAACCTGCAAATGGAGAAGTGGGGACTTGGTAAAAACAGGCAACAGGATGTGATGTCACTAGACAGCAACTGTAAAGGAAATGCTGAGCCAGGGTGGGTGGAGGGCTGGGCGGAGCAGTCGATGCATGCAGCGTGTCGACGGGCTAACCCCCCACACAAGGGTGGTGTAGATGGAGGTAGTTTATTACCTCTGGCACCCGTGAGAGTTCTCACTCCTGCAGAGAGCTGTTAGTGGGGTATTCTGGTGGCTGGGGAGTCAGGGAGGTGAAACGCAGGCCTATATTGGGAGGAGAACAAAGTGAGTAAATCAATATGCATCGGGAGATTGGGTCTCTTCACAGCGCATGTGCGAGAGAAGTATCCCTATTCAGTGTCTTCATCAGTGACATTGAGCACATTGCGCAAGACCTAGAAGGCTGAATTTCCCTGTTCACTGATGACATGAAGCTCTGTAGCAGAGTGGACATGCCAGAGGGTGTAGACAGAATAAGGAGGGACCTGCAGAAGCTTGAAGAATGGTTAAGGGTTTGGCAGTTGAAATTCAATGTAAAGAAGTGCAATATAATGCATACGGGGCACAAAAACCCTGGAACAACATATCATTTGGGGGGAGGGTGAGGATATAGCATGCACCAAGCAGGAAAGGGACCTTGGGGTTATCATCTCTGATGACCTTAAAGTAGTGAAACAGTGCAACAAGGCATCAAATAAAACAAATAGAATGCTGGGATGTATAGGCAGGGGCATCACCAGCAGGAAAAGGGAGGTCATAATTCCACTATGCAAGAAATTAGTAAGGCCCCACCTGGAGTACAGTGTACAGTTCTGAAGACCTTACCAACATAAGGACATAGGCAGGGTAGAGAAGGTTCAGAGGGAGGGCAACAAAGACAGCACAGGGATTGCATCACATGTCCTATGAGGGCAGGCTGACAGATTTGAATATGTACTCCCTGGAGGAGCGGAGGGAGAGAGGGGATATGATAAAGACATACAAGTACCTTACAGGGAGGAACAGGGTGCAGGAATACCCTATTTTCCAGCGAAAAGGATGTTCCAGGACTAGAGGGCATGGGATGAAGTTGGAGAGAGGGCGATTTAGAAGAAACATGAGAAAGAATTTCTTCACAGAAAGGGTGGTGGACAAGTGGAACACCCTACCAGAGGAAGTGGTGGGGGCTGAAACAATCATGGGATTTAAGAATGCATGGAATAGACATAAGGGAATTCTGGAGGTCAGGGGTAAGGGGTAACAGTCTTCTAGAAAAACAAAGTGAACTTACAAGCTCAAATGGGCAGACTCGGTGGGTCATAGACCCTTATCTGCCAACAGTGTCTATGTATCTATGTCAGGAGTAGACCCCAGTGGAATAGGCTAAGAGCATAGAGATACTAACATAACATACTAACATACTATTTGTCAGCAGAATAGGCCTTACAGTCTGTTGAGTCTGCTCATGCCTCAGGACCTTAGTTGGGTGCCGAGGCCTCCCCCCCCATCGCATTTCTATCTCTCCTGTTATCCATCCCAGCCGCCCTGGGCCAGACCAACCCCTGCTTCATCCCCTTTTCGTACCTATCCCATCCTCTTTTGAACCCCTCCACCGTAGAAGCTAGAACCAGCTCACTAGGCAGCACATTCCAAGGTTCCACCACCCTCTCAGTGAAATATTTCCTCCTCTTCCCTCCTCCATCCTTCCTCCTTCAAACTTCAAACCATGCCCTCTGGTGATACTCCCCTCCTTTAATCTAAGGATCCCCTTCTTGTTTACTCTATTTATTCCCATGAGATACTTGAAGACTTCAATCATGTCCCCTGGTCCCTTCTCTCCTCCAATGCGAACAGGCCAAACTCCTCTAGTTTCACCTCATACATCAAATTCCCTAGACCCCATATCATCCTGGTTGCCCTCCTCTGGACCCTCTCCAGTTGCTGTATGTCCCTCCTCAAGTACAATCTCCAGAAATGCATGCAATACTCAAGGTGTGGTCTAACCAGACCATTGTACAGCGACAGAATCACTTCCCTACACCTTGAGGTGATCCCACTTACGATGTAGCCCAATATCCTATTTGCCTTGACTGCTGCCCTCCTACACTGCTCAGAATTGTATTGGGGGAGCTTACCTGTATTGGCTCGGTAGGCCAATATAGCAGCATTTTTCAGTCTCCTAGTGTGTAAGGAGTGCCAACCGAGTTCTGCACAGAGTAAGCAATGATAAGTATAGTGGGGAGTTAGTGATAAACCTAAGGGTTCTAGGGTACAGAATTTCAAGCTTGGAAAGGGAGGTGACAGGGCAATGCCTGTAAAGAAAATCACCATAGTCCAGAAGAGGAAGAAATGTAGATTGTACTAGTCTTGTTTTAGCCTCGTAAGTGATTAAATTCTTAATTCAGTAGAATATTCATAATCTCTGTCTAAGCTTTTTGGCTAGTTCATTGATATGAAGGGTGAAGGAGAACCTATTATCAATCCAGAATCCTAAGTATTTGAACTTATCAACTGGTTCTAGAGATTCCTCCAGGAGGGTTGTGATGTGGGGCCTAACTCCTGAGGAGCCAGTGCTAGATGGGTTTGTCTGGGGGGAGAGGAACATAATTTTAGTCTTTTTTTTGCATTGAGTAGCAGCTTGAGGAGGAGTAGGTTGTGTTGGAGTAGTCTGAATTCATGTTGAAGGTTTGAGCAGGCCATGTCAAGGGAAAGGTTAGCTGTACAAAGTATGGTATCCTCTGCAAAAAGATGTATGCTGGCTGAGAAGATATTGAGGTCGATGTCATTGATATAGATTGCAAATAACAAAGGCCCCAGGATAGAACCCAGCAGGACCACTCTCAAAAGGGCTTTAAGCTGGGAAAGATCACATTGAGCTTTGATCTTCTGTTTTCTGCCAATTATGTAACAGGAAAACCATTCAAGGGAGGAGTCACTGAGACCAATATTTTGTAACATGTGCAGGAGCAAGTCGTGATCAACAGTGTCGAATGCGTTACTTAAATCCAGAAAAGGGTACAAGTGTCATTCTTGGCATTAAATGATGTTTGCCAGTTTTTCGTTACCTTGGCGAGTGCGATAATGGTGCCGTGACTGCATCTGAAACCAGACTGCAGTTGATTCAGCAAATTGTTTGCCTCAAGGTAGTCTCTAATTTGAATATTAACTCATTTTTCTAGTTGGAGAGGGTTGGCAAACGGGATATGGGCCTGTAATTGTTCAGGCCACTGCCAAATACACTGTCAAATTCAGGTCAAGTATAGGAAAAAATTAGACCTCTACAGGAAAATGACATATGCAGATCTCAGAAACCACACAAGCTGCCATCACAAAACTTTCCACAGATCTAGAACTTGCCTACTAGAAAACACATGCAAAATGTCAGGTAATTTTGTCAAATTCTGCCAAAGCTATTGAGGTACATGGTTAGTGTTTTAACATTAAACATCCTACTCAATACTAACTACAGATGTGTCAAGCCAGGATGACGTGCAGAAATGCTGCGGAATATCACAGAATACCACAATTTACTACAGGGGCCATTGTAAGTCAATGGCAACTAAGCCCTTTTGTCATCAGATCCCATCTGGGAATGAAACTCTTCACACCTCCTCTGTTGGATGCTCAATGGCAACAGTTTATTAAAACACCAATTACATTTACATCTCATTTTCATACTTGACATTTCACTGTTCTAGTCCAAATACATTCTTAAACAATTCATTCTTTTGTATCCTTTGATCTTCCTTCTCAATCCTCTTCTTCTTCTTCTGCTTCTTTCCTTCAGGGTCCAGACACCAGAATCTGACCTCCCCATACCATCGCCAGTAAAAGGTACCAAAGTTACCAGGACCTCCTCCCTCCTCGGTCCGGACACTAAGATCCAACCTTTAACCTATCCCTCCCCCCTCCTCCTTTTAAATCCATGCCTGGGTGCCATTTGACCTCAACTCATGCTGTCCTGCCCCCTCCACCCTTCTGCTTACCCCTCTTCCATATCTTGCTCCCCTCTTTCCTTCCCCACCCTTCTCCCTCTTGCACCCCTTGTGGCGCTTGCTGCCAGACCGAGATCCATCAGTCCCCAAGTCCTGCTAATTCTCCACAGCTTCTAGCCCTCTCTCAGGGCCCCCTTAGTAGCTTGTCATGGCTGCCCTACTGCAGCCCTGAGATTCTGGCCCCCCCCACATCATTTCCCCCACTCTGATACTCTAGGGAGGGTGCGTCGGCTAAATATTTCCAGCAAAAGAGGTTGTTCTGAGGGTAACACTGCCTTTTAAACCCCCTCAGGACCCCAAATCAGGACCTCAACCTGGTCTCTCCCCACTACCAAGCCACCCTGCCCCTGCATCAAATAACACCTGTATGACTTTTTTATGACCTCACTAAGCTCTGCCCTTCCCCCCAACATCCCTTCTCTGGTCATTCCCATCAGGGCCCTTTGACAATTCAGGTTGCCTCTTAGTGGCAATCCTATTTGCCATCAGAATCTGACCTCCCCATACCATCTCCAGTAACAGGTACCAAAGTTATCAGGACATCCTCACTCCTAGGTCTGGACTCTAAGATCCGACCCCTAATCTATCCCTCCCCCCTTCCCCTTTTAAATCCATGCCTGGGTGCCATTTGACCCCAGCCCATGCTACCCTGCCCCCTTCCCTTTCTGCCTACTCTCCTTCTCTTCCATATCTTGTCCCCTCCTTTGCTTCCACTGACCCATCTCCTCCCTTGATGGCTAGTACCTAGGGCCCCTCTTCTCCACTTCCCCACTTAGTCTATCAAGGGTCTCAGGAATAAGCATATGCCAAACTCTGATAGGTGGCCCCATCAGACCTATATACTTCAGGAACTTCAAAAGAAGTATCCCAGTGTTGTATATGCCACCACCCTATTTCAATCACTACCCTGGCTGCCTTCCTGTTGAGCCACTTCCTCCCCTTCTCCACTGACCTGACCTCTCTAACCTGTTGTCATTCCCTCCAGGAGGTGATCTCGAACCAGCCGATCACCACACCCAACCACCACCCCATCACTTTTTCCAAATCCACTAGTATGGTTTGCACCAATCCCCCCAATGGGGTCTCCCCCAAATCATCCCCCCCCCCGCAACTGTATGATTAACATATCAGGTCTGCTCCCAATGGACTCTGAGCTCCTCCAATAGCAGCATTAGCTGGGCCCATCTCATGCCCCTATCCCTTCAATGAACCTTTACATGTTCCACGTCTGCCCACAGCTGCATCCTACCAATCCAGGTCACTGCAAAGTTCTCGGCCCAATAAATAAAGGAGTGCCCCACAAGCCAGATGTGCCTCTGCATTCCTCCTGAAGGGGAAAGGGGAAAACAGGATAATCATTATCATCAGTACATTACATACTGCTTGTAGCAGTTGGACTGCCAAAGTTCCACCTGCTTCATGACCTCTTCTGACCTGCCCTGCCTCGTAG
The DNA here is from genome assembly GCA_016271365.2 of Neoceratodus forsteri. Lineage (NCBI taxonomy): Eukaryota > Metazoa > Chordata > Ceratodontiformes > Ceratodontidae > Neoceratodus > Neoceratodus forsteri. The sequence continues at coordinate 158,764,628 of CM028138.1, forward strand.
CTTCTGATGCCGCCCTGATCCAGAATGAGTAGGGGGCAAAACTATCTGGGTCCTTCCCAACAAATCTTAGTGCCTTCTTAAGGATCCCCCCCAAATCTGGAAACCTGTCACCAGGCACCCCCACTTTCTCCCTAGGTTTTCTGCTACTCCTCCAATTCCTTAACAGCACATACCTCCCCCGGTGTTTGCTGCTGCAGCACTACTGCCACCCCCTTTCCCAGCTGATCTGTTTTTGACCTAGCCAGCCGCACTACCACCATGTCTTGCCCAAAACTGACTTCCCTTGCCTGCAGACCCCCCTTCCTATCTGACTTTCTTGGAGCCACCACTTTACTGATCCTGAAACCCCACCTAGCCATGACTGCAAAAATAGCCCAGAACAGACCAGCCTCATTTGCCGATGTGCATATGTGCTGCAGGGCCTCTAAAACCCTCCTAAGCAGTTGCCCCGCTATGGGCCTCCTCTAGTCACTCCTCCCTTGTGGCCTTTCTGACAACCCAGGAGCATAAGCCTCACAGTCCTGCCTGTAGTTGTGTCTGGCCACCCCCTATCCTTGCAGACCCAACCTATCCCTGCCCGCTGCACCCCCATGATGGTGTGGGCCATTCCCTCTCTCCATCACTTAACCATATACTGCTTCTTCTGGTCCTCCATGACTGGCTCGGCTGTGTCCAACCCCTCACTAGCTCAGAACTCCTGGAATGCCCCCCATGCTCCTTCATGTGCCTTCAGCATGTTGGCCGACCAAGAGTTCCATTACAGCCTCCTGACTTTCCCTCTCTAATCCTCCACAGCTGGTCCGGAACCCTGGTCCTATGTACTGTTGCTCGAAGAGCCAAATCCTGGAACCTGTTTAACTATAAATGGGAAAGACTGTCAGCAATGTCATTCTGAATGCCCTCAATGTGCTGCACTTTAAATGACAAGTTCAGCTGTAGGCCCAACAAAACCAGGTGCTGCATAACCCTGCCAACAGTGGCTGGGCACGGGGTCATAATGTCACACGGCAGAATGCCATGTGGCAGAATCACATCGCACAATTACGTTTTATTTCTTGTTCTGTTGGGAGCTCTGCCCTCCACACATGCCGTTATGGGGGCTGCGTCCCCCGGACCCCCCACTAAGGATTCCAACTCTGGGGGGGTCCAATTCAGTGTGCACAGGTCTGGGTTTGCCGCCAATGCAGTATGCTATTAAGCGTGTCAACATTATGACCCAGCGGCGCGTGGCTGTAACCCCTCCATCTATTTATTACCTCCACCACCCCATTATTGTCGCACCAAAACAATATGCACTTCCCCTTCATCCTGTCGCCCCACACCTTCAAAGCCACAAAGGTGGGAAATCTATCCAGGAATGTGATGTCCTTTAGCAAGCTCCCCTCCCCCCATGTGCTAGGCCAGACTTCCAAAATCCATTCCCCTCAAAAATATGCCCCCATCCCCAGGGCCCCCGATGTCCGATGTACAGCTAAAGGTCTTTGTTGTAGGCCCATTCCTCTTGCACCCATCTTGTGGTGTCCACCCAGTGGTGTGGCATCTTTGCCTTCCCTGTTGCCCTCGCCAACCTCCTGGTGAGAGCTCTGCCTGGGCTTATGGCCTTACAGGCAAAATTAAGGTGCCTTAGCAGTTGTTGAACCAATACCAGCAGCACCCTTCTCCTCCCACTTACTTTCTCTAGTAGGCCTCAGAGTTGGGCCACCTTATTCCGTGGGAGGCAGAAGCATTCTTGCACCCAATTGATCTCTATCCCCAGGAATTCCAACTTGCGTGCAGGCTCCTGGGTCTTATCCTCTGCCAATGGGATACCTATGGTTGCACGCATTTCCTTAAAATCCACCTCTACCCTGTCACCCCCAATGATCAAAAAATCATCCAGGTAGTGGGCCACCCATCTATGACCATATCTTTTTCTGAAAATCCACTGCACCCAGGAACTGAAAGCTTCAAATGTCGCACATGTCACCGAACAACCCATTGACATGGCTTTGTCGAAATACAGCCCTCCCTCAAACTGAAACCCCAGGAGCTCTCAATCATCGGATCTCACCAGCAATAACCAAAAGGTGGACTCAATGTCCGTCTTTGCTAACCATGCCCCCCAGGGATCACCCTGATCATTAGTCCTGCCTGGTCCAAAGATGTGTAGGACATCACCCTTAAGTCATCAGGGATGCCTTTTTTCACTGATGCCTCCTCCGAGTAAGATAGGTGGTGGGTGAATTGAAACTCCCCTTCCTGCTTCTTTGGTACCACTCCCAATGGAGGTGGGGCAGTGGGGCTTGGCGAAAGGGCCCTCCACCCACCCAGCCTGCACCTCCTTTGGAATTTTTTTTTAACTGTTTCCTCCTTTCCTTTTACTGATCCCAAGTTCTGTGATCTCAATGCTCTCCTGACCCATTCGAAACCCAGTGGGAAGCCATGTCTAAAACCCTGGCACAGAAAAATGGCTTTTCCTGTGTCTGGGTACCCCCGAGTCCAGGCCTCAACCACCCTCAGGACTATCGGGGTGCACACCGGGGAAAAATCCGAGCACCCCTCCTCCCAACACATCCTCAATTCCATCTGTAGTTGGAATTGTATCCTCCCCTGCCATGGCCTCCCTTGCCCCTCCCACTGCCACCCCCTATCCCCCATGAAAGGACTGATCCTGGCCTTGACTCCCTTGCTGGGTACCCTAGTCCCTCCCTCCATCCTGCAACTTGCTGCTAGATGTGTGCCTGAGCACCATGAGCACACATGCCGGAATTTACAATTTGCCCAAGTGCACGAGGCCCTGTTAAAACCCTAACAGGTCTTAGCCACCATGGTGGCTGCACTTTTCTTAGTATGTTCTCCCCGTAGGCCTGCTTGCTGTACCTGACAGGGTTCACACACACAGTTATGAGTGGGTACAATCCCACCTGAGGTCTCCCTTAACTGCCATCCTTTTTCTGAATGCCTCATTGTATTTCTGCCACCCATATCCCAATTTTGCCTTGCATGCATCCTGAATGATGGCTGTGTACGTCAGGAGGGGAATTGCCAACTCTGGTTGCTTTTCTAGCACCAGCACACTGTGTATCACGACCCACACTTGCCATTTGTCTAGATTTTTTCCCTTGTACTTGGCCTCTTCCTCCTTATTCCCCACTACAGCCAGCGCCACCGCCATCTTAAATTTCCCTATTGACTCTTTTCGATCAAACCTCTTAGCTGTGTCCTCATCCACCAACCCAAAGATATCCACATATTCCCCCTTCCAAATCTTCTCCTTAATGGAGGAGGGAACGTGGTCTCCCCGGTTGAAACCCAGTGGTCCCTCGTACAACTTTCTCACCCTTTTTGGCCCTCGCTGTACCCCGTGCCCTCCTCGCCCCGTTTTTATCATCTGTAGCACCTTCTCCATTTTCTCTAAACCATTCTCCCCCATATCCCCAAGTAGCCCTTCCAGATACTCCTTTAGATCGCTTTCATTTCCCAAATCTGTATTACCCTTACCCCCGTTATGGCCTGGTCTGGATGGTGCCAGTGCCGGTTCTGGCAGAGGGATGGGAGAGGGGACGGGCACCACTCTGCATGACCTCTTCCCTCCCTTGCCTCTGTCCACCTGCTTCTTCCTCTTCCTCGTCATCTCTTCCTCCTCCTCCTCCCACTGTTAGGTCATCTCTACGAGTTCCATCATTTTGTCCATCAGCTTGGATGCTTCCTCCATCAGTTTGGAGCTGGAGACCAGGGCTTTCTTCAGTGTCATCTTCCCTGCTGATGAATACATAAAACCAAGAGTGGTGAATATCTTGGGCCCCCTTTCTCTGGGTCTTCTGCCCTCATGCCAAATACCTGGTCACTCCTTCCCTCGCAGCGCCTCTCTGGGGGTACCTCGGTATACCCAACCATTTCACCCACAGGCCCCCACCACATCACCCCACCCACCAGACCTCACCCATGTGGTCAATTTTTGCAGTCCCCACATTCACCCCCATCTGGCCACCATCTGGTGCCTGTCAGCATACCCCTCATAGCATGGGTGCACCCATGCCTAGTGCCCCACACTTGCACCTGTGCCCCGACCATTCAACACTAAACCAAACTGCTAGGCCATGTAGCCATCCTACCTGTTGAACCCCATGGTCCCTGAACCCTCCCTCGTGCATCCGAGCTGAGCCAAGCCATCCCATTCATAACTCACCCAGCTATGCCCAGGCTATACCCCTTCCCCCACCTCCTTATGAGGTGCATTCCTGGACTGTGACCCAGTGTGCCCAAACATCCCATTTGGGCCACTTATTCCCTTCAATGCTGTTGTATTAAAAAGCCTTGAAAAATCCCCTCCTATCTAGTACTGCCTGCGGGGCTCGCATGGTGCTCTCCTGGATCTATGACAGCGGTGCTCTAGATGCCTTCTGCTAGGCCCCAGCAGCCCTCTTACATGACCCCCGTGGCTGCTGTGATCTCTGCTGGCTCCCTGCTCTTTCACTAAATCCAGTCTAACATAACCGCAGCTTGATCATTGCAGCAACAAACTACCTGTGCCTCCACTACAGTGTGCTTCCTTGTGCTGGAAAAGTTTTAAAAAAGTTCATCAACCATCACCTAAATCCAGTCTTAAAACTTGCCACAGCTCAACCACTGCAGCAACCAATTACATGTGCCTCCACTACCTGCGCCCACTTTTTGGTGGTGAATTCAACAAACACACCAACCCTCGTGGCAATACGACACCATTCATCCCCACCAGGCCTGATCAAAAGGAAATGATGCTGTACTGTACTAGCTTGGGTGCCATCCCACCCACCACCCTGAAGCCCCGGCCCTGTCCCCTGTGCAAAGGGCAGGAGTCCCCTTCTCCACTTACACTCCTCACAGAGCAGCCACGCACAACACCCCACTGATCCCTGTCCCTGGTATTCTTCCTTGTAGCCCCGTTGTGTAGGCCACTCATCCACTCCACACTCCATGTGATACATGCCGAGGTTCCCCCCAATCCAGGCCTCTACCCTCCTTTTATTTTTATTTATTTATTTATTTTACAACAAAACAATACCCACCCTCCACATCATCCAATGAACCAATGCTCCGTGGGCCCGGTGCCTCTCCAATGCCCCCAGCCCTGACGTACCATCATGGCCATGCCAATGAGGCCATGGCACACACTCACAGTTGACCACACCACATGACCCCCACTGTCTCTCTCCATTGGAAATCTCCTTCTTCCATCCATGCCGACTTCTCTTGCGCCACTGGCTTGAAAACACCACAGCCATCCCTCCTTACAACACACCAGATGCCCCAAGGCTGGCTGCCTACAAATTCACCTCCTAGGTGAAAAAATGACAGCAACAAATCCCGATGACTCTCGCCATAGCAAAAAAAGCCATCTCCCCTGTTCAGAACTTCCAGTGCACATGGGAATAACAAACCTCTACACCGATAAATGCTCTCTCCAGAAAAAGCTCTTCCTACTACCACACAATTAAATTTAAAATGGCAAGCAACCACTGGAAAACTAAACCACTTATGGAACTTAACGCAGCTCCACTGATGGTCAGCAACCTCTGGCAGACTAAACAAGTACTGAACCTAAAAGACATGTCCAGGACTCCACATGGCCAGCAGGCTGAATGCAGACCTGCCAGTCTCTACTTTACCTATAAGGTGTCTTGAATCCAACCTGCTGCAATGAAGTGCTGAGAAGGCACTAAACATTCCCAGCAAAAAAGGTAACCCTGAAGGCTGCATTGCCTTTTTAACCCCCTCGGGATCCCAAATCAGGACCCAAACCTGGCCCTTCCCCCCTACCAATTCACCCTGCCCCTGCACCTGCATCAAATGACACCTGTATGACTTTGTTATGACCTCATTAATCTCCGCCCCTTCCCCCAACACCCCTTTTCTGCTCATTCTCATCAGGTTGCCTCTTAGTGGCAACCCTATTTGTCATGCAGGATTTTGTGATGTGTCATTACTGCAAGTTACTGCGTTTCATCATGGCTGACACATTTGCATATAGATACATATCTATCTATCTATCTATATATATATTTATATATATATACACACACACACACACACACACACACACACACGTATATAGATACCACCCTTCTACCCACCACCACCTCCCCCAAGGAGGCAGTATAGCACAGTGGTCTAAGGCTCTGAGCTGCCAATCTGGTGAAATCCAGCAGATCAGACCTGGGTTTGAATCCCACAGCTTCCACTTGCATACTGTGTGACCCTGAACAAGTCGCTTAACTTCCTTGTGCTCCCAGGTCCCAGGTCCCTCCTGTAAAAAAGCTCTCAGCTTAGTGTGCTATTCCTGGTTAAACAACTAAAAAAAAAAACCTCAGTACAACCACAGGCATTGGGGTGTGCCATGGGGTCATCAGGACCCAACTCTTACACCCTTCCATGTGTAAACAAGCTGACATGTTACAGTATAGAAGAATGGCATGAGAGTTAGACCTGATGACCCCATGGCACATCCCAACACCTGTTTGTTGTGTGGAGGTTGGGGGTGAGGGGTGGGAACCCTAACACAGAATTTCCAAACTTTTATCACTGTACTATCAACCCTAACTGATGCATTAATGGAGTTTTTTTTGCAATGAATTTCCCTTCTTTTTGAGAAAGTATAATGTAACGTAACTAGTACATGGTCCGGTTGCTGATCTCCCTTCACGCTGCCATTTTTGCAAAATGTTACGCGTATGTGTACCAAAAAAATATTACTATACGCAGACGATGCAGTCCTGTTTTCCAGCCACCATGACATTACAGTCCTTGAATCCCAGCTGCAGCTCGACTTCAGTCGCATCGAAGACTGGTTCAATTCTCATAAACTTGTCCTGAACCACAGCAAGGCTAAAGCCATGTTCTTCTGTAACCAGAAGAGCAGGCACAATTCTCTGTCCCTCACCATCAAGAACCACGCTGGGAACCCACTCGAACATGTCAAGGAGTTCAAGTACCTTGGTATTACCCTGGATAGTACCCTCTCCTACACTCGGCATATTGACACTGTTGCCAAGACCGCCAATATACGGATTGGACTACTACACAAACACAAGCACTGTATGCCTGCGGATGCCCTTAAACTAGCCATCTACAGCTCTGTCACCTCTATCATTGACTATGGCCTTGCCATCTATGGCTCTGCCCCAACAAGTGCCCTCTGCAGGATCTCAGTTGCTCTCAACAAAGCCTGTAGACTACTGACGGGGTGCAGCCCGACAAACTCACACCTGTGACCTCTATGCACAGGCCAGCTGGCTACCCCTATGCAGCAGAATACAATACCAGACCTGCTTACTTACCAAAAAGATTCTCCTTGGTCTCATGCCACCTGGTGTTAGCTCACTCCTTACTACCTACAGTGGCACTCAACAAACACGTGGTGCCCAATCTCTAACCTTTCAGGTTCCCAGATGTCGTACCTCCATGGGTCAGTGGTCCTTTATCTATAGAGCCGCTCAATGGTTCAATTCCCTCAATAAAGAAGCACTTTCCTCTACTACACTTGGACCCTTCAAAAGGAATCTAAAACTTTACCTCACCTCTACCACTCAATGTGACTGCTTCTCTGAACAGAGATCTCTCTAAACACCTCCCAGCTCATGTCTCACAGCCCGCCCTTTCCCAATCTCATTCCCTCTGGCACTGGGCCTTCCTTGTGACTCCTTTCCTGCTTCACATCTCCACTGGTACAAGACATTTTCCACCACCATCGGACAGTGGCCCATTAGCCTGCCAACTTCCTCTCCTGGTCGCATGCCTGCAATACTAACTGCCTATGGTGCCCTCTATCTCTTATTGTTACCGCAGCCAGCTGCCTACTCAAGCTGCTCGTTTTATGAATATTATCTCAAAGTATGTTATAACTGAGTATCTTTATTTTTTCTTTTAGTTGTTTTGGTTGTTTATTGTGCATTCTTTTACTACCTCTGTATGTATGTTGACCCTCATCCTTTGACGTGGAACCTTTGTAAACGAGCAGTTTCTGCTCAAAGGTATTTGTAATCTGAGAATTTAATAAATAAATAAATAAAAATGTGGAAGTGCAGGCCCTTTGGGCCCTGCGCTCCCACTTACACATAAGTACGGAGACATACTGCAGCCTTGGAGTCATTAAAAGGAACCCTTGTAACACTAATTTGACATTATTTCAGTGACCATAGCAACTATGAAAAACATTTCACTGCAGTTGTAATCATGATTTAGAAACCATCACACATGCTTAGTCCTAAGCTGCCCAGAGCGACAAATCCGTATCATGAATAGGTTTTGAGAAACAGGTGCCAAAAGGTGCCATGGGTCCTGCAATGTTATCCTACGGTAAATTTCTCAAATTTGGAACTCCATAACTGTGGAACCATTGTAAATGTTTTCTCCAAACCACCAAAAGGCACATCTATGGGGACAGGGCTTTCCACCCTACAAATGTCAGCCAAAAGCCCAAACCTTTTACTTGCAGTCAGGTGACAAAGAAATGCTGTTTTGGGGACCAGTTGTGTCATGAATTGCGACACTTTCACAAAATTTGCGAAAGAACAGGTGTGAAAGTGTAGAAAACTGCGAAAGTGACACATCTGTTCTTTCACAATTTGCAAAAGTACTGGAGATCTGATGCTGAAAATGGTATTTCCCAGGCTACATTTTAAATCTAATGGTACAGTCAGACCTGGTTAATCCATATGTCTGATTATCTGAATGAAAAACAGTGCAAATGGATTTTTTGTTGGGCTATTGACCTCTTTATTATCGCTGTCTGGTTACTATGTAGATTTGTATTACGTAACAAAATTGGCAAACACAAATGTGTATGGATTAACCAGGTTTGACTGTAGCATTGTTTTCCTCAGGCCCCAATTAGGTAAACAACAGTCAGTGTTTACCTAGGAGCAGTAGCTTTTGAATTCTGGGGATTTTTGTCTGCTGCTACTGAAAACAAGATGGCGATGGCATAATAGTGCAGAGGGCGCTTATGAGAGTAAATTATACTGGCAGCAGCTTTTGAGAGGCACAGCTATTTTTCCCATTGACTATAATGGGAAACTTTAAATTTAAATAACTTTTGAACATTTTTATATTTTTTCATCAAATCTTCAAAAGGCACATCAGTGATGCAGACTACATACAGTATTGCCTGAGAATGTCAGACCAGATGGATAAACCATTTTGGCTGTAGCCCTGAGCAAAGAAATAGCCAAAAAGTGCATTTTTTTTTAATTTTTTGGTGCTCCACAGCTCTGCATCCGCATATCAGACCATAACACAACTTGCCAGATGCAGAGTCTACTGTATGGTACCAGACCACGCATGCAAAATTTCAGGTAAATCCATCTTATGGTTGAAAAGTTATTAAAGTGCAAAATTTGGGGTTTAACATAGAAGTGGAGAGGCAACCCTAAGAATAGCTGCACTACTGTGCAGCTGTATACAGTACATATTAATTGCTAAAAAAAACAGTGTTAATGCATCAGTTATGGTTGATAGCACAGCAAAAAAATTTGGAAATATGATGTTAGGGTTAACACTCCTACCACCCCACCCCCACCTTCCACAAACCAACAGATGACTAGGTGTGCCATGGGGTCATCAGGCATAAGTTTCACCCCATTCCATGTGTGAACAACCTGACATGGTATAGTATCAGAGAATCGGGTGAGAGTTAGGCCCGATGACCCCATGGCACACCCTCACTTTTGTTGGTGTGTGAATGATGGGAGTGGGGGTTGGGTGGGGTTTCAGGCAAAGTAGTCGAACAGTTGCAAAGATACTAAAGTTCAAACATTTAGTTAGGCCTCATGACCCCATGGCACACCCCAACATCTGTTGCTGTGTGGAGGGTGGGGGGTTGGTGGGGATGAGGTGGTAGGGATGGTAACTCTAATACTGAATTTCCAAACTTTTGTCACTGTGCTATCAACCCTAACTAATGCATTAACAGAGTTTTTTTGAAATTACTTTCCCTTCTTTTTGAGAAAGTGTAATGGAAGTGATATGTGGTTGTGGGAGCACAGGCCCTCTGGGCCTTGTGCTCCCTTCATGCTGCCCATTTTGCAGAACAATATGCATATGTTGGAGCACCACTTACACATATGTACAGAGACATACAGCAGCTCCACAGGACTGAAAATGAACCCTTGTAACACTTACTTGGCAATATCTCAGTAACTGTAGGAACTATGGCAAAAATTCCACTGAAGTTGTAATCCTGACTTTATAACCACCACGCAGGCTTAGTCACCTCCACCTAAAGGTGGAATATGCCACCTGGAGCAAAAAATTTGTGTCTCGAATCATGTTCAAAATATGGGCACCAAAACATGATATGGATGCCGCATTTTATCCTGTGGGAAATTTCTCAATTTTGGAACACTCTAAATAAGAAAGCATTAAATTGTATGGAACCAAACTGACAAAAGGCACATCTGTGTGACCAGGGCATGCCACCCTGCAAATGTCAGCCCAAAAGCCCCAACCGTTTAGGTGCAGTAAGGTGGTAAAGAATTCCTGTTTTTTGATGTAGTATTGGCGCAAATTGTAACACTTTTGCAAAACTTTGTGAAAGAACGAGCATGACCCTTTCATGATTTGTGAAAGTCTCGCACCTCTTCTATTGCAATTTGTGACACTATGGAGATCCAATCTCAGAAAAGGCATTTCTGGGGGGGGGTGCCCCCCAGAAAAGGTTGTTCTGTGTAGCTCAGGGCCTGACTAGGAAAACACAACCACCAGTATTTACCTACTGTAGGTGCAGCCAAATTTGAACTACAGCCATTTTTGCCCATAACTAACTGAAAACAAGATGACGACAGCTCAGCAACTAAACAGCATAGCGCAAAAGGAAATTGTGCTTTCATGAAAGCCTTTAAAAGCTTTTGTGGTGCACATATATTTTTTCCTATAGGATATAATGGGAAACTTTTAAGTTTAATAACTTTTGAACAGATTAATATTTTTTTCACCAAATCTTCAAAACACTCTTATTTGACCCATTCTCCATATACCCTAAAAAGTTTAGAGCAGATGGACAAACTGTTTGGGCTGTAGAGATGAGCAAAGAATTCAAAAACATTAAGGATTTTTCACACTTTTCAATGCACCACAGATCCGAAATCAAAACTCAAAGTTTGTTTTTTTTTCGTTGTTTAACCAGGTGTAGCACACTAAGCTGAAAGCTTTTTTACAGGAGTGACCTGGGAGCACAGGGAAGTTAAGTGACTTGCTCAGGGTCACACAGTATGCAAGTGGAAGCTGTGGGATTCAAACCCAGGTCTGGTCTGCTGGATGTCATCAAATTTGCAGCTCAGAGCCTTAAACCACTGTGCTATACTGCCTCCCTCTGCTTCCCCAAAGTAGAACAAAAATTTCCAGATCCAAAGATATATGGTACCACACTGTGCATGCATAATTTCAGGCACATCAGACAAACAGTTCAAAGTTATTAAAGTGCAAAATTTTGGGTTTAACATAGAAGTGGCTGCGCAACCCTAACTATACCTAATAAATACTCATTGCAAAAAACTTCATTAATGCATCAGTTAGGGTTGATAGCACAGCAATAAAAATTTGGAAATTTGATGTTAGGGTTACCACCTACCACCCTACCTTCCTCACTCTCCACACCAACAGATGTCGGGGTGTGCCATGGGGTCATCAGGCCCAACTCTCACTCCATTCCATGTGTAAACAAGCTGACATGCTATAGTATAGGAATATGGGGTGAGAGGTAGGCCTGATAACCCCATGACGCACCCCGACATCTGTTGTTGTGTGGAGGGTAGAGGGGTTGGGCAGTGGTTGGTGGAGGAAATAACCCTAACATCGAATTTCCAAACTTTTGTCACTATTCTATCAACCCTAACTGATGCATTAATGAAGTATTTTGCAATGATTTTCCCTTCTTTGTAAGAAAGTGTAATCATTTGGGTAACTGGTATGTGTTTGTGGAAGCACGGGCCCTCTATGCCCAGCACTCCCTGCATGCTGCCCATTTTTGGCTTAAAGGTATGCGTATGTGGGAGCATGGGCCCTCTGGGCCCTGCACTGCCACTTACACATAGGTACAGAGCTATACAGCAGCCCTAAAATACTGAAAGGAACCCTTGTAACACTAATTTGACAAAATCTCAGTAACTGTAGCAACTACAAAAAAAAATTCCACTGCAGTTATAAATCATGACTTCAAAACCTCCATGCAGGTTTAGTTCACCTAAAAGTGGAATAAGCTGTGGGGAGCAAAAAACCTGAATCTTGAACCATTTTTTAAGATACAAGTGCCTCAATGTTATCCTATGGGAAATTTCTCAACTTCGGAATGCTGTAACTATGGGCCTGTTGAATCATTTGTGACCAAACCACCAAAAGGCTCATCTGCTGGACCAGGGTTTGCCATCCTGCAAATTTCAACCTAAAACACCCAACCATTTAGATTCAACAGTGTGGCAAGAATTGCTGTCTTTTGGTACAGTAGTGTCACAAATTGTGACACTTTCTCAAAAATTGTGAAAGAAAGGGCATGACACTTTCATGATTTGCAAAAGTGTTGCATCTGTTTCATCACAATTTGTGACACTACAGGGGGTTCTATCTCAGAAAAGGCATTTTTGGGGGGTTTTACCCCCAAAAAAAGACTGTGCTGTGTTCCTCAGGGCTCGACTTGGTAAACACAATTGTAATTGTTTACCTAGGGGGTCCCAAATTTAAATGCCAGCCATTTTTCTCTCACGCTAACTGAAGACAAGTTGGCCAATGCACAACAGTAAATGGGCCATTTGTGACAGTAAAATGTAGCGGCGGCAGCTTTTCGAGAGACACATACTGCATATTTTTTTCCCATTGACTATAATGGGAAAATTAAAATTTGAATAACTTTTGAATGGATTAATATGTTTTCACCAAATCTTCAAAAGGCACATCAATGGCCCAGACTGCATCTTCCTTGAAGTTTTCAGACCAGATGGGCAAATGTTTTGGGCAGTAGCACCGAGCAAAGAAACATACAAAAACTGGATTTTTGTGCATTTTGTGGTGCTCCACAGCTCTGCAACCATTCATCCAATCATAATGCAATATGGAGAATCCATAGATCAATGGGGCCCCACTATGTGTGCACAATTTCAGGCAAATTTGTTGTATGGTGGCAAAGTTATTAAAGTGCTAAATTTTGGGCTCAACAAATAAGTGTCCTGGCAACCCTAACTATAGCTTGTGCCATAGGGTTGTCAGGTCCAACTCTCACTCCATTTCATATGTAAGCAAGCTGACATGCTACAGTATAGGAGAACAGAGTGAGTTATGCCCGACTCTTTGGCATACCCCGGCATCTAGTGGTGTGTGGAGGGTTGGGGGTGGGGTGGTAGGGATGGTAACCCTAATATCGAATTTCCAAACTTTTGTTGCTGTGCTTTCAACCCTAACCGATGCTGTTTGCAATGAATGTCCCTTCTTTTTGAGAAAGTGTAATGTAACTGGTATGTGGTTGTGGGAGTGTGGGCCCTCTATACCCTGCTCTCCAACTCAGCCATAAGTGTAGCGACATAGTGCCTGAGGGCCCTGTGCTCCCAGTATTGCAAGATGGTATCCATGGGTGGGAGTGTGGGCCCTCTAGCCCTGTGCTCCCACCTACATATTAGCATACAGACATACCAAAGGAGTGAACTGTGATTTCAGTTCTGTATAACTGTATCCATAGGTGGGAGCACAGCACTTTTGTAGAGGTACCATTTGTTAACATAGCACAGCTATCATGAAAGCAATGTGATGCTTTCGTGAAAGTGTTGTCGAATTTTGTGAAAGTGTCCCATGCAAGGCAATGGTACTTTTGTGAAAGCATGGTATACTTTTGCGAAAGTAATGGTAATTTTTCAGAGGTATGGTATGTTTTCATGAAAGCAATAGCACTTTCATGAAACTATGGCATGCTTTCACAAAAGCAACGGAGTACTATTGCAAAACTAATGCAGAAAGTGTGCTTCTTTTTGTGAAAGTGAAATGTTAGTCAGATTGTATGCATAGGTGGGAGCGTGAGCCAACCTGGCTGCGGAGCAGCAGTTTTCTGGGAGACATTCTGGAGACTGCATTGCTGCCCTATTTGCAGGCACCTCTCTGGTCTGAGGGAGGAGGTTATTCATCTCCATGCTGACCTGGAAAGGATTTTGAAAACTTGCTCCCCCACCCAGGGACCACCCAGGCCACTGCCACTACCTCAGAGGTTGCCAAGAAAGAAGAATGGTTGGACCATGGTGTGCTCAGGGAGAGTGAGGGTGGAGGAACAGAAGTGCATCCCTACGGTTGTGCCTTTCCTCAATTCATTCACCACTCTGGCTGAGTATGGCTCCTCTATGGAGGCACCTGCAGTGGAGACCAAGGAGGATGCTGGGAACCTCCACAATGGAGACCCACAAGAGGGTGGCACAGGACCCCACAGGGGAAGGAAACAACTCCTGGTGGGGGACTAAATTGTTAGGGGGAGAATGGAGGAGGGGGAAGAGAGGTAAGGTGCCTGGCCTGCACCATGGCTTGGAGGGACAGGAAACAAATCCTCAGGATTGCGGGAGCAGCTGCAAGTGGGATTGAGCTGGATGTCATCATCCACCTAGCGACAAATAACCTGACTAAGAATGAGATTAGAGCAGTGCAACAGGAGTTTGTGGAGTTGGGGAGGGGCATTAGACAAGTAGCACACACAGTAACTTTCTTGGAAATGCCACCTGTCTATGGCATGGATGAGGCTAGGGTACTCCACACCATGGATTCAAGACTGTTTGAAAAACTTGTACAGAGCTCAGGGATTTGGCTTCATTGGGTACTGGGGCTCCACCTGGAGGGATGCAGGCCTATACTGACACGATGGTCTGCATCTGTCCAGAAGGGGAACCAGAATCCTAGGTGATAGATTTAAATGCTTCATTGGCAAGCATTTAAACTAGCCAAGGGGGCAGGCATTGAAAAGGAGAAGGGAAATCCTGGCCTCCCCCAAAAAGTCAGGGTAGTTAATGAGGTAAACACCAAGATAGAGCAGTCAATAGGGAGAAAGGCAGGGGTAGATGGAGAAAAAGACAAAGGACGGGGCAAAAATAAATAAGGCCATAAAAAATGGAGGGTAATGAATACCGATACATGTAGTCTAGGTAAAAAGTTCCCCAAAATGGTGGCCTTGATGGAAGAGGGATGTCTGAATATTGTGGCAGTCACAGAAACATTGTACACAGAGAGCCATGGCTGGGATGTCAACATACCAGGGTACACAATCTACAGGAGAGACAGGAAAATTAGAAGAGGAGGAGGAGTAGCTCTCTATGTAAGGGAAGGGATCAAAGCAACTGAACTAAAGGGTATGCAGGGAGGAGAGGAGGAACTGTGGGTCACCCAGGAGACTGAAAATGGCACCACAATCCACACAGGGCTTGTATACAGACCCCAGTCTCAGAGGGAGGAAAAGGAAAAAGAAATGATAGAAGGCATTCCTAGGATGGCAGAGAAAGGGGAGATATTGCAGATGGGGGTCCTGAATATGCCAGATGTTAACTGGAGCATCTTTGCTGCAGCCACATCCAAGAGCAGGACCATTCTCAAAGCCCTACAGGGAGCATGCCTCAGACAGCTAATTTTAGAACCCACTCAGGAGGGAGCAATCTTAGACCTAGTACTCTCAAATGGGGACAGAGTGAGGATCTCGGATATAGAAATGGGTAGCCATCTTGGAACAAGTGAACACCAAAACAGTGTGGTTCACGATAAACTTAGCTGTAGAGTCAAGCCATACAAAAGTGAAGGTACTGGACATCATGAGGGCTGATTTTGTCAAAATGGGAGAGTGCCTCAGAAATGCACTAGCAAACAGGCAAGAAGGTGGGATGGAACTATGGGGTAAACTTAGCCAACCTTGGAATGGGTCCCATGGTGGTAGCCTGGATAAAAAAATTGGCTAGACAACAGGACGCAAAGGGTAGTAGTAAATGGAGTCCACAGTGAAGAAAGGAGGGTTACTAGTGGGGTACCGCAGGGTTCAGTACTGGGACTCGTCCATTTTAATGTCTTTATAAGTGACATTGCAGAGGAACTGGAAGGAAAAGTATGTCTCTTTGCAGATGACACAAAGATCTGCAACAGGGTTGATACACCAGATGGAGTGGAAAGGATGAGAAGGGACTTGGCAAGGTTGGAGGAATGGTCAAATATATGGCAGCTCAGATTCAATGCAAAGAAGTGCAAGGTAATGCACCTGGGAAACAAATACCCAGGACAAGAGTACACAATGGGGTGAGATACTGACAACAGTAAAAATGGAAAGGGATCCGGGGGTAATTATATCAGATAACCTAAAGGTGGGCAAGCAATGTGAGAAGGCAGTAAGGAAGGCTGGGGGGATACTGGGATGCATAGGAGAGGCATCAATAGTAGAAAACAGGAAGTTGTTATCCCTCTGTACAGACAGTTGGTGAGTCCCCATCTGGAGTACTGTGTGCAGTTCTGGACACCCCATCTCCACAAAGACATAGACAGAGTGGAGGCTGTCCAGAGGTGGGCAACCAAAATGGTGCAGGGTCTGCACCAGAAGACATACAAAGAAAGACTAAAGGAGCTTAATATGTATACCCTTGAGGAGAGGAGGGAGAGAGGGGGGACATGATAGAAACTTTCAAGTACCTCAAGGGAATCAACAAAGTCCAAAAGGGTGGCATGTTTCAGAAAAAGAGATGTGCAAGAACAAGGGAGCACAATTTGAAGATAGAGGGGGGACGGCTCAGAGGTAATGTGAGGAAGTATTTTTTCCCAAAGAGGGTTGTGGATGCATGGAACAGCCTCTCTGAGGAGGTCGTGGAGTCAAGAACAGTGGGGGAATTCAAGAATGCATGGGACAGACATAAGGCAGTCCTAGTGGGGGGTAGGAGGAAGTAAGCTGTCGGTTAATTAGGATCTGCAGCTTATCTGTTAGGTAGGAAAATGGGCAGACTAGGTGGGCCAAGAGGTCCTTATCTGCCATCAAATTCTATGTTTCTATGTTTCTATGTAACATCAAAACCACCATCACAGAGGCAACAAGCCTTTACGTGAAGCAAATAAATCAAAATGAAGAAAAGACCCACTATGGTTCTCAAATTAAGTGGCGGGGAAGGTTAGGGAGAAAAAGATAGCATTCAGGAAGTATAATGAAACACAGAAGGAGCAGGACAGTGAACTCTACCAGTTAAAGCAGCAGGAAGCGGGGAAGGCAGTTAGAATAGCAAAGGCCCAAACTGAGGAAAACATAGTTAACTCGGTTAAGAAGGGGATAAAACCTTTTATAGGTACATTAGGGAGCAAAGAAAGACTAAGACAGGCATACTGAGGCTGAATAAAGAGGAGGGTGGTTGGGCAGAGAGCAACAGTGAAAACGTAGGGATACTGAATGAATACTTCTGCTCAGTATTCACAGTGGAAGAGCAGGGGGAGATACCTAATTTAGTCAATTGAAGCATTCTGGATAGGGGGGTTGATATTAGTCCTTTCACAGAAGAAAGGGTTCTGAAAGAACTCCTAAAACTGAAGGTGAATAAAGCAATGGGGCCTGATGGGATTCACCCCAGAATTCTAAAAGAACTAAAGGA
Source organism: Neoceratodus forsteri (assembly GCA_016271365.2). NCBI lineage: Eukaryota > Metazoa > Chordata > Ceratodontiformes > Ceratodontidae > Neoceratodus > Neoceratodus forsteri. The sequence goes on from CM028138.1 coordinate 158,782,204, forward strand.
AGAACTAGTAACATGACTGACTACCTTTTTTTTTAATAAATCATGGGAGGATGGTGTAGTACCTGAGCACTGGAGGAGGGCAGATGTGATTCCCCTTCACAAAAATGGGAGCAAGACAGAGGCAGAAAACTACAGACCTGTCAGTTTGACCTCAGTTTTAGGTAAACTGATTGAATCACTTCTGAAGGAAAGAATTGTTGGGTACCTAGAGGTCAATGGAGCACAGGACCCAGGGCAGCATGGATTCACAGCAGGAAGTTCATGTCAGACAAATCTAATTGATTTATTTGACTGGGTGACCAAGGAAGTAGACCAGGGAGGGGCTGTGGACATGGCCTACCTAGATTTTAGCAAGGCATTTGATACAGTCCCACACAACAGATTAATAAACAAATTAGCCAACCTGGGAGTAGGTCCCAGGGTGGTAGCTCGGGTAAAACACTGGCTGGACAACAGAACACAGAGGGTAATAGTAAATGGAGTCCACAGTCAAGAAATGGGGGTTACTAGTGGGGTACCATAGGGTTCAGTACTGGGGCTGGTCATTTTTAATGTGTTTATAAATGACATTGCACAGGGACTGGAAGGAAAAGTACATCTCTTTGCAGATGACACAAAGATCTGCAACAGGGTTGATAACGCAAGGTGGGGTGGAAAGGATGAAAAGGGACTTGGCAAGGTCAGAGGAATGGTCAAATGTATGGCAGCTTAGATTCAATGCAAAGAAGTGCAAAGTAATGCACCTCGGAAACAAAAACCCAGGGGAAGAGTACACGATGGGCAGTGAGATACTGACAACTGTAAAAATGGAAAGGGATCTGGGGTTAGTCATATCAGATGACCTAAAGGTGGGCAAGCAATGTGAGAAGGCAGTAAGGAGGGCTGGAGGGATACTGGGCTGCATAGGGAGAGGCATCACCAGTAGAAAACTGGAAGTTTTTGTCCCTATGTACAGACAGTTGGTAAGACTACATCTGGAGTACTGTGTACAGTTCTGGAGACCCCATCTCTGCAAAGACATAGGGTGGAGGCTGTCCAGATGAGGGCAACCAAAATGGTGCAGGGTCTGCACCAGAAGACATATGAAGAAATACTAAAGGAGATTAATATGGATAGCCTCAAGGAAAGGAGGGAGAGGGGGGCATGATAGAAACTTTCAAATACCTCAAGGGACTCAACAAAGTCCAAGAGGGTAGCATCTTTTTAGAAAAAGAAATGTGCAAGAACAAGGGGGCACAATTTGAAGATAGATGGGAGACAGCTCAGAGGTAATGTGAAGAAGTATTTTTTCACAGAGAGGGTTGTAGATGCATGGAACAGCCTTCCTGAGGAGGTTGTAGAGTCAAAAACAGTGGGGGAATTCAAGAATGCATGGGATAGACATAAGGCAATTCTAGTGGGGGTAGGAGGAAGAAGACTGTTGGTTAACTAGGATCTGCAGCTTATCCGTTATGTAGGGAAATGGACAGACTAGGTGGGCCAAGTGGTCCTTATCTGCCATCAGATTCTATATTTCTATGTTTCTATGTTTTCAGGTCCTGCACCCCTACCCATCCATAACTTTGTCCTCAGGTTAGCAAACTGGAATCCATAGGAGGAAGCACGGGTCCCCCATGCCCTGTGCTCCCACGCACACATAAGTATGTCCTTATGTTGGCCTCAGATGGCATGGTAGATATGTCTTTGCCTCAGAAACAAAGGGTCATAGTTTTGATTTTCAGTGAGGATATTTATTTCCAGCTACTGCCTGAAAATAGGCAAGACTATTGCCTAATACACTTACAAGGTTACCAAAAGCTAATAAATGAATAAATAAATGTTTTTAAAATGGTATGCATTGATGGGAGCACAGGGCCCAAATAAATGTTTTTAAATGGTATCCATTGATGGGCGCACAGGACCCTTTGGGCCCTGTGCTCCTACCCACCCATAACTATCTCCTCAGATTTGCAAAATGATATCTTATTAATGGGAGCGTGGGTCCCCTGTGCCTAGCTCTCCTACCTACCCGTGAGTCTAGAGGCATAGCGTAGGAGGCCCCACTGCTCCCAGTTTAGCATAACTAGTATGCAACAGTTGAAGCACAGGCGCTCTTTCACTGTTTTATTCACAGTTGTATTCATCACCTAGCCACCTCCACCAGTGCTCAGTAAGAAATCTGTATCTCACACCGTTGTTGAAATATGGGTGCCAAAAGGCACTGTGGACTCTGCAATGTTATCCTAGTGTAAATTTCTCAAGTTTGGAATGCTGTAACTATGGAACCAGTGTAATTTTTTTTTCACCAGACCACCAAAAGGCACATTTGTGGTGCAAGGGCTTGCCACCCTGTAAATTTCAGCAAAAAAGCCCAAACCATTATTTTGCTATGAAGTGGTAAAGAATTTGGCTTTTTGGGGCTGTTTGCCTGTGGAACGTTCGCAAAAGTTCTGCAAATTTCACCCAGATCCCATTGGTTAACATGTGGGGACTAATGCAAAATTCCACAGAACTTTCATGAAAGTGCTGGGAAAGCTCCCCCGGTTAACCAATGGAACCTTCATTGCACTTTTGCAGCAATTAAAAGTACTTTCGAGGTGGACGTATATTTTTTCCACTAGGCTATAATGGGAAATTGTAAACTTTAATAACTTTCCAACAGATTAATATATTTTTTTTACCAACTCTTCAAAAGGCACATTTTATTGAACCAATCCCCATATACCCTGAAATGTTTGGACCAGATGAATAAACTGTTTGGGCTGTGAAGACGAGTAAAGAATTTGCCAAAAATGGCTAAAAAAAGAATTGTTTTCTCTTTTTTTTGGCCCTCTGCAGCTCTGCAACTGAAAATCTGACCGGAACAAACTCACCAGATCCAGAGATCTATGGTGGCAGACAGTGCATGCAAAATTTCAGTCAAATCTGTTCAATGGTTTCAAGGTTAATAAAGTGCAAATTGTGGGCCTAATATAGCAGTGGCTATGCAACCCTAACTATAGCTGCACGTATATTCATTGCAAAAAACTTCATTAATGCATCAGTTAGGGTTCAAGTGACAAAAGTATGGAAATGAGATGTTAGGTTTGAGCCCCTAACCCCCCCACCCTACCACTCCACCCCATCCTCCACACACCAACATGGGAGTCGTTAGGCTAACTCTCATCCCATTCCATGTGTAAACAGGCTGACATGGTATGAAGTATAGGAAAATGGGTGAGGATTAGGCTTAATGACCTCTGGCACACTAATGTCTGTTGGTGTGTGGAGGATGAAAATGAAAATGAAGGGGGTTAGAACTCCAATCGATGCCTCATTTCCATACTTTTTCACTCAACCCTAACTGATGCAGCAACGTAGTTTTTTGCTATGAATTTCCTTTCTTTTTCAGAAAGTGTAATGTAACTAGTAACTGGTATGTGTTGGTGAGAGCCCGAGCCCTCCAGAACCCACACTCCCTTCAAGCTGGCCAATTTTTGCATAATGATATGCGTATGTGGGAGTGTGGGTCCTCTGGGTCCTGCACTCCCACTTGCATGTAACTACGGAGCCATAAAGCAGCCTAATAGAGCTGAAAAGGAACCCTTGTAACACTACATTGCCAATGTCTCAGAACCCATAGTAGCTATGAAAAAAATTATACTGCAGTTTTAAACATGACTTTGAAACTTCCACTTGTGCTTAGCCACCTGGAGTGAAAAATCTGTATCTTGAATCTTTTCCAAGATATGGGCATCGAAAGGTGCTGCTGGTGCCACAATCTTATCCTGTGGGAAATATCTCAACTTTGTAATGGCATAGCTATGGAACCAATGAAAATGTTTGCACCTAAACAGTATAATTCACATCTGTGAGACACCCCCTTTGTACCCTGAAAATTTCAAGCCAAAAGACTAAACCACTTATTAGCAGTACTTTGGAAAGTTTTTAAATTCCTTATTCATGGGGTGTCAAAATCCCCTTTCATGAGGTGACTCCCCATTCATGACCTGTCAAAATCCCCATTCGTGAGAATTCCTTGTTCATGAGATTTTGGCCATCTGGTCCTGATCTCACGAACAAGGATTCTGACAGCTCATGAAAAGGAATTGCGAAAAGGGATTTTGACTGCTCATGAAAGGGAATTTTGACAGCTGCTGAAAGAGGATTTAAAAAACAAATCCCGTTTTGTGAGCTGTCAAAAAAAAACCTTGCGAGTCGATCCCCTTTCGTGAGGTGACAAAATCCCTGTTCGTGACCCAATTCTTATTTGCTAGATAGGGCCAACTGCTCCGGAAATTGCCATCAAGGATTTTGACAGTTCGTGAACAAGGATCAGCTCACTAAAAGGGATTCTGACAGCTCGCAAAAGGGTATTTTGACAACTTGAGACAGGGGATTTAAAAAAAAAAATCTCCTTTCCTGAGCTTTCAAAATCCCCATTTGCAAGCCGATCCCCTGTCGTGAGTTGACAAAATCCCTGTTCGTGAGCCAATTCTTGTTCATGAGATAGGGCCATCTGGTCTGGAAATCACGATCAAGGATTCTGACAGTTCACGAACAAGGATTTTGTCATCTCATAAACAAGGATCAGAAGCTAGTGATGAACAAGTATTTTTAAAATTAAAAACAGCCATTTTTTCACAAAAAAAAACAAAATAAACCAAAGCCATGGGTTTGGACAGGGTGTCACCCTGAATAAAACCAATACTTCAGTTACCGCACTACACATCCGTGGGACAAGGTACAATGTTTTATTTGTGGCGAAAAATTAAAACAAGATGGCGGCTCGCGATAGGGGATTTTTTCCTCATGAGCGGGATTTTATAAATACCCATTTGTGAAGTGACAAAATCCTTGATTGTGAGACAAATCCTCTTTCACAAAACACACATGTTCCAAAGACTGAACTGAGCATGCTCAGAACTTGAACATTCAACATTAAATAACTTTGGAACAGATTAATAATTTTTCACCACACCAATGCTAGTTTTTAGGGGCAACCTCTTTCTACCCTGAAAACTTCAGACTAAAATTCCAAATGGTGTGGTCACAGTGCAATGGGAAAAATTAGCTAAAATTGGCCCAAAAAAGTGAAAAATGCATTTTTGGTGCTTCACTGCACAAAAACTGCAAATCTGATCAAAACGCAACTTGGTATATCGAGAGGGCTACCCCACAGGACAGCACATTCCAAATTTCATATAAATCCATAGAACGGTTGCACAAAACATATAAGTTGATGGCAGAAAAGGACCTCAAGGCCCATGCAGTATGCCCATTTTTTCTACCTTATGAATGTGCCATAGGCCTTTACTCTGTCAATGGCCTATTTATCATTCTCCTCTGTATTGCTCCCTTATGCCAGTCCTATGCCTGTGTGAAGCCCTGCACTGTATTCATATCCACCACTTCCTGAGGTTGGCTGTTCCATGCATCCACCACCCTTTCTGGAAAAAAGAACTTCCTTACATTACCCCTTAATTGGCCTCCCTCTAATCTCATGCTGTGTTCTCTTGTCCAGCTATTTTTCCTATATTGAAACTTGTTAGACTCTATCACCTTGTTAGTGCACTTAAGATGTTTGAATGTTTCAATTATATCACCTCTCTCCCTCCTTTGCTCTAGGGTATGCATATTGAGCTCCGTTAATCTGTCCTCATGTGTTTTCTGATGCAGTCCCTGCACCATTTTGGTTGCCCTTCTCTGGACTGCCTCCATTTTGTTAATGTCCTTGTGCAGTTCCAGCCTCCAGTACTGCACTCAATACTCCAGATGGGGCTTAACCAATGTCTTGTAAAGAGGGATTATTACCTCCCTTGTATGACTTGTGATACCCCTACTAATACACCCCAACATCCCTCTAGCCACACCCACTGCTTTAGTGGTTTACTTGGATGACTTCAGTTCATCTGTGATGATGATATCCAAGTCTCTTTCTTCTCTTATGATCGTCAGCAACTCCTCTCCCAACCTATAGATAGCTTCAGGGTTTCTCTTCCCTGTGTGCATGGCCTTCCACTTGTGTTAAACCCCAGTTGCTACTCTTTAGACAATTTTTCCAGTTTTTCCAGATCTCTTCTCATTCTGCCCACCCCATCTGGATCATCTACTCTGTTGTGGATCTTGGTGTCATCTGCAAACAGGCAAACTTTACCCTCTAGTCCATCTGCAATGTCACTGATGAAGATATTGAAGAGGACTGGCCCCAGGACTGATCCCTGAGGTAACCTACTTGTGTCTTCCATCTCTTCTGACTATATACCATTTATCACCACTCTCTGTTTTCTGCCCGCCAATGAGTTTGCCACCCAGTTGTAAACTGGTTGGTGGGCAGAAAACAGAGAGTGGAGGTAAACGGTAGACCAACAGAATAGATACAAATCACAGGGGCAAAGTTATTAACATGAAACATTTGGGGTTTAACATTAAACTGCCTACTCAGCCCTAACTATAGGGATACAACTGTGCCCCTATAAAAAAAATTAAAAATATTATATATATTGTATTCATTGTAAAAAAAAGTTAGTTAGGGTTGAAGTGACAAACATAGGGAAATGAGGTGTTGAGGCTGAGGTTGAGACCCTTATTGCCCAACCCCACCCTCCACAGACCAACAGGGCATGGGGTGTGCCTTGGGATCATTGGCCTAACTGTCATCCCATTTTCCTATACACCATGTCAGCTTTCTTGCACATGGAATGGGGTGAGAGTTATGCCCAATTACCCCAGGGCACCCAATGCCCTGTTGGTCTGTGGAGAGTGTGGGTGGGGTGGTAAGGTGGGGGGGTTAGAGACTCAACCCTAAACCCTAACACCTCAGTTCCCTACTTTTGTCACTTCAACCCTAACTGATGCATTAACACTTTTTTGAAATGAATTTCCTTACTTTTTGAGAAAATGTAATCTTACCCTTTTATGGTTTGGGGAGCTCAGGGCTCTTCAGGTCTTGCACTCCCATGGTATCACTGTTTAGGAGTGTAGGTCCCCATCTATCCATAAGTGCACAGACATTGTAATGAGGTGTTATCTCCCCATTATTGCATAAGGGATGGTCCAGCAGTTCCATTACTGCATAACATTATCCATATGTGGGAGCACACGACCCAACATACTGTAATGCAGGCCTAGACACATTCCAAGTAACCCCTGTGCTGCAAATGGCACAATATTTCACTAACCATAGCAACCTTGGAAAAAACTCCATTGCAGCTGTAATCATGGACTGGTAATCTGTATGCATGCTTCATACATCTAGAGGTGTACCAAGCAGTGCTTAGTGCAAAACCCATATATCGAAGCATTTTTGAGATATAGGCACTGAAACTGTGAGACTGTGTCCACCATGATGTTATCCTATGGGAAATTTCTCAACTTCAGAATGGCATTACTATGGAGCCTATGCAAAGTTTTACACCATACCAGCATAAGTCACATCTGTGGGATACCCTCTTTGTACCATGCAAATGTTAAGCCAAAAGCCCTAACCATTTCTTAACCATGAGCTGGCAAAGTTTTTTAAAATCCTTGTTCATGAGCTATCAAAATCCCTGTTCTCAAGCCAAATCCCCTTTCGTGATGTGTCAAAATCCCCATTTGCAAGCCGATCCCTGTTCGTGAGGTAGGGACATCTGGTCATCATCTCACAAATAGGGAATTTGACAGCTCACGAATGGCAATTGGCTCACAAATGGGGATTTTGACAGCCCACAAATGGCGACTGTCTCACGAATGGGGATTTTGACATCTCATGAGCAAGGATTTTTTTATAATCTTTGTTTGTTAGCTGTCAAAACCAAGATCCCAAGCCAAATCCCCATTCAGGATGTGTCAAAATCCCCATTCATGAGAAATCCTTGTTCATGAGATTTGACCATTTGGTCATCATCTCACGAACAAGGATTCTGACCCCTCATGAACAAGGATTTCTCACAAACAAGGATTTTGACACCTCAAGAATGGGGATTTTTTTTTTTATAATCCTTGTTCTTGAGCTGTCAAAATCCTTGTTTGGGAGCCGAATTCCCAATTGTGAGCTGTCAAAATCCCCATTCATGAGCATATCCCTGTTCATGAGATGGGGCCATCTAGTCTTCATCTCATGAACAGGGATTTTGATAGCTCACGAACAGGGATTGGCCCGCAAATGGGGATTTTGACACCATATGAATGGGGATCGGAAGTGAGTCATGAACCAAGATTAAGGCATAGGTTTGTAGAGGATGTCGCCCTGAGCAAAACCCATACTTCCATCTCTGCAGAAGACATCCCTGTGGTAAGTTGGCAGCCTGTGATGCTGGTGCATGAAGTAAGGCGCCATCCGAAATGGTGATGCGTTGTGGGGGAAAGCCTGAATAGCGATGGGGGGTAGGGTGACCGGATGTGGTGGGGTGGGCGACTACAGTGACAGGATGTCACTATATATACACATAAGGGGGGGCAAGCATGGCGAGCGTGGGCTGGGAGGGGCAGAGGTGATGTAGGGGATGGTGCTGCGGTCGACTGCTGAGCTGTGCCATGGCATTGGGGGTTGGCCCTTCACTTGTGGTGTGGGAGGTACAGGGTTCGGATCTGGGTCCGGGCGCTACTACAATTTTGTTGTGCCCGGCCCAAAACTTGCTTTTTTTTGCTTTGCCCCGACATGCACCCCGGAGTTGAGAATCCTTTAGTAGGGGTGCAGGAGAAAACCCCAATGTGGGGTGTGGTGTGGGGCACAGTCCCCCACAGAAAGCAAAATAAGTAAGTCCCCGGTGCCATTCTTCCATGCTTCGAGAATGTCAGGGTGGTGAAAACGTTTTTGGCACCCTGACGTCACAATAATGTGGCTCACTGTTCAGCAGTCACCATTATCACATAGAACCTGGCAAACTGCAGTGTTTTGGTTGTGAAGAAAAGTGAAAACAAGATGGCAGCTCACGAACAGGGATTTTTCTTACGAACAGGTATCCCCATTTGTGAGCTGTCAAAGTCCATGTTCTTGAGGCCAAATCCTTGTTCGCAACTGTGCAGCTATCCAAAAGACTAAACTGAGCATGCTCAGAACCTGAAATTTTAAACCTGAATAACTTTGTAAGGGAATTATATTTTTTCACCAAACCAATACTGGCTTGTTCATTGGGGCAAGCTCTTTCTATCCTGAAAATTCAGACCAAAATTTAGGATGGTGAGGCCATAGCCTGATCAGGACAAATCAGGAAAAATGGGTAAAAAAAGGGAAAAACACACTTTTCTCACTATGCACTGCACAAAATCTACACATCTAATCGAAGCAAAACTTAGCATGTCAAGAGATCTAAACCTCAGGACTAGGGCTACATGAACCTCGGTTCTACATGGTATAACAAAGTTCTATAATATGTAATGCAAAACAAAAATTTCCATGGTTCTTCTTAATTAAGAAATCCACAGAGTTATTGTTTTTTTTGTTTGGGAAAGTACATGTAGTACCAAGAATGGTATAATACAGTTAAGTATTGCAAAGCTTTGGTGCATAGGATTATGTCTTGGTGCTCAAAATCTTTGCAAAACTTAACATTCTTAAAGTTAGAATCTTAGTATTACATGTATATTCCCAAACATGCAAAATAAAATATGTGGATTTTTTTTTGTAGTTAAGTAGAACCAGGTGGAATGTGCATACTGCTTATATATTATAGAACCTCTTGGTTACCCAGCAGATGCTTAAAAATACTAGTGTTGAAACAGATTTAGCAAGTGGTAAAGGTCAGGGATGATATTGACTCGTATATTATCCCTGACAACTTTAGCCTTTTAAATCTGGTTACAGGCAGCACAAAGGGTTAACCCCCTGAGCTACACCCCGTTACAATAATTTTAAATCTTCCCCCACTGTTAGACTCAGGTACTAATAGAGCCCCGTTCAAAATAACTGGCACCCGTGGTACCTATAGCTTCAGCTGCTTTAGTACCAAATAAGTACATGGACAGAAGTTTACAGTACAAAATGTATTTAATTCACACAATGTGGTAAAGCAAAATGCCACACTGCCCCAGCACTTCTGTACCATACCTTCCTCGGGGAGGGGCACTGAGGAAGGCTATGGTGCGGCTGGGGCAGTGTAACGTTTTCTTACTACAATGTGTGATTAAATATGTTTCTACTTTAAACTTTGTCTTGTGAATTATTGGTTTGGGGCTTTCTGTTTTTCTGAGTAACTGTCAATGTTAGTAATACATTACCCACCACACTATCTTGCTCTGATCCCTATAGCTCCCATAGGTAACTTTGTCAATATTACTTTATTTGTCCCACCCTCCCAAACATCTGCCCCTCCCTCATATTTACTCATGATAATTGAAAAACCCATAACAGTATACCATCTGCAAATCGAGTTTATGATGCCAGGTCACATGCATGGTTTGGTGTCTAACAATGGAGGGTAAATAGTATTTGTAAGAGAGAGTGTCCAAGGGGGGTTGGAGGGCTTGGAGTTTTGGATGGGGGCTAGGGTAAGATCAGGGATTTTTTTTATTGTCATGATAGTCAATTAGTGCAGTATGTGGCAACAGCATTTTGCAAAATCTATTTTTTTTTTCATTTTACAGGTTATGAAGAAAACAGTTTCCATCTGGTGAATGGTTCCTTCAGATCAAAACACTGGATGTCATTGGGTGCAACACTAAAATTGGGAATGTATTGTAAAGTTGACATTTTACAGCAAAAAAAAAAAACATTTTTTAAATTAAATTCCCATCTGGCATTGAACCAGAAGAACAGTTATTTATTATTTATTAATTTTTTTTATGTTTTTGTTTAACAGCCAGTAATAAGTATTCGTTGAGTGTGTATTTTGTAATAAAAATACAATAAAACAAATGGATGAAGACAGAGCTGTGCAACAATGTGTAGTCATTTCTGGCTATTTTAGCTGAACTGCTATATGAAGTGGTCCTTCAGTTTCTGGTGCTAGTCAGATTGGGCCTTAGTGGCACATGAGAACCAGCAGTGGATTTTTGTTTTCTGAAATTAATGGAACTCAAGGAAGAAGAGGAAACAGGGGGACCCACCAGTGGAGGAAAGACAGCTGGAAAGGCTAGTGGATACTAGTGGCAACATAATCCTTCACCATCATCATTGTTGTCATCAGCATGGCATGATGCCATCTGTGTGCTGTCAACCAGCATAAATTTGGGACAGTACATGTTTTTGAATTGAGGCAGGTTCATCTTTCAAAACATGAGCCTCTCTACATTCTTCGTGGAAAGACATGTTCTTTTGTCATTCACTATTGCCCCAGCAGCACTAAAAATTCTCTTTGAATATGTGTTGGCAGGTGGGCAACTGAGGTATTCAATTGCAATCTCAGTTAAAGAAGGCCAGATCAATTTTTTCTGTTGCTAATAAAGCAATGGTTCATCACCTGCAGTGAGCTGTACAGTCTCCTCCACATAATCCTTAATAATTTTTGCAGCAAGGACTTCTGGTACCACTATAGCCAGCTGATTCTTCCCAGCTGTCTTTATTAGACCAAAGTTTGACAGCATGTCCCACAATGGTTTGTCCTCTTGTGGTGTAGCAGCAGTTCTGGTTTGTGTTTGATGACCCAAAACATCAGTAGTGGTGGCACCAGCAGCAGCAGCAACAGCAGATTATGCTCCCTCCCTCTCCACCAGATTTTGTTCAGTATTTGAATGATGCCAAAAGGGAACTGATGATGTACTACTTTTCTCAACAATACGTGATAACACTTTCTTAATTAACAGTTCACAATAGTGTTCCAGGTCTTTAAAGTCATGTGGTTTGAAGAATTTCTCAATTGTATCCTTAAACCGAGGGTCCAGAAGTGTGACCAAAATGCAATATTCTGCTTTGCACATATTTACAATGCGCTCATCAGCCATGAAGGTTGGTATCATTTTTCCAAGTGATGCAGTATTGATGTCATCATTGTCAAAGAACTGTGACTCAAGATGCTGGAGTCTCATTCTGATGAGTGAAATTAAGGGTAGGATCTGACTTAGTATGGCACCATCAGAGCTCACCACTCGGGCAGCCTCCTAAAAGGGTTTAAGGATACAACAAAGATTCTCCATCGGATACCACTGATTGGGGCTGATATTCACATCTCCTTTCCCAATGCCATGTTGGACTGCATATTGATGGATGGCTTTCCGTTGTTCAAGCATTCTCTGCATCATATAGTAAGTGGAATTCCAATGGGTTGGAACTTCCGGTATCATCTGGTGGAGAGAGAGGCTGTTTTCATTCTGAATCTGCCGCAACAAGTTTCTGGCTTTCACAGAATGGCTAAAGTGGGTGCACACAGTGCAGGTAGTTGCAATTAAGTTCTACACATTTTGGTCCCCACTGATAAAGTTTTTTACCACCAAGTTAATAGTGTGTGCAAAGCATGGTACGTGTATAAACTTACCAAGTCTTACTGCTTTCACATGCAACTCCTAAGTGTGGTATGTTGTGTGCAGCTGCAATCAGGGATGTGTACATTTGGTGTACATGACCTCAGTTTTGCTGTGGATCTCCACTGAGCATGCAGTACCTGGTCGGGTGGGTGGGGATGTCTTGTAGTACATTTAGACAGTTGTATTTTATTTCTGTCACTTGCTGCTGGTTGTCTATGATTGGTTGTGTTGCCTTGGTCCTCCCACCTACTTGCATGTGCGTGTGTGTGTCTGTGTGTGTGTGGTGCTGGAGGAGTGGGAGGGCGAATGCGGAGTTAGGGTTTTCAACCCTAACATCGAATTTCCTTGCTTTTGTCGCTGTGGAACAACCCTAACTGATGCATTAAACAGAGTTTTTTGCCATGAATTTCCTGTGTTTTTGAGAAGTAAAGCTGTCATATTATTTTTGAATATCTTATTAAGAACATATCTTTGTTTTCAGAACACAGCTTGAACAACATATTTATACATTTGACTGAATAACTAGTTTTGTGATAGTATTTACACAGATATTGTTAATGTGCTACAGCTTAGATGTGCTAATAAAATGATTCACCTACAAAATAGAAGATGTATATCTTTGCCACATTGAAGAATACCACTTTGATTGTGATAAATAGAAAGAATGTACCAATGAACATCATGTACTATGTTTCAATGCAATGCTACAGCAACACCAACAACATACATAGTATCACCGTTACATAATGGTGAAAGAAAGACACAACCAGGTAGGTAAGGTTTAACAAGATTTATTTCCCAATTAATAATTGTAAGAAGGCCGAATAAAGAATCCAATTGGTGCACAAAAATCAGTCTCACAAAACAATCATATAAATGTTTTTCACTGTTGCTTAAATCCGTGTAAACCAGTACCACAGATAGTAAATCAGTAACATGTGACATAATCCAAAAACACATAAGGGCAGGCATCACATCACCCTCTGAACATGGCTTACACATCTGAAACAGTTATGATGTTGTTATTGTGTGACTGATAGTGTGAATGTTCTTGAGGTGGGCGAAAAACCAGATGTGACTTACAAACTCATAGCAGTACAAGCTGGCTATGGTTTAAAAAGAAATAGAAATAAAAAACTAAGTTAAAATAAAATGTTAATGTATTCTATGTGTAGACATATGAATATATACACACATAGATGTACATGTCAAGACATACTGCTATATTACTGCATTTGGAAAATTCCCACCCGACCCCACAATAGAGGCGATCAGAAAATATTTATTTATTAGTTTTTGTTGACCAGGTAAGTGCACTAGACAAATTCTGCCTATTTTCAGGCATGACCCAGGGGAGGGGGATACAGATGAATGCCAACTGACCTTGAACCAGATTAAGCTGTTGGTGGTATTTTCAGTGAATGAGGGAAATTTGACCAGGACACCGGGGGAAATTCCCCTACTCTTTTCAATAAGTGCCATGGGATCTTTAACATCTACCTGAACTACCACCAATCCAGGCAGATGGGACCTTGGTTTAATGTCTCATCCGAAAGACAGCACCTCAGAAGTGCAGCACCCCTCTCATGCTGCACTACAGTGTCAGTACTGGGATATTAACCCAAGTGCCAGATGTAGGAACTGAACCCACAGCCCTCTGATCTCCCAGCCTCAGAGGTGAGTGTGCTACTTACTGAGCCACTGACACTCATATTATCAGGAACAAAAAAATGCTCAGTTGTTAGTGAAAGTGTCTAATGTACAATTTTCAACAATTGTTAACATACATCAAGGTAAGGTAACAAAGATTTCTGATACTATATGGAAACAGAATTATAGACATCACTGTTAATCTTAAAAGTTATAGTTACATAGGCACAGAACTAGTTAACCACCTAGATCTGTTACATCTTTAACTTACATAAAAGGCATATTTTACTGAATACTATGAAGATAAAATCTTACGATATGATAAACAAAAACTTTGTGCACTAAATGATAAAGTTATCTAATAGAACACAGTAACTTGTTATTAATGAAGGCATATGAAAGAACAGAACAGTACATATGTGCAACTGCATGATATGTCACGCTAACAAATACAAGCATACTACTTCTTACTCTTTATGAGTCTATAAGTTTTTAAGAGAAAATTCATACTTATAGTGCTATCAATCAACTTATATGTTAATTAATACTACTACTTGTTACATCACAGTACTAAGTACTACCAAGAAATATACCAAGAATATACCAAGAAATACAAAAGATTAATAATCAAGTTAGCCAGCTTGGGAGTGGGTCCCAGGGTGGTAGCCTGGGTTGCAAACTGGCTGCACAACAGGACACAGAAGGTAATAGTGAGTGGCACACATTTTGAAGAAAGGGGGGTCACTAGTGGAGTACCTCAGGGCTCAGTACTGGGTCCAGTCCTCTTTAACATCTTTATAGGTGACATTGCAGAGGGTCTGGAGGGAAAGGTATGCCTCTTTGCAGATGATACAAAGATCTGTAACAGAGTTGATAAACAAGGGGAGGTAGAAAGGATGAGAAGGGACTTGGCAAGGTTGGAGGAATGGTCAGACATATGGCAACTTAGATTCAATGCAAAGAAGTGCAAAGTAATGCGCCTGGGGAAAAAAAAACCAGGAGAAGAATACACAATAGCAGGGGAGGTACTAACAACAACAAAAATGGAACGGGACTTGGGAGTAGTCATATCAGATTATCTAAAGGTGGGTAAGCAATGTGAAGTCAGTGAGGAGAGCCAGGGGATACTGGGATGCATAGGAAGGGGGCATCACAAGTGAAAAAGGAAGTGGTTATCCTCTGCTTACAGACAGTTGGTGATACCCCATCTGAGTACTTGTGTGCAGTTTTGGAGACCTCATCTATGCAAGGACATAGACAGGATGGAAGCAGTCCAGAGGAGGGCAACTAAAATGGTGCAGGGTCTGCATCAAAAATCATATGAAGAGAGACTGAGAGAGCTTAATATATATACCCTTGATGAAAAGAGGGACATGGGGGACATGATAGAAACATTCAAGTACCTCAAGGGAATCAACAAAGTCCAGGAGGGTAGCATCTTTCAGAAAAAGAGATGTGTAAGAACAAGGGGACACAATTTAAAGATAGAGGGGGGACAGCTCAGGGGTAATGTGAGGAAATCTTTTTTCACAGAGAGAGTGGTGGATGCATGGAACTGTCTTCCTGGGGAGGTTGTTGGAGCTAAAACAGTGGGGGAATTCAAACATGCATGGGACAGACACAAGGCAATTGTAGTGGAGGTGGCAGGAAGTAGGCTGTTGGTTAACTAGAATCTGCAGCTTATCCAGTAGGTAGAGAAATGGGCAGACTGGGTGGGCCAAGTGGTCCTTATCTGCTGTCAAAGTCTATGTTTCTATATAAAACATAACATTTATATGTGTGTGTGTGTATATATATATATATATATATATATATATACATCTAGATACACAGTGATAAAACAGTCATAGTAATGCACTGTTGCGTAAAACAGTTTAGATATTTGTTCAAGATGCAAGCATAAGCAGAAAGAAATGAATACATAGCACACATCATAGTTCTCAACACATGACAGAGAGATGTTAATCTTTAGTTAAAGATATAATACACAGTGATGTAAATGCACATGGACAAGCACTGTACTTTAGTACAATCATACATCTAGGAAATGTGCCAAGTGCAATTTCTTATGTCTGCATATAACATACTCAAAACAAAACACTATGCAGAAGAGTTTGACCAGATAGGAATAGCTCTTTTGACATGCAGAAGTCTTTGTTAGGCATATAAGTGTGGTTTCTCTAGGGACTGTGAAAACAGCTGGCACAGATTAAAGACCACTGCAACTATTTTCACTGTGTCACTGATCAACACAACAATCTTAAACGTCACAATGAGTCTAGATATGCAAGAGAAGCATGTGATATATTTCCTGTGTAATCACAACTGTACATTTGTTAGTAACAACATGACAGTGTACCAAAACTCACTTTGTAAGACAAAAAAATGGACAGCAAAGTAAAGGAATTTCACATGTTGTGTAACTATTACTCTGACACATGAAAACTGGCATAATTCTTCAGTATCAGAACATATGCATTTTTTAAGTGTCGCGGCAGTCTCTGTTTGAAAGAGCTTGTTGAACCATTGCACTCGACCCATCCAGTTCTGTACCTCAACAAACAAGTGTAGTGTCCAGAATGTTCAGACTGGCCATGGTGGTAGATCACAGCATGAGTGTCAAACACTGCTTGGTTAAATACTATTCTACCAGCTGTGAAATCAATTATAGGTGTGTCAACTCTGAGCCCGTTGGAGTCAAATCTATGCAATACTAGCACAAAATATTGAGATGAAGTCCTGAGATGTATGGACTGAGTACATGCACCTCCACACCTCACACACAGGTGACCACTTTGTGCATTAGTAAACAGCTGCCGAAACTTAACACTTTTACTGTGAGGCACAAACAGAGAAACCCAAAGCATGTCTTCTGTGGTTTCTCGCTCTGAATAACCACATAACAGGCATACGTACTTAGTAACCTATGATACAGTGAAATAGTGATGCATAGAAGTTCCCTCTTCATCCAGGCTGTTTATGATAGCCATCATAAACTCAGTAGTATCTTGCTGCATGTTTGCAGCAAATGTACTGCATCCATCATATGTGCCCAGCACTTGTCACAGAGGTGTTAGTGACTGCACATTGTTAGACTGATCAGAAGCCATGTTGACAACCTGCTTCAATTAGTTTGATAGGGCACTGTCTTGCGAAGCAGATATTGCCTCAACAAAGTGTGGCATGTGAAGAAAGACCTGCATAGCTGCATTAGCATAGCAGTTGACTCTAGTACTGTTGTCAAACACTGGCACAACAGCCATACCAACTGACTTCTGACCAACAGCTGGCTCTGCATCTGTATTTGACATTGTGACCTTCTTAGAACTCTGTACAGTTCCATCAGTTGCACAAGCTCGTTTTCTTTTGTTACCAACTGTAGATGTGATTGAAGGATGTGAGACAACCACATACGTTGGTAGTGGTGTTAAAGACATCTGTGGCTGGTATAGAGTACGTAATCTGTTGTACTCAACTATACAGTGCTTGTCAGTGCGTATCTTCTGAGGTGCGACTGTTATGATGTGCAACCCAAAAAGACTAGGTACGCATGAAAGTGCGACGTAGCTCATGCCATCTTTGAAAATGTCTGTCCCTATGTCCACCATTGCTGAATCCAAACTCAAGCCTTGAGACTTGTGAATGGAAACAGCATATGCAACACATATTGGGAACTATTTCCTGTTCACATAGATATCCTTCAATACCTGGAACTTAACACAGGTACAATCAATCTGTACAAGTTGTTCCATGTTGTCAAAGTGGACAACGAGTGTCTCTATAAATGTCTTTTGAACATTGTAAACAAAGTCAATGATGTTACCCATGGCACCATTTACCATACCATGCTCCACATCAAGATTGTGGTGTAGCATGACACGTACATTCTTACAAACTGTAAGTACAGCTTGTAGACCAGCTGTGTGTGAAACATCTGACTTCAATTCAGAAAGTCATTCAGTCATCTTTGCTACCAGCTTCCAACTTAAATGACACCATCGACTGTGTCAACAGCATGCAGTGAGAATTGATTGATTTTCTCTCTGCAACATGACACTGTTGAACTCAGCGCATTTTTTTAGTCGAAGCATAAGACACACAATGCATGTGCCCGTGGAACACACATCACTGAAAACGTCACATGCAGTTTCTATGGATGTAGTGTCCATTCTGATTCTTCACCCATTTAACATTGCAACATGTTCTGGTGACAGCGAACCAGTACGAGCTTGATCCGACAGTGCCTTGTAAGTCATATCAGCACTTTGACGCATGTTCTGATACAGCTTGACATAGGTAAATAACTCCCACAGGTTAAAACCTCCAATACACCCAAGTGTATTCTTGGCCTGCTTCACAGTCAGAGCTGCAAAGACATATTCTGCATTCACAGGTGCAAGCTGTAAAAGGTCTCCAAATACAACAATGCTTTTTTCACCAAATGCATCTCCATAGTCAGTTCCCAAGATCTCCTGTAGATGTAGATGTATACAGGCAAGCATCAAATTAGAGACCATACTAATCTCATCAATGATGAGTAACTCCATCTTACAAAACACTGGATGAAGCTGACATGCAACCTCAAATGACAGTTTCCGATACTCTCCTGCTTTGCCATGCTCTATTGGCAACATGAACAGACGGTGTAAGGTCACACCACCAATGTTTTATGCTGCCAGTCTGGTGGGAGCACTAACAGCAACAGACATCACTGACCCTGTCAAGCTCCGTATTTCAGCCGTGATGGCCTCAATAAGGAAACTCTTCCCTGTACCAGCTGACCCACTAACAAACATCAACAGTGGTTTGTAGTCAAGACAGTCACATTTCTTCTCTTCATGCAGTATCCCATGCTGGACAACGTCAGTTACCTGAGAGTGAGCCACACGCTGTTGCTTATTGAGTCTCTCTCTCTCAACTCAGCTGGGTCAGCACCACAGTGCGTACCATGTTCCATGGCACTCTCCACTTCTGACATGAGTACTTCTGGGGCATTCAGAGGCAGAGGTTCCCCAAGGATACCTTGTCCTTCTGAATCAAGATTGTCCTGTGAACTAACAAGAAGCTGGACAAGATGTGGAGGCGCATACATGAGTATAAGAGGATTGTTCTAAAAATAAGGAACAGGACTGCACCAATGTGCACCTGAAAGTGGAAGTTGTTGCGCCAGCAATTTTACGTACTGAAAAGATGGGAGGAGATACCAGATAATGATGTTGGCTGGTGCTACATCATTTACGAGATGTGGGAGGCGTCTGGAAAGCCAAACGTGGGGCAGCGCATCAGAGAACGTAAGTAAAGAAACTATCTGTAATTAAACACTATGTTTAGTTTTGCAGAAAGAAATAAATAAAACAGCTAAGTGATGTGTTAATAATGAAAGAATCTAACAAATAGAGGTTTCACATTGCCTGCAGACATACTGTCAGTTAAATTTTCTTAACTTCTATTTAAATCCATAAACAGGTCACACATTGCTAAGTAAGGTTTAACACTATCTACAAACATTTGTTATAGTAATAGCAATAAGCCACATCATAATAATAAGGCATACAGTATTTAAACAATTACATTATCAACTATTAGTACATGAACCACATCACTCAGTTACACTTCATGTGGCAGTACACTGATAGAATGTAACTCACATTCCATAAGGATAAGCCTTGTGTCTGCTTTTCTCTTAAATGACATGATACCTTACAAAGTCAGCTATGAGACCACAAACTCAGTACACAGAAACATAGAAACATAGAATTTGACGGCAGATAAGGACCACTTGGCCCACCTAGTCTGCCCATTTTCCTACCTAACAGATAAGTTGCAGATCCTAGTTAACCAACAGCCTACTTCCTCCTACCCCCCACTAGGACTGCCTTATGCCTGTCCCATGCATTCTTGAAGTCCCCCACTGTTCTTGACTCCATGACCTCCTCAGGGAGGCTATTCCATGCATCCACAACCTCTTAGTGGAAAATACTTCCTCACATTACCTCTGAGCCGTCCCCTCTATCTTCAAATTGTGCCCCTTGTTCTTGCACATCTCTTTTCTGGAAGATGCTACCCTCTTGGACTTTGTTAATTCCTTGAGATACTTGAAAGTTTCTATCATGTCCCTCTCTCCTTCTTTCCTCAAGGGTATACATATTAAGCTCCTTTAGTCTTTCTTCGCATGTCTTCTGGTGCAGACCCTGCACCATTTTGGTATCCCTCCTCTAGACAGCCTCCACTCTGTCTATGTCTTTGCAGAGATGGGGTCTCCAGAACTGCACACAGTACTCCAGACGGGGTCTCACCAACTGTCTGTACAGAGGGATAACAACTTCCTGTTTTCTACTACTGATGCCTCTTCCTATGCATCCCAGTATCCCCCAGCCTTCCTTACTGCCTTCTCATTGCTTGCCCACCTTTAGGTCATCTGATATAATACCCCCAGGTCCCTTTCTATTTTTAGTGTTGTCAGTATTTCACCCCCATTGTGTACGCCTCCCTGGGTTTTGTTTCCATGTGCATTACCTTGCACTTTCATTGAATCTGAGCTGCCATACATTTGACCATTCCTCCAACCTTGCCAAGTCCCTCCTCATCCTTTCCACTCCATCTTGTGTATCAACCCTGTTGCAGATCTTTGTGTCATCTGCAAAGAGACATACTTTTCCTTCCAGTTCCTCTGCAATGTCACTTATAAAGACATTAAAAAGGACCGGTCCCAGTACTGAACCCTGTGGTACCCCGCTAGTAACCCTCCTTTCTTCACTGTGTACTCCATTTACTACTACCCTTTGCGTCCTGTTGTCTAGCCAATTTTTTATCCAGGCTACCACCTTGGGACCCACTCCAAGGCTAGCTATCTTGTGTATCAATCTTTTGTGTGGGACTGTATCAAATGCCTTACTAAAATCTAGGTAGGCCATGTCCACAGCCCCTCCCTGGTCTACTGCTTTGGTCACCCAGTCAAAGAAATCTATTAGATTCATCTGACATGACCTTCCCATCATAAACCCATGCTTCCTTGGGTCCTGTGCCCCACTGACCTCTAGGTACTCAACAATTCTTTCCTTCAGAAGTGATTCCATCATTTTCCCTACCATTGAGGTCAAACTAACTGGTCTGTAGTTTCCTGCCTCTGTCCTGCTTCCACTTTTGTGAAGAGGAATCACATCTGCCCTCCTCCAGTTCTCGGGTGCCACCCCATCCTCCCATGATTTGTTAAAGAGAGTAGTCAGCGGTGTCACTAGTTCTACCCTTAGTTCTTTTAGAATTCTTGGGTGAATCCCATCAGACCCCATTGCTTTGTCCACCTTCAATTTTATTAGTTCTTTCAGAACCCTTTCTTCTGTAAATGGACTGGTATCGACCCCTGTCTTCAGAGTGTTTCTCTTGTTTGGTTTAGGTAACTCCGCCTCCTCTTCCTTTGTGAATACTGAGCATAAATATTCATTCAGTATCCCTGCTTTTTCACTGTCACCCTCTACCCACATTCCCTCCACTTTATTAAGCTTCAGTATCCCTCCTTTGGTCTTTCTTCACTCCCTAATGTACCTATAAAAGGTCGTATCCCCCTTCTTAACAGAATTGGCTATCCTTTCCTCGGTTTGGGCCTTTGCTATTCTGACTGCCTTCCCAGCCTCTTTCTGCTTTAACTGATAAAGTTCTCTGTCCTGCTCCTTCTGTGTTTCCTATATTTCCTGAATGCTGTCCTTTTCTCCTTAACCTTCCCTGTCACCTCTTTTGAGAACCATAGTGTTTTTTTCCTTTGTTGTGTTTTATTGATTTGCTTTACACAAAGGCTTGTTTCCTCTGTGATGGCTGTTTTGATCACTCCCCATTGTTCCTCCACCCCTCCTTCTTGCCTGTTTGCTAGTGCTTTTCTGAGGCACTGTCTCATTTTCCCAAAGTCAGCCCTCCTAAAGTCCAGTACTCTTGCTTTTGTATGGCTTGATTGTATGGCCGTGCTTATCGTGAACCACACTGTTTGGTGGTCGCTTGTTCCCAGATGGCTACCCACTTCTAAATCTGAGATTCTTTCTCCATCTCCATTTGAGAGTAACAGGTCTAAGATTGCTCCCTCCGGTGGGTTCCAATCCCTAGCTGTCTGAGGCCATGCCCTGTAGGGCATCAAGAATGACCCTGCTCTTGGATGTGCCTGCAGCAAAGGTGCTCCAGTTAACATCTGGCATATTCAGGTCCCCCATCAACAATATCTCCCCTTTTTCTGCCATTCTAAGAAAGCCTTCTATCATTTCCTTGTCCATTCCTCCCCTGAGATGGGGTCTGTATACAACCCCATGCAGATTGTGAGTACTATTTCCTGTCTCCAGGGTGACCCAAAGTGCCTCATCTGCTCCCTGTTTACTATTTAGTTCTGTTGCTTTGATCCCTTCCTTTACATAGAGAGCTACTCCTCCTCCTCTTTTACCCTCTCTGTCCCTCCTGTAGATTGTGTATCCTGGTATGTTGACATCCCAGTCATGGTTCTCTGTGTACCATGTTTCTGTGACTGCCACAATATCCAGGCAACCTTCTTCCAACAAGGCCACTAGTTAAGGGAGCTTGTTACCCAGACTACAGGCATTGGTACTCATCACCCTCCACTTTCTGATAGCCTTACCCCTTTTAGCCCCATTTCTGTCCTTACTGCCTTTGCCTTTTTTTACATTTAAATCTTTTCTGCTCCCTAATAACTTCTGTACCTTGGTGTTTACCTCACTAATCACCATATTTTGTTGGGGGCTCAGATTCCCTGCTTCTTTTCATGCCTCCCCTTGGCTAGTTTAAATGCTTGCCAATGAAGCATTTAAACTCTCACCTAGGATCCTGGTTCCCCTCGAACAGATGCAGACCATCGCACCAGTATAGGTCTGCATCCCTCCAGATGGCTCCCAGTCCCCAATGAAGCCAAAACCTGAGCTCCACACCAGTTTTCCAACCACTCATTGAATTCCCTGGTGAGAAGTGCCCTAGCATCTCCTTGCCATAGACAGGCAGCACCTCCGAGAAGGTTGCCGTATGCGCTACTTGTCTAAGGCCCCTTCCCAACTCTACAAACTCCTCTTGCACTGCTCTGATCCCATTCCTAGCCAGGTCATTTGTCCCTAGGTGGACAATGACATCCAGCTCCCTCCCTCGTGCAGCTCCTCCCACGATCCTGAGGATTCACTTCCTGTCCCTCTAAGTCATGGTGCCAGGAAGGCACCTCACAACCCTCTCCCCTTCCTCCCCCATTTCTACCCCTCGTAATGATTGAGTCCCCCACCAGTAGTTGTTTCCTTCCATGCATACACAAACTAACGAGTAACAAGAACACACCACATCAGACAAACTTAAGACAGATATCGCTAAGACACAATGTTTGCTTGTAAGTTCATTCTTAGTAATAATTCTAATGTGTGTGATACTACAACAACAGTGATGCTCCATTTCTCTACATTGCCTCACAATAACAAACAAACTGAAGAGGGAACGTGCACTCCCTAGTGTTCAGTGTGTGTGTGTGGGGGTGGGTAGGGGTGGGGCTGTGCACATTGACTTATTCATATCATGGGTGCAAAATATGAATGACACCCTCAAAGTCTGCAACCATGTAATGTTGCAATGGAATGACTGTGGACATTGATATATCTCCATGTTGTTCAACTTAGCTTCTCTACTCATAATGCACCGTCTGATCTATGTTACAAGGCATGACATTAACTACTCTGTAACTGTACTGTTAGTGCTAATTACCTTTGTTTGAGTTTGAGCACTTAGATACACAAAACTAGCCCTTTTTCATTTCTGGGCATCTCACTGCTTACCTCCATAATAAGCAATCATTCAGTGCAGTAATTGAAATATTGAAAAGCTATTAACATCATGGTTATTTATTTCTGGTTCAACACTATTGATGCGCCTGTAACGTAAATTTTTTTTTATCTCTGTTTACTCTGACCATAACGTAAGGATACAAAACTCATAGGCCCAGATATTCAAAAGGGTTGCGTCATGCGCAACAGGGTTGCACATGCGCAAGTCCTACATTGTGCCATTCTGCGATATTCAGCAGGAGGCAGTTGAGCCACTGAAAATAGGTTGAGCAACAGCGCAATGCAAATGAATGCATGCTCAACAGGAGGGGGAGGAACCATGCATAAACTGCACAACCCGATATTCAGTCGGGTTGTGCAGAGTTGTGCAGGCGCAACCCCCAACCTGCGCCTGCACAACTTTGAGCCAAAAAAGGATCAAGTTGAGAGCCACCCACAGGTGAGCTGCTGTATTGCAGGGTGCAACACAGCAGCTGCCACCCGTGGCTGGCCCCCAACTCAGTCCCTGTGCCCCCCACCAGCCCGATTGCGGGCAGAACGTGAAAACAACCCCCCGCCCAAACATCTCCCAATGCCCGATCCACGGGCAGAGCGTATCATGACAACCCCCTGCCCAAACATCTCCCAATGCCCGATCGCGGGCAGAATGTATAATGACAACCCCCAAACATCTCCCAATGCCTGATCACAGGCAGAGCAGTAAAACAACCCCCAGTGCCCGATTGCGGGCAGAATGTAAAAGACCCCCTCAGCCGAATATCTCCCTGGTGGTCCAGTGGACCGTAATGCCCGATTGCGGGCAGAATGTCCAGTGACAACCCCCAAACATCTCCCTGGTGTCTGAGTGTCCCCCACCCCACCCACCCGAAGCCACCACCCGCTCCCCGGCGGCGGCATGCGGCAGCATCCCACCCTGCCGCCCCACTACCGACTGTCGGTGGGGCTGCACACCCATTTGTGCAGAGCTAGAGCCAGCAGGTGTGCAGCCCATACCGTGCATGACGGTCCAGATTTGTGAATGGTCATTCACAAATCTGGACTGTCATGTCGGTATGGGCTGCATGCCCATTGGCTCTAGCTCTGCACCAATGAGGGCAGCCCTACTGGACAGTCATCGGTGGAGCAGTGGGTGGCAGGCAGGTGGGATGCTGCCGCACGCTGCCGGGGAGCGGGGTGGTGGGGCTCGTGGGTGGGTGGGTGGGGGACACTAGACACCAGGGAGATGTTTGGGGGTTGTCACTGACATTCTGCCCGCGATCGGCATTACAGTCCACTGGACCACCAGGGAGATATTCGGGTTGGGGTCTTTTACATTCTGCCCGCGATCGGGCACTGGGGTTGTTTCACATTCTGCCCGCGATCGGGCATTGGGAGATGTTTGGGTGGGGGTTGTCATGATACGTTCTGCCCACGATCGGGCATTGGGAGATGTTTGGGCGGGGGTTGTCATGATACGTTCTGCCCCGATCGGGCATTGGGAGATGTTTGGGTGGGGGTTGTTTCACCTTGTGCCCGTGATCGGGCTGCAGAAGGCGTCGGTCCCCAACGGCTGCTGCCTGGCAGGGCGGCCAGGCGCAAGTCCTCGGGGATCGGCGCACCTACATGCTAATGGCATGCAAATGGGGCCATAATCAGATGCAAATGGCCCCCCCTGCTCCTTGCATGAATTGTGGCCCCATTTGCATGTCACCTTTTGAATATCGGAAATTTGCGCATGGCGCAATGGTACTTGCGCCACCGCAAGTTTAGTGCTCAACTCTGACAACTTGCGGTGGCGCAAGTTCCACTGCACCATGCACAGTGGCTGTGGCTGGGGGGTGATATTCAAAGGAGTTGCTCAATAGCGCAACTCCTTTGAATATCGCCCCGGTCACACCCCTCCGCAACTATTTTGAGCAGCGCAAGGGCTTGCACCTCAGAATGGCGCAGTTTGAATATCCGGGCCATTGTATATAGGTGTTTGTTATTGTCTACCATACATAGCATATTACTACTATCACCTTGCCGTAAAATGTTAATCCATGTAAAAATCTTCTGTGTACTCAATAATTATGCAGCACCACAAGTACTTGTAATTAAAATGCCAGAGTAGACCATAAGTGTTCAAATATTAATCTTTTTAATACAGAAACACACACATAAAACACTGAATAAATGTTTTAACTATCTCTCATTAATAGATCATCATAGGTGCCCCATCCCACAAAGCAATGTAGTGCCAGCTGAACCACAGGCTGTGGAGGTTACCCATTCAGACTCTGACAGTGTTATCATTGTCAAGTCAGAAGGTAAGTACATAATACAACAAAAAAATTCATCATAGTTACTGTCAAGACTAGATATCCATCATAGTTCTTATGCTGTCCACCCACTGAGCCACTGTTACATTTTAGAAATTGGTAAAAGTAATCCAGCCTTCTAATTGGCTGAGCCACTTCTCTAGCTGGGCGTCTATCAGACAACAGATGCCCAGCTATTAAAAGTACCAGGCCAGCTAACCCCATTACCAGAATCATACTGCCCAACCTGATCTGTAATTGGCTAAACCCTTGCCAGAAAATTTGAAATTGCACCATTGTTTTTAACTCACTTAGTGAGAGACAAACCCCCATACTTGTGTTTTAATTCACTAGACAGTCATGTAAAGAAATTCTGTGTCCCCATCACCATTACTACCCCACAAAACAGCCTTTTCCTTTCTTTTTGCCATTTGAATCTACAAGCTGTAGAAGGCTCAATTTAAAAATGGCACAATTTGTTACTTTTTTGAGCGAGAAAGAGAGAATGCTCCCCCAACAAGACATTAGCCAGGTTCATACAGAGATGCCCTTTTTTATTTTACAAAAATGTGGCACACACCATCTACATTTTGCCTTTGCCAGTGTTAATATTTTAAACAAACAGCACTAGCATGCCGAGGGAGAGAGAGAAAAGACTGCGGGCATGCTTTCATCAATGGCCCGTTCTGTCTCTCTCTCTCGCTCTCTCTCTCTTGCAGTCAGCATCCTGTGGCAGAGTTGTACAGCTGATCTCCCCACTCAAGTAAGCACCTCAGCTACCACTGATGAATCCACTTTTTTTCACTCATAGCCCTCAAACTGTTCTCTCACTTCACAGGCACAAACGCCTATTCTATTAAATAAAGATGTGGCACGCCGCTGCAACATCGTGTACTGAACCCCTGTTAAACACAGCTTCCACTGCTCACTGTGGCACCACTACACACTATCGCTCAAACTGACCTGAAGTTTTGTGAGCAGTAAGGCACAAGGTAGGAGTTGAACAGGTGAGCATGTGTGTGTGTTTTGGGGTGGGTTAAAGAAGTGTTGCTGGGGGAGAGAGAGTTAAATGCTGTGAAAAACAGCAGCACTCTCTATTGACAAACATACCAGTAGAAGGACTACTTTCTCAAAAATTTCACTTTAAATGGATTTGTATTAAATGTTTCTAATTCTTTTTAGTAATTTTTATATTGTAGCTAAAATATAACATGTAACCCATTTTCTAAGAGCAATTATACCTTCCAGGGTGGTCAGTATTGTGCCATACCAGACCCTTCAGGGGCTATAAGGCCCTCTGCCTGCGGCGTCGGGCATCATTACATCCCGGGTGGTCTGGTATAGCACAATACCACCCACCCTGTCGGGTATTATTGCTTACACTATGTGCTGCACAAGTTTTCTGCAGACTGCACAGTTGTAAACAAATATTCTTTGTGTATCTTCACAGCACATACCATTGCTGAGTACATAAAAGTACTCATTTTACAAGCATATCTACTGTCATAATCAACAAGCTATTCTATAACTATAGATGTCACTAGTTTATCTGTGCTTCTCCACTCAACACACATAATGCAGTAAATATATAACTAATAACTAATACCTGACACGGTACTAATTATCTACAAAAAATTCTGTACAGAACAGGTAAGTACCGTGTCACAAAAAACAGTATCAATTGTGCAGTAGTGAACAGACAAGTGGTTAGCAGAGGTATTCTACACTGAGTTTGCCACCACGATAAAAAAGGAAATAACATCAATAACATCAATGCAAAAAGATCGCGGACATTAATACAGAAAATAAAAAAACAAAAGTGAAGGTATACATTAAACTACACAGATAAAATAACTGCAAAAGTTACTAAACTAATATCACTGCATCTATTACACATCTCTGTCTCTCTGTGTTACAGTGGCCGAGGAGACTGCACAAACATCTCAGCCACAGGTGAAGCAGCAGCCTGCCAGCAGTCCTGAACGTAAGTGTAACATTATACAATATGTACGTATAATTGTCTTAGGTCATTGGTCAAAACACATCACATGTCCGTGGTACTGTATATAACAGCAATGTATCCCTCAGGCTGTGGGTATACTGAAGGATTTACCACAGCTGGTGTGGTTCAGTCACAAACACACTAAGTGAGCAGGCAAGCCACAACTTGAGTAACCAAGCACATAAATCTAAGTCCTCCAGTATAGTCACACCCTGGAGCAATAAATTGCAATAATACAAGTTACAAGTTGAAATAATACAAGTGACCTCCCCAGTGCTCCCCCCCGGGCCCGCTTCTCGCTCCGCCCGGTCACCCCTGACCAGGTGTTGAAAACTCTTCACTCTCTAAACGCATCCAAAGGAAAATGCCCATCGGGGCTAGATTCTAAAATGCTACAGCTCTCTGCCCCGGCCATAGCCTGCCCCCTAGCTATGCTCTATAACCTGTCTTTTAAGTTATGCTCCGTCCCACAAGTTGGAAACAGGCCACTATTTTCCCCTCCCCAAAGGTGAGGACCTTTCCTCCCAACGAATTACCGGCCTATATCTCCTCCCAATCCTTGCCAAAATTCAAGAGCGCCTTGTCCTATCCCAGTTGCACACCTATCTAGATACAATCTCCTTTTCACCCTTTTCAGGCCGGGTTCAGAAAAACCACTCCACCACCACATCCCTCCTTCGCCTCACCAACTCCATCCTCACAGGCATTGACAAAGGTGACATAACCGCAGCTATCTTTATTGACCTGCAAAAGCTTTCGACATGGTCTCACACCGCCTACTATTATCCAAACTTGCCCAAACTGGCCTTTCAACATCTGCCCTCAGTTGGTTCCCTCTTACCTAACTGGCGATCCCAAGCAGTCCGCATCCAGTGCGGCTCTATCCCCCACCCTCCCTGTCACCAGTGGCGTTCCTCAAGGGTCTGTACTCAGCCCTGCTCTTCCTCAATTTTCTTAAGCATTTGCCCTCTGTCTGCACAAAATCCAGCATCCACATATGCAGCAGACGTCAGTGCTTTTCGCCTCTGGTCCATCTGGTGCAACGTATCAGCTTACCTCCAGAAGGATTTGACTCAAGTCCAACGCTGGCTTCTGGAGAATCAACTCTTCCTCAACTCAAAAACTGTCTCCCTCACATTCGGCTCCCGAGCAAAATTATCCGGCTTACCGATGTGCCCACATTCTATACCTTGGATAGGTCTCCACTTGAGGCATGCTCCACATATCGTTACCTCGGCATCTGGCTAGATCAGCACCTGGACTTCTCTGCACATGTAGGCCGCACTGCAAAAAAACTACATCCATGCTGGGAGCTCTCCCTCATAACAAACATTGCATCCCCTACCAACCAGGCAGAAATGGTGCAAAAATGATCCTCCCAATTTTTGACTATGGCGACATCATTCTAATGGCGCCCCCCCTACATCCTTAGCCAGGTTAAACCCCATTTCAACTCCTTCTGCGGTTGCCTTGAACCTCCCTCCCAATACCCATCACTGCAACCTCTACCGGTCCCTCGACCTCACGTCACTCCAAAATCGGCGTTTGCTGCGGTGTTAGAATCACTGCTAAATTCTGGTCTCTACACGCTGCCTCCTATCTATCAACATCTCTAACCACCGCCCCCCACCTACCTCGACCTCAGAAACACTGGACTGAGGCTCCTTCACATTCCTCACAGATCCACCCGATCAGGTCAGGTAGCTTTTAGTTTCAGACTGCCCAAACTATGGAACTCACTGGCAGCCGACATCAGACTCTCTACAAGCACTCCCCAATGCAATGCCCTCCTCAAAGAGCATTTTGCTACCAACTGCACATGCTTTCCCCATCGCTAAATAATTCCCTGCATGTCTCTTACAGCTTCAGGCCCACTCTACTCAGCACTTTCTGCCACTGTCTTCTCTCAACTGCTGCTATAGATTCGCCTGCCTACCCAAATAGTATTGTATTTCTAACCACACGATGTAAATGTGAATTTTTTATGTTTGTCCATGCTAATACAACACTGCCTGTTATACTCCTCATCCGTTTTCATTGTACCTTCCATATGCATCTCAGCTTCACATCCACCCTTCTGGACCACCTGATGCTAGCTGCAAATAACTCATGTGCTGAATTTTGGCCACTGTTGCTACCTGCTTACTTTTGCATGTACTGATTATTGTATTTTTGTATTTTTGTACTGCACTCCTGTAATCCCCTTACCCCAGGGCGCATCTGGAATCGAGCGGTACTCTGCTCAGTATGCCTTCCTGGTAAATCTCTTAAATAAATAAATAAATACAGTAGCTAAGATTGTTTGTTTAATGTTTTGCTAATGTTTTGCAACTCACTAAGGTCCATACAGTTGGAAGGAGGATGTCATTTACATTTAAATTGACCACCGTTCTTAGAAGCGGCAACAGGACAAATGGCGGTGGCTTCCTTTGAATGTAAAGCATCCTACTGATACACTCACTGGCATGAGATAAAGTTGCCTGGTACTTTTTCCAGTGGGTACACTGGTAGCCTTTACAACACTGGGAAAGGTAGCAGGCAACCAATCAGGTTGTGGCATTTGGCTGATTAAACTTACCACATTGTATAATAAGGAATTTACCCACTTCTTCTTAGGTAAACCCACTCAGCTGCGCCTTTTGACACACCACACAAACAGTGGAACAGCTCAGACCTATGTACCCTGTGCATCACGGTGGCTTACAGACAACAGAGGATACACAAAATCTTCTCTGTAACTAGTTGAAGAACATCCGCTACCATATGCCATGTAACAACTTACTGTTCCAACTTGTGTGATACCTTTAAATGAAGCTGTTACGTGCATAGCACCAAACCTTCCCCCAAAAACCTGGATTCTAAAAAAACTAACAACAGAAACACTGAAGTATTTTTTACATTCTCAGATGCTAAATGTTTTTTTTCTTCTTTCTCTTCACAGATCAGCATCACAAAAAGCAGCACGCTGTGCACTGTCGCTGTGTTCAGAGACTCGAGCACAAGGTTGACTGCCTTACTAAACAAATACAAGAACTGAAACAAGAACATCGTAATGAAATATAAAAAATTCAGGAACAGCAAGAAAAAATGTTACAGTTATTAACAGCTCAACAGGCAACAGTCAACTGTGTGCTCGAGCCTGTTGACACAGTGGTAGGTGCCAGTGTGGACAGCAGGACTATTTCACCTGTGGTTGAAAGCATTCTCCTTGGCCACTGATGGACAGCCTTCACAACCTCATCCTGATATCTCCTCCCAAGCTGGTGCAGCAGCTTCCACTTCAGATGTGCCTCCACATCTATCCAGCTTCCTGCCTGGGCTTCCTGGACCACCCAGCAGCACACCTCCATTTTTGAAATCATTTATTTTTATATTACATTTTTTTTATTATTTGAAAAATGTATTTTTTTGGCAAAATAAAAAAAAAATTATTTACCAAATGAAAATTATTTTGTTTACAGCTGGGCACAAAGCAGTTCTATCATTTGTATGTATTGAAATATATATTTTGTCTAAAAAATAAATATATCTTTTATTACAAAACTGAGTTTTCTTGTTCAACTTAAAAAACTTAACATTTGACTCTGTGCCCAATATACAGCACATGTGTAGGGTGGACACAAAGGGCGGGACAATAGGTACTTCCTAGCTGGAAGGCTAGCAGAGTACATTGTTTGCATGGTATCATAGATCAGTACGAGGGCCATTGTTTAGCTGGAGGGGAGCTGTAGTCCATTGACTAAGTAATACCGTAGTACAACTAAGTATTTCAAATTCACTGTTATCAAATCATGAAGCTCTCAAATGAATACAAAGAACCTTTGTTTCCCCAACACTCTCCACTCACAATACAGTATCTCATGAACACTGAGAGACACGTGGCAGAGAGGTGAAGACACTGCAAGGGACATTGCCTGACTTCTCCCATACAACTAGAAACTGCCCTTAACTTCTCTGCACCATTGATGTCCATGGGCTTATTTTTCCTGTGGTTCTACACTCAGTACGTAGTACTCGGTCTGTGTGGTGGTGGGGGGGGGGCATTGTCTGGCTCAGACCATACAACTCCTAACTGTGCTAGCTTGTGTGTACTTGCAATTAGGAAAGTATATCATTCATTTCCACAGCCTCAGCTTTGCTGTGTGTGCCACTCAGGACACAGTACCTATCCATAAGTGTGGGGAATCATTGTGTGGCTGAGGCAGAACATGAGCTGTTGGAAGACTAAATTCCCTATACTAGGGCCATTTGCGACACTAAAAAGTGCATTTGCGAAATTGGTTGTCACTTAATACCTACACAGCTGTATATCCGACCAGTACGAAACTTGACAGATCGTGCATACCAAATTTCAAGCAAATCCATTGAATGGTGGCAAATTTATAAAGGTGCAAAATTTGACTCTTTAACCTTAAAAGTGCTACTCAACCCTAACTATGGAACCAGTACCGTGCCACCATAATATATATATATATATATTCACTGTTAGGGTCGAAACCCCCCTTCGACCCCTCCAGACCACCCCCCAAGTGGCATTGGGGTGCGCATCAAGGTCGTCGGCCCTAACTCTCACCCCACCACATGTGTAAAGAAGCTGAGGAATAGGAAAATGGGACGAGAGTTAGGACTCCCGCCACGTGATGTGTTGTGACATAGTAACAGGAACAACAATGCAAATAGAAGGTTGAAACATTAATGGTAGCAGTAACGGAAAAGCAAGCGCAAATGACAACGCAAAGGGTAACGCACACGGTGGCATACACAGGAATGGCAATGCAAACGGGGACATAAACGCAAGTGGAAACAGTAGGTGTAACAGTAATGGAAGCACATACCCCATTTTTGGTGAACAGCTGCATAAAGAAACATAAAGAATGTATGCATTGTAATGGGCATCAAAGCTAAAAAAAGGCATTAGAAGTACTTAATAGCAAATATCTCAGCAACTGCACGATGTAGAAAAAAAATTTAAATTTCACAAAAATCATGATTTTCCTGGCTAGGATTTTGTTATTGTATAGCCCATAGGGCTATGCAACTTGCAGCAAAAAATCTATGTCTCGCATTGTTTTCGAGATACGAGCCCCGAAAAGTGCAGCCTACGCCACCATGTTAGTCAATGGGAAAAAACACCAACTTCAGAGTACCGTAACTTTGCATCCATACAATATTTTTTTGCCAAACCAGTGAAAGGCACATATGTGACATGTTGACTGCATTCCCTCCAAATTTCAGCTCAAAAGACCAAACTATTCTTTTGCTGCAGGGTGGCAAAGAATTCCTGTAATTCTGCCATAGTCAGAAAAAGTACTTTTGCAAATTGTGACACTTTTCGCAAACATTTGTGAAAGTGTTGCACGTTCGACACTATTTTGCTACACTACTGTTTACAGAAATTTGAAAAACATATTTCTGGACACCTTGCAAAACTGGACGTATTGTATCATATAGCACTGAGATTTATAACTGGCCTTCCATCCTCCATACATCACTGCTCTCTATATGCAGCCGTAGGGTGGCCTTCCCTTCAATACAGGCAGTGTAGAAACGCAGCCCTTTGGATGCTCCGAGCCCTTACCAACAAACTCCCACAATATGTTGTTGACTGTCTCCCCTTAAGTCCGATCAGAAGCTATGCCTTAAGAAGCTACTCGCTGGTTTCCCTGAAAGTCCCAAGGACCAGCACCCGCCTTGGAAGGGCTGCCATAAGCTATGCTTTGCCCACGCTCAAGAATAGGATGCAAAGATCATTGAGACTTAGCTCCCCTGTCAGTATTGACTTGTTTAAGACCCTCTATGACAAAACATTTTCTGAAATCTGTAATTGCTTCCACCGTTCCTAGCAGCATGACTGCCGTTCCTCTCCCCATCCTTACTAGTCCCAGCCAGTGACCTAAGTCACCCTCTGCCACTATTAACCACTCACTCTTCAGTTGACACACTTGCTCTTAGCATCCTCTGTACCCCTTTTTCACATCACCCTTCCCCCTGCCGCATAAGCCTGAGACACAGACACCGTCATGCGCACCTCCATACCTTAGGAACTTCCACTCAGGCCTGTAACTTGTTGTTGATGGCTGAAATGTAAACAATCTTCCTTTTTCTACTATGGTCTGCATATGACAACCATACACGTCCTGTTTTTGTGGGTGTTGTCCATATCATGTTACTGATGTGTTATGTATATATTTTGTACATGTGCCTTTGGAATATATATACTCTGCACCTACCATTATTGTAATCAACATTATTGTAAACATCTTGTTCATTTTGTATTATGTGTATTTGATCTGTGACTGTATAATTGTCCCTGCCAATAGCAGGTCCACCTTGTAAATGAGCTTGTTCAATGGTGATCGCCTGGATAAATAAAGATTTGATTGATTAACCCCAAAATAAAGACATGTCTAGCATCCTCAGGGTCCGACAAGCATTTTTCTGATCACCAACTGAAAACAAAATGGCAGATTTGTGAAAGGAAAAGGGCCTTTGCGAAAAACTGCATTTGCGACACTTTCAAACTTTTTAACTTTTCCCATTGATTTATAATGGGAACTTGTTTTTTGAATAACTTTTGAACCGTTCAATATTTTTTCATGAAATCTTCAAAAGGCACATCGGGGACCATGGCTGCACATTCCCTGAAGTTTTCAGAGTGGTCACGCAATCCGTGCGACCTGTAGGCTAGAGCAAAGAATTCAAAAAAAAGCATAATTGCGCAATTCATTGTTGCTTAACTCCGCAATTGTATATCCAACCAGTACGAAATTTGGCAGATCCCAAGATCTACTATGCTCAGTTGTGCATACCAAATTTCAGGCAAAGCCATTGAATGGTGACAAAGTTATTAAGGTGCAATGTTTGACCCTTTAACCTTAAAAGTGCTACTTAACCCTAACTATGGTAGCAATACTGTGCTACCATAATATATACACATATATATATATATATATATATATATATATACACACACACACATACATATTATATATGTGTGTGTGTGTGTCTTGCAAAAAAAACTCATTAATGTATCAGTTAAGGTCAAAGTGACAAAAGTAGGGAAATGTGACATTAGGGTTTCCAACCCTAACAACCTATTGCCCACCCTGCACAGACCCACTGGTGGGAAGGAGGGTCTGTCTTGGGTCCCGTGAACCCAAACGCACACTCCATTCCAGTAAAACATTAGGTGACATGGGTACAGCATAGCTGAATGGGGAATACATTAGAGTTCATGGGCTCCAAGACAGACTCTCCTCTCCACCAGTGGGTCTGTGCAGGGTGGGCAATGGTGTGTTAGGGCTGGAAAGGGGCAGCCCACCGGATCCAGTTACACAGGTGCTGCCCCATGGGCAGCATGGACACTGCCCCAGGGCAGCCCACGTAAACCAAATATACAGGCACTGCCCCAGAAATTCACAATATGAAGTACTGTTTGTGGAAATGGAAGCATCCCATTTTGATAAGCAAGGGAGCATTTTCAAATATTTTTGTGTTGTTTTTGCAAAAAAGGTGTTTTTTTTTACCATTTTCTTCAATTTTCACACGTTTTCCAAAGATGTGGTGTTGCTTATGAAAATTGTCTGATCTGCTTCCGAAATCATTCTGTTTATTTTGAACATTTCTCCACTTCCACAGTGACAGATACTAATACATGGAAAAGCAGAAATCAGTGACAGTGCTGCAGTGGTGTGGTGTGTAGAGCATAGAGCTGTAGTTTGAAACATCCTCAGTTTGAATCTAATGAGTTACACTTTTTTTCCTAATTTAAACACTGGCAAAATTCATATTTTGTGAGCTCATTTCTTCCAATTTTTTTTATTGATGTAACTGTTACTGATATTTCTTAATAACAAATGATGTTTATACAACAGAAAGAAGGTACAAAATTGTACTATCTTGATGGACAGTTGGCCCCTGCACTTACTCTGTGACGTATTGATACTGTTCTTCTATCTGGATATATGAATGGGAGTGCATGGTCCTGTTGTACTATCTGGATGGAGGATTTGAACCCTGTGCTCCCACAGTGAAATGAGGATAGAATTATACTATCTGAAAAAGAAGGGAAAGTCATTGTAAAAACTTTGTTAATGCATCAGTTAGGGTGAATACCATAGCAACAAAAGTAGGGAAATGTGGTGTTAAGGTTTCCAAATGCCCCAAGCCCAGGATTCCCACCTCCCACCCCATCCTCCACACACCAACAGGCATCAGAGAATGCCACGGGGTCGTCAGGCCTAACTCTCACCCCCGTTGTCCTATACTGTAGTGTGTAAGCTTGTTTATACACGGGATGGGGTAAGAGTTGGGCCTGACAACCCGTGATGCATTGATGAAGTTTTTACAATGAATGTAAACAGTAAAGCGCACCAGGACAAAGTGAAGCACTGCAGAATTCTGCAGTAGGGTTATTGCAGCAAACAATGCAATTTCAATGGGAGTTAATCCCTTTTGTCATGCAGTAAACCTGTGACCCTGTGCTTCATCCTGGTGGGCTTCACTGTATGTGTGTGTGCGCATATATATATATATATTTTCTATGCAAAAAACTTTGTTATTGCATCATTTAGGGTTAAAACACAAAATGTAAGGAAATTAGTCCTTTAGTTTTGCCCCCCTCCACCCCTTTTGTACCACCCATCCTCCTGAGCTTGACAGATGATGGGGTGTGTCATTGGGGTTTTGAGGCCTAAATGTCAACCCATTCCACGTGTAATCATATTCACAAGCCACAGTAAAGAAGAATGGGGTGACATTTAGGCCTCATAACCCCAATTACACCACGTTGTCTGTGAATCTCAGGAGGATGGGGGTACACGGGGGAAGGGGCAACCATAAAGATCTCATTTCCTTACTTTTTGTATTTTAACCCTAAATGATGCATTAACAAAGTTTTTTTGCATAAAATGTCCTTACTTTTTGAGAAAGAATAGAAAAGTAGAAAGAATGCAAGTTGGTGGGAGGGGCCACATACTCCCACCAACTTGAACATTTCTGCCTAACATAACAGTACAAATATTGAATATCATATGTATTGGTGGGTGCTCATATGGTTGTGAGCGTGGGGTCCCACCACCTTGAAACAAAACAAAGTCTCATTCATCAGACTGGCATAAATCCACACCTGTTTACATGTGAAACACCTAATCACTGAAAATTACCTCCATGGCAGTAGGGCTAGGTACCCTATGAATGTAAAGCCACTACCACCATGCAAAATGCTATACACAAAATGTAAAGTGTATCACACAATATCTCCACAGCAAATTAATTTTTCATCCCCTAAATACAGTACCATAATTCACATGTACAGAACCTCCCCTCAACACCCTCCAAATTTCAATTTAAAAGGCCAAATCATGTCCGAGATATAACATTTTAAAGTTTGAGATTTTCATTAATCAGAATGGCAGAGTTCCACACCTGTTTATATTTTACACACTTAATGACTGAAAAGTACATCCATGGTAGTAAGGCTAGCTACCCTATAAATTTCAAGTCACTACCACAATACAAAACACTGTCCGCAAAACGTAAACTGTGCCACACAATATCTCTGCAAGAAATGTATTTTCCAACACCTATGCACCATAATTCACATCTACAGGACATCCCGTCAACACCCTCCAAATTTCAAGTTAAAAGACTAAACCATTTCTGAGATATTTAATTTTAAAAGTTGTTAAAATTGGGCTATCATATCCCTTCAAATCTGACAATCTAGTCCCTCCCTTGCGAACAAAGATCGCGATCAAAGAATTTTCAGGCTCACAACCAAAGAATTTGCAGGCTCGAGGTCAAAGAATAAAAAATAGTTAAAACTCAATTTTTACACATAATACATGAAACCACAGCCATGACTTGATAGAATGAAGCCCCCTGAGCAAATCCCATCCTAGTTAGTCTTTATAAGTCACCACTGGGCTAAGAAATTAGATTGTTTAATCTGACCATCTAGTCATGCCCTCATGATCAAAGATCGCAGTCAGAGAATCTCATAATCAAAGAATTTGCAGGCTTGCAATCAAAGAATTTGCAGGCTCGTGATCAAAGAATAAAACATTTTAAAACTCAATTTTTACACATAAATACATGAAACCACAGCCATGATTCGATAGAATGGAGCCCCCTGAGCACAACCCATCCTAGTTTGTCTTTATAAGTCACCCCTGGGCTGAGAAATGTGATTTTTTAAATCTGGCCATCTAGTCGTGCCCTTGCGATCAAAGATCGCGGTCATAGAATCTCACAATCAAAGAATTTGCAGGCTCATGATCAAAGATCATTAGCAAGCCATGATCAAAGAATTAAAAACTTTAAAACTCTGTTTTTTGAAATTTTTACAAGAAACCACTGGCATGGCTCGATAGAGGGAAGACCCCTGAGCAAAACCATACATAGTTTTACATCAGAAGTCACCCGTGAGCCGAGATATTTGTTTTTTTCTAACCGCAAAATGAAAACAAGATGCTAGCTGTCATGATCAAAGAATTCCTCGCAATCAAACATTCTTTGATTGTGAGCCTGCAAATTCTTTGATCGTGAGGAGGGACCTGATAGCCAAAACCCCATTCTTCTTTGGCAAAATAACCATATAAATTTTCCCATAGACTTATAATGGGAACTTAAAAACTTTAATAACTTTTGAATGGATTACAATTTTTCACCAAACAAAAAGTGGCATGTTCCTTAACCCAAACTCTTTCAACATGCCAAGTTGCAGAGCAGGATGCCACTCAACGGCTGCACAGCGTCATGGACAAAATCTGAAAAACTGCCCACATAACTGGCGAAAAGTGCATTTTTCCACGTTTTGGTGCGCAAAAATCGTACGTCCGACCAAAATGAAATGTAGCAATTCAAGAGATCTATATGCAATAGAAAAAGTGGGCTCATGAGTACCAGGCAAAATAACCACAATGGTTCAAAAATGTACAAAATCATTTATTGAAAAAAGCAGGGTAGCACCCCTGTAGCAAAACATGTCAACATTTCACGCTTGCTGACACTTTTTCAAGAGATCTACCATGCCCCCCCCATGCTTACCAAATTTCATGCAAATCCGTTGAGCAGGTTCAAAGTTATTAACATGCAAAATTATGAGTTTAACGTAGAAGTGGCTTCATATCCCTAAATATAGGGACACAACCATGCCCCTATAATATATATTTTAGTGGCACGGTAGTGCCACTGTAGTTAGGGTTGAGTATCTCATTTAAGGTTAAATCTGAAATTTTGCACCTTAATAACTTTGCAACTGTATGATGGATTTGCCTGACATTTGGCATGCATGGTCTGGTACCATAGATCTCTGGATCTGGCAAGTTGCATTGTGGTTGGATGTATGATTGCAGAGTTACAGAGCGCCAAACAAAAAGCATAAATTACAGGTTTTTGCATGTTTCTTTGTTCGTGCCTACAGCCAGCATGTTTTACATGGTCAGTCCAAAAACTTCAGGGAATATGCAGTCCGGGTCCCTGATGTGCCTTTTAAAGATTTTGTGAAAAAATATTAAATGGTTTAAAAGTTATTCAAAAAACACTGAATTCCATTATAATCTATGGGAAAAGTTAACAAAATATGTGACAGTGTCACAAATGCAGTTTTTACTGTCCCAAATTACCCTTTTACTTTCATGATTCAGCCATTTTTTTTCAGTTGGTGGTCAGAAAAATGCTTGGTATTTAAATTTGGGACCCTTTAGGGACACAATTCTTGTTGTGTTCACCTAGTCGAGCCCTGAAGATGCTAGCCATGTCTTTTTTTGGGGGGAAAAACACCCCAAAAATATGTTTTAAAAATTTTTGTAAATAGTAGTGTTGCAAAGTACTTTTGCATATGCAACACTTTTGTGATTTGTTTTGTGAAAGTGTCATGATTTGTGAAAGTACTTAGCGACACTATGCCTAAAAAGATAAGAAATCTTTGCCACCCTGCTGCAAAACAACAGTTTGGTCTTTTGGGCTGAAATTTGCAAGGAAGAAAGCCAACATATCACAGACGTGCCTTTTGGTGGTTTCGTGCCACAATATTATGGGGCTGCAAAGTTACAGCACTCCGAAGTTGAATAATTTTCCCATAGGATAACATGATGGCATTCACTCTGCCTTTCGGGTCCCGTATCTCGAAAACGGTTTGAGATACAGACTTTTCATCACAAATATTCTTAGCCCCCACTGGAGGACTAAGAGCAAAACTAGCCTGGAAAGTCGTAAATAATATGAGATTTTAATTTATTTTCTACATCGTACGTTCCTGAGATATAAGAAATTTAGTATTCCAAGTACTCATTTTCTGGTCCGAGGGCCATTGTTATGCCCACATTCTTTGTATTCACTGTGCTTCTGAATGCACCTTTTTGGGACACTCTGAGTGGGGAAATGCTACAAGTCTTGATGGCTGAGAAGGACCTGGGGGTGGTGGTGGATGTCAAGATGAACAACCTTGGAGACTTATAGGAGGGCAGTGGCCAAGACAAATAGGATGCCGGGATGCATTGCTAGGGGCATCACCTCCAGAAGGAAGGAAGTGATACTCCCTCTGTATAACTGCTTGGTGAGGCCCCACCTAGAGTACTGCGTGCAGTTTTGGAGGCCACACTTAAATAGGGACATTGAACTCCTGGAGAGGGTCCAGAGAAGGGCAACCAAAATGATCTCAGGCTTGGGGGCAGTACCTACGGGGAGAGGCTCAAAGAGCTAAATATGTACACACTAGAAGAAAGAAGGGACCGGGGGGACATGATAGAGGTCTTCAAGTACATGAAGAGGGTAAATAGGGGAGACACAGTCAGGGTGCTCCAAAGGAAGGAGGGGGGCAACTAGAGGGCATGGATGGAAGTTGGAGGGGGGAGACTCAGGGGAGAAAGGAGATGCTACTTCACTGAGAGGGTGGTGGAACCATGGAATGCACTGCCAGGGGGGCTGGTAGAGGCAGAGACTGTGGAGGGGTTCAAGAGAGGGTGGGACAGGTACAGGGGAAGGGTGCTGGAAGCAAACTCCAATGCAGAGAAAATACCCTGGACTGGGAAGGGAGAAGCCCAAGAGGGTGGGGGGGCAGTAAGGTCAGCTCCCAGGGTGGAGGCTGATCAAATGAGCAGACACGAAAGACCTCTAGGTCTATTCTGCTGGCATTGTAGTATGTTAGTAATTGTTTTCACTCAGAGTTTGTTACTAACCCATTTGGTTTGTGTTTAGAAAGATATGCTTAAAATCTATCTTTCTATTCTCATAAAAAGTCGATCATTTGGGGTTCAATGATGAATTGAAGGGGTATAATGAATGTCTGTGAGAAATTACCTTCTCTGTATCACAGATGTCAGTTCTCTGTTATCAAAACTCTGCATTCTGTTCTTGCTATATAATACAGGTTTTTTTTAATGGATATAAAATAAATCTGCATTACGTTAATTCATAGAAGCAGTGTGTCTTTGACGTAGCCTCAATAAATAGGTTCATGTGAGAACAATTTTGTTTTTATATCAGATTGACAAATATGTGTCTGCCACACTCTGCTATTTCAGGAACATGTACTGTACGAACTCAGAAAATTCAGTTCTTTTTGGGGTTCTGTGTGACAATACATCATGATGTGTATAACTAGAAATACTATATGGCATCCTGATGCCCCTGTCTCCTGTATCTCAGTTGAGGCTGTTGGACCCTGCTTCCCTCTCCCCCCCCACTGTCAGGGTCAATGCACACTGTTTCCTCCTTTTCTTGTCTCCACTTGCAGGGCTGCTATGCTCTGCTAAGCCCTAGAGTCCTAGGGCCTCTGCTTTCATGGTTTGAGTTGCTGCACCATGCTGCCTCAGGCTACCTAAGGTGGGGCTTTTGCTGCACCCTGCTACCCACTTCCATTGCCCCAACTGGCAGGGCTTCTACACCACGTGCACCCTGTCACACAGTCAGGGCTGCTGTGCCCTGATGACCCACGGTGTTCTGCACCACAGAACTTCTATGCCATGCTGTCCTCTGTCCCCTAACACCACTGTGCCCTTCTGCACCATAGAACCTCTTACCTCCACAATTAGAGTTGTTGCACCATACTGCTCCCTGCCACTAGAGTCAGATCCTTTGGTAAACTGCCCAAGACTATCCAAAAGAAAATACAACAAAATATGTTCATCTTGTGTTATAGGGTGGGAGACAGAGGGTAGCAGGGTGCAGCAGCCTAAACTGTTTGTGCAGGAAGCAGCACGGTGCAGCAGCTCTGACTGTGTGGATAAGATAGTGGGCAATGGGTTGCAGCAGCCTCATATGAGGGCAGGAGACAAGGGGCTTTTGGAGCAGGGGAAAGGGGGAAGCAGAGAGAGATGCTGCTTCAACTGTCAGGCAGGAGATAGGGGCATCAGGATGACATATAATATGTCTAGTTATACACATACATGATGTATTTTCACACACACCCTCAAAGAACTGAATTTTATGAATTCATACTGTACATGTTCCTGAAATAGCAGAGTATGGCAGACACATGTTTGTCAATCTGAAATGAAATCAACTTTGTTATCACATGAACATATTTATTGAGGCTACATCAAAGACACACTGCTTCTATGAATTATTGTAATGTAAATTTATTTTATATCCATTAAACAACCTTGCGTTACATAGCCAGAACTGAATGCAGAGTTTTAATGACAGAGAACTGACATCTGTGACACAGACAGGGTAATTTCTCATATATATTTATTAATACCACTTCAGTTTAGCACTGAATCCCAAACGATCAACCGTTTATGAGAATAGAAAGATAGATTTTAAGCTAAGTAAGTTTGCCTCCTTAAAAGGCAGACTCATTTGTCTCAGGCCCTGAACAATAGAGTGGATGCTAGGCAGGGGACAAGTGTCAGGAAAAGGGGGTGAGGGGTGTTTGGCCTGGGGAGGGGCCGAACTTCAGAGCATTTCACTCAAGGAGAAGGATAGGTAGGGGAATTTCAGAGGGGGTGGAGCCTCATGACATAATGTCAGAAGAGAAGGAAGGGTATTGGGTAAGGAAGAGAGAGAGAGGTGAGCAAAGAGGGGTTTAAAAGGGGTGTGCAAGGTAGAGAAAGCTTACAATTTGCTTCAGTAAAATCCCCACCCACCCTAAGAAGAAGGAAAAGGAAAAAAGAAATGGGTAGGTGCACAGGAGAGGAACAGACTGCTGAAGGTGGACAGCAGGTCTGCCAGGACTGCTGAAGGTGGATGGCAGAGAAGAAGAAGGGGCGCAGAAAAAAGGGAGGGGGGATGAGAATGGGTGGGATAATCTGACTCAGAGGACCGCAGAACACCAGACAGATGAGTGGTATGTGTGTACATCCATAACCAACAAGAAGAGAAGAATAAAAAGAGAGCATCCCCGGATGTACGTCTGGGGGGGCTAGAAGAGAAAACAAGAATGGAATGGTTATTTATGAATAGTGTGGCAGAGCCCCCATCCCCCCCCCAGATTTACGACGGGGGGAAAAAAAGGGAAAACAATGAGAAAATGTGGTTTATGTAATTTGTGTATATTAAAGATATGATGAACATAAGGTTGTAAGATATGAGAAATAAATTATTGTGAAATTGGACATTTTCGAAGAGATTATAATAAAGTAATTGCCGACTGAGCATCCACACAAATGGTAGTCTGTGTTTTTATTGGATAGTGCTCTGGGGACAATCTCTCTAAACACAAACCAGATGGGTTAGTAACAAACTCTGAGTGAAAACAATTAGCTCTGTAGACTGCTCTAACTAGGAACTGCAACAGCTTAATCAGTCAGTTAGGGATTTAATTGCTGAAGCAGCAGCTTGGACAAGTATGATGTCATTGCTCACTGACAGAGGCAGAAACATCTTTACTGTCTCTTTACTGTTGTCAGTTACTGCAGAGAACATTACCAGATGCTGATTTAAAGAAAACCACAAACCAAACAGCATGATATTTTCAGGAACACTAATCATGACACAGGGATGGAAATTCAAGGGAATTCAAGCTGTTTATGAAATATGTGCATTTGATCTTTAAGGCTGCTCGGCTCCTGTTCTTGGTTTAACCGCATGGTA
This sequence comes from Neoceratodus forsteri, assembly GCA_016271365.2. Lineage (NCBI taxonomy): Eukaryota > Metazoa > Chordata > Ceratodontiformes > Ceratodontidae > Neoceratodus > Neoceratodus forsteri. Next base: position 158,826,318 of record CM028138.1, read on the forward strand.
TTACTAAATTCTTAACTTGTGGTTCCAAACTGAGAACAAGAGCCAAGCAGTTAAGTCCTGACTGGAATTGCCAGAGGCTAAGAGATTGTCAGAAAAGTTATTTGGCTGTTGAAGGATAGGCCGAACAGTGGAATTTCAGTAAGAGTGCAGGCTCAGCTTGCTAAAAATGAACTTAATTTGGCATTGCACAGGTGAACAATTTTAATTAATTTGCAGTGCTCTAATAAATAGTGCACTACCAGCATTTACTGCCAAATCAAATGCACACAGATCATTAATGCATCTTTGCAGTGCAAATTATTGTATACCTTGGCATCCACCAGAAGATTTGCAATGACCAAAAGAAGATGCTTTTGACCAGAAATCTTCAGCAGCAGTGGAACACTTGAGAAAAAGTTTATGTCAGGACTAAGAGCTCACAGAGAGTTCGGTGACCATAAGGCACCCCTACAAAAATAAATAACACATTAAGTATAAGGAAGACACAAACAAGCTTCATTCTGCAGTTTGACTGTATACATTCAAGTCCCAAGTTAAAGTCCCTTATCAGTGCAGCCTGGTGGAACAACAAATTCAGCACTTGCTAGTTTATTTGTAATTTCAGACATGAACATGACAGTTGAAAATAAAGACTTACTTTTTTTAACCAAGTGGTGGTGCTGAGCAACCATTGTATTAATTAACACAAATCTATTTCACCCATGTCTGTGAGTGCCAATGGGGGGAGAGTGGGGGAGGGCCAGAGTGGGAGCACTAACTCTAGGTAAAAAGACTGTTTTTTTTATTGAAGTGCCAAGCTAACACTGCATTAATTAATGCATTCTGCCACTGTGTCTCTGAGCACCAATGGAGGTAGGTCAGACTGAGAGTACTGACTTTTTCTTTTATTCAAAAGTGGCGAGTCAATGTCGCTCCAGTGCCTGTGAGTGCAATGGTACAGAGGGTCACACTTTCTCCCATCACGGTCAGACTAAGCAGTCTGTGCAAACTCCAGGAATACATGTCTTAAAGTAGTTGTGCTTCACTTACGGGAAAGTCTATGAGAGCAAAGAGGGGATGCAATGGTGGTCACAAGCAAAACCACACAAAAAAAATATCTCCTGATTTCAGGGCCACTGCATCTCCTCAGCTACCCCTTACCCACACAAAATGAGGAGGCATATTGTAAAAAAAATAAATAAATAAAAACGCAGAGGCAAGCATCCCTGTCTGCACTTTAGAAAACATCCCTCCTCCTTAGCTTGGCAATGTGAATGCATACCTCAATGGCCTCAGAGTGCCACCATCTGGCCTAATTGTCACTGCCCAGTAAAGTTCACCCAGTTGTAAAAGGTCCCACATGCAATAAAGCCTAAACTGAATCGGCATCATGAATAATGGACTGGATGTTAGAACTGGGGGGGGGGCACTGAAGCATTCAGAGCTAATTTATCTAAAGTGCTCAATCTTTTTGCTAACCTTGAGGGAACTGTGATGGTGGGGCGAGGAGAAGGGACAAAGGAAGAGTTCAGCATGTAAAAAGGGAATCAGAAGCATTACTAAAGTGAAAGGAGACAGCTGCTGTTTGACAAGATTAGCTGGCTCCTCCTCACTTCAAAATATATATTCTCCAGTAGCCTGTGACATTGTCGCTGGGGAAAGGGCACCTACAATAGCAGCAACCCTTCCCCAGCACACTGAAGGGAGGGCTACATTCCGGAAGGGTGGCTGGATAGGGGGGTGGGCGAGTATAGTGGCAGGATGTGGGGTGCAGCCCCCTCACAGAAAACATTAAAATGTAAGTCCCTGGCACCATTTTCCTGTGCACAGGGGCGTCACCGTGCCAAAAACATTTTCGGCACTGTGACTTCACGATAATGGTAATCGCCGTTAGGCTTTCGCCATTATCAGATAGTACCATATTCTCCCTATCCCACCTTTTTTCTTTCCTTCCCTGAGCACCTGTACTCTAGCCAGTCTGCTTCAGGATGAGGGGCTTGTACCTTCCCCCTCTCTGCAAACCCAATTTCACTTGAAGTGACCTGACTTTTTCAAAGTTCTCCAGATTAAGAGTGTGGTGACTAAATTTGTGGGATCCAAGCTATAGTGCATACCACAAATCAAAGAGATAAAGTGCCTCCTGGCTATGGGATGGCAACTGCACACAGTATCTTTGCTTCACAAACATTTCCAAATCCATAGATCTTCATTTACCAACTGGGGTTTGTTTTTACTGGGTTCAGAAGCTTCAATTGCCAATCAACAGTGTCTTTTGGAAAAACAAACAAACTAGCTTATCTTTTATAAATACATTAAGCAAGATCAGTTACATTTAGTGCAGTTTAATATTATGCATAATCTATTTTATACACCAGCAAAACTGCATAGACTGGATAGGTTCCCTTCCCCAGTGTTTAACCATTGCCAGGATGCCCTGGGATCCCTAGTTCATTTATTGTGGGACTGTGCCAAAATTCAACAATTTTGGAGTAGTATCTGTCAGTCTCTGGATCTTTTGCTTGGACTTGACAACCTCTTTACACCCAAGAATTGCCTTCTGGCAATTTCCCCCCGGTACACCATCGATTCGGAAAGTCCATCTCTCTTTGGTGGCAGCTGTTGCCAAATTGGTTATGCTGAGGCAATGGAAGGATTCTACCCTACCTACATTTCTGGAGTGGCACCAGGGGATTTTATTGGCTCTCAAATTAGAGAAGCACATCCTCATCATGAGCAAGAAGTCACAAACTCTCCACAAGTTATGAGAATCTCTTTATACCTTATTATCTGTATAGACTATCCATGTCCCAATTAGCCCCTCTGATGTGGACAGTTAAATACATCCACCATTGTCTGGTCAATATTTTTCTCTAACCCTACCTTACTGTAGACAGAGTGTGAATCGCAGATGGGGTGGGGTGGGGTTTTGTGCTGGTTTTCTTTATCTGAATAGAATCTGATAGACTTCCAGTTCTATGTATTTTTCTTGTTCCAGGTTGATCCTTCCACTTTAGTATTGATGGCAGATATGTACTGGATGTTTGTTTTTCTTGTTGTTTTTTGTGCAACTTTAAAACTAATAAAGTATACTTAAAAAAAAAAAATCAGCTGTCTCCTTTCAACTATGAGAAGTATAGCAACATCTGAAATAAATGAAGTAATTTGCATCTCAGGGTCCTTCTCAAAACATATTACAAACAAGCTACAGCAGTTTGTCCCCCCCAAAGTTTGTCCCACATACAGAAAAAATAGGCTGTAGTACTTCAGCAGTGAATAAAGATAGCACAGTTATTCTCCTATGGTACCGCAGTGGGGGCTGTGTTGTAACTCCAATATGTTGTTCAGTCAGAAGCCATGTGGCTGAGTCCTTTTTTGACAGCAAGAGGTCTGCAGGGCTCCGCCCACTGCAGCCCCAAAAGTACATTGTAAGAATTTTCTCAATTGTGCTTTTTTGGTGAGTTAAATACTTTCTGTATCACTTAAGCAATACGGCATGACATTGGGTAATGTCAATGATCAGTTAATCACCCTCTAGGAGCATAATGTTGCATGAGACATAGCCAAGTGCCATATGCCCTTAGAGGGTGATTAACTGACCATTAACATAACCCCTTGGAGTGAGTTATTGCTATTATAATAAAGAAAATTAAGTAGTGTCAAACTTTGTTCAACATATGATTTGGCTTTACATGTGTGTTAATGAAAGTTTAACATAAGACTGAAGGAATGTTTACAGCCCACCAGAAAGTTTTATTTCTCAGACCTTTTTTATGATGTATTTAAACATGTTCATGATCCAAAGAAAGTAATGAATTAGTGGGTCACTGCATGACACTTAAAAATTTAAAATAATAATATTATTATTCTGCAGATTTTACCCCAAGAAATATCGTTATGCTCTTGCAATGGCTTTTGCAATCAAAAATATTAATGGAGACCCTGAAATATTACCCAACATCACTCTGGGGTTTAATATTTTTGATTCCTGCTACTCTGAAGCTCGAACCCTTTTTGGCACAATGTGGCTGCTATCTGGACAGAAAGAGATGACTCCCAATTACCAGTGTAGATCAGACTCACAGTTGGCTGGCTTTATTGGAGATTCCCCGTCATCTTCCTCAGTTCCCATGGCAAGGCTCCTAGGTCTTTACAGGTATCCTCAGGTATGAAACATTCCATAAAGTTGAGTTAAGCACTAAATGTTCAGACATTACTGTACATTCAAATGCAAACGCTATCACATTTGGTAACTAATCAAATGTTTATTTTCATATTCAGTATCAGGGCATCCTACTCTTCTGCTTTAAAAGAAAACAGTTTACTACATGAAGGAACTACATAACAGTATTTCTCTCTTACCACAGTATCCTTAAGGTTTCACAATAGGTGAGCAGTTACCTTATTGTGCTAATTAAGCACAATGGATCCTATGCATCATTTAGGTCCAGGTATGCACTATAAACATGTATCTAGCATATGCAGCTCTGCAGTTGCAGAAAGGCACATGAGGACCAGCATTAACAATCACCAGCTACTACAGGGCACCTGTCTGTGGCCCCACATCCCCAGGTCACTGGTGCGGGGGGGCAGATTGGTGGACACAGGTAGGCATCCAATTGGATGCCAGACCTGGCCCATGACTGGATCCCCTGCTCTGTGTGGAGCAGGGATTGTGGGATGCTGCCAGTCCCTTAGTTTACTGTTATATGGGTGAGTGTCTGAAAGCCACTCCAGCATTTTCTGCCTGACTGGAAGGCTGACGCAGCAATGGCAGGAGGCTTAAGTCCATCCATGGCTGGTGGGTTTGTTTGGTAGGGGGGTGCACAGTGGCTACAGCAGGGTACCCGCTGTTTATCCTGTGACCTCCTTGCCAGGCATTCTGTGCCACTGTGAATGGTGTGGACAGTGGGTGCACCCCCTGACACTCCCCTAGCTCACCTGCATGCAGAGCAGAATGAAAAGCCAAGGGATCAGGTGAGGAAGGGGCACATGTCCATGTTGAGAATGCCACGGGGGTCACAGGACACCTCATGTGTGTCTGCATGACATAGGTTATCACCTTTGTACATAGGGCCCAATAAGGATAACATTTCAGCTAATGCAGTTCCTCTAGAATATTATGATAAATGGAAAGAGCTGTTATGCAATACTTTTAGCAAAAGATTAGGGTTACTGCAACTGTTTCTTTAATCTTTCAAATAGCAGAAAGGTTTAAACACTCGTTTTGCACCCCAAAATGTCAGAGGCCACCATGGTTGCCTCATTGCTTTACTTAGGGTGGTAGTGGATGAAGGTTTTAAAGTTGAAGCCATTGCTGCTCCTTGATTGGCTGGCAGAGGGCCCATGCATGCCACTGCCCAGCAGCCCAGGCTAATACACCACAGAAAGAAAGTGACTGAGCTCCATTATGCTGCTGCTCCCCAGTCAGCTCTAGAATGAAATTTTGGGAAACACACTTGAAAGCCAAACTCCCCTGTGACAGTGCGATGATCTGTTTCAGTGCCAGTACACCAACTCACTGAAAGACTTTTGTATAAGAATAGTTCTCATAGCTTTCAGATTCTCTTGTATATTCATAGGTTTCAAAGGTAATATGAGCAGTAGGAGGCAAGTAACCTATCAGTATGGTCACCATTTCTCAATGGACATAGCCTTAATTATACTAGTTCTGATATACTTACTGAATTGACACTTAACTCATTCACACCACAAGAGCTCTTGGAGACTTCCACCACTTGTGCCCTGTATTTGCTTAGCACTGTATCCTGGGCCATTCTAAACAATATCAATCCATAATCAGCATGACACAAACAAATGTAAATACCTCTTGAACCATAAGTGCTATACACAAAGTGCAAATGGCAAAGTGGTTCAGCACAAAATTACTTTTCCAGTGGTACTATGTAATCAATTGTAATCAATTCAGTTTTTATTTTATACTAGCTGAAATACCAAACAACTGTTTTTTTTTTCAGATTATTTCAAGGTGCTTAGGTGAGGCTTGAGAGATAAACGTCAGCCATGCACACCATTTGCTCCTAATAACTCCTAACGTATATGTGATAGACACAAAGTATCAGTGGCATTGTTGTTCTGCACAAAATTACCTTTCTAGTGGTGCTATGTAATCAAGCGTAATCCATTTTTTAATTTTACTTTATACTAGCTATAATACCAAACAACTACATTTTATTTTCAGATTTATTCCAGGTGTTTAGGTGAGGCTTGAAAGATAAATGTCAGCCATGCACACCATACCCTAAACAAATGCAAATAACTCCTAAAGTATACACGATCGATAGAAAGTATCAACAGCAAAATTATTCTGCACACAATTACCTTTCTAATGGTGCTATGCAATCAATTCTAAGCAATTTGGTTTGTTTAATATGTAGGTAAAAAATGCTGACTTCCTTAGATGTTTCCAGGCCTGAGTGATAGACAGCTGAGTACGTCTACAGTCATTATTGGCCTGAGTGGCTATGCTTTCAGACACCACTTACAGGCGTATCTAAGCCTCAAGTGAGTTAAAACTACCTAGTGAACTGCTGTTCACAGTCTTATGGGGTAAGATATTTCATGTTGTTGTTTTAACTTTCTGTGTTATCCACTCATCTCTGTTTTGCTGTTTTTGAGATTTCATCCTTTAACTGCTTACTATGACCCAGTCCTATCTAAAGTGTTGTCCTTATGGTACAAGCCAAGACAGTTCCAAAAATCCATATCAGTTGTAGCCTTGTAAATCAGAAACATATCCCCTCCTAGTCTTCTGTATTCTATTTCTGATGCATACAGGTCCAGCTCACATCTCCTTTTTTCATATGACTTTCCTGGCATGGCCCTGATCATTTTCATTGCCTTCCACCAGACCCCTTCCAACATGTCAGTCTCCTTCCAGTGTTGTGATGCCCAAAATTGCCCACAGTATTCAGAATGCTGCCTCACAAGTATCCTGAACAGTGGGAGAATGACCTCAGTGTCTCTGACTGTAATGTTCTTAATGTTGCTACCTAGGATCCTGTTACATTTCACTACTTCTGAGCTGTGCATATCAAACTTCAGGGGCCCAATTTTTTTAAGGGCCAAAGATGACCCAGAGACATGGTCCCATACTGCAACCTGCTAGTGTGGACAAATAAGCTGTGCACTGGCAGACATAATTTTTTCAGCCTTTGGTGTGCACAGGCAGCAGGCACAGCTGCAGAGTACAGGTATGTCATTTCAGTGCAGCTATGCAGAGAAAAATGCCATAAGCTTCCATAAATCATTGAACCAGTTGCAAGCCAGTTCCACATATGGAAATACTGTCCATGTGGCAAAACCTAAGGTTGCACAGTGGAAGCCCCCATTAGGCACCAGTTTTGCTATCATGCATGATTTTCAGCATTTTAGAAAACTGGTTTCCTAGTCATTTGTTACCCATATTTTCCAAATCCTTTTCACAAGTTGCTTCTTTATGGTCTATTCCATATAATTGGTAGGTTGTCCTAGGATGAATGTCCCACAGATGCCTTATAGTAAACTTACAAATATTAAATGTGTTTGTCTGTGACTGCTCAGTTTTCAGTCTGTTCCAGCACTCTTCTGATTTCCAGTACTTCCTCTTTCCTATCCACCACAGTTCCAATCTTTGTATCATCAGCAAATGTATACATATGCCTCTATACATTTCACTGATGACACATGCATACTGAAGAGAGTTGGTTCCAGCACCAGCCACAGCAGGACCCCACTAGTGACAGTACCACTGAGGTAGGAATCCATCAAGACTCACCCTCTGTCTTCTGTCTCTTGGCCTGACTGAATCAAGTTAACTAGGTACTTGTTCAGACCAGTGTTCTCAATTTACTGAACTAACTCAACATGAGACATTGTGTCTAAGGCCTTGGTGAAATCCAAAAACAGTCCATCCACAGGTAACCCCAAATCATGAGGGCCTACTCACAGGCTCAAAAGCGTTATCTGATTTGACTGGCATGACCTTTCCCCACAAAAGCCATGCCGTGTGTCACCCTGAAGACAATTGAATTCAATATATCTGTCAGACTCTTTCCTAGTAATGGTTTCCAGTATTTTGATAATCACAGATGTTAAACATACAGGCCTATAATTTTTAGAATCAGTTTTGGATCCCTCTTTATGTTTACTTGCACACATGCACAAGAAACATTATGGGACAGCTTAGGAGAAAAGTGGGGTTTTGAAGGTGTGGCACTGTGGTGGCCAATGCCTACACTGCATGTAGAGACTTGGGCCGCTTTCCCCAATGTGGTGGCACACTGCTGCTCTCACTAGTTCATCCACCATGCCACCAGCTTGAAATGAATCAGCCGTTGCAATGAGGGAGTGACCAGTCATTGCAGGGCAGTGCCTTGCCTAGTGCAACATATCAATTAACATGGTGGTGGCTGTCATCGTCCTCCTCAGTGTCACTGTGAAAGCCGATGGGGGTGCCCAGTCACCCTGTCAGCATGCCCCCCTCTCGAGTTCATTTGCCGATGGGGTAGCCCCAGCCCTGTCGGCATGATGCACCCCCCCATTTGTTCTGTGCTGAGGGGGTGCCCAATCCCCCTCGGCTCATGTGCTTCCCCTCCCCCCAGCACACTGTATGGCCAATGGGGGTGCTCAACTCTCACAGGCTCCAGTCCCCCACCACAACCTCCCAGGTGGCAGCTGGGAGCCCACTCCAGCATGCCAAAGCATCCTGTAGCTTTTTTTTATCCTGTAAAAGAGAACAGTCCTCGTGAGTCCTTGCCCCTCCCCAACCCACACCCACCTTCTTCCCACCCCACTCTCCACACCCCTCACCCCATACTTACCTCCGGAGCTTGGAGCAACAATCTTCAGTGGACTGGGAACACATCTTCACTCTTCAAAGCCGACAACAAAATGAAGAAATGCCAGTAAGCTGTATAATGGCATAAATGTTTTTTCAACTTATGTGGATATCTCAGCCATTTTTATGACTTCTGGCACCAGACATTTAACATTGGGTTCTTGGGACTCCTCCTCATGGCATTATTCAGTCCCGAAAGGTGATTTTGCGGTCACTGCACGGAATCACCTTTCAGGACTGAGTAATGAAATAACAGTGTCACTGTGCATGAGGTGGGCTCCCAAAAAGCCTGTGTTGCAAATCTGGTGAAAAAATTCTGAAAAATGACTGCATTACAAGTGTGCGTTGCACAGTTTCTACATATACTCGTAACTTTGCGAATCTGTAATATTTTCACTCCAGATTTTCAACATTAGTATTTTTCCACACTTCCTTAAGAACAGTACAGTTGTCATTTTTCACATCCTGGCTGAAATGTGTTTTTGCACTTCCAGCGCAGAGTAGCACGATTGCTGTGGGAAATCAGTGTTTGGGGCAGATTAAGAAAATCACAGTGACACTGTTCATGAGTAGAGGTGCTAAAATGCCTATGTTTAAAATTTAGTGACAAAAGTCCATAAAATGACTGTGTTATGAGCGTACATTGCGCATTTTCCAGGCACCCTTGTAATTTCATGCATTTGTAATATTTGCACTCCAAAATGTTCAACATAGGCATTTTTTCACACCTCCTTATGAACAGTGCAGCTGCCATTTTTCATAACCTGCCTGAAATATGCATTTACACATCTGACGTACAATGGCGCGGTCGCTGAGTGAAATCAATGTCCAGGACAAATTAAGAAAATTATAGTGACAGTGTTCACAAGCAGAGGTCACAAAATGCCTATGTTGAAAATTTGGTGACATAATTCCACTGAATGACTATGTTATGCTCATGCATTGCACAGTTTCCACGTACACTCAGAAGTTCGAGCATTTTTAATATTTTCACTACAGATTTTCAACATTGCCATCTCTTTACACCTCCTTATGAATGGTACAGCTGTCATTCTTCACATCCTGACCGATCTGTGCTTTTGCACATATGGCAAAGAATGGCACGGTTGCTGTGGGAACTCAAAGTTCAGGACACATTAACAAAATTACAGTGCCACTGTTCATAAGAAGTGTTCCCAAATGCTTTCATGAGGTGGGGTCACAAAAAGGATATGTTGAAAATTCGTAGTGCAAATACCAAAAAACGTCTGGGGTGTTAGGGTTTCTAACCATAATGTCCCACCCTGTACAGACTGACAGGCATCAGGGGTGTGCCTTTGGATCACTGGCTGTAATGCTTATGCCATTCCACCCCCACTCTCCACCTTGAAGCCAGTGACAGGCAACAAGGCCCCACATTTCACCCCATTCTCCTATACTGCACCCATTTTGTTGTATATCCTTATGAAATGGGGTGACTGTGAAGCCGAACACCCCAAGGCACACCTCAACACTTGTCAGTGTCTACAGGATAGGGTGAGGTGAAATACCATAAGCATTATGGGCGATGACCCAGATGCACACCCCAATGCCTGTCCATCTCTGCAGGGTGGAGGTGGGGCTGGCATGAGTTCAGTACTTCACTGCCGCTTCTTTTCTGCATCTGTCTAACTCCTGCATGTCCAATGTTAATATCAGCAAGCAAACATTTGGCATTGACAAATGCTTGTTAAATATTGGGACCATGGTGGCTCCCCCCATCCATCCACACTATTCCATTGTTTAATGAGGTCTCAAAAATATAAGTGAGTGATCCAGCTAGTTCATCTGCCAACTCCTTAATTGTTCTCAGGTACAAACTCTTGGGTCCTTGGGCCATATTTGGGCTTATATATCTCAAATTATCCTTTACCATGCTAACTTCCAGCAATATTTCAGGGCAATATCCTGATCTGATGTGCCTATCTGATACAGTTGTGTTTGAATACTGAGCAAAATAATTTATTGAACGCTTCCACCGTATCATAATTTCGTGAAACAATATCTGTGCCCAGCTTCAGAGGTCAAACTGTTCGGTTTACTCCCCTTTTCCCATTAATATATCTAAAAATTGATTTGTAGTTATGCTTGGCAGTATCTGCTTCACTCAGTTGCATTTGTCTCTTAGCCTACTTAATATCTTTCTTACACTGTTTAATAGTCAATCTGCACTGTGACCAGAGTCTTTCATCCTGCCCCTCTTACCTTATAAATAATCTTTTTTCTACCTGCAGATTTTTGGGATACTCCTGTTCAACCATGTGAGAATTTCTTCATTTCAATTATATTTCAGATGCACTAGTATGAATTACTCCTCTTGGGATTTTATTTTGCTAGTTAGAAATTTCCACATTTGATCCAGGATTTTATCTATTAACTCCTTTTCCCAATCCCATAATTTCAAATATTTTCTTCTTAAAGTTCACTTTATTGAAGCATTTGCTAGTAGTTTTACCATGTTTGTGTACCTTCTGTTTTGTCTTGAACCATGCAGTGATCACTCCTCCCAGTTGCCCATCTACTGAACACTCCTCTACCTCCTCAGCCATAATATTTATAATGAAGCCCAGGATGATATCATCCTTTGTTCTGTCCTTCACTAATTGATCCAAATTAAGATTATTCAGAGCTGCCACACAATCTTTTTCCAGGATAGTTTTGGTCCAGTTGATCCCTAGCAAATTAAAATTCTCACAACAATCACCCTTTTTCCAGGCATAGTTGATCTTGTTTGATATAACAGCACTTTATTAAGTGTCCTACTGTGTGCTGGTGGTCTATAAAATATACCCAAAATCATTTCCTTAGCTCCATTTTGTGTAGTCTTAACCCAAAGTATTTCCAACTCCTCATTTTGTTGCTTAACCATTTCAAGGGCATCAATAGTATTTTTAATGTATAGGGCTACTCCACCCATTATTTTGCTGTGCCTAGCTTTCCAAAATAGTTTGCACCCTTCTATGCTTTTTCCCTAACTGTCCTTCTCATTCCATCATGTCTCCTCCTTCAGTAAAGCTTCCAGTTCCCTATTTTGTATGTAAGGCTTCTAGCATTTAACAATATGCACTTCTAATCCATAGATAGCTTCCACTAGATTGTTTTAATCTTTTCTTCCCTTCTTCTTTTATTGTTTGCATTTCATTGCCATTACCAATTGCAGGTAGAGGTTCTCCTCCCTCCTCCCCCTTATCTAGTTTAAACAATTATGTACTGTTGCCCTGAATTTAGTTTGGTGCAGTCCATCACGTCCATATACAGTGCCATAATGCTGGATCACTTACAAACCATTCCCAGTTCCTTCAAAATTTAAAACCCTCTCATACTATTTCCTTATCCAGGCATTTAATTGTTTTATTGCAGTTATTCTATCCCTGCCTGCTGTGCGGTACTGATTAAATCTATGATATAATTCCTGTACACCCTTTCTCTTTTAGTGCTGTACCAATATCCTCTAAACCCCTTTTGATGTCTGCATCAACTTTTCTCTGGACATCATTAGTTTCAATATGCAAAGCCACTATTGGGCTTGTTTAAACCCATGAGTAAACCTGCAGTGGTATTTTTGATGTTGTTAACTAGTTACTGGTAGACAGCTAACAGTTTTGTACTCCTTTCTGCCATTGCATATTGTTTTGTCCATGAATTTCATATAGAATGTCTAATCACTAAAATATTTCTTGAATTCATTTTGTTATATTCTTCTGCCCTACCCCTCCCCCCATGGCAATCAATGACTCAAACATTCTGTGGTCCCCACAGGATCACTCTGTTTCTCTATCTCATTTGAGGCATTAGAAGTAATAAGAATATAGTGTATGTTCGAAAATGGCAAGAATTGATTCTCCATTCTGACTGGCTGAAAACAGTTCCAACCTGGGGGTCTATTTTTCAGTAGATGCCCAGGAAATAATAAGTACAAGTTCAAGTGTCCCTTCACCACTCGGTACCCTTGTGCCCATCTCCCTTCCTCATAGGCCAAAATCACACCACTGGTGAGCCACTAAAAGAATTGAAGTCCAACAGCCCCTATTTTTTTTCATCAGTAAGAAACACACGAAACGAGCCAACAAGAGAGACAAGGCCCCTCCAGCAGAACTTAGAAAGCACCTTGTTATCTCAGTAGAAAAACTAACCAAGCAAAATACAACAATGACAGCCAAAGAATTTCACCATTCCGTCTGGCTATATACCGCTGGTTCTCTGACAACAACACAGACGCACCTCCTACAGTGAATTGGTCACTTGCTTAACTCCCATAAGTCAATAATCCATCTCCATCAGTGGTAGACAAATCTAAAACTATACCACTCCTGTCTTCACAGTGCGAGTGGTACAGTGTGGCACTTACTGATAACTCTTAACTCACTCGTGTAGAACCATTTCATCTGGCTACATACCATTGTTACTCTGACCGGAATACAGATCCACCAACCTACAGTGGACTGGCCAATTGCTTAACTCCCACAAGCTGGTAGTGCATCTCCATCAATAGGAGACAAATTGAAATCTATACTTCTCCTGTCTTTGTAGAGTGAGGGGTATAGCCTAGAGCTCACTGTAAACCCGCTCACTTAGAAACCCACCTCATGTATTTTTTTACAGAATCAGTTACCTCTCACTCAGTAGACCCCAATTGTGCTCATACTTTCCCTAGACATAGCCACTTCTCCACTGTAACAGAGTGACTCCCTACAGACTGAGAAGTCGTGATTGACCCCCTTCCCCACCCCACAATCACGGGCAAGATGCAAGACAGCATAATAAAAATTAAAAAACAGATCACAGTAAAAGAAATGCAGCAGTTCAGTACAGTCCATAGTAAGGAAAATGTGAAAGACTACAGTGCCCTCTGCTAGGAAGGACACGAGTACAGGTACTACTTTACCACTATAAAAACTCTCCTTTATTTTACTCATAAGTTATGAATTTTTTATTTTTTTCTTCTTTCTGTTTTGTAAAACTGTCACATGTGTCCGTTGTCTAAGCACAATGACACCCTTCATCATTGGACCTCATTACGCCCCATGGCCGTCCAGTATATCCCAATACCGCCCACCCTGTTGGGTATTAGTGCTTACATGGGACACTGTTGTAGATGGAATTCCTTCCCTAGAATAGACTTGTTGTGCCACAGTAGCGACATCATGATTTTTCTTTTCAAATTTAGTATCTATTATTGAAAACCGAAGTGATGCAGTGAAATAATTACAAAGCTATTCATACCTGAACATACAGAATATACCTAAAGGACTTAAAAAAATGAAGTGTATAATAAACATAATCACAGAAAAAAGTATTTCACTGTGAATATATTGAACTGTTAACAGGAGCATTTATATTTATCCCCAACTCCTCCCTGCCCAACTTCCCTCCCACCCAACCACTGGAGTGAAAAACATAGTTTGACTAAAATGTAATTGTTAGTGCTAGTCCAAAACCCACCCAATTACCTGAAGGAGAAAAGGAGTATTATAAGTAATTACCACCAAAAATTAAGAGTTATTAGTTAATTACGCATATTGTTAGTAATGTATAAAGTGGTTCCCATATATGCTTGTACCATTCTAAAAATTGAGGGGTAGTTTGGCCTAACCAGTGCCGAAGATAACTTTCTTGGCACATGCTGAGATTAGGGCCATATGCGCCTTCTGACTGCCAAGCAGAAGGCCTGTATAGTCTCCTACAATGCATACCTCCAGAAGGAAAGCATCTGTGAGCCCCAATAAGGGATCTAAATGAGATCAAATTGAATTCCAGATGGGGAGTCCCATACCTCTCAAGTGTCCCTGATTTTCAGTGATGTCCCTGATTTCACCTCAGATTTTTACTCTGTCCCTCCTAAAATCTGTGTTCCCCTGACTAAACAGTGATGATTGTAAAAATAAAATTATATCAAACAATAAAGTTGCAGACTTCTTATTCTTCAGAAAATGTATTATACACTGAGTCCCTTATTCTGCTAGCTTCCTGAGTGGATATCACCAATTTAAAAAAATGTGTCCCTGATTTGGGGACTTTGTCCCTGATTTTTTTAAGCCTTGTCCCTGTTTTATGATTCAGGAGATTGAGAGGTATGATGGGGACAACCTTCTGACAGGTCCAGAGTATATGATATAAAGAGCCAGGTTCTTGGCCGTATCTGGAGCGAAGGTCATTGGGTAACCTACCCATCTTATACAACTTGACAGGAGTATTGTAAAGGTTATGAATAATCTGGAATTGCATAATGTGGTATCGGTTCCATTTTATAAATTTATATAGTTGTTTCCCAGATGAGTGACCAGTTTCTGGGCGTGGCATGGGGTGGTAGGGTTTGATCCCAACTATAAACCCTGGGGCCTTCACTGGCAGTAAGACATTGTTGAAGTGATTTGTAGTAGTACGATATAAGATGATAGGAGGGGGCTGAAATAAAAAGTGGATAAACCAGAGCTCCCAAGGGACTACTCCATAGTCCTGTACCAAAAAGGTATGTAAGCATGTGGAATACCTGCAGAAATTTTAAACATGAAGTGTTATACCAGTGATATAGGGCCCAGGTCTCCTGAAAAGATAACAGCTTGTAGTTACATGTAAGATCCATTACTTTATCTGTACTGATGTCTGGCCAGAACTGCTTGGAGAGCATCTGACCAACCATCTGCAAATTAGGATTCCTATATGTTGGTTAAAAAATGTCCTTAGTTGGGCTTATCTTGAGTAAGGAACAAAGCTGGGAATGAGTCTGAAGAGATGACCCGAGGGGGATATCTTGAAATGAATATGGGAAGTTCCCTTTGGTTAGAAAAGAAGTGATTGGATGTCTAGTCCATGGGCAGTGCATATTGAGCACTCTATATCTACCCACTGTGGAATGTATAACGTGTTAGAAATATTCCTTGATATTTGGAGCCAATAAAAACTTCTGTTAAGATGCAATGTTAGATAGAATAAGAAAAAATTAGGAAATTGTAGACCACCATCATGTTTAGTTCTCATCAATTTTGACAGTGCACGATGAGCTGACTTACCGTGCCATATAAAGGAGTCAAGAAATCTATGCACTTGAGTAAACCAGGATTGAGGAAGGGCCAGGTTATGCATTTGCAGGGGACAAAGTAAGCAGAGTAAAACATTATTTTAATAATATTCAATCTACCCCATCAGGAAAAAGGCAACTTGGACCAAGGGTCCAGGTCAACTTTAAGGTGGGAAATAATGGCATCTAGGTTGAATTGCTTAAATTTGCTGGGGGAGGTAGATAAAAAGATACCCAGATATTTCAACTTATCTTTCTTCCAGGCAAGGCCCAAGAGGTCTGTGTCAGCTCTGAATGTTATATTGTTAAAGGGCATGATCTCAGTTTTGGAAAGATTAAGCTTGTAATCAGAAATAGCACCAAACTGAGAAATTATCTGAAGGGCTGCAAGCAGGGAATTAGCTGGGGAGGTGATATGAAGCAATATATATCATCTGCATATACAGAAAGCTTGTATTCAGTGTTATTAATAGGGGTACTAGTAACCTGGGGTGAGGAGTTAAGCTTGCGAATGAGCAGGTCTAAAAAAAGATTGAATAAGAAGGGGGAAGGGGGCATCCTTGCCAGGTACCTTGATATAAGAGGAAAGATTAGGACAGCATACCATTACATAGTACACAGGCAGTTGGGAAGGAATAAAGGACCTTAATCCATTGAATGAATTCTAGGGGGATATTATATTTTGGTATAAGGGCAATTAGGTAGTCCCATGAAACCCTTTCAAAAGCCTTCTTGGCATCCAGGGATACCAGGGCTGCAGGAAGATGAAGATCCCTGGACACCGAGAAGAAGTACAATAGCTTTCTAAGATGGTCTGATGAAAGTTGACCTTTCACAAACCCCACCTGCTCCCTACTGATCAATGAGTCTCATACCCTCCTCAATCTACAGGCCAAAATCCTGGAGAGGATTTTGAGATCTACATTAATAAGTGAAATCAGCCTGTAGTTAGGAATCAACAGTGAATCATTGCCTGGTTTGGGGATGACCACTATGGTGGCAGCGGTCAAGGAGAAGTCAGATAGGCCTTTATCAAGGATATAGCTGCAGGTGTTTAAAAGTATAGGAGATATTTGGTCTTTGAGGGCTTTATAAAAAATTGTAGTAAATCCATCCGGGCCAGGGGTCTTGTCTGCACCAAAAGCTTCAATAGCTTGGGAAACTTCAGTTAGAGTCAGAGGGGCCTGCAAGATTACTGAATGACAGTATGCCAGCCTAGAGAGTGTAATACCCTGAAGGAAGGATTCAAATTGGAAATGATTAAATGGAAGGGAGGGCTGGGCATATAAGTGCTGATAGTATAATTTAACAGCATTTACAATATCCCGGCGTAAAGTAAGAAGTTGGCTCGAATTTCTGTGTATTGAAGGGACAAACTTGTCCATTGCTTGTGAATGGAAACAAAGAGATAGCAACTTCCCAGCTTTCTCCCCTTGGTCAAAATATTTTAAATTAGTACAAAGCATCATATGCCCAGCTTTTTCACCCAGTTGAGTATTATACTGGCATCTAAGATGTTCTAATGTTTTTCCATTCCTCTTCAGGGGAGGTTAATGATATGCTTTCTTCCCGGGATACAATTTGGGCTAACAGAGATGTGAGGGAGGTCAAGACCTGTTTTTTATGCTTGGCAACTATACATATCATCTCTCCAAGGAGAGCACATTTCAAGGCCCCCCATAAAATATCAAGTTTAGGCATAGAAGAAGAATTAAGTTCCATAAAATTTGAGATAAAAGACTGGAGGTGTTTTATTAGATCTTTAGATTTAAGTAACTGATTTTTTCAAAAGCCATACATTATCCCTGGACAGAGAGGGGGTTAAATTTAATTGAAGAAAAACAGGATGGTGGCCTGAAACAACCTTAGCCGAGTAGTGACATAAGGTTATTCCAGGACTATAATCTACTCCTTTCAAGAAATAATCAATCCTGGAGAAGGAGTTATGGGGAAGAGAATGAAAGGCGTATACTCAACTGGACAGATTGAGGATCCACCATGGGTCTGCCAGACCTGATGATCTTATAAACTTATGGAGGGCTGCTTGCCCAGGAGAGAAAAACAGATGGGCTGTACAGCCCGATCCAATGCATTACACTACACCAGATTTTTTATTTATTTATTTATTTCAGTTCAGGATTAATACCTTTGAGTCAAGGACTCATTTACAAAGGCTCCAAATTAGACAGATACAGGATATGACATAACATTTCATTGGTTATATAGGAAACATGACAACATTAATTAGGTGACATTTGCAAAGCAGGAAACAAACATTTCATTGCTTACTTAGGAAGTATGACAACATTAAAATTGGAGGCACTTGCAAAAAAAAAAAAAAAACAGCAGACTAGGAATTTAAAAATACTGATAGCACTTCTAGAGTGCTATGCAACACTTAGCTAAGTGCAGAGTGCACCCAAAGGACAGAAGCCTCCAGGTATATATATTATTTTTTGGGGGGAGCAGCCAGAGAAGGCTTTGTCAGGGGTGAAGTCGGGGTGGGGAGGGGCAGTAGTGGTAGATGATGGCTAGGAGGATGGCAGGTGCTATTAGTCAGGTTTAGGCTACACTTAAATTGAGCATCCACAGACATTGGCAAGGGCTAGGTGGGACCGGAGACCAGATTTGAAGTGACTGAGCTTACTGCACTTAGTTAGAACAGTAGGTAGGTCATTGACCCACTTCGATCCCCGAAAGGAGAGAGATCTCTGGGCTAGCGCAGTGTGCTTAAATGGCACCATTAACCCTCCATTCCATGCACCTCTAGTGTTGATAGTTGACTGAGCAGTTTTGAGAAGAACAGAGGTAGAGTCAGGGATAAGCCCTAGCAAAGATTTCTTAACCAGCAGGCAAGTCTGGTGTTGTGCCCTAAGGTGAAGAGGGAACTATCCTGTTTCTTTGTAGAGGGTGCATGTGTGGGTTAGATGGTTGGCCCCAGGACCAGATGGCAGGCCTTGTTGAGTAGTGTTTTAACCCTTTTCAGTACTGTATTAGTGCCTGCCCCATAGATCACAAGGCCTTAGTCTATGGTTGATAAGACCAAGCAACACGTGACTAGCTTTACAGCATCTGGAGTCTTGGAGTGATGGTGATGATAGAGGACTCCCAGTTTCATGTTAACAGCTTTGGTGACATGGTTGACATGAGTTGAGAAACTAGGGGTGTCATCTAGGTGTACACCTAGATATTTAAAGGTGCAGACCTGTTCCAGGGTGTCTCCTTTATGGCTCAGCACCTGCAGTGGGCCGAACTGCTTCCTGTTCTGTGGCACAGTGAAAAGCACGGTCTTTGTCTTCCTGTAGCTGACCATTATATTATTCATGGTAAACCATGATTCCAGATTGAGGAAGTTGGCTTGCAACTCAGAACTGATTGATGACTGATTCCTGATGGGTACAGAAATGATGTCATCATCAGCATAGAGCACAATGTGCACTGTGCAGACTGAGGGTAAAGGGTTAATGACGAGGCTGAAGAGAAGTGATCAAAGGATTGACCCTTGGGGCACTCCAAGATTCACCTCCCCTGATTCTGAGAGTATACCATTGATTTTGACACACTGTGACATTTTACAGAGGTAACTGTCAAACCAGGCAACAGTGTCAGAGGACAGGCCTGAATTTAGTAGACAGTTGAGGAGAAGCTGGTGATTGCCTGTGTCAAATTCCTTAGTGAGGTCAATAAAGATAGACCCCACTGCCCCACCATTATCAGTGGCATCATATAGCTTAGAGGTGTAATTGACCAAGGCAGTAAGGGTAGAATGATCTTTCCAGAATCCATGTGGCTGCACACAGAGTAGGCTGTACTTTACCAGGTGCTCTGCAAGCTGATCAGAGACCACTCACTCAAGGGCTTTGGAGAGTGGGGGGGGGTCGAGATGGGCCTATAGTTAGAGATCTTTATTGCATCACCAGCTTTAAAGACCAGGGTGATAAGCGCTTCCTTCCATTTGTCAGGGAACATTCCTGATCTTAGTGAGGCATTAAATACTTTTGTGAGTGGAGCGGCAAGCTCATTTAAAGGTGATAGGAAACCATTTTTACACCTCTAGATGCCCTCTAGTTGTTCTTGTATTGGCTACCCAGTATTCTGATTTGTTTTTAACCTTTTTTGTTAAATTAATAATCTAATTTTGTTGCCTTTTTAACTACTGTGACTCCATCTCTCCTCAGCAGTTGCTGCTCTCTGTTTTCATACTGCCTGGACATTCTATGACATCACAAATTCATATTCCAGACCATTCAGATGAACAGCATGGAATGGTAGTTTGCGATGTCGTAGAATGTCTTAGAAATATGAAAATCAAGAGCAGTAGCTGGTGAGGAGAGTGGAACTTTATGTAGATCTGAGGGCACCCCAAAAACAAAGTTATTTATTTATCAAAAATAATCAAAGCATATCAGAATGCATAACTGGCATGGAAAGGAAGATGGAAGGGCAGTTAACTATGTCAAAATAATTTCTTATCTTCTTTAAGGTGTTGGCTATCAATTTCATGTCAACTCAATCACTCCCCATCCTAGTTTTCCCCAGGACCTGCTTGACATACCTTATGGTGTCAGTTCTAGTAATCTGCTTGAAATAGAAAGGTGGGATGCTGCTATTAGGTGTGATGGGGGGATTCACACCAGGAGGTTACATAGCTTGAAAGGGGGTGAGGTAGAACAGTGCTAAGGTCTGTGAATGCCTGGATGAATGCATTTGTAATATCTCTGGGCTCTTGAAGTGTCCTGGATTCTGTGAGAATCAGGTCTGATGGTGTTCTGGCGCTTTTCCTGAGATTTAACGAAGTTCCAGAATTCCCTACCATGGCCCCATTTCCCACATAGGAGACTATTATAGTATGAAGCTTTAGCTAGATGTATGAGCTTCATGCATTTGTTTCTGGTGGTCTTATAAGCAAGGAGGTCTACCTGGGACCCGGTACCCTTGGCTGTGTGACACAGGTTGTCCCTATGTTGCATGAGCTCAATGAGGGAGCCTGAGAGCCATGGGTTAGAAGAATGTCTTACTTTTTTAGTCTTGTAAGGTGCAAATATGTTGCAGGACCTAGTAACTGTCACAATGAAGTAATTAAGGGCTTGGTTCCTGTCTTTTTCTCTGTCCATTGGTGACCAGTCAATCATACTCAGATAATGCTTGAAGGCTTCAAGTAGCCCAGGTCTCAGAGAATGATTTCTGGAGACTCTGGGAGCATTTTTAGAGAACCTATTTGTCCACTGGAACAGTACTGGGGAATGGTCACTGATTCAGTCCAGTAGGACAGAGATCTCAGAGGTGTGTTCTGGCCAGGTGGAAAGAAGTCAGTCAATTAGTGTACTGGTGCCTGTCCAGTAATTATGCTTGGTAGGCTGTGATAACAACTGTGTGAGATAAAGGCTTGATATCTGGTCACGGGCTGTAGATACATCCTTGGAATCCCAGTTAATGTTGAAGTCTCCAACAATAACCTGCTCCCAACTTTGCCTAGATTGCTCCAGGTTGCTTAAGACTTGCTGAAAGCCAGTGGTGTGCTTACCGGGGGGTATGTAAACTGTGGAGAGTAATAGTACTTTGTTTTGCAGGCTAAGGGTAAACTTTAAGTTTAATATTTGCGCCTCCTTTGTATGCATATTACTGGGCAGTGCTTGGCCTCTGATGTCATTTCAAAGGTAAGCCATGTAGCCACCACCTCACTTGGATAGTGAGGTGGTGGCTTCAAGAGCCCAGAGATATTGCAAATGCATTCATCCAGGCATTCACAGACCTTAGCACTGTTCTACCTCATGACTACCTCACCCCCTTTCAAACTATGCAACCTGCCGTGCAAATGTGTACAAATGCCAGGAGCCTTAGCAACAAGATGGAAGATCTGGAGGCTGTCATGATGCAGTCAGACCTGGACATTGTGGCCATCACTGAAACCTGGTGTAATGATAACCACGACTGGGAGATGGCCATACCTGGCTACAACATATTCAGAAGAGACAGAGCAGGCAGGAAGGGAAAGGAGTGGCACTGTATGTGAAAAATGACATCAAGGCCACAGAGATCCAGGAGGAACAAAATGGGGGAGAGATACTGTGGGTTAAGCTGGAAAGGAAAATGGTGACAGCCATCCGCACAGGTGTGGTCTATAGACCACCAGCCCAGGAAGAAGAAACAGATAGGGAGCTGATGCTAGCCATCCAAAGGATGGCAGACAAGGGTGAGGTAGTACTGGTTGAAGACTTCAATATTCCAGACGTGGACTGGAGCATCCCAGCAGCAGCATCAACTAGGAGCAGATTTATCCTGGACTCCCCTCAGGGTGCCTTCCTCAAGCAACTGGGCATGGAACCAACTCGGCAGAAGGCAATACTGGACCTTGTGCTCACAAACAGGGACAGTGTGATGGGGGTAACAGTGGGGGAGCACCTGGGGAACAGTGACCGCCAGTCAGTGTGGTTTGAAATCACAGAAAGAGCAGAACCAAACCACACAAAACACGTATCCTGGATTTTAGGGGGCAGACTTTGGGAAATGGGAGATACTTGAAAGAGGCATTAAGGGATGGGACAGGAATCAGGGGTTGAGGAACAGTGGGCAGTATTTAAAATGGGGATTACAAGAACAACAGAATTATGCATTAAGCAGGTTAGCAAGAGGAAAAGGAAGAGGAGACCATTATGGTTTTCCAAAGAGGTAGCAAAGAAAGTGAAAGCCAAAAAAATTGCATTCAGGCAATACAAAAAGATACAGGTAGAAGGGGGTAGGGAGAAGTACCAGGAGAAGCAAAGGTAGGCAGGAAGGTCAGTAAGAGAAGCCAAAGCTCAGACAGAAGAACACATTGCAAAATCAGTGGGTAGAGGGGACAAAACCTTTTACAGGTACATAAGTGAAAAAAGAAAGACAAAGGGAGGGATAGTGAGACTGAAGGGGGAGGATGGAGACTGCGTGGAGGATGACAACAGTAAAGCTGACATATTGAACAGGTATTTCTACTCAGTCTTTACTGAGGAAGAGGAGGGTAATGGGTTTGAAGGGAGTACAAGGGGTGAGAATGGTGCAGAAATGGACACGAGTCCCTTTACACGAGAAAGGGTCCTGGAAGGAACTGGAAGTAATAAGAGTTGATAAAGCAATGGGCCAGATGGGTGCACCCAGGGTCCTTAAAGAACTAAGAGAGGTTGTGGCTGAACCTCTGGCTATCCTGTTTAGCCGATCACTGGAAACAGGGAGGTACCCAAAGACTGGAGGACAGCAGATGTAGTCCCCTTATACAAAAGCGGGAACAAAGAGGAAGCAGGGAGCTACAGACCAGTCAGCCTCACCTTGGTAGTGGGGAAGATCATGGAAGCACTACTGAAGGAGAGATTGGTGGAACACCTGGTTGTCAATGGACTACAGGACCCAAGGCAGCATGGTTTCACCAGGGAGGTCATGTCAGAACAACCTCGTTGAATTTTTTGACTGGGTGACTAGGGAGGTGGATCAGGAGGAGGGTGGACATGGCCTATCTGGACTTCAGCAAGGCCTTTGACACTGTGCCACATAGAGACTACTACACAAACTGGGGAATATGGGTGTGGGCAGGACGGTAGTGTGGTGGGTAGGTAACTGGCTGGGTGGCAGGACACAGAGTGGTGGTAAATGGCTGTCACTTCACGAGGAAGAGTGACCAGTGAAATTTCACAGGGATCAGTGCTGGGACGGTCCTATTCAACATCTTCATCATTGACATTATGCAGGACCTAGAAGGCAGAATTTCACTGTTCGCTGATGACGCAAGCTCTGTAACAGAGTAGACACACCAGAGGTGTGGACAGAATGAGAAGGACCTGCAGAAACTTGAAGAATGGTCAGGGTTGGCAGTTGAAATTTGATGCAAAGAAGTGCAAGATAATGCATATGGGGCACAAAAACCCTGGCACAATATATCAGTTGGGGGGGTGAGGATATAGGCTAGCATGCACCAAGCAGGAAAGAGATCTTGGGGTTGTCATCTCTGATGACCTCAAGAGGGAAACAGTGTGACAAGGCAGCAGGTAAAGCAAATAGGATGCTGGGATGTGTAGCAGGGGCATCACCAGCAGGAAAGGAGGTCATAATTCCGCTATACAAGACACTAGTGAGGCCCCACCTGGAGTACAGTGTACAGTTCTGGAGACCATACCTATGTAAGGACATAGACAGGGTAGAGAAGGTTCAGAGGAGGGCAACAAAGATGGTGCATGGATTGCATCACAAGTCCTATGAAGACAGGTTGAAGGAACTGAACATGTATTCCCTGGAGGAGAGGAGGGAGAGAGGGGATATGATAGAGACATACAAGTATCTCACAGGGAGGAACAAGGTGCAGGAATACACTATTTTTAAGCGAAAAGATGTACCAGGACTAGAGGGCATGGGATGAAGT
Source organism: Neoceratodus forsteri (assembly GCA_016271365.2). Lineage (NCBI taxonomy): Eukaryota > Metazoa > Chordata > Ceratodontiformes > Ceratodontidae > Neoceratodus > Neoceratodus forsteri. The sequence goes on from CM028138.1 coordinate 158,850,552, forward strand.
TAGAGGGTGGACAATTCAGAGGAAACATGAGGAAGAATTTCTTCACAGAACGGGTGGTGGACAAGTGGAACACCCTGCCAGAGGAAGTGGTGGGGTTGAAACAATCACGGGATTTAAGAATGCATGGGATAGACATAAAGGAATTCTGGAGGTCAGGGGTAAGGGGCAACAGACTTCTAGGAAAACATAAACTGAACTTACAAGCTCAAATGGGCAGATTGGGTGGGCCATAGGCCCTTATCTGCCGACACTGTCTATGTATCTATGTATCTATGATAGTCTATCCTGGAGTAATGCAGTATAGCCTTCCAGGGCTATGATTGCATCACTAACCTTTGGAGAGAGCCAGGTCTCTGTGAGTGCTATGACATCTGGATTGAGCAGCTCTACCTATGCCTGAAATTGAGCTAGCTTGGATAAGAGGCTGCCTATGTTTAGGGAGATGATTTTGAGATGGGCCAGACTCGTGTTAACCCTTGTATGGGGGGGTCCCAGGTTTGGGTGTACGTTTCCAGAAAGTCACAGTAGCAGCAGGATCAGTTTTCTAAGGAAGCGTGACCAGTACACCCAATTGGATCCCACTGCTTTTGACCTGCTGGAATTCTTGTCACTAGTGGCAGCTGCAGGTATGCAGCAGTGTAACAAGGCAGCTACAGGAATACTAGGCAGAGCCTGTGGTTTGTAGATTTGAGGTGGGAGCTTGGAAGCTTGATCCAGGCAGAAGTCTGAGATAGTTCCCCTAATTCCGCATATCTCGAGTATAGTGGTTCCAGGAGTGGTAGAGCAGTCTGTCTTAGGTGCTGTGGTTTCCCTACCTGCTTCCACCATCAGATAGATGACTAAGATAATAAGGTATCCCATTTTGGGAGGTGCCTGCATTTGGTTACAGAAACACTTGTAGGCAATGCTGCTGAATTATTTATACAACAAGAGGGAGAGAGGAGCAACAAGAATTATGTGGGTAGTAAGAAGGAGAGGAGCTTTTGAGGTGGAAATAGGAGGGCATTTCCCCTTTAAGAGAGAGCGTGAGAGAGTGTTGGGGAGGAGTGGGGGTGGGTCTGTCTGTGCAGAAAGTGTATTTAATTAAGAGAGGAAGTGAGGGAGGGTGGGTGAGCACGCTGAATTTCATCTAGGAAAGCAGACAGAGTAATTAGAGCAAATTGTCCGTGCATGTAGTCTTGAGCTTTTCATAGCCAAATTTGAATCACTGCAGTACTTTGCTTCAGTGGAGGACTGGGCAACTGGCTTCAGGGGTTCGAGCCAACAGATTGCGATCTGATTTGAGGAGGTTTCTGCCCATACAGGGCGAGCTATCCCCCTAGGGAAAAAAGGGAGAGGGCAGAAATATTAAATTGTGGAAAGGGGAGTTGTGACTGGGGACAAAAGGAACAAAGACTTGGGGAGGGACAGAAGAAAAACGATGGGATGGCTCCAAGAGGGCATGCAGCAGCAGGCTACTACAGGGTTGGGGTGGGTCAGGAATCTAACAGTGGCTGGGGCACGGCTCTAAATCTCTACTGTCTGTGCACCAATTAACTTTTCTTAGCAAACATTCACTCTTAGAATTAGCTGGAACATGCACTGTGCCAAAAGTAGAGAAAGAAAAAAATAAAAAACAAATGGGTAGAATTAGGGCTTTTACACTTCACATTACTTGACTAGCACAAACTATCAGGGTAACTTTAAATTCAGTAGCATTAAAAAGCAGAAAAATTAGCAGAGCAAATTTCATCCAGTAGAGTAGACAAGAGTAATTAGAGCGAGCGAGTTGTCCGTGTATGCAGTCTTGGGCTTTTCAGCACCAAATTTGAATCACTGCAGTACCTTGCTTTGGTGGAGGATTGGGCAGCTGGCTTCTGGGGTTCAAGCTAACAGATTGCAGTCTAATTTGAGGAGGTTTTTGCCCATACAGGGCGAGCTATCCCCCTTGCTTCGGTGAAGGATTGGGCAGCTGGCTTCTAGGGTTCGAGCTGACAGATTGTGGTCTGATTTGAGGAGGTTTCTGCCCATACAGGGTGAGCAATCCCCCTTGCTTCAGTGGAGGATTCGGCAGCTGGCTTCTGGAGTTCAAGCCAACAGATTGTGGTTCGATTTGAGGAGGTTTCTGCCCCTACAGAGCGAGTTATCCCCCTTGCTTCAGTGGAGGATCAGGCAGCTGGCTTCTGGGGTTCGAGCTGACAGATCGAGGTCCAATTTAAGGAGTTTCTGCCCGTACAGAGCGAGCTATCCCCCTGATTAAAATCACCACCCAGAATTATTAGAAGGGCAATCCAGGGAGCTAAAGTGGACATAAGGGTGATGAAAAAGCTAGGGTCATCAGTACTGGAGCCGTACATTGCACCCAGTACTAGTTCTAAAGAATGCTATCTCCAGATGTTTCAAGATCTCATAGATAGTAATTGTGCTGATTAGAGTATAAGTGCTGCAACTGTTCCTTCTATTTCATTCACCTACTAATTGTGCTGCTACTATCCCAATTCGTTCATTTTCGTTCATGTAATTGTGCTGATGTACCGCAATTTTAAGTGTTTTTTTAGAGTTTAAGTGTTCGTTCTATTTCGTTCCCTGTTATGATTTGTTATGATTTGAGCTTAGCTATTGTGCTGCTACTATCCCAATTCATTCATTTACATTCATGCTGAGTGCTGTTATTCGTTTTGCAGCAGTAGTCGGGAAACTGTCATCGGGAAATAATTTAGCGGGGAAAACAAATGACGGGAAAGCAGTGTCGGTAAACTTCATGTCGGGAAACCTTATGCCGGGCAACCATATGGATCCCATTCTAAATGTCTTAATAAGGCTCTAGTAAAAATGTAACGGTCTTGAGGATAGACTATTTCTTGAATAAAACCAAATAGAATTGTTCTAGCTACAAGAATGGCTACCCCCCATTTACGGGAGCCAAGGCCTATACCATAAGCTTCTCCTACACAAGACCTCCTAAAAAGGAAAACCTTGGAGGAGGGTAAGTGGATCTCCTGTAAAAAAGCAATCTCTATTTGTAATTTGTTTAAGTGAATGAGAATTTTAGAATGCTTATGAGGGGATTGCACCCCTTTAACATTCCATGTACAGAAATGATAGTGTCATTTTTCATAAGATAAGGTAAGGAAAAGTCAAAAAACAGTAAAGATGTGGGCACTGAGGTAGAGGAAAAAAGGAAAATAGCCTTAACAACAACAGTGCGACTTCAGCTCTGGTGGTAATCCCCCACAACCCCTGAACTCTAAACCTATATACCATTAACATAACAACAGCTATCCCTAAAACTCCTAAAGCACAGGTTAATGGCCAAAAAACAGTGCATAACAAAAGACAACCGTTATTACCCACAATACCCTCCACCCACAGTCCCCCCATCCTACTGACTGGTGCATGAGACTCATACCAGCATAGCATCCAGCACATCCCCCACTCCCTTCCCCCATCAAATCACATATTAATCATAACAGTGATTACAACCATATAAGAACTCTGCCTATGTAACTTTTTTTTTAACATTCCAATCTTTTAAATGCATTGAAACCTTTTAGGATCAATGTCCTAGGATGTCTTAAGGTATCCCCAGTTATGAGGGGATTACAAAAATCAACCCTAAGGAGGTATGGTTTTCCTGGTCCCCCATTTTTAAGATTGTATTCATTTCAGTCCCAAGACATATACAGTATATGAAATAAAAGAATCAATATAATTAAGATATTTTGCAAAATACAATGGCAAGTGAGTCCCTCTCCTCCCAACAGAACCAATGAGGGGTGGAGCACACTTGCTCAAAAAATCAAACTGTCCTAGGCTCACTCATCACCGATCTCCAGGGCTAAATTGTGTCAGTTCCAGCCCCCAGTCCTGAACCTGTGTCGGTCAGTCTTGACTGCATGCATCCAATCGTAGCTAACTAAAAGGAACCAACCAATAACAAGTCCAAGGAACTGTAAAAATAAAGAAAGCATCTGAAGTCTATATTTGACACTTCTAAGAGAGGGATCTTCTTTGATCACAACAGCTTAGGGCTGGCCCTGCCAGCTAGGCAAACCCACAACCAGAAAGAAGAAATGCATGGACTTTAACGCCATCAACTGGTGCGGTGATATTAGTTAACTTTGTTACTCCATGGAAGGAACATTAAAGGGTAGACAAAGCACCATTTAAATGAACCTGAAGTAACAGGGAAATAGTCCAGGCCAACTCAAGAAGGTTTATGTTAGAAACCTATAAGACATTAGGATGCAGAACCATATGAAACCAGAACATAAGACAGCTGCAGCTCAGGAGTTCTTGAAGAGAGCTGGTAGAAGCTTCTTAAGCTCTTGAATAGCCAGGTCTGCCATGTCATAGGAGTGCCTTTTGTTTTTGACATGTACTTGATGCCAGGCAGGGTACTGCATTTTACATTTTATTCCCACAGCTTTAAGTTTGGTAACCACTGGGTGGAAGGTAGTTCGCTTTTGTCTGATCCCCACAGGAAGATCTTGTGTCAGCCAAAGTTTCGTGCCCTCCCAAAGTATATCTTTAACTTCTCTGTTTTTTTGCAAAATAAATTGTTTATCCAGGAAATTCAAATGTTTTAGCATTAAAGGGCGAGGGGGCGAACCACTTGCAGGCTTAGTATGGAAGAATGGTGTGCCTGCTCTATAATGTAAGTCAGGCCATTTGCAAAGGGCCCAGTCACCCTTTCTAGAAACCTTTGAGCGAACCAAATCAGGGTAGCCCCTTCTTCCTCTTCCGGTAGCCCACAAATGATTAGATTATTGTGGTGACTGGGTCCTTCCAAATCTTCCAGTTTAGATACCAATTTAGTGATCTTCTGGCACACGGAAAAGGTTTCTGAGTCTGCCCGGTTCCTCCAGGTTTCCAAAGAAAAAGTGCGAGCTTCTACATCTCCCATTCTTTTGCCCAGTTTGCCCAAGTCTGACCTGACAGTTTTTACTTGTAGGGTAAGAGTGGTGGATGCCTAAAACAGCCTCCAGCAGAGGTGGTGGGGCAAAATCTGTAATGGGATTCAAGAAGGCATGGGATAAGCAAATGTAAACCTTAATGGTATGGAAAGGGGGGGGTAAAGCAAGAGATCAAGTAGGATCTGCAGTGTTACAGTAGGAAGGGAAAATGGGCAGACTAGGTGGGTCAAGCAGTTTTTATCTGCCATCAAACTCTGTTTTTGTGTTTCTAAGAGAGGTGTTAAACAAGTCTGCCATGGGACCTGCTAGATCATCTTCAAGTTCTCCAAGGACCCATTAGTGGATGCCATTTAACCGTGGTGATTTGTCAACCTTTAGAGTCCTTAGGCCCCTTAGTAACCTGCTGGCTTGAATTGTGCCATCTGTGACTCCCCCCTACCAGTCCCCATACCCCTGCTCCCTTGTGGTACTGGTCTGTCCTTCTCCCAGATGAAGACTGAACAGACGTACCCATTAAACACCTATGCCTTTTCTTCACTGCCCTCTGCCAATTTTCCTCCTTTTTTAGCCTGACAATCTTATCATTTGTTTCTTTTCTCCTTTATGTACCGGAAAAAGATCTTCTCACCCGCTGAGCTAGCTGTACCTCTCTTATGGCCTTTGCCTTCCTTACCACCCTGCTCTCCTCTTTTGACTTAGCAGTGTAGTCTGTCCTATACTCCTCCTTCTGAGTATGCTTGTACTTTTTAAAGGATGCCCTCTTGTTCCCCACCCCTTTTGCCACCTCCTTATTTAACCAGCTGGGATTTTTGGCCTTAGCTTTCTTACCTTTGATTTTGACACACTCACTAGTGGTCTCCATTGATCCCTTCTTTATTGTGACCTATTTCTGTTTCACATCCATCTTCACTCTGATCTTAGCAGGGTGTCCTTTCAGAACATCTCCCATCATACCAAAGTCAGCCCTCCAAAAGTCCAAAAGTTCAAGACCCTTGTCTTAGTCCTGACCGTCCCTTTGCTAATGTCCAGCTGGAACCACACAGTGTGGTGGTCATTTCCTGCAAGTGCCCAATCCATCTTCAAATTCTGAACACATACACAGTTGGACAGGTCCAGATCCAAGACAGTCTTGTCCCTAGTGGGCCCCTTGACACCTTGAGTTAGGAAAGCACTTTGGCAAGTATCCAACAGTACTTGTTCCTTAGTGTAGGAGGTAGCAGTGATTTTATAGTCCAGCCTCAGTGAAAAGAATCTGTTCTGCACCTGTAATCCTAGAGATAATCCCACAGGACCCCCCCCCCCTTGTGCCTTACCTTTCCCCTCTTACTATTATCCATTTCCCCTACCTAGGCCTCCTTTCCTGCTGGGGGGGGGGGACTCAGGGGAACTGCCTAATCTCCTGTTGCCTCCTACCCCACCTCTTGGCCCACTCCACACCTTGGCTCCAATCCTACCCACTACCCTTTATCTGCCTCCAAGCCCTGCAGCCCGTCTGTCCCTCCCATTATTACCCTATGAGTCCCACCACCACCAGTGCACCTATCTCATGTCTCAACTGCCATACCTCCCTTTCAGCTGCCTAATATGATTACAAACCAGACATCTCCCCACCTCCCAGAGAATTCCCCAAAACACCACTGACCCCCCACTCCCCACCACTCTACCTGCTTCACCCTACCCCCACCACATGCCCCCAATCAACATATTAATTTTTTATCCCTTCTCTAGTACCCCATACCCTAACAAAGCCTACTGTGGATGCTCATTTCACTACCCCTCAGAAGTGAACCTGCATGGCAATCTCAAAATGCTGTACCTGATTCAGTGAGTGATGACACTGTTAGAACTCCATGCTGTAAATATTTCCCTATTTGTTGTTACAACATGGTCTGTGTGTACTGTGTAACCTCTGTTAAGTGATGTCATGGTATGTTATGTTATGCTGTGTCTTGTATTGTACTGTATTGACTGACTTGAAACCTTTGTAAATGAGCCCTTGGCTCAAAGGTATTAATCCTACACTTAAATAAATGAATAAAATAAACATTAAAAATTAATTCGGCATTAATTGCTCTCATTTTAGTTGGAAAGGCTTTTGCCTGGAGTTCAGTGGCCAAGCAGCCAGCCACTTCCACTTCCTGAGCTATATAAGCAGTTCCTCTCAGCCTCATTGTGAAGCATTTTTTTCTTTGCAGTTGAAGGCTCTGTTGGTCTGTCCTCTGAGCTGGTTGGGGCTTGCCTCCCCCCCTTCACCTGTTGTTTCTGTGTCTCTCTGCTGGACTTCGGTGTTTTTTTTCCTGCTTCTGGTTTGTATCTTTCCTCCAGCTGTGTCCTTCTTGTGTTTTGTGTTTTGTGTGTCTTGTTTTTGTTTTTGGGCCTTGTTCCCTGTTTTCTGTGTTGTTGTGTTTTGGTTTTATCTTTGGGGGCTTTGTTGCTTAACTCCTAGCTTACTGCTACTCAAAGCTCATACTACTGCTTTCAGTTACTTACAACTGCAGCCACTGCTACTGTTTATTCCAATTACTATTGTACCCAGTGCTTATTTTTTACACTGTTGCTCAGCACTCTCAAACTACTGCAATGCAACTGCAATCATTATCTGTGTGTTTCAGCTCAACCATAGCAGCTCCATGTTGCATACTCAATTGTTTTCACCTGACACAGGCTTACTCTAACCCTAGCTAAGCTGCTTATTCATGCTTTCATTCTATTTGCAGCTTCATTGCACTGTCTGGCTGCACCTGCTTTCAGAGCATTGTGTCTCCATGTTTTATTGCAGTTTTGCAACTCCATATACTCCATACAAAGTGTTGATTCTATGTTTATTCAACCTGTTCTACTGAGGTTAACCAAAAAGCTCCTGCTGAGGCTGTTTAAACTAGCTTTCATATCTGCATGTGGTTCTCAACCTTCCCTCACTTTCTTGTTTGTCCTACGCGGAGACTGTGATGTGTTTGGGGAGTCATTGCCCCATGTGGCTAATTATTTCTGTTCTAAATCCTACCTTCACTGCTGAAAATCCTCAGAGTATTTGTCACCTTGATTTGGCTTTTAAGTGATGGCTGGCTTGCCCCACTATTCAGTTCTGTTTCATTGCCCTATGTTACGCAGACCTACGTGCAGGTCCACTTATTACTACTCCATTTAGTGACCTACGTACAGGTCCACAGTTGCTTACGCAATCATTGCTCCTTGCTTATAAAACCATTGCTTCATGCCTACTTTCATCCCCTTGGCTTCAGCCTCTGGGATTCTGCTGCACTCAATTCTGCCTTCGACCTTGCAATGTCACAGCACTCACTGCTCATTACAATCGCAGCACGCCGTGCTCATTCAGCTCACCAGATTTTCAGCTCTCAATCAATTTCTGGAGCATACCAGCCATTCTATTCTGGCACAGGGTTCCTGCAGCCAATGGTCTTGCTCTGCATTTAGTCCACATTTCGAGCACGTCCAACTTGGGGTGAGATCCTTCTCACATGGCCCATAGCTGGGAATGTCCTCACCCTGGGCTTGGCTTTAGTTGCCTGTTACGTGACAGCAGCTCCTGGTGTAGAATTTAAGACTAGCGCTGAAGGGTGGAAAAAGTTACTTCCTTTGGCTCTGGTGTTCCACTATAGCGGTTAGCCATTGACTTTAGTGGTTTCCCTAGCAAGGCACCTTCACCGCATTCTCCCTACGACTGCCTGTGGTTCACCTGGTTTGAGTTTAGGGTGGGTAGGCCAGGTGAGTGCCTCAGCAGTCGTTGCTCTCCTCCTGCTCCTTGGTTGCACATACTGTTGCAGAGTTTTCTCGCAACCTTCCACAGCATTCCTGCTAGAGGGTTTGAGTGAGAGCCTTCCTCCAAATTTGAATATTTTCCACCTCCCTTTAATTGGATTTTCCAAATTGCAGCTGCAAAGCCATCACTAAATAAACTATCCCAAGCCTGGAAGGAAGGTGACCTAGGCCTTGGATCCCCAGAGATTTCCTCCTCATAGGGTTTTTTTTTCTCTCCTCCATTACCTTAGGTCATACCTCTTAATTAGCATAGTAGTGTCCCCTAGTTTCTTTAGGTAGGTTCTGCTGTTGGATGGAGGTGGAGGCTGTCCTGCCATTCCATCTCTCATTAGGGGATCCCCTAATCTCAATGCAAACCATTAGTATCATGCTATACAAACCTGGGCATTTCATTACATTATCATACTGAGCATCTCATTACTTTGTCAAACTGTCTATGCTTCTCTACTACTATGTCACAGTTACTGCTCCTACATCACAGTTACTGCTTGCTCATATGTTTCGTGTTGCCTCCTTCTTTGGGGATGATTGTACTACATTTCTTTTGGGGATTCCTAAGGTACCTTTAGCCACGGGAATCATCCTGTGGCACCTCTAGGGGTGGAACCCTTTCTGAGGGTTCCTTGCCTTTTGTACCCCTACAGGGTGGTAATTCCTCTGGAACAGAGAGTGTAAACAGCCAAAACCAAACTAAAACAGTTGCACAAGCATAACACTAGACTGGCTGCATAGGATAGTGAACAAAAAACATATACTGTTGAAATAGAAAGATGACAATCCACTGTTGACTCAACCATGAAGTTGCAATTGTAAAAGAGAGATTTTCTCTCAATGTTGCTTTCCAATAAATTGAATTGAATTGAAAGTTAATTTTGTAGTATATGTCTATAAACTGGAAAAAAAAGAAACAATAATTGCTTTAATAAACATGTAGATGTACTTAACAGCATTTGGGAACTGTTCAGTCAATATATTGCAAGGAGGTTGAATTAATAGCTTGAATTTATACTCTCTCTTTATATTTCTTATATTATATACTATATCCCGAATCCTGACCCTGCAATAGGCTTTCCAGTCTTTGTTTGCTTTCTTTTCTCCATTTTGTTTTCTGTTTCATTTTTCTCTTCCTTTCTTCCCCTGCTATTACTGTACCTTCATTCCAGCTGATTAGTGCCTGTCTTGTAGATGTGATATGCAGATGTAGTCTGACTGTAGTATCAAAATGTATTAAACTCTGTATGCATGTCCAAGTTGAAAAAAGAATATTGGATAGAACCTTGTGAATCTTGTAATATCCATGTTGAAAAATTAGTAGAGGTAGGACTTAGAGTGAGCCTACTGTGTAGGCAATCAGCATAAAATAGTACAGACTCAAATACTGCCTATTTTGTATTCTGCAGATGTAGACAATATGCATAAACTAGATGTGCTGTACCGTCACCTAGCCAGACTTATTCTAGGTTGCCCTAAGGACATCTATAACTACATAATGTGTAAACAACTGGAGTGGTCCTCACTGGTTGATCACAGGATATAACATAAAATATCATTCTCCTTAAAGTGTGTGCAGAGCTTAATACCAGATTATTTTTTTGGAAAAGCTGACTGTTAGAAAAACTTAACCTAGTTTCAGGAACTCGAGTTCTCTTGAACCTTTAGTTCCTACAGTAACAAGCATTTGTCAATGCCGAACATTCGCTTGCAGGTATTTGCAGTGGTATTTGGCACTTGGACATGGCTTAAAAAAATCAGTGACAAAGAAGTACAAGCATTTGTCAATGCTGAATGTTGCTTGCTTCTATGTGCTGTTTAGGTATTTGGAAGTCATTGGAGTGCAAATATTGAAAATTCGCAAACTTACGATGCGTGGGAACTGCATAACACGTACTCGTAAAACAGTCATTTTAGGAATTTTTTACCAAATTTTCAACACAGCCATTTTAAGACCTCTGCTCATGAACAGTGTCACTGTGATTTTCTTAATGTGTCTCATACATTGAGTTCGCACACCGACTGCGCCATTGTGCATTACATGGGCGGAAACATGTTTTGGGCAGGATGTGAAAATGACAGCTATACTGCTCATGGAGGAGGTGTGGTAAATGGCAATGTTGAAAATCTGGAGTGAAAATATTGAAAATTCAATTAACTTACGAGCCTCGTGAGGAACTCGCGCATCCAGCACAGAAACAGTCATTGTTAGGATTTTTCAATCAAATTAAATAGGCTTTTGAGAGCTCCACCTTATGAATGTTTGCACTGTTGTTTCCATTAATCAGGCCCAAAAGCTGATTTTGGCGAGTGATCTGCAAATCACCCTTCGGGCCCGAATAACGCCATGACAGTGACAGAATTCATGAGAAGGGGTCCCAAAACTCCCAGGTTGAAAATTTGCAAAATTCCAAAAATGCCTGAGATATGCAGCAAAGTTGAAAAACTCCATCTAGCCCATTATACAGCTTACGGCATTTCCTCAGTTCGCGGTCGCCTTTGAAGAGTGCAGGCGTTTCCCGGTCCAGCGATGATACGTTGCGCCAAGCTCGGAGGTAAGTATGGGGTGAGGGTGGGGAATTAGGAGGCAGGGTGCTCAGTGGGTGGGTGCGGGTTGTGGAGGGGGGCAGGAGAAGCGCCGTCGGGCTTTTTAATTTACAGGTTTTAAAAAGACAACATGGACATTTGCCATGCTGGGGTGGGCTCCCAGCATGGCAGAAGTGATGGCTGGGGTCGTGGAGCTGACGGGGATTGGGCACCCCGCTGGCAGACTACATGAGACGTTTGCCACGCTGGGGTGGGCTCTCAGCGTGCAGAAGGATGACTGGGGGCCGTGAGCCGATGGGGATTGGGCACCTCTGTCGCCAGACGACAGCGGACATTTGCCATGCTGGGGTGGGCTCTCAGCGTGGCAGATGGATGACTGGGGGCCATGGAGCTGATGGGGATTGGGCACCCCGTCGGCGGAGACGACGGAGACGTTTGCCATGCTGGGTGGGCCTCAGCGTGGCAGCAAGATTTGGGGGTTTGTGATGCGGTGCAAGCAGACAGCGGTGGTTTTCTTTGAAGAGAAGACCACCGCTGTCATACACAGCACCGCATCCGATTGGTGCAGGACCGCCACGCCTGCTCAATGGAGCAGGGGATTGCACAGGAGGGGCACACCTCCAAAGTGTCCCATTCTCCCAAGACGTTCCTTGCGCATGTGGGCAAGTGAACGTAAAAATGCATAGGGCCACCAATTACTTGACTTCTCTGGTACCCTATGCTTAGAATACATTGCTCCCTGTTTTCAATCTAAAATACTAGATTACTAACAGTAAATTCATTAAAATCATGGCACATGAAATCCTTATTGTGATATGCAAATTATGCATAATTTCTATAGTGGTATTACTTGCATATTCATTGGTGTATGTAGTAGAAGCTTTACATCTTATATAATGTATCCACTCATATCCTTTTCACCATATTGCCAAAAAAAAAAAAAAAAAAAAAAATCCAAATTAATTTTGTTTACTAAAAACATGCTCTACAATTAAGATGAGCCAGAGTAGCACATCAAAATCCTTTCTTGTGGTTGACATCCTTAACCTGAATTCATGGTGCCACATAAGCTGAAGTGTTACCTTATTGTGTTTAGTCTGTGCAATAAGGTAATACTTCAGTAAATGTGGTACTTTGAATAATATTGCTGTAAGGGGGAAATCAGTGTCATGAGAAAAAAACTTCCACTGGCAGAATTTGTGTAAAAGTTGGACTTTCACTTCAGTGAAAGTTCAGAAATCATTTTGGCAACTTTACATAAGAATATACAGTAAGAAAAGTGTCAGCAGATGGGGAACGCATGATCCATCTAGTCTGCCCAAGATGACAAACCCCATGTAGCCTGCATCCTAACCTGTCCGCTATGCCTGTTCCATGCAAGCTTGAATTCTCTAATCGTCTTTGATGCCACCACCTCCTGGGGCAGGTTGTTCCATGGGTCCACCACTCTCTCCATGAAGAACTACTTCCTGAGATTGCTTTTGAATCTTCTTCCCACCAACCTCAGATTGTGGCCCTTGTACATGCTGTCATGTTCTGCGGAAAGAGATTTCCTGCCTGAGTTGTGTTTAGACCCTTCACGTACCTAAATGTTTTGATCATGTCACCTCTGTGTCTTCTCTGCTTGAGAGAGTATAAATTTGACTCCTTGAGTCGTGCCCCGTACATCTTGTGGTGTAAATCTTGTATCATTTTAGTGTCTCTTCTTTGCACCATCTCCAAACAGTTAATGTCCTTTCTGTGGTGAGGTATCCAGAGCAGACCACAGTATTCTAAGTGTGTCCTCACCAACGACCTATAGAAAGGCAGGATCACCTCCCACTTCCTACTAGTAGTGCCTTTACCAATACAGCCCAGGATGCCATTTACTTTATGTGCTGCCTTATCACACTGTTTTTCTACCTTTAAGTTGTCAGTGATTACTACGCCGAGATCTCGCTCACTCTGTGTTTTATCTAGTTGGTATCCTCCCAGTGTGTACTTTTT